>OY848917.1:30751695-31951695 GCA_963693285.1 Xestospongia muta
CATTCAGACGTTGAGTTATGACAACACCATTAATATGAAAACAAAAAAAACAGAGTGAACAAAATGGCAAAATTGTATTCAATACACATAGAATTTACATTACAATATATCGCACTTACCAACTATTATATCGTAAAGGACACATTCAGACGAGGAGTTATGACAGATAATACCATTAATGTGAAAACAAAAAAATGGAGTGAACAAAATTACAAAATTGTATTCAATATCCTTAGAATTCACATTACAATACATCATACTTACCAACTATTATATCATAAAGGACATATTCTGATGACGAGTAATGACAACACCATTAATGTAAAAAAAAACAACAATAGAACAAAATGGCAAAATTGAATTTACTTACATGCTATAATATTGCAGTGAAAACATTCATTTGAGTAATGACAGACCAATATATGTGGTAACAAAAACACAATAGAGTGATCAAAATGACAAAACTATACTCAATACACTTAAAGTTACTTTACAATAAATTATACTTACCTATTATTATTGTAAAAGACACATTCTGATGATGAGTAATGACAATACGATATATGTGAAAACAATAAACAATAGAAAGAAAAAAATTGCTAAATTGCATTCAATATACATAGAATTTACACTACAATATATCACTCTTACCTGCTATTATATTGTAAAGTACACATTCAGACGATGAGTAATGAGAGCACAATAAGTAAAAAAAAAAAAGTGAACAAAATGATAAAAATACATTCGATACACTTAAAATTAACATTACAATAAATCACACTTACTGACTATTATATTGTAAAGGACACATTTAGATGATCAGTAATGACAGCACAATAATTGTGGAAACAAAAACAAAATGACAAAATTGCTACATAGAATTTACTTTGCAATAAATCAAATTTATCTGTATTATATTGTAAAAGACACATTCAGATGATAAGTAATGACATCAACATAAATATGGTAATGAAAAACAATAGAGTGAACAAAATGACAAAATTGCATTAAAAACACTTAGAATTTACATTACAATATATCACACTTACCAACTATTAGATCAGAAAGGAATATTCAGACGACGAGTTATGACAATACCATTAATGTGAAAACAAATAAATAGAGTGAACAAAATTACAAAATTGTATTCAATACACTTAGAATTCACATTACAATACATCACACTTACCAACTATTATATTATAAAAGACATATTCAGATGACGAGTAATGACAACACCATTAATGTAAAAACAAAAAACCAATAGGGTAAACAAAATGGCAAAATTGAATTTAATACACTTAGAATTTACTTTGCAATATATCACACTTACACACTAAGATATTGCAGTGAAAACATTCATTTGATGAGTAACGACAGACCAATACTTGTGGTAACTAAAAAACAATATAGTGATCAAAATGACAAAACTATATCAATACACTTAAAATTTACATTACAATAAATCACACTTACCTACTATTATATTGTAAAGACACATTCTGATGACAAGTAATGACAATACCATATATGTCAAAACAAAAAACAATAGAATGAACAAAATCACTAAATTGCATTCAATATACATAGAATTTACACTACAATATATCTCTCTTATCTGCTATGATATTGTAAAGCACATATTCAGATGATGAGTAATGAGAGCACAATAAATGTGGAAACAAAAAAACAATAGAGTGATCAAAATAACAAAACTATACTCAATACACTTCAAATTTACATTACAATAAATCACAGATACCTGCTATTATATCGAAAAGGACACATTCAGATGATGAGTAATGACAGCAACATAAATGTGGTAATAAAACAATAGAGTGTACAAAATTACAAAATTGCATTCAATACAATTAGAATTTACATTACAATACATCACACTTACCTACTATTATATTGCAAAGGACATATTCAGATGATGAGTAATGACAATATCATTAATGTAAAAACCAAAAAAACCAATAGAACGAACAAAATGAAAAAATTGTATTCAATACACTTAGAATTTACTTTACAATATATCACACTTACACGCTATAATATTGTAGAGGAAACATTTAGTTGGTGAGTAATGACAGACCAATAAATGTGGTAACGAAAAAACAATAGAATGATCTAAATGACAAAATTACATTCAATATACTTAGAATTTACATTACAATAAATCACATTTACCAACTATTATATTGTAAAGGACACATTCAGATGATGAGTAATGACAGTACAGTAAAGATAGTAACCAAAATATAATAGAGTGAATAAAATGATAAAATTGCATTCAATACACTTAGAATTTACATTAAAAAATCACACTTACCAACTATTATATCGTAAAGGACACTTTCAGTACATTTTCTGATGAATAATGACAGCACAATAATTGTGGTTACAATAAACAACAAAGTGCACAAAATGACAAAACTGCATTCAATATACTTAGAACTTCCATTACAACATATCACACTTACCAACTATGTCTTTGTAAAAGACACATTCAGACGATGAGTTATGACAACATTAATGTGAAAACAAAAAATAGAGTGAACAAAATGTCAAAATTGTATTCAATACACTTAGAATTCACATTACAATACATCACACCTACCAACTACTATATCATAAAGGACATATTCAGATGACGAATAATGACAATACGATTAATGTAAAAAAACGAAAAACAATAGAGTGAACAAAATGGCAAAATTGAATTTAATACACTTAGAATTTACTTTACAATATATTACACTTACACGCTATGATATTGCAGTGAAAACATTCATTTGATGGGTAATGATAGACCGATATATGTGGTAACGAAAAAACAATAGAGTGATCAAAATGACAAAACTATACTCAATACACTTAAAATTTATGTCACAATATATCACACTTACCTCTATTATATTGTAAAGGACACATTCAGATGATGAGTAATGACAGTACAGTAAACATAGTAACCAAAAAACAATAGAGTGAACAAAATGACAAATTACATTCAAAACACTTAGAATTTACATTACAACATGTCACACTTACCAACTATTATATCATAAAGGACACTTTCAGTACATGATCAGATGACAGCACAATAATTGTGGTTACAATAAACAACAAAGTGAACAAAATGACAAAACTGCATTCAATACACTTAGAATTTACATTACAACATATCACACTTACACGCTATGATATTGTAGAGAAAACATTCAGTTGCTGAGTAATGATAGCACAATATGTGAAAACGAAAAAAAAAGAGTGAACAAAATGATGAAACTACATTCAATACACTTAAAATTAACATTACAATAGATCAGACTTACTGACTATTATATTGTGAAGGACACATTTAGATGATCAGTAATGACAGCACAATAATTGTGGAAACAAAAAAACAAAATGACAAAATTGCTACATAGAATTTACTTTACAATAAATCAAATTTATCTGCTACTATATTGTAAAAGACACATTCAGATGATAAGTAATGACATCAACATAAATGTGGTAATGAAAAACAATGGAGTGAACAAAATGACAAAATTGCATTAAAAACACTTAGAATTTACATTACAATATATCACACTTACCAACTATTAGATCAGAAAGGAATATTCAGACGACGAGTTATGACAATACTATTAATGTGAAAACAAATAAATAGAGTGAACAAAATTACAAAATTGTATTCAATACACTTAGAATTCACATTACAATACATCACACTTACCAACTATTATATTATAAAAGACATATTCAGATGACGAGTAATGACAACACCATTAATGTAAAAACAAAAAAAACAATAGAATGAACAAAATGGCAAAATTGAATTTAATACACTTAGAATTTACTTTGCAATATATCACACTTACACGCTATGATATTGTAGGGAAAACATTTAGTTGGTGAGTAATGACAGACCAATAAATGTGGTAACGAAAAAACAATAGAGTGATCTAAATGACAAAATTACATTCAATATTCTTAAAATTTACATTACAATAAATCACACTTACCAACTATTATATTGTAAAGGACACATTCAGATGATGAGTAATGACAGTACAGTAAAGATAGTAACCAAAATATAATAGAGTGAATAAAGTGATAAAATTTCATTCAATACACTTAGAATTTACATTAAAAAATCACACTTACCAACTATTATATTGTAAAGGACACTTCAGTACATTTTCTGATGAATAATGACAGCACAATAATTGTGGTTACAATAAACAACAAAGTGAACGAAATGACAAAACTGCATTCAATATACTTAGAACTTCCATTACAACATATCACACTTACCAACTATGTCTTTGTAAAAGACACATTCAGACGTTGAGCTATGACAACATTAATGTGAAAACAAAAAAAAGAGTGAACAAAATGTCAAAATTGTATTCAATACACTTAGAATTCACATTACAATACATCACACTTACCAACTATTATATCATAAAGGACATATTCAGATGACGAGTAATGACAATACGATTAATGTAAAAAAACAAAAAACAATAGAGTGAACAGAATGGCAAAATTGAATTTAATACACTTAGAATTTACTTTACAATATGTTACACTTACACGCTATGATATTGCAGTGAAAACATTCATTTGATGGGTAATGACAGACTGATATATGTGGTAACGAAAAAACAATAGAGTGATCAAAATGACAAAACTATACTCAATACACTTAAAATTTATATTACAATATATCACACTTACCTCTATTATATTGTAAAGGACACATTCAGATGATGTGATGAGTAATGACAGTACAGTAAACATAGTAACCAAAAAACAATAGAGTGAACAAAATGATACAATTACATTCAATACACTTAGAATTTACATTACAACAAATCACACATTCACACTGACCAACTATTATATCGTAAAGGACACTTTCAGTGCATGTTCAGATGACAGCACAATAATTGTGGTTACAATAAACAACAAAGTGAACAAAATGACAAAACTGCATTCAATACACTTAGAATTTACATTACAACATATCACACTTACCAACTATGTCTTTGTAAAAGACACATTCAGACGATGAATCATGACAACACCATTAATGTGAAAACAAAAAAAATAGAGTGAACAAAATGGCAAATTTGTATTCATTACATTTAGAATTTACATTATAATATATCACACTTACACATTATTATATTGTAAAGAAAAAATTCAGTTGATAAGTAATGATAGCACAATAAATGTAGTAACAAAAAATGACAGAATGAAAAAAAATAACAAAATTCCATTCAATACAATTAGAATTTACATTACAACATATCACACTTACCAACTATTATATTGTAAAGGACACTTTCAGTACATGTTCATATGACAGCACAATAATTGTGTTTACAATAAACAACTAAGTGAACAAAATGACAAAACTGCATTCAACACGTATCACACTTACCAACTATGTTTTTGTAAAAGACACATTCAGACGACGAGTTATGACAATACCATTAATGCGAAATGACAACATCATTAATGTAAAAACAAAACAAAAAACAATAGGGTGAACAAAATGGCAAAATTGAATTTAATACACTTAGAATTTACTTTACTATATATCACACTTACACGTTATGATATTCCAGTGAAAACATTCAGTTGATGAGTAATGACAGACCAAAAAATGTGGTAACGAAAAAACAATAGAGCGATCAAAATGACAAAACTATACTCAATACACTTAAAATTTACATTACAATAATCACATTTACCTACTATTATATTGTAAAGAACACATTCAGATGATGAGTAATGACAATAACATAAAAGTGAAAACAAAAAAACAATAGAATGAATAAAATAAAAAATTGTATTCAATACATTTAGAATTTACATTACAATGTATCACACTTACCAGCTATTATTGAGCAATGACAGCACAATAAATGTGGTAACAAAAAATAGAGTGAACAAAATCACAAAATTATATTCAATACACATAGAATTTATATTACAATATATCACACTTACCTGCTATTATATTGTGAAGGAGACATTTGGAAGATGAGTAATGACAGCACAATAAATGTCAAACAAAAAACAATAGAGGGAACAAAATGAATTAATTGCATTCAATATACATAGAATTTACCAACTATTATATTGTAAAGGTCACATTCAGATGATGAGTAATGACAGCAACACAAATGTGGCACTAAAAAACAAAAGAGTGAACAAAATGGCAAAATTGTATTTAATACACTTAGAATTTACATTACAATATATCACACTTACACACAATTATATTGTAAAAAAAATCAGTTGATGAGTAATGATATCACAATAAATGTTGTAACAATAAACAATAGTGTGAACAAAATGAAAAATTTTCATTTAATACACTTAGACTTTACATTACAGCATATATGTAAATGATCTCTCTCTCTCTCTCTCGTTTTCATTAATTGTAAATGTTAATGATGTAGCCTACCATTGAGTCTTGAAAGAGATATAAATACCAGTATTATTTATGTTACAAAAGGTAGATATGTGTGTAAACTTCTCTCTCTCACTCTCTCGCTCTCTCTTTATGTGTGTTTGTGTGTATGTCTCTCTCCCCCTCATTTCATAGGTTTTACTGTTTTCATCTAAAGTCTTGAAGTTGTAGGTGAATTACTATTAGTATTAGTATATTATAACTCAATAAAACATTAATATGTTTGTACATAAGACATGAACTATTACAAATTGCTATTACTGTGTGGCAGTACAAAAGGAGTTAACATGACATTGCTATTGGTATTGTTGAAAAGAATTAGTTTTTTTCTTTTATTTAATACTAATAAAACCATCCATCAGGATTTCATGTTGGTGTTTCACACGATGCTATTAACAGTTTATTATATATTATAGCTTATAAGTATTTTTGGTTTTGTAGCAATTTAAAAAAGATTGTAGAATACATTCTTTATTAACTTATAATGCTATTGGGTGGAGTAAGTTGAAAAAATGCATTGGTATCACCTTTTCTGTGCACAAAAAGTTAACACCAAGGCAATGGAGCTTTTCAACTTACTCCACCTAATGGCATTATAAGTTAGTAAAGAATATATTCTAAAATCTTTTTAATGGGCCCTGGAAAATATTTTAAAATTTGATTAGTAATCTTGATATGTAATATTTGTAATAATTACTAAGAAAAACATTGTCAGATGTTGCAATCTCCTTTTCTAAATTTTAAAACATTTAAGATCACTGTAATAGTTATTGAAACAGAATAACCAGATTGATAATAGGTAGATTAATGACCAGTGTCCCTAACTGATGGTTTTACATGTGCTATAGACTGTGATAGTTTGATACCATTACTAAACAACTCTTTCACAATACACACTAAGTTTGGATGCCAGTATTTAGGTTATAAAGAAAGGATATTTTTCAGTCATTCCATAAAATCAGTGAACCGCCAAGTCTGGATCAGTCTCTCTCGACTTTTGAAAATGAGAAATGTTTAACAAGAAAAGGCTCTATATCAATTCATTCTTTATGAGAATTGCTTTCAGAAAGGTACATTAATTAAACATTATGTCGTTTCTAATGAAAGCATACATGTCACCACATAACAGGCCATTGTGAAAAGTAGATATATTAAATGGATTAAAAATGGCACGTGCATCTATGACAAAGACCCTCATTCTGTTTGTAAAGCCTGAGAGGTTGAACTATAGCATAATTAGTTGTGGGTTGATGCCACAAAAGTTTTAAATTGATTTTCATGGACTTGAGGATTTACATTTGTCATTAATGGTATAAAATTGTCCTATTAACTACTTGTTGGTTTCCTCACTCTCTTTTTTAATCAGTAATATACTGTTCCCTTTGCCATACTATAGACAAAATATTTGACAGATGGACAGTCTGTCGCTAGGTTTTGACTGATAGTCTTAAATGAACTGAATTGAAGTACAAAAGATCACAACAGAAAGAACAAAAAACAGGATACTTAAAGAAAGGACAAAAAAGGTGAGCTTCAAACTCAACACTCTAATTAAAACTAATTAACACCATACTTAATTACATATACAGTAATCAACACGTACAGGGGCACTTATTACACAACCACAACTGTTTAATTGCATACATGGAGAATATTAACAATGTTCCATTCCCATAGCTGACCGCAGAGTCTGAAACTGTCCTCTTGTTAGCAGCTTTGTCAGCAGATCAGCAATCATTTCACTCATTCGACATTATTATAGAGAAATTGTTCCTTCCCACACAGCTTCACGAACATAGTGATAATATGTGTCGTGTCAATGTGTTTTGTCCTTACATGTGGAATAGGATTATTTGCAATGGCAATAGCTCCCTGATTATCTTCCATCAATACTGTTGGTTCAATTGGGTTCATTTTGAGATTAGTGAGTAGCCTCATGAGCCAAACTGCTTCCTTAGTAGCTGCACTGAGTGGCACATATTCTGCTTCTGAAGTTGAGAGTGCAATGATTGCTTGCTTTTTATTTAGCCATCTGATCGGTCCTCCTGTCAGAAAGAACAAACAGCATAGATATAGCTTAAAGAAAGGATAAAGAGAGGTGAGCTTCAAACTCAATACTCTAATTAATACTCATTAGCATCTATACATTATACAGTACTCAATAAACACATACGGGTGTACTTATTACATACTGTCTAATTACATACATGTAGAGTTTTTAACAACGACTTGCTATAATAATACCTATTGAGTCCAAATGGAAAATTTTATAGACAGTGCAACATCTGTTAAGTAAGTGAGTAAATAGATTTGTTGTTTTTTTTGCTATAATAATTATCATAACATTATCATTATTAGGAAAACAGAATTCTTGACATCAATAACCTAGATAACAGGCTACCTACACAAAATTTTGTATAGCAAATAACTATATCTAACCTTCCTTGTTACTTGACTTCAAATATCCCAATTGACATCACACCTTTTTGATGAACCCTTCTTTCTCTCTTACGACATAAAAAAGCCTTAACCACTGATCAGATCACTAGAAGAGTAAGAATAGAGATGATACAAGCTCCCTCAACATGAATATTGGTAAGAAATTGTTAAAGTAATCAGTACAACACTATATGCCATAAACTAATTAAAACCTATCTTAAAGTAAAAAGAAGAAATTGATTCCACATTTATATAAGTATGACAATTTTTCAATTTGAGCTTGTTATAAAGAAATTGTTCATTTCCTAGTGTTCTTGGAAAACAAATGAAATTGATTCAAGTTTCTACCATCCATCTGCTTTTAAAATAGATTTTGTTATTACTTACTCATTTCAAAATGTCAGAAGACCTCAAAATGTCTTTGAAGAGACACAAGTACCTGTGTTGATGATCTAGATAATGATGTTAGCAGCAAATCTTAGCTACCTTACAACAGGAATATTGCAAATGAAAAAGAGAGCATTCTGTTGCTATCATAGAGCCTTTGACCAGTAACACATTTTCCAGTAAGTGGATCTGGATATACAATACTAGCATACTCTGTATTAGAATATTTTATAATCAAACTATAAGAGGTAAGCTAATATCATTAACATAATTTTTGTTCAGCAATCATACATGATTCATATCTGTTGAAAAGACCTCTTTCCGTATCATGGTAGAAGTAGTAGTTACTTGTGAGTAACTTTTGAGAGTGCCTTGGTTCACATGGTGGACTCTTACTTTATTTATAATATCATATACCCAAACATCTCCATGCTCTTCTATTGATGATCCAGTACTATGTGTTTGGACTTGAATGATTCTCATAAAAATGTGCCTGCAGTCATAGAGATTGTGTCGTCTCTAAGAAGATTGATAATAGTTTGTAATACTAAAGCAACTCAGGCTATTACATATGTATAGTTTATTATATTGTATATGTATTGTATCATCACTAAGTATTTTTGTTTTGCTGCTCCAAAGTTCTAAACTTAGTTTATGCATAAGTAGGATTTTCTTCAATTTTCAAATTTACACTTACAAGAGCTGCAACATAGTTATAATTATGTAAATGTTAGTCTTCTAATTTACATCCTATAGGGATAAATTTTTTTAAAGCATACGGTGTTCATCTATTTTTGTAAAATTTATATCCTCATTTGAACAATATATTAAGCTAATGTCGACATTTAAGCACCTATATAAGAATAGGGTATAATTACAAATTATTGATGATTATGACAATGACTCTACACAAACTTGAGTGTTTAAATTTTGATTCATTCACTGGTATCTGATGTTCTGATTTAATTTTGGTGATTGTTGCAAATTTCTTCAGGGCTATATGGAAAACATTCTCATATCATTCATAACCCTGAGGGTAAAGTAATGTTCATTGTTTATAAAATGACTTGTCATTACCTTCATGTCATAGGGTATACGTATTCCAGCATCATATGCATTATGTCTTGAGGTAATGGAAATTTTGTGACATCAAAGTATTGGAAGTCATTTAAAGGAGTTCCGAATAGAAGACTAAGTTACCGAGGTTTGTTCAGTCAATGATCCATATAACAATGACCAATAATAGTCATAAGCTTGTGTTGTTTGGAGGATGAAATTTCTTTCTCTAAACTACATAACAAAATATTGAGTGAGGTAATCCCTGTGAGAAAGTACCCTCAGTGTTTGTATGATGACTAAGTATATTATTACATGTATACCTAATTTGTGTATGCCACAAGCTTGCCCAAAAGGATTGATTACACACTTTACATTCATCATAATACACTAGAAGATCCAAGGTTCAAGGACCTCCATTAAAAAGAAGTAAGAACTATCACAGATATCACTAACTCTGTTATCTCTTCATCCACATGTCTTCTTATAATTGGATATATGATAAAAGGTATTTCAAGTACATTATACTTCAATAAAAATTACTACTAAGATATATAAGATCCTAAAGGAGAAAGACTCTGGTCTATTAATGTAATGGTGTAGTATAGATGCTTCATAATACTAATCACAAACAAATGTAATTATGTTACCTCCTTATAGATCACTTCATTTTATAATATGCTTTGAAAATTCTAAATTAAAGCTCACATTGATAGATTTTTTGCTCCTCTAGTAGCCTTCTGTGTCCACACTTTCTATACTTAAAAGATGTCCCTAGTTCTATTGTCACAGGATCCCATATCAAGTATTCACATAAAAGTACACATAACTGTATTCTTACAACTAGCTCCGGTAAAATTTGTTTTGTTAGTATTTTATTGCCAATCCATCAAGAGGACTTGCAAAAGACTCAAACAATTCATTATATCTACCATCGCTAATGTTTCATTTTTTCGAAATATTTCTTGAAAATTTCAATTGCTTGCTAAATTTAACTAAAAGTTCGTTGACATAAACAACAGTGAAATCTAAAACTGTTTGAGAAGGATGATGCTGCTCCTTAAGACTGAACAGAAACGTAGCTACTACATTACTTGTACCCGAGAATACTAGCAACTGAGCAAGTGTAGTTGAAGTCATCTTGAGAGGAATGAGCTTCAAACAGATGTCTAATTAACTGTGATATGATGTATGCAGCAAAGAAAGTATCAATAGACACATGTAGCTACATACATTCATAATGGCTTTAATTCTTAACGAAGTGACGTCTCTTTATTGCTGCCAAGTATGGTTATTTACTAGTAACACTCTCAACGGATTTCTTCTACTTTTAAATTTAAGTATTTCATACGTTATTTCCGCTATAAGCGAGATTCATCAAGATGTCTGGAAGTCCTGTGTACTAACTAATAAAGATCAGCGCAAATATTATTAGCTTGGCTAGCAGAGTACTTTCAATATAGACCCAGACCTCTTAAAGACCTTACGTTTAATGGATACTTCATTTCCCTTGAGCGATATAGCGTACACTAGTTATTCTTTAGAATGCACGATGATCAACGACTTTCTACGTGGCCTGAGGAAAAAGAAAAAAAAGAATTGTCTTTCAAGATAGATGAGTCTTTACGAGGTAAATGATATCCCTAACTTTATGCACTAAGGTTTTTGATTTTAATCATAGAGCAAGAAATGGTTTGCGAGATAAATACAACAGCGTTAGACAGTTTTCAAGGACCAAATTGTTTGAATGTAGCGATTCCTAAGTTTCACACAAGACTAACATTGTGTATGAAAGTATGTGAACAGTCTCGGATTGTGTTTATGTTCTAATCTTTGTTTTTATTACTGAAGAAAGTGTTCCCTCCACAAATTGGTGCAAGCCCTGAATCTATTATACTGTCATGAAAAAAGTTAGTACATATTGATCTGGTAAATGTAGGTTTAAACTTCTTAACCTACAATATATAAAGGAAAATATACCATCTCCATCTAAGTCATCTTGTTTGTCATCTAAAGGTTTATTAAAACAAAATTGTGAGGAAGTCAAATTATAATCATGGAATAATTGTCATCATTATTTTAATTATTAGCATCACAAATATGGAATAGACATTTGGACGTGTCAACTATTAGTTATCAGTGATAAAGTCTCTGTTGAGAACAAATACTGGAAAAACTTAATCATGTTTCTGATGACTATGGATATTCTTTTTGCTCTGACATTTTGAAGGGTTGATTGTGGTTATCTGAATCCTTTTTTATTGAGCATAAGATCTTCAGCTTGTTGTATATCCACATCTTTGAATTACTTTTAAAATGCACTATTTGATCCATACACCTCGTCTAACACTTGAGTAAGTATATAATTATTGGATTTACACTCAATAGCAGTTTTTTGTATATATATATATATATGTATATAGATATGGTCCTCTTGTTAATCATTGTACGATGAGGTTTGAAGTGAAGCGTTATTAATTTAAACAATGGCCAATCTTCTTGGATAACATTAGTCCCATAGACTTGAGGTATTTATCTAATGTACGTGTGGCTTCAAGACTAACTTAATTTATACCTTAATTAATGCTTCGTAACTGCTATATATTAAAATATTAAATGTAACTGAATGAAATGTATTTTATTAGTTATAATGTTATTCTTATTTCTTGTTCAGGTCTCAAGGGTATCCTGTGTGTCAGCTAACAACACAGTAATTTTATTGGTGAGATTCACCTCAAGTGTAATTACATAAATTTGATGTAGCATATATTGTATCTTATTTTCAAGGACTAATTGGGTAAAACAAAATGGAATAAGCTCTCAAGATAAAGCTGTATTGTCCTTAAAAACAGAAAATGATGAACTTCACTTTGGACAAATTTTAACCATTTTTGTTGTTCATAACCAGTTCCTTTTAGAAGTAAGTCTACTTCATACAATTCAGTTCAATGAACATTATCAATGATGTTAGCAAAACAGGTATATTTGTTTGTATGGCAAAGACCTACTTGATTTTCATATTTATGATATGTACTCTATTCCCCATGTTGATTTTTACATGACTACTACCTTTTTTGTAATAAAATACAATCTTTTTGAATAGAAAGAAATTAGGAATGATTATTAGAACTTTGACTAGCATTCATTAATGTTTTAATAGAATATTTTTCTTACCAAACAATAGCTACTACAACACTAATATAGTTTATTATGACACCAGGTGAACCAAGGTAGCACATTGTTGTCATTATGAAAATAAGATCCTTAAAACTGCTGTGAATATGACATTAAAAATCCAAAATAACATGTTACTTGACAGTATGATGTTATTATGAAACCAGAATTGTTAATCTAGTTCTTATTCTATATAATACTGCACTCCTCTTTTATGTGATGATGAATCTTTTGATAAAAACTTAAAGCTTTTAAAGGCCAAAGTAATGAACCCCAATGTATATATGCAAATCTTAAAATATTTAATAATATGAATATTTGAAAAGCTCACTGAATGTATTGAAGTGAATATCCATCTCTAAGCACCATCTTGGAAAAATATACACTTCTAAAAAGGTTCTTATGTAAATTTCTTTATTATGCTTTACTTTTAACTGCACTCACATATCTAGGTTGCTCAAGTGTTCAAGCTAATAGTGCAGCAAAAAGCCAGAGATCACTTTGAGAATTTGTCAGAAATGGATTCCTGCACTTGTATTCTTTTATAAAAAATACTCAAGTCAAGAATTTTGCTTTAAAACAGGCCACCTCAGCCTATAATGATAATGCTTTTGTAGATAAATACCATTGTAATGTATGTACACTGTCATTACTAACGTTTTGTGTAGATGAGTGTGCTTTAGTGTCATTAAGATATTTAATGCTCTTGTTGATCAGCACAAAATCTAAAGAGTGTAATGGCATTCCATTTTGGTCAAGTTTGTACAGGCATAAAATTGTTTTGTAATCAGTAAATGTGATTTCAATTACAAAGAGTTTTATGTGAGAACTGTTGATGTTTTTATAGTGTTGGAACAATATTTAATAAAAAGGTGTCAACCAACCCTAGGGTTGGCCTTCTTACCACTGATAAACTTATTTAGTCCTTAACATTATTTCAAGACAGCTTTCAAGAGATGATTATGCACTGAAAAAACTATTGGGTAGGAAGTACCCAAAAAATGGGTCATATTTACTGCAACTCAGACAACCCAGCAGATGGGTCATTTTACCTTGATCCCAGGTAGAGCTGAACTGACCATAAATCTAACAGTTAAAACAGACAAACCCTATGGTTATAATAACCCTTTAGTGATGAGAAGTTCCGACCCAAAGCAGTGGTGAAACAACCACAATTACAGTTGCATTAACATCACCAAGAACAGGTTGCTATACCAAATGCACTGATGAAGCAACCACAATGATGGTTGATGTACCCTTTCAAAAACGGGCTAGCTGACTGAATTACCAATAAAGTGACCATACATGATGGTTAGAATAACCATGCAACAATTAAGTTTTACAATGTAATTTAACCACTCATATGGGTTGATATAACCTTGAGAAAGGCTTACTGACCCAGTGTACTGGCAATTTATATACCTTCTATATAGGTTGATTTAACCATTCACAATACCATAGTTAACCTAAAATAAGGATAGAAAAACTTTCTCAGGAGATTGATATAAGATAAAGTTGAATAATGATAGATATGATAAGATAAAGTTAAAGAATAATTGATATAATAAGATAAGGGTGAAGGATGATTGCTAACAAAACCATGGCAATAAGGTGCTATGTGGTAAAGTTCAGTGAAAGTTCAACATAAAGTTCAGCACAAGTGTTTCTTTATGTTGGAAACCACTGCTATGTATGAACTAGGTCGCTTTAATGAGTCTGGGTAACCAAGCAGGTAATCTTGGAAAAAGAAAAATATGTTGGAAGCTTTAGTCGGGTACTCCAGGTTGTAAACATAGTAACAACCAAAGGCAACAAAAAGTGCTTGTGGAAGTGATGGCACCTCACATAACACAGTCTGTTCCATTAACACGAAGTATTGCTTGTTACTTTCACTGATCATGGCTGCCACATGAGGAGCATTCTGTATAGGGTTAGTCTTGATAGCATCCTCAACAGACACTATATCCTGAAACAGGGAGGGGTGATTATGGTCACTATTAAGATCATGTATGCATAAATGTACATGTACTGGGAAATATGTATTAGTAACTTACAGAGTTGTATTCTTCATAGATGTAAAGGAGGTTGTCCTGTCCTTTTCACACAGCAATTGCCAACACCTTCAGAGAACACACTTGCTTTGAAATCTCATCTACAGTGTATATACAATCAGGTTAACTATACACATACACATTTAATATATTACTTGAAACTCACCATTTGTATCCACTTCCTTTAGCAGAGAAGATATTCCTTTTCTCCCACTGTTCTGTCTATAGAGGAGAATTGCAACATAGAACTTCTTCCATTGGGACAAGAAATTCCCTCTACTGTCCTCACTGTCAGTGATTAAGCTGATTTCTTGTTTAATCTAAGATATTAGAATTACAGATGCTACTACTTATCACATACAGAATAGTTACGTTTCATACCACTGCATGACGCTGAAGAGCTGGATAATCATCAAGGATATGTCTAGCACTCTTAGCATTATTGAGAATAAACATCCGACAGCTCAGATAAGTGGACTTCATCAGAGGGAGGAGAACAGAATCCCTAGGCTTTCCTTTTGCTAGTTCAGTAGCTATAGCAGACAAGTCTGACTCGGTACTGGAAGTATCTTCTGTGAATTGGGCACAAGTGGGATACCTTCTTAATAATGAATCTTTTTTCCTAGCTTCAGGAGAAAGCTTGCTCCTTTTCACATTTTCTGAGAGAGAACCAGCACTGCTAAGCAACTGTTTATGGTCACGCTTTATTATGTTCCGTACCCTTTCCACCATTTTGTCCTCCCAAGATTGCTGCATGAAAAGTAAGTAAAATGCATGCATACTGCCGAAGTGGCAACACACATAGGCACATACATGTAGAGTACACTTGAACACTCTGAGGCACATACAGAGTATGCTACGTACACATGGCAACTGTAAACAAACAACAGGTATGCTGTAATATATTTAAGTACTTATTCAGTCTAGTTCCCATAGAAACACTGACATGCACATAGAGTGTAGCCCTAGCAATTTGACTCAGATATCCATTTCCCATATCATCTTTCATGAACGGGTGGTTCAGGAATAGTTTCCGGGCTAGGGAACCACATTGTTCCCTGGTGGGTTTTACAAAGTGACTAAATAGTAGGCTAACAAGAACGTGCACTATCTCACAGCGAGCAGATTCTTGAAGTGATTTGTTACAACTACATTCTTCAACCTCAGGGCACCAGTGCTCCGGTATTTTAAGTCTACAGGACCAGCTCGTTCATGATACAGAAGACCCAGGAGTTGATGGGTTGGAAATGGAAGATGAGGCTGAGGAAGAACAGTCCTGTTCCTCTCTAGTTTGAAATGCCAAAGGAGAAGCTGATGGCAGGGAACACTGAGCAAGAAAACTATTATAGTGACAAAATAAACAAAATGAAGCAATTCACCTGACGTAGTTTGAGTATCTTCTTTACGAGGCCTTTAGGGGGGACTATTTCCTTTATGTCCAGCTCAGTGAGACTAATGAAGGCTTCTCCATCAATATAGTTTTCTAAAGAAGAAATGTACCAGGGTGTAGGTAAGTGAAGCTAGTAGTAGCGCTACACAATTAATACTAAGATAGCAAACATTTTAAAGACAATAGCTAGCTTACCAGGGAAAGCTTCACAGAACTTCTCTGGGATATCACCGTTGGTTTTTAGCCAGTTGGAGAGTTCATCCACGGACATAGCCATTGAAGGACTACTAGCACGGACACACAGCTGTCTAAGTGTATATGCGTCTTTGGCGCTACCGGGCAATGCAATGATCGACGCATAAATACGTCTTTGGCCCTTTAAACGAGCATGCGCAGTATAAAAAGGGGCTGGGCTGCCCACAAAATGGCACACACAAAACTTTTCAATATCAAATAAATGGAAGCTGTGTTTCTTTTCCTGTTTACATCATAATATGCACTTCCTCTAGCTGTGCAACAGCTGCATAATTAATATTATGCGTATGTTCAGTGCAGATATTCCCATTTTTTTTGGATACGTGTTAAGTTTCTGTAGTGAAATGGCGAACAGTAGAAAACGTGTAAGACTTTCTCTTGTGATCGACTTTGACAGTTTAGAAGGGAAGAAGGTGTTCAAGAGAAGGTTGGACCATGTTAGAAAAGTTCTAACTCCTGCTGGGCAATCTGATTTAGACAACTATGGTCTTATGTCAGCCATCTTTGATTCAGTTATGTATAATTCAGTACAGCAATAAAAGTTATTATCTATTATTATCAACTGTGTAATTGACATAACACGTGTTTGTACCTAGAGCTAACTATTATAGATGTTTTGCGTGGGTTGTTCAGGTTGGTATGGCTACTATCTAGAACGATATCTAGGTTTGAATATTGCCGCCATCTCACTCTTTGGTAGGCGTCACATTCTTCTGGGTAGCCCACCCCCCTTTTATAGCGAGCAGAAATGCGCGGAGAGGGGCATTATAAACGACACATGCTCGTTTAAGGGTTTTAAGAGATGAGCTGTATACAACAAGTCTACTGAGTACATATAGGCAGTGTGTAGAGTGCTACTAATAGAATGCCATACTTTAATATAAAATTAATACTATATCCTGGACCATAAACCTTAAACATTGGAACTTAAAGTATGGGATTCAATAAGCAACACTCTAGAAAGTTTCATGTTAATGTTCATGATCTACATTCATAAATGGAGGTCATATTTTCCTTTGACTCAAATGTGGCCAAAATGCTTCATCTACTTTTTGTAATTTCATTACAACATCATCTCCAACATCAAATCAAAAGGGCAAACAATCAAGTCCAATCCATTCTTCATTTTTGGTTTCTGCATCTTTCCAGATGATGACAACAAGCAAAGCTGTCTCTCATTTTCTTACAAAAAAATATATTACTTTACTTACTGTTTCTTTTTTATATTTTATAAATATTCATAAGTCACGTAATTGGTATTGATATTTCATAAATATTCATAAGTCACGTAATTGGTATTGAATAAATCTGATTCGTGACCTAGCATTCTTTTTTTAGGGCGTATCAGACCAGGAGAAAGAAAAGATTGGTAGAAGCAATATATCCCTGGCAAAAAGTTTTTGCACTACTAAAGAAGCAGCCTATAAACGTCATAAATGCGTAAGTTCTATAATTTAAGCAGTTATTATATTTGTAGCTCTGATAGAACGTTTTGCATCTATGTCAGCGGTGTATGACCTCTAGCTTTGCCGCCCCTTCCTATGTCGGACACGCAAATTGATGTCCACTCGTCAAGAGACGTAAAGAGCATTTAAAGTTTAACCTTCATCAAGCAAAACTATTCATTCAGATATTGTATGTATTTACAAGCCTGATTATTCCTGTATCCCGTTAGGTCGACTAGTATATAAGTTTCTCGTGACCATAGTAAGTTATTATGAGTGGTGTAGGTTGGAATCAAAAGTTAGAAAATTCAAGCTTTTCTAGAAAAGTTTTCTTTGTCAACTTACAAGTACATTCTTTTTCTTTCCTTCTGGGATGTTTTGAGGAAGATGCATTTCAATTCTTGATTCACACAAGAAGTAGGAAAAATCTCTTAATTGGATTCATCTGTAATCAAGGTCATGTGAGTGATTACTGAACAACCTCATCTTGATACGGTTTCTGTGTCAGAATGAATTGTATTTTTAACCTCGCTGTGTGTGGGCACAAAGCGAGGGGACTGTAGTCTGTCAGTGTGTGTGTGTGTGTGTGTGTGTGTGTGTCTGTGTGCAGGGCCGTACCACCCACTCCGGCCGGTCAGGCCATGGCCGGACCGGTTTTAGCTAGTCGCTGATTTGCGCTTGCGCAATAGCGGCAATTTCGCACCTTGCACGGCTGTGCTATAATGGTTGAACGGCAGCTGCCTGACTTTGGGCCCGACAACAGTGCAAACAGTGATTCCAGCCACCAATGCAGTAAGTGAACGCAGTGCTTCAGTACTAGGGAGGGTGAAGACTTACCTTCGTGCAACAATGTCACAGTTACGTCTCGACAATCTGTTGATCCTTCATGCACACAAAGACAGAACTGATGATCTGGTCATTCCGTCATGTTTAAAGGAATTCATCAGGGGGAATGAACACAGGTTAAACATTTTTGGAGAGTTTACATAAGACAATCTGCCTATTGCCTATCTGTTTGTCACGTTCTGTGTGAAGTCTTAGTTTGTACTAATTTTGGTGTACAATTTAGCAATTATTAAACATGCATATTACAGTAACAACCAAATCCACCACAAGAAGTATAATGGTATATATATATTTGTAATTGTTAGCTGTATAATGATTAAGCAATGCCCACTGCCACCCCTCGGGCCACACCTCCTGACCACGCCCCTTCGCCGGACCGATCTAAAAGTGCTTCCTACTGGCCTGGTGTGTGTGTGTCTGCACTGCCTGTTACTTTTGAACTACTATAACTTGGCAAGCGAAGCGTTAGCAGCTACCAACGTTTAACAATGAATAGAAAAACATGTGGACTTTACAACAGTAGTATCAAAAACATCGTCAAGGAAAATGAAAGCTTAAAACTCGCAAAAGAATTTTCAGGCTGCAAAGTCAGTGCCTTTTTTCAAAAAGTAAAAAAACTTAATGTGGAGATTTTTTAGTATGCTGTAGAAAATCTTAGATGAATATGGATCAGCAAAACAGAAGGCTCTTGGTCGAAGCAATCGTTAGAAAAGTTCTGAAAAGTGTTTTGTGGACTTGGAGCGAAGTAACGCATTCAGGAAACGTCTCAAAGCACTGGAAAAACTGCTACTAATAGATAATATATTAATTTATATTTGTACTACGGGACGCTTCCAAAGAACGCTTCATTTTCAAGTTACAATAAATTTTGTATATGAAATATTGAAACTTTTTAAAGCGTCATGTAAAGGCTCAGAGAAACGTTCATCACGAATCTAGCACTTAATCTTGGTTGGCAATTGAATGATACTATTACTTACTCAGTTACAGCTTCACAGACATGTCAATCAGAGTGCAAAGTACCCAATAAACGACAAAGCTTTTTTTCCCTTTGATTGAAGAGAAATGCTGAGTCATCAAACAACAATTTGTAATGTGCATCACGTGATCCATCAATAATTTGACCACACCTTGTTTCATTATAAACTTTCATAATCAGAGTCATGTAAGACGTTTCCAAAGAACGTTTCATCTTCAAGCTACAATAAATTTTGTATATGAAATATTGATTAGTGTGACCACACCTAGAATATTAATAAATTTTTTGTAATGCTACCTAGTAACATCATAGCTGGGCCTAAGCTGGCATAGCATTTACAAATAACTTAGAAACTGCAGCGAGGTTCGGCACTTTAGTGCCTTTCATTTTATTGGGATGATGTTTTGTTGAGTGGGTGTCAAGCACACATGAAAGTATAGTACTTAATAATATGGAAGTGTTTGCAATTAACCTCGCTGCGCGTAGGCCCAAAGCGAGGTTACCGTAGTCTGTCAGTGTGTGTGTGTGTGTGTGTGTGTGTGTGTGTGTGTGTCTGCACTGCCTGTTACTGGGGATTGTTTTTAAACTGCTATAACTTGGCAAGGGAAGCGTTAGCAGCTGCCAACATTTAACAACGAGTGGAAAAACGTGTGGACTTTACAACAGTAATACAAGAACATCGTCAAGGAAAACTTAAAACTCGCAAAAGAATTTTCAGGCCGGAGAGGTCAAGGTACCGTTTCTTGAAAAGTAAAAAAAACTTAAAGTGGAGATTTTTTTAGTATGTTGTAGACAATCAGCAAGACAAAAGGCCGTTGGTCTAAGCAATTGTCAGAAAAGTTCTGAAAAGTGTTTTCAAGATTGTACATGGACTTGGAGTGAAGTAACGCATTCATGATTGATACATTTTAAAGTGTCATGTAAAGGTTCAGAGAAACTTTCATTACGAATCTAGCACTTAATCTTGCTTGGCACTCGAATGATACTATGACTTACTCAGTTACCTCTTCACAGATATGTCCTTTCGTCAATCAGAGTGCAAAGTACCCAGTAAACGGCAAAGCTTTTCCCTTTGATTGAAAGAGAAATGCTAAGTCATCACGTGATCAAGTGATCAATCAATAATTTGACCAAACCTTGTCGAATCTTAAATGTATATCTATATGCTTTCTGTAGTATAGATCTACACTGTGCACAATTCATAAATCAAAGTCACATAATTCATAAATGTATTATGATAATTTTAAAAAATAGAAACCATATGACACTTATGATCTAATCTTTCTGTTATTATTAGCTACAATTGAAGATAAACAAACGTTAAACTCACAATTGAACAATTCTCTTCAAGAGTGCTATAATAACAATTAGTACATTTTGCATACATTTTGCAAATCTTGTCAATAATGTATTAATATCAATCCAGTAGTGATATTTCTGAGTATATCTAAGTACAAGATTAAACTTATTTAAATATGATATTTGTGTGGATTAAATTTCTATTTATATATATCTATTAGATACGTTGCTACAAGACAGACTGTGAAGGAAAAAAGATATCTGTAAGTTTACTAATTGATAATGTAAGTTTGCTTAAATAAAAATTGTGAGCATCAATACTATATGTGGCTGGTTATAAACCCCATGCACAATACTTTCCATGAAGATTTGAACATGTAGGTTATGTGTAGCTTTTTGAAACACTGCATAAAATACACTGAACTGCATTTCTATGCTGAATTCTCTTCATTATTGTATAAATGTGTTACTATTGTACTCATAACAAATTTGTCAAAGTATCTTAATAGACAACTGATGTCACACGGAAGGTGTGATCATTTTGACTTGACTCAAGAGTGATCATTTTGGCTTGACAGTACACTGCATGGATGACAAGGTCATCCAGAGTACCGTCCCATTTTAATAAATCTGCCAAGGTTTCATGTGAATGATAGATATAGGTATAAGTTTGTGGGTGTGAACATAGGTGTAGGTGTGACTAATAATACTTTTTTTCAGCCAACAAAATATGCAAACAGAACATGATGTCATATTTAAGAAGCATTCTAGTCAGTCAACACAAATATTTCGCATTCTATAGAAATATATCATATGTTTATTTTTTTAAAAAAAGTACATCATAGTGTTTATTTTAATTATATTTGCAAAAAAATTAAATCAAAGTCAAATATATAACCTATTGAATTTATAGTAGTTACCACAATAATAAAAAAACATTAAATAGTGGGGTTTTTTCAAGATTTATATTCATATTTGTTGTATCACACTAGGAACCTATGTTACTTATATACTGCCTTAACAATTTTATCATATTACGTCAGTAACTTTACAACACAATGAAACAATCTGATTATAATACAATTTAGTAATAACTTTGTTTTTAATGATTAATTTAAAAGGACAAATTTTGAACAAATAAAAAGGAAAAGTAGACTAACTGCTTGAAACAAACAAGCAACCTTTGAGCAATCTATTAGCAGTGTAGGGAACTGATAAATGAAACCACTAATATGTGTACACTTAAACACTTAAATAGTGTGGTTGACAACATTCAGATAGTTCCATTGACCAACGATATATATATGTATGCACACACACACGAGCGCGCACTCACATATATATATATATATATATTACTAATGACACTAGTAATTGTAGGTTTCTACATGAAGCTTCCAATCTCATGCAATATGTCCTTCAGGGACTGTCAATCATTAACACTTGTAAACATGAAGAACAACTACATAAATCTATACAGTATTATTATTATCATGATCTGTTCAACTTTTTCTCTTAATATTTGTTATTACTATCTGACATATCAATTTATTATATAATAGGAAGTAAGTTTGATTTATTGTAGTACAAAAAGTAACTATTATTAAAGAAATGTGGTTATTGTTGTAGTTTGTTTAATATTTTGTTCTTTCTCTACCTTTATATTTGATGTTACTAACTGACATATCAATGTATTATATAATAGGAGGTAAATTTAATCTATTATAGTATGTTAATTATCTACTAATTTTAAAAAATATAGTGATTGTCATAGTGTGTTTAACCCTATTGTTTCCTTTTCTACCTTCATAATTAATGTTATTGCCTTACATGTCAATGTATTATATAATAGGAAGATTGGTTGATCTATTATAGTACAATATAGTAACAAATTTTTAGAAAATATGGTTATTTTCATATTTTTTAACTCTATTGTTTCCTTCTCTGCCTTTATGTTTTATGGTACTACCTGACATATCAATCTATTATATAATAGATGGTAAGTTTGATTTATTGTAGTTCAATAAGTAACTATTAATTAAAGAAATATGGTTGTTGTCATAATTTGTTTAATCCTTTTGTTTCTTTCTCTACCTTTATATTTGATGTTTATACCTGTCATATGGATATATTATAAAATAGGCAGTAAGTTTGATTTATTGTAGTATAAGTAACTATTAATAAAAGAAATATGGTTATTGACATAGTTTGTTTAATCCTTTTGTTTCTTTCTCTACCTTTATATTTGATGTTACTATCTGACATATCAATCTATTATATAATAGCTTGTAAGTTTTGTTTATTGTAGTATAATAAGTAACTATTAATAAAAGAAATATGTTTGTTGTCATAATTTGTTTAATCCTTTTGTTTCTTTCTCTACCTTTATATTTGATGTTATTACCTGACATATAAATCTATTATATAATAGTGGGTAAGTTTGATTTATTGTAGTATAATAAGTAACTATTAATAAGAGTAATATGGTTATTGTCATAATTTGTTTAATCCTTTTGTTTCTTTCTCTACCGTTATATTTGATGTTAATACCTGTCATATGGATATATTATAAAATAGACAGTAAGTTTGATTTATTGTAGTATAAGTAACTATTAATAAAAGAAATATGGTTATTGTCATAGTTTGTTTTATTCTTTTGTTTCTTTCTCTACCTTTATATTTGATTTTACTACATGACGTATCAATGTACTATATAATAGATCTTAACTTTGATTTACTGTATTATAATAAGTAACTATTAATGAAGAAATAAGGTTATCATGATAGTTTGTTTAATCCTTTTTTTTCTTTCTCTACCTTTATATTTGATGTTACTACCTGACATATCAATGTACTATATAATAGATTGTAAGTTTGATTTACTGTAGTAAAATAAGTAACTATTAATAAAAGAAATAAGGTTACCGTGATAGTTCGTTTAATCCTTTTTTTCTTTCTCTACCTTTATATTTGATGTTACTACCTGACATATCAATGTACTATATAATAGATTGTAAGTTTGATTTACTGTAGTAAAATAAGTAACTATTAATAGAAGAAATAAGGTTATTGTCATAGTTTGTTTAATACTTTTTGTTTCTTTCTCTACATTTATATTTATATTATTACTTAACATGTGGATAACTTATAAAAAAGAGAGTAAGTTTGAATTATTTTAATATGATAAGTAACTATTAATATAAGAAATAAGGTCATTCTCATAGATTGTTTGATACTTTTATTTCTTTCTCTACCGTTACATTTGATGTTAATACCTGTCATATGGATATATTATAAAATAGGCAGTAAGTTTGATTTATTGTAGTATAAGTAACTATTAATAAAAGAAATATGGTTATTGTCATAGTTTGTTTAATTCTTTTGTTTCTTTCTCTACCTTTATATTTGATTTTACTACATGACGTATCGATGTACTATATAATAGATTTTAACTTTGATTTACTGTATTATAATAAGTAACTATTAATAAAGAAATAAGGTTATCATGATAGTTTGTTTAATCCTTTTTTTCTTTCTCTACCTTTATATTTTTGATGTTACTACCTGACATATCAATGTACTATATAATAGATTGTAAGTTTGGTTTATTGTAGTATAATAAGTAACTAATAATAAAAGAAATAAGGTTAATGTGATAGTTTGTTTAATCTTTTTTTTCTTTCTCTACCTTTATATTTGATGTTACTACCTGACATATCGATGTACTATATAATAGATTGTAAGTTTGATTTACTGTAGTAAAATAAGTAACTATTAATAGAAGAAATATGGTTATTGTCAAAATTTTTTTAATGCTTTTGTTTCTTACTCTACCTTTATATTTGATGTTACTACCTGACATATATGTGTATTTTATTATAGATGGTAAAGTTTGATTTATTGTAGTACGATAACTAACTATTGATAAAAAAAATGTGGTTATTGTAATAGTTTGTTTAATTCTTTTGTTTCTTTCTCTACCTTTATATTTGATGTTATTAACTGACATATCCAATGTATTATGTATAGCTGGTAAGTTTGGTTTCTTGTAGTTCAATAAGTAAATATTAATAAAAGATATAAGGTTATCGTCATAGTTTGTTTAATCCTTTTGTTTCTTTCTCTACTTTTATATTTGATATTATTACCTGGCTAATTGATACATTATAAAATAGGGAGTAAGTTTGATTTATTGTAGTATGATAGTAACTATTACTAAAAGAAATGTGGTTATTATCATAGTTCTTTTTAATCATTTGATTTATTCTCTACCTTTATATTTGATGTTTCTACCTGATATATTGATGTAATATATAATAGTGGGTAAGTTTGATTTATTGTAGCATAATAAGTAACTATTATTAAAGAAATATGGTTATTATCATAGTTTGTTTAATACTTTTGTTTCTTTCCCTACTTTTATATTTGATATTACTACCTGGATTATGAATACACTAAAAATAGAGAGTACGTTTGATTTATTGTAGTATGATAAGTAACTATTACTAAAAGAAATATTGTTATTGTCATAGTTTGTTTAATCCTTTTGTTTCTTTCTCTACCTTTATATTTGATGTTATTACCTGGATTATGGATTCATTAAAAATAGAGAGTACGTTTGATTTATTGTAGTATGATAAGTAACTATTACTAAAAGAAATATTGTTATTGTCATAGTTTGTTTAATCCTTTTCTTTCTTTCTTTACCTTTATATATAATGTTACTACCTGACATATCAATGTATTATATAATAGCTGGTAAGCTTGATTTATTGTAGTATATTGAGTAACTCTTAATAAAAGAAATATGGTTGTCATGGTTTGTTTAATCCTTTTGTTTCTACCTTTATATTTGATGTAACTACCTGATATATTGATGTCTTATATAACAGAGGGTAAGTTTAATTTTTTGTAGTTCGATAAGTAAGTATTATTAAAGAAATGTGATTATCGTCACAGTTTGTTAATCCTTTCGTTTCTTTCTCTACTTTTATATTTGATATTATTACCTGGGTTATGGATACATTATAAAATAGAGAGTAAGTTTGCTTTATTGTAGTATGATAAATTGCTATAACTTAAAGAAATATGGTTATTGCTTATTTAATCCTTTTCTTTCTTTCTTTACCTTTATATTTGATGTTATTACTTGACATATGTATATATTATATAATAGAAAGTAAGTTTAATTTATTGTAGTTCAATAAGTAACTATTAATAAAAGAATTGTGTTTGTTGTAATAGTTGGTTTAATCCTTTTGTTTCTTTTTCTACCTTTTTATTTAATGTTATTACCTGACACATCAATGTATTATGTAATAGCCGGTAAGTTTGGTTTATTGTAGTATAATGTGTAACTATTAATAAAAGAAATATGGTTGTCATAGTTTGTTTAATCCTTTTGTTTCTTTCTCTACCTATATATTTGATTTTACTACCTGACATATCAATGTATTATGTAATAGTTGGTAAGAATGGTTTATTGTAGTATAATAAGTAACTATTAATAAAAGAAATATGGTTATTATAATAGTTTCTTTAATCCTTTTGTTTCTATCTCTACCCTTTATATTTGATGTTATTACCTGACATATCGATGTATTATATAATAGCCGGTAAGTTTGATTTATTGTAGTATAATAAGTAACTATTAATAAAAGAAATAAGGTTATTGTCATAGTTTGTTTAATCCTTTTGTTTCTTTCTCTACCTTTATTTTAAATTTTACAATCTGACATGGATGTATTATATAATAGTCGGTGAGCTTAGTTTAATGTAGTTCAATAAGTAACTATTAATAAAAGAAATATGGTTATTATAATAGTTTCTTTAATCCTTTTGTTTCTTTCTCTACAATTTATATTTGATGTTACTACCTGACATATCGATGTATTATATAAAGCCGGTAAGTTTGATTTATTGTAGTATAATAAGTAACTATTTATAAAAGAAATAAGGTTATTGTCATAGTTTGTTTAATCCTTTTGTTTCTTTCTCTACCTATATATTTGATGTTACTACCTGACATATCGATTTATTATATAATAGATGGTAAGTTTGATTTACTGTAGTTCAAATAATTAACTATTAACTCAAAAACATGGTTGTTGCCATAATTTGTTTAATCCTTTTTTTTCTTTCTCTATCTTTGTATACAATGTTACTACCTGACATATCAATGTATTATGTAATAGTCGGTAAGTTTAGTTTATTGTAGTATAATGAGTAACTATTAATAAATGAAATATGGCTGTCATAGTTTATTAAATCCTTTTGTTTCTTTCTCTACCTTTATATTTATTGTTACTACCTGACATATCAATGTATTATATAATAGGAAATAAGTTTGATCTATTTAGTTCAATAAATATCTATTAATGAAAGAAATATTGTTGTTATAGTGTGTTTAATCCCTTTGTTTCTTTCACTACCTTTATACTTGATGTTATTACCTGACATATTATGTATTATATAATGGCAGGTCAGTTTATATTATTGTAGTATAATAAGTAACTATTAATAAGAGAAATAATGTTATTGTCATAGTTTGTTTGATCCTTTTGTCTCTTTCTCTACCTTTATATATAATGTTACTACCTGACATATCAATGTATTATATAATAGTCGGTAAGTTTGGTTTATTGTAGTATAATGAGCAACTATTAATAAATGAAATATGGTTGTCATAGTTTGTTTAATCCTTTTCTTTCTTTCTCTACCTTTATATATAATGTTACTACCTGACATATCAATGTATTATATAATAGTCGGTAAGTTTGGTTTATTGTAGTATAATGAGTAACTATTAATAAATGAAATATGGTTGTCGTAGTTTGTTTAATCCTTTTGTTTCTTTCTCTACCTTTATATTTGTTGTTACTACCTGACATATTAATGTATTATATAATAGGAAGTAAGTTTGATTTATTTAGTTCAATAAATATCTATTAATGAAAGAAATATTGTTGTTATAGTGTGTTTAATCCCTTTGTTTTTTTCACTACCTTTATACTTGATGTTATTACCTGACATATTATGTATTATATAATGGCAGGTGAGTTTGGATTATTGTTGTATAATAAGTAACTATTAATAAGAGAAATAAGATTATTGTCATAGTTTGTTGATCCTTTTGTCTCTTTCTCTACCTTTATATATAATGTTACTACCTGACATATCAATGTATTATATAATAGTCGGTAAGTTTGGTTTATTGTAGTATAATGAGTAACTATTAATAAATGAAATATGGTTGTCATAGTTTGTTTAATCCTTTTCTTTCTTTCTCTACCTTTATATATAATGTTATTACCTGACATATCAATGTATTATATAATAGTTGGTAAGTTTGGTTTATTGTAGTATAATGAGTAACTATTAATAAATGATATATGGTTGTGATAGTTTGTTTAATCCTTTTGTTTCTTTCTCTACCTTTATATTTGTTGTTACTACCTGACATATCAATGTATTATATAATAGGAAGTAAGCTTGATTTATTTAGTTCAATAAATATCTATTAATGAAAGAAATATTGTTATTATAGTGTGTTTAATCCCTTTGTTTCCTCTCTACCTTTATGCTTGATGTTATTACCTGACATATTGATGTATTATATAATGGCAGGTGAGTTTAGATTATTGTAGTAGGATATATTATAAAATAGGCAGTAAGTTTGATTTATTGTAGTATAAGTAACTATTAATAAAAGAAATAAGGTTATTATCAAGTTTGTTTGATCCTTTTGTTTCTTTTTCTACCTTTATATTTGATGTTACTACCTGACATATCTATTTATTATGTAATAGATCGTAAGTTTGATTTTCTGTAGTTCAATAATTAACTATTAACTCAAAAACATGGTTGTTGTCATAATTTGTTTAATCCTTTTTTTTCTTTCTCTATCTTTGTATTTGATGTTACTACCTGACATATGAACGTTTATATAATAGATAGTAAGTTTTCTTTTTTGATGTAATAAATGACTATTTAAGAAGAAATATAATTGTTGTCATAAATAATTTAACATTTTCTTTCTTCGCTTTATTTATATTTGATGTTACAATCTGACATTGGGATGTATTATATAATAGATGGTAAGATTAGTTTACTGTAGTTCAATAAGTAAATATTAATAAAGGAAATATAGTTATTATAATAGTTTGTTTAACACTTTTGTTTCTTTCTCTACCTTTATATTTGATGTTATTACTTGACATATTAATGTATTATGTAATAGCCGGTAAGTTTTGTTTATAGTAGTATATAAGTAAGTATTAATAAAGAAATATAGTTATTATAATAGTTGGTTTAATCCTTTTCTTTCTTTCTCTACCTTTATACATGATGTTACTACCTGACATATCAATGTATTATATAATAGCCGGTAAGTTTGGTTTATTGTAGTATAATCAGTAACTATTAATAAAAGAAAAATGTTTGTCATAGTTTGTTTAATCCTTTTGTTTCTTTCTCTACCTATATATTTGATGTTACTACGTGACATATTAATCTATTATATAAAAGCCGGTAAGTTTGATTTATTGTAGTATAATAAGTAACTATTTTTTAAAAAAATATGGTTATTATCATAGTTTGTTTAATCCTTTTGTTTCTTTCTCTACATTTGTATTTGATGTTACTACCTGAAATATCAATGTATTATGTAATAGCCGGTAAGTTTTGTTTATTGTAGTATAATAAGTAACTATTAATAAAAGAAATATGGTTATCATAGTTTGTTTAATTCTTTTATTTCTTTCTCTACCTTTATACTTGATGTTATTACCTGACATATCGACGTATTATATAATAGGAAGTAAGTTCGTTTATTGTGGTTCAATATGTAACTATTAATAAAAAATACGTTTGTCATAGTGTGTTTAATCCTTTTGTTTCTTTCTCTACCTTTTTATTTAATATTACTACCTGACATATCAATGTATTATATAATAGGAAGTAAGTTTGACTTATTGTAGTTCAATAAGTAACTATTAATAAAAGAAATTAGGTTATGGTCATAATTTATTTAATTCTTTTGTTTATTATTCTACTTTATACTTGATGTTATTACCTGACATATTGATGTATTATATAATGGCATGTGAGTTTAGATTTTTGTAGTATAATAAGTAACTATTAATAAAAGGAATAAGGTTATTGTCATAGTTTGTTTAATCCTTTTTTTTTCTTTCTCTACCTATATATTTGATGTTATTACCTGACATATCTATTTATTATATAATAGCTGGTAAGTTTGATTTATTGTAGTTCAATAAGTAACTATTAATAAAAGAAATATGGCTATTATAATAGTCTCTTTAATCCTTTTGTTTCTTTCTCTACAATTTATATTTGATGTTATCACCTGACATATCAATGAATTATATAATAGCTGGTGAGTTTAGTTTATTGTAGTATAATAAGTAACTATTAATAAAAGATATAAGGTTATTGTCATAGTTTGTTTACTCCTTTTGTTTCTTTCTCTACCTATATATTTGATGTTACTACTGACATATCTATTTATTGTGTAATAGATCGTAAGTTTGATTTACTGTAGTTCAAATAATTAATATAAACTCAAAAACATGGCTGTTGTCATAATTTGTTTAATCCTTTTTCTTTTCTCTCTATCTTTGTATTTGATGTTATTACCTGACACATCAATGTATTATGTAATAGCTGGTAAGTTTGATTTATTGTAGTATAATGAGTAACTATTAATAAAAGAAATATGGTTGCTATAGTTTGTTTAATCCTTTTGTTTTTATTCTCTACCATTTATATTTGATGTTACTACCTGACATATTGATCTATTATATAAAAGCCGGTATGTTTGATTTATTGTCGTATAATAAGTAACTATTTAAAAAAGAAATATGGTTATTATCATAATTTGTTTAATCCTTTTGTTTCTTTCTCTACCTTTGTATTTGATGTTACTACCTGAAATATCAATGTATTATGTAATAGCCGGTAAGTTTTGTTTATTGTAGTATAATAAGTAACTATTAATAAAAGAAATAGGGTTGTCATAGTTTGTTTAATCCTTTTATTTCTTTCTCTACCTTTATACTTGATGTTATTACCTGACATATCGACGTATTATATAATAGGAAGTAAGTTTGTTTATTGTGGTTCAATAAGTAACTATTAATAAAAGAAATAAGGTTATGGTCATAATTTTTTTAATTCTTTTGTTTATTATTCTACTTTATACTTGATGTTATTACCTGACATATTGACGTATTATATAATGGCAGGTGAGTTTAGATTATTGTAGTATAATACGTAACTATTATTAAAAGGAATAAGGTTATTGTCATAGTTTGTTTAATTTTTTTTTCTTTCTCTACCTATGTATTTGATGTTATTACCTGACATATCTATTTATTATATAATAGCTGGTAAGTTTGATTTATTGTAGTTCAATAAGTAACTATTAATAAAAGAAATATGGTTATTATAATAGTTTTTTTAATCCTTTTGTTTCTTTCTATACATTTATATTTGATGTTATCACCTGACATATCAATGAATTATATAATAGCTGGTGAGTTTAGTTTATTGTAGTATAATAAGCAACTATTAATAAAAGATATAAGGTTATTGTCATAGTTTGTTTAATCCTTTTGTTTCTTTCTCTACCTATATATTTGATGTTACTACTGACATATCTATTTATTGTGTAATAGATCGTAAGTTTGATTTACTGTAGTTCAAATAATTAACATAAACTCAAAAACATGGTTGTTGTCATAATTTGTTTAATCCTTTTTTTTCTTTCACTATCTTTGTATTTGATGTTACTACCTGACACATCAATGTATTATGTAATAGCTGGTAGTTTGATTTATTGTGGTATAATGAGTAACTATTAATAAAAGAAGTGTGGTTGTCATAGTTTGTTTAATCCTTTTGTTTCTTTCTCTACCATTTATATTTGATGTTACTACCTGACATATCGATCTATTATATAATAGCCGGTAAGTTTGATTTATTGTAGTATAATAAGCAACTATTAATAAATGAAATATAGTTATTATAATAGTTGGTTTAATCCTTTTCTTTCTTTCTCTACCTTTATATTTGATGTTACTACCTGACATATCAATGTTTTATGTAATAGAAGGTAAGTTTGGTTTATTGTAGTATAATCAGTAACTATTAATAAAAGAAATATGGTTGTTGTAGTTTGTTTAATCCTTTTGTTTCTTTCTCTAACTATATATTTGGTGTTACTACTTGACATATCGATTTATTATATAATAGCCAGTTTGATTTATTGTAGTATAATAAGTAACTATTTATAAAAAAGAATATGGTTATTATCCTAGTTTGTTTAATCCTTTTGTTTCTTTCTCTACCTTTGTATTTGATGTTACTACCTGAAATATCAATGTATTATGTAATAGCCGGTAAGTTTTGTTTATTGTAGTATAATAAGTAACTATTAATAAAAGAAATATGGTTGTCATATTTTGTTTAATCCTTTTATTTCTTTCTCTATCTTTATACTTGATGTTATTACCTGACATATCAACATATTATATAATAGGAAGTAAGTTTGTTTATTGTGGTTCAATAAGTAACTATTAATAAAAAATAGGTTTGTCATAATGTGTTTAATCCTTTTGTTTCTTTCTCTACCTTTTTATTTGATGTTACTACCTCACATATTGATGTATTATATAATAGGAAGTAAGTTTGATTTATTGTAGTTCAATACGTAACTATTAATAAAAGAAATAAGGTTATGTTCATAATTTATTTAATTCTTTTGTTTATTATTCTACTTTATACTTGATGTTATTACCTGACATATAGATGTATTATATAATGGCAGATGGGTTTAGATTTTTGTAGTATAATAAGTATCTATTAATAATGGGAATAAGGTTATTGTCATAATTTGTTTAATCCTTTTGTTTCTTTCTTTACCTTTATATTTGATGTTATTACCTGACATATCAATGTATTATGTAATAGCCGGTAAGTTTGGTTTATTGTAGTATAATGAGTAACTATTAATAAATGAAATATGGTTGTTATAGTTTGTTTAATCCTTTTGTTTCTTTCTCTACCTTTATATTTGATGTTACTACCTGACATATTGATGTAATATATAATAGGAAGTAAGTTTCATTTATTGTAGTTCAATAAGTAACTATTAATAAAAATCTATGGGTGTCGTAATGCGTTTAATCCTATTGTTTCTTTCTTTACCTTTATACTTGATGATATTACCTGACATATTTATATATTGTATAATGGCAGATGAGTTTAGATTATTGTTATATAATAAGTAACTATTAATAAAAGAAATAAGGTTATTGTCATAGTTTGTTTAATCCTTTTTTTTTTCTTTCTTTCTTTATCTTTGTATTTGATGTTACTACCCGACATATAATTGCATTTTGTAATAGAATGTAAGTTATGCTCTGCACATTGGATGTTACCATTAATAACATAGTAATTGTAGTAAATGTTTGTTATATGTATAAATGTATTGTATTAAATTTATACTGAAAGGTATTAACTATGATTATATTTCAGAAGGCTCAGTCTCACATATCAATGATGTTTGGCCTAGTTTCCTAATTTATATTAGAGATTCCCAGTTAATTATTAGTATAGTTATTTACGGTATTAAAAGTCACGCCCTGCTCTGCCACGTGCGATGGGAGTGGTCAGACAAGTATATAAATACCCAGAGCGATCCTGACACCTTGGCCTTTTTTTCTAACTCCATTGAAGGTGTTTGAGTAAAGACTCCCGAAGTCTTCTTCTTGCCTTCTTTTAAAGCTCAATTTTCTAATTGTTTTTTCTCTATTGTACAATTTGGGATTATGTCCTTGTCACTCCAACAACCTCAAGCATCACTGGCGGACAGAGTTCTGACCAGAGTGATATTCTTGCTGCCATCCAGATGATGGAGCAAAATTTCACTTCCTCCATCAACGCAGTCTCCACTTGAATGAATGACCTCTCTGAGAGAGTTCAAGGGACTTCAACGCTTGAAGTAGAACCACCCTCTAAAAGTATCTTGTGGGCCGATCGAACAGATTCAGTGGCCGATCTCCCTCCCCTACCGAGATGGCCCGATGAAGAAAAAGATGATGAGACTAGTGGTGAGACTAGAGAGCCATTTGAGGTGTCAGAGAGCACCTCAGCTCTCCTTAAGAAATCTTTTACCTCCACATTTCCCCACGTGGAGAGGCGTAAATTGCAAGGAATGTTCCACGTCCCTAACGTCAATGAGACCAGATGTCCCAGACTAGACTCGGTCTTCAAGACAGTTGGTTCATCTCTCAGAGAAGAGGCAAAAGCCTTTTAAAAAGGACCAAGAAATCTTCAAAGAGGCAGCTCCCAAACTGTTTGGGAATGCGTTTGAGAGAACTGCTAAGGAAAGGGCTGAGGCAGTTAAGCTCCTGAAAGGGGCACGTCCTCCTCAGAAGCCACAAGTTAACAAGCCATTTTTCGGACCAACCGCCTCTCCTACACCCAGAGGGGAGGTGGTTACCAATCATTTTGAGAAGGCAAAAACCCTTTCCACCTGTTTTCTCGATAAAGAAGAGAAAACTTTCCGCAGACCCAAACCAAGTAAAGGGAGTATGTCAAGCTCCTCAAACTGTATTTTCAGACATTATATGTGTAGGCAGAGACCTGCCTCTAATGTTTCATTCCTCTAATGTTTCAAGCCCACTCAATCAAAGGGGCATCCACTTCAAAGGCTGCAAACGTGGGGGTAACTATGGAAGATATATTGAAAGTAGCTGATTGGACTACTGAATTTACATTCTAAAAGTTTTATTATAAACCTGTCCACAATGCAAGTTTTGCCAGGTCTATCATCTCAGATCACGAGCTACAAATGTCACCATTGATATGTGAGACTGAGCCTTCTGAAATATAATTACAGAATGGCTAACACCACAAAGTGGTTGAATGCTATTCTGAGTTATATGAAGAAGGTGAAGTCAAACATATCAATGGTTCTCACCGATCACACCCATTGATATGCAATAATATACATATAATACTCATTTACCAGGGAATAACGAGAACAATTAATAACACTTGGTTTAAAAATAATAACAATAATAATAAAAATGCACTAAAGTGTTTAACCTCGCTGCAGTGCCCAGTGTAAATCTATACTCCAGAGTGCATGTAACATGTACATTTAAGATTGGACAAGGTGTGGTCAAATTATTGATGAGATCACGTGATGCACATTGCAAACTGTTGTTTGATGACTCAGCATTTCTATTCAATCAAAGGAAAAAAGCTTTGTCGTTTATTGGGTACATTGCACTCTGATTGACATGTTTGTGAAGCTGTAACTGAGTAAGAAATAGTATCATTCAATTGCCAAGCAAAATTAAGTGCTAGATTCGTGATGAATGTTTCTCTGAGCTTTTACATGACGCTTTAAAATGTTTCAATATTTCATATACAAAATTTATTGTAACTTGAAAATGAAGCCTTCTTTGGAAACATCCCATAGTAGAAATATAAATCGATATATTATCTATTAGGAGCAGTTTTTCAATGCTTTGAGACGTTTCCTGAATGCGTTACTTCGCTCCAAGTCCATGTACAATCCTGAAAAACTTTTCAGAACTTTTCTGACGATTGCTTTGACCAAGGGCCTTCTGTCTTGCTGATCCGTATTCCTCTGAGATTGTTTACAACATACTAAAAAATCTCCACGTTAATTTTTTTACTTTTCCAGAAACGGCACTTGACCTCTGCAGCCTGAAAATTCTTTTGCGAGTTTTAAGCTTCTGTTTTTCTTGACGATGATCTTGATACTACTGTTGTAAAGTCCACATGTTTTCCTATTCGTTGCTAAACGTTGGTAGCTGCTAACGCTTCGGTTGCCAAGTTATAGCAGTTCAAAAAAACAACCTCGGTAACAGACACACACACACACAAACAGATTACAGTACCCTTGCTATGCGTGTTAATAAGAAGAAAAATCAATTTCGCGTTGTTAAAAAAGGCCGAGGTGTCAGGATTGCTCTGGGTTTTTATGTACTTGTCTGACCACTGCCATCGCATGTGGCAGAGCAGCGTGTGACTTTTAATACCGTAAATAACTATACTACAAATTAACTCGGATTCTCTAATATAAGTTCGGGAGCTAGGTCAAACATCATTGATATGTGAGACTTCACCTTCTTCATATAATTCAGAACAGCATTCAACCACTTTGTGGTCTTAGCCATTCTGTAATTAACACACATATCTGTATTGCAGTTAGTGTAATAATGGTGTCTTACAGCAAGTAATAAAACATCATAGAATATACACAAAGACTATACAAAACAGTATATAATTTTGGCAATGGTATAAAATGTTTATCTGTTACTACAACTGATATGGCTTGCACAACAAACCTATAGACTCACCAGTCAAAGCTTAGAACATAACTCATCATGTTACCAGTTAGATCTTTATTTGACAACTCAAATTGCACTCAGCAGTACTTTTCATGCTTGCAATTGGCTTCAATTATGCAAACCACTTACAAATACTTGCTAATATTCATGGAGCTTTACTCTCAGGAAATATGAATAACTAACTTGTATATTTACTATGAACCATACCTATCCATGATACAACTCACTTTATTATATACTGTTAATAATGCTTACTTCAATTTTTTATATTCTTTCTTGTCTAGAAAGTGGAATTAAGAGGTCAGCACTGATTGCAGATAATATTATGTATTGACAAGACCAACAACAAAATTGCACTTATAATCTGTCAATTGTGAAATAGTTAATTACAATCTGATGTTACAAATAATTGAAATATTTTAGAAAACCTGTAATTAACTACTTGGACTCAGATATAGGTTAAAGTTTTTTTGTTGACTTTATAGATTGATTCTTTAGCTATAGCTGCACTAGAAATGGACAAACAATATAATGAGTATTGTTTTACTTGAAGTGATTCATGTAAACAAAAACATAATTTTAAAAATGTCATAATGATTTTTATAAATTCAAACTGCATAGTATTACAGATTAAAATTTAGAAAAAATGTAGAAAAGTAAGAAAACATCCTGTATTCTTGTTTGACTATATTCTTAATGAGAAATTTATAACTAAGGCTCTCTTGCACCTAAGTTTATATACTATGTGACCTATTCAGAATTACAAAGATAGTTTACATAGCTTTAGTTATTTATGTTATTATGTATTCCAACACTATTCTATATGCATCAAGTAATTGCTCTTGCTGAATTATCACGTAATGTTTTACTGCACTACTTCAACACAATGTGTTGTTGCAATTAATCCTGTAGTTAACTTTATTTCGTTTGGTTGCTAGCATAAAATTGGAAAATCTATTTTATTTAGCTCCTCTGAAAGATGTGAGTGGTAAGGAAGAAACTCAAGATATGCAGAGTCATGATATGAGTAGATGTAAGTATATATACCTGTATGTCTTGTAATTATGGCATTGCAACCAATGATTTATCAATAATTTTGTATAACATCACAAAATAGAAAGACTTTATTTCTGGGTAATAATTGTTCAATAAATTTTGAAATTTCTAGGTCATGTGACTTTTTAATCAACTAATTCACATCTTTAATTTTAATTTTAAACATAGTGTTTTCACCTTGTAATCATTTCATAACTCTAATAATTGCAGTTATTATGTACACACCTTATTTCCTCAAAAAATTGTCTCTTGTCTTATGTCTTTGAAATAAAAGCGGTCCTCAAAAAATTTGCAAATAATTTTTTAATTCAATGTTTTCATTGTATTTTCACGTATGCAATGTTCATTATGTCTTACATCAAAATAAATACCAGCCTTGAATAGCAGCCTCCTCTTAAATAGATCACGAAAACATGGTAACAATAGCTACAATTGAAGGAACTATTGTACTATGAAACTATTATCATGATGTAGTTTTATATATTGCATATGCTTTTGTTGTTTTTTAGTTAGTTAAGGGTAAGTGATCATCCCTAAAATTTTTTAAATGACTAAAGTTATAGATAATCATTATTTTTGCATGTATGTTTTACCTCAGTTTCCATCTTATGATTTTTTTGATGTTGTTACTGGTATAATAATTCAAATTATTATGCTATTCACACACATATTTATATTTAATTAGAACAATTGCCATATACATAATTATATAAATGGACCCTGATAGTGAGTGTATTTTAATGATTTGATAAAAAAATGGTTAGTTATTGAAAGCAATGATATATAAGATTTAGTTTAATCAATCATTAGCAATAGACCATTTTTAATATACACTTTAAGGGACATTCCAATGATAAGGAATAGTTATACTTTTGACAAATATTGGTCCTGATTGAGTAAAGATTGGTCTAGTTAATATATTACACAGCCAATAAAATCCTTAATGTAGATTATACTTGACAGTTATTATACTTGACAGTTAGGTACCAATGTAAAATTGTTTGATTCATTAAACTAACGTTATGATTATACAGGTTGCAAGTAATAAAAGCATTTGATGTGAAAAATAAATTGTTTTGAATGTAAATATACTACAGAATTGACTGTTCATGTAGTTAATTAATGATTTACTTATATTAAATATCAAGAGATATTACTGATAATTGTCAATCTTTGTAACTCTAGGCAATGTTTCATGTTGAATTCGCTATCTTCCAAAGCAATTAATATAGAGTATATGATGATTTTTTCAGTGAAAACCTTGTTAAATTGAATTTTAATTTTTAGAATAACTCTATCTTGTTATTAATTAATAGTAATACCTATTCTGTTTTGTTAAATATGATAGAAATTTAACTAGTTGTTTGTAATTGGCAGCTTTACTCCATAAGCAAGATGATAACATCTCTACAGAGAATACTGATAAAAGGTCTGCTTTACTTCACAGTATAAAAGGTACATATATCATAAAAACAGCTGTAACATGTGAAGCTTACTAGACAGTCTTATAATTGTTTTGGACAACATTGTATCCTTGTTACATCTTTTGTTTTTTCTATTGTTGTATGTGACAATTAACACTAATTGCACAGTTTAACTGCTAGCAACCAATGAATTTCTACTTTAAATGGGAGCACTGTAATGATTGGTGTGACTGATTGTATTCAAAAAGCCTGAAGCTTCTTTATACTAAGCTTGCTTCATGCCATTTTATTTTTATTTTATTTTTCTACTGTTACATTACTGCCAAATTTCTAATGCAGTCAACATTTTACTGTAAAAGTAGCATCTTATAAAGCTATTATTGGTTAATCCTTTCAACAATATTTTTTTATATGCTTAGGCATCTTTGAAGTGCTCACTGAAATATCAGTAGATGCAACTGGTTTGACATATCACTCCAGTCAATTTGGTGTTACTATGATTGTTCCAGAAGGAGCAGTAGAAACAAAAGCTGCAATATGGATTGGAATCAGCCTTGTTAGCAATAAGTTCAAGTTTGAAGATGGTTTTGTCCCTGTTTCTCCTGTTGTGTGGGCATACACAAACTGTCAGTTAACAAAGCCGGCCGAATTATATATACCTCATCACATTGACGTGTCTAATATGAAGGATGTTAATAACCAGTTATATCTACTAACAGCAGATGACGAACTATTTTTAAGAGACCAAGTGTTTACTTTTAAAAGTAATCAAGAAATCAAGATCAACATCGAGTCTATGCTGGCTAAATTTTGTCCTCCTCACTTTTGTTCTAACTGTATTGCTATCACGAGACAAGTATACAGCGAGACACCAAAGCGATATTTAATTGCAAAAGCAGAACAAAGACTACCTGATTATTCCTTGTTAGTTCATTTGTGTTTTATGTTTGAACAACAGAAATGTAAAGAGGTAGGTGATAATTAAATTGTATACATATTTGATGAATATACCTATAGAAAGTTGAAAATCAATACAAGAGTCTTGATCCTAGTTACACATTAGATTTTCTACCTGCTGCAGCAACCCTTGTCTCACAGGTTCATTTTTCGTTGTCTTTTAATCCTGACCCTACAACTATTTCTGGATGGTCCCTGGATCGTAAACTGTATCATGAATATGTAAGAGTGTATATAATTATACCATATATATAATTATATACTATATATTATACTATATATTATAGCACACAATTTATTGTTACAACAGATCACAGAAGAGATGATTGACTATTTCAAGATTTTCACTGAAGAAGGTTTAGAAAAATTGAAGTGGCTAGAAAATGATTTTCTGTTTCCTCCACGCTATAAACTAGAATTCAAATTAAGAGATCCATCAATTGCATCAAATACAGTCAATATTAAAGTTATTGGCACCGAACCTACTGTTGAGATGACTGTTTTGTTGGAAAACCCAAGTCAGTACATTGTCATACATTGTGTGGTATATATTGAGTAGTTAGTTCAAACTAAGCTGTTGTAGTATTACAATTCAGATATAGTTATGATAATGGCACTGTCATAAGATTTAGTTTGATTCATCCATTTAATTTAACAAAAATATTTTTCATATTTTGACACTGACCTTACTTACCCCTTTGTTTGCTATATGCAATTACAAGCTTGCAGGTGGTGAGTGTTAACTAAATATAATCCACTTAGACAATTATAAGTATAATGTTTACTTACATTTCAATTATATTTTTAACTTAGATAGTCCACCTTATACACAATTGATATCTTCCCCTTCACCTTCAACATCAATACCAGATATATCTAAAGGTATGTTTATTGTACATGTCATAATAAAATGTGAACATGTAATCTTTATGTCTATATTAGATGTAGATCCTCATCTAGTACGTGTTATTGACATCATCTTAGGTGAGCCACATGTCAAAGATAAATGGTTTCATTTTGGCTTCGAGCTTGATATAAGTGTTAATCAACTTTCCACTTTTGAGTGTCGTCTACAACACTATACTCACTGTACTAGAGAAGTGGTAATATTTTGGCGGAAAAAGAACATGTCAGAAACGTGGATACCAGTAGCACAAGCTCTTCATTTTGCTGGACTACATACCTCAGAAAAACAGATTATACAACATTTTGCTGCTACTGAAAGTGAGTATATTTGAATTTCCTTTTGTTTGTATTTAATTTAGTTTCTTCATCAGATGCAGACAATCTGAAAGATTACACATTATGTCCAGTAAGTCATGGAAGGATTTTAAAAGAAATTGGACCTAGCACTCCTTTCCAAAAAGGTATTAATGACTCAGCGTTATAAATTATCAATTAAAAAGTTTGAGATACAGCTTTGACATTATATATTGGTTTTAGTCCAAGATTGAGGTAAATACATGATTTTGACACCAATGGCTAAGGTATATAACACATAGCTAATGAGACCAATGTGTATAACTAACTTTTACCATGTTGACTAGTCAGATTGATTCATTTAATTCACTATTCACTGTATATACTGCTTTAGATACATTGGCATCAAGATTTGGCTAACAAAGGAACACTTATTATTTACTTGCAGTGAATGAATCTCGTTTATTTTTTTTGTCTATATTACATGACAAAACTATTCTGCTTGAATGCTACACCTTTGTTTGGCCCCACCCCCTACTTTAATATACAGCCATTTTATTTGCAAGATATTCACTTCTAAAGTAGAGAAGGGCCATCTCTGTGTTAGTGAGGAGGAGTCTGAAGACAAGACTAGTTCAACGAAGCATCATACCAAATAGCTAACTTGGCTTGGTAGCAATTGCTGTTACTTCTAAACAGAGGTTCATACTCACTAAGTCATAATGATATCAAAGCTCATGGAAAAGTATTTTACTTAAATACCCATTATTGTAGTTCTATAGATTTTGTGTGGACTAGTGCTTTGTTCTTATAGTCACTTCACTAAATTTAAAGCTTGAACAGAGTCCAGTTATGTCCAATGTAACACATTTACTACCACTGGCTCTACTGTAATCATCACGCAATATGGAATAGACAAGAGCCAAAGAAGGAATAAAAGCAAATATGATGACTCTTTTCGAAAATTGAAAGATGATGTAGGCATGACATGAAAAAAACAGGTCATGTATGCACAAATCCATACCAAAATCCCTATACAAGTGGCCCAATCTTATATTGCTAATAAGAAAGACTTTTTATAAGCTCCAATTTGGATATTAAAAAGAGTTCAGTCTTTCAGAATAAACCTAAATAAAGAGTGTATAATTTTGCAGTATAGTCTTTTAATGACATATATCCATTAAATAAATCAATACTGATACTGGCAATATCAAGAAAGATACATGGTAATTTTGTTTTGTCTGCGTGGCCCTGGTAACTTATAAATAAACAATTCAGAGCCAAATATTACTTAAATTTTAGACTATTAGTCAGTCTGGTACTTCCTTCAGTGAGAAAGATAAGTAGTTGATGCATGCTGTAAATAACTATGTTACCTATGGTTGTGGATATAATGCAGATCACAGGGATCCTAAAGACTATTATTATTGACTACAAAAAACGTTATCTGATTAGCTGATTACTATTATATTGTATTTATAATATTATAAATTTTTGTTAATAAATATAATAAGTAACAAATTTATAGAGTATTCCAAATGATTTGCTTCTATTGATAAATGATAATAGCATAAGAGCCAGAGCTTTGTTCCCAATAAGTGGTCTCTTGACAACATTTATAATGGTTTACCAAGGAACATGAGTAACTTTATCATTCTTATCTACCCACTTCTGAAAGACGACATCTAACTTATTTTAGGTAGACATGTTACTAGATTAAGTCAGACTTTGAGATTGTTTAAATCCACCAAGGAAAGCTCTAAAAGGGAGACTTGTAACTTGAGACTTGTTTTTTTCTATAGACACAACTTCAGTTGCTTCTTTTTGTGGTGGTAGTGAAAAGCAGAAATTTTCAAATGACAGGGCAAAGAAAAAAAGTATGTGAAACTTAATGTAAATAATATAATAAGCCCAACTAACTAACAACCCAATTAATTTGTAAAAGACTTCAGTTAACACTTTATCAAACATTAGGCAAAAAGTGTGTTATGTCTGAATTTAATGTCTCTAATCTTGTCATAACAGTTTTTTTATATAAATAAATGAAAACAAAGTATTATTGACAGACAGTAAATAAATATTGAGATCACCAATCAAAAATTATGAATCATTAACGAAACTCACACATACATTTACTAGCTGCAGCAAAAATGTTTGTAAACAATAGAGAATGTCTTTTATACCAAAAGCCTTAAAAAGGAAGAATGAGTGCATGACTACATGGACAGCGTTGAGACAAGACAACCACATAAGGAAATGTTTAATTGTTCAGTAGCTTTGAAAATTAATCATATTCATAATTGTCAGGTGCCAAGGGTGGTCATTACTGAGATTTGTCTAATCAGTAAAGTGGGAGTTGCTCACTCCTTTGTGACAAATTGCGAGGCTATGGCCTCTTGATAGTAAATACAATACTTATAGACGATATCTATTTTGTAAGTGCATACAGACTATTTCTGTCTGGATCACCAATCTATGATAAAAGATAAGGAGTGTGGATCTGACTATAGCCTGAGGGGCATCATAATGATTGAAGACACCTCCTTTAGTGTTCAATGACGTTATCTAAATTACAATAAATTCAAAGTGTATCAGACGTAGGATACAGTTATCTGTGTCTGAAAATTATAATCAAAGAAGTGACGTTGTGTTAAGCAGGTAGAATGTTTAAAATTTTTAAAGGTTGAAACTTACTTATTTTGTATGTCTAAAGCTTCACAAGTAATTATTCTAGCCAACAATGTTTACTATTCTATTTCTTAATAGCATATAACATTATTATTATCTTTTGAATTTTCTGTATACATTTAGAAAATAATATTCAGTTGATTCTTGACAAGAAACCTTATAAAAAACATGTTGTGAATCTTTTGGCCAAGAATGCAGATGAGTACAGAAAGTTGGCTATTGAACTTGATGTTGAGAGTGGGTTTGTGAAGGGATTATACGGTGATGACAATGTTGTCAAACTGGATGAGATCATAAAGAAGTGGATGAAAATACGTTCAGATACCTCTCCTGTTACTTGGCGTACTATCATAGAAGCAGTGGAAAGTGACACATTAGGCAACAATGTGGAACTTGCAGACAAAATAAGGAATTGGCTGGAGAAGGATGAAAATTTTGCTTATTATCATGAAGAGTGAAAAAACTGACTTGTGCATTAACACATTAGTTAATATGTAATAATGAATAATTTGTTAAAAGTATTTTTTTATAGTCAAAAAAAAGTCTTCTTAGTAGTACTAACAATTGATGTAATATCAGAGATAGAATATTAGAGGTGGCTGGAACATCTAACTTGTTACATCCAACTGCTCTAGGTCATCAGTAATTGGAGAATGGCTAAGCCTGTATAGGTGCAATTTGAATTAATTAATTATAATTAATAATAATAATCGTAATTATACAAGGAGAATGAGGTTTAGTATATCAACTTTGCAATGGCATTTATTTTAACTCAAAAAAATACTAATCAGCACTTACAAAAATAATGCATAAAATTCTAAAAATGTAACGCATAAGTGTGAAATTCACACCACAAACGTCTGAACAACGAGCCAGCAAACGTCCAAAACACGTTTCACACAGATATAATAGCCCGCCTAGACCTTGCTATATAAAGCACATACTTTCAGTCACAATTCAGCTTTTATTTTTTCGCGACTTTACAAGTGACCTAAAGTAAATATGTGTGTATGCATTAGAGATATTAGGGACAGTTGATATGCTCAACCTCATCTTCCTCGTATAATTACGAATAGCTTGGACCTATACAGGTTTAGCCATTTTCCAATTATACTTCAGAGAAAGAGGTCTCACATCTCAACTTTGCAGATTAGAAGCCATATATAATACCACCTGACCAAACAATGGTTTGTGAGACCTATAATAGAACCTTTCAAAAACTGACTGCGATGACCAATCACCTGCTTCCAGGATTTCTGGGATTGATATACCACCCAATGCTGCTGCTGTGGTTGTTGCTCTATTCAATGAATTAGCTTTAAAAATAGAGGTGTCAATGCGTGCCTTTGTGAAGGCTGACATAAACCATCTGGCAATAGTAACACTTGTAGCAAGCTATGTCCCCCCGTGTTAGTAATAAACAACCTATCCTTGTAATCACCATCCTTACCCTCTCTGAACTGCTTTATTTGAAGTATACACTCGTAAAGTGTACTCACAGGACAAAGAGCAGGATTATCAGGTAGTGAAGGGAAAAAGAACTCTTTTAATGACTGACCTGGTCTGCTCTGCTTAGCCAGGTGTCTCGCCATGAAAGTAGCTCCCTCTGGTGTTAATTTGAGAGACGATAATTGGAGTCCAGCCAACTCCACTGACCAACAAGGTCTGGAAAGGGCTAATAAGGTGGTCAACCTCATTGATAAAACAATAATGATTTATTGGATATCGTCTCACTACTAATCCAATCTAGAACAGTAGAGACCTTCCAGGTACTTTAATAATGTGGCTGAGGTGGTCTTGAATTGAACACACCTCGTAGCATCCTAGATAAAATGGGGTGTTGCCCTATCTGGTGGCCATCCACTTTCTCATGAACCAAAAGATATTGCTGAATGGTAAGAATTTATCCAATGATACTGGTAACATTACTCATAAAACTCAGCTAAGAAATGCAAGACATCTGCTATAGGAGCAGAAATGGAATTTCTATCCCTTGAATGACACCAGCACTCTCACTTGTGAAAGAGTGACTTGTAGTTTCAGTTCAACTTGGATCTCCATGATGCCAAGATGAGGCTTGAAGCTTGCTCAGAAAGTTTTTCCTTTCGGCAGCCTTCCGTGGTATAGACCATGCAGCCAATTTAATGGTGTCCCCCTGAAAAGAATAAAGAACTATGTGCACCTGCCATACCACCTCCCTGTGTACTGGTAGATGGCATGGATACCCCACCAGAAGTGACAACAACGTTGGATACCATACATGCGTTTTCCATACTGGAGCTATCAAACCACATTGGGCCTCTGGCACCGGACTTCTGACAGTACTTGAAGGAACCAGGATATGCAAACCTTCATGGTGGGTTTGCATATCCTGAAACTGATTCCATCTTTGTAGGAAGGCATCTGTAACCCAATCGCTTATGCATATTTTTGGCAAAATACTTTTAAAATTTTTCTTTGATAGAAAACATGGATTTACATGGGGTTTTATCAGTACATCTACTATAGTATTTATTCTCTGTCCTTCTTGGACACTCCCAGCCACTCTTTCTTGGACATGACAGGTCAATCCTTCTTGGACATTGTGTTACTTGGACGGAACTTCGCTCCAAAACTTTTTGGTGGATTCTGACTTCACGAGGACTGTTGCTGACATGTTCTCTCGTAGAAAGGTTGGCAGTCTTGGAAGATGCTCCCACTTCCTCCTTGTTAGGAACGTCTGCCTCGAAAAAACAGCCTTGAGAGCCAAATCCAAGGACACTTTCCGCAAACGCTCCACCACCTCTAACAACTCCTTGGCTTTTCTCTCAAAACCCGACCCAAACAGGTAAGGTGCCACCTGCGAAAAGTCCTCATCCTCCACTAGTGACTTCAAGTTCGGGTTCAGCCGACTGAGGGCCTTTGACCTCCATTCAAGATTAAAATGAGCCAGTGTGTTGCCTAGGAATATCAAGGACTGTTTTGTTGCCGACAGCACTACTTCTGGGTCTAGTTCTCTAACACTATCAGCTCCTCCATCGCTGCTCAGTAGTGTCCAACACAAAGTTTTGGAGGTGAGATAGATTCCTGTCCAATTCTACCGGATACTTAGGCAGCTCATTCTTAAAAATGCTGTCCAATTTCGGGCATCGGGTCTTATCTCCCTCTGGCACAGTAAAACATTCTACCCACATTTTTCTTATTTTGCTGTCAGTGACCATAACCCTACAGAAGGCCAACTGTAAAAAAACCTGTGTTGGCTCAGACACCTCAAATATATGGGTTTCCCAACCGTGTCTGTCTACTCTGACAGTTCACTTGTCTCTCCGTCTGAGACATCATCTGCCTCACTATGTCCAACTTCTTTGCTGGCGGCAGAGGGTGGCTTGTCCTTGGACTTTGCCAACATTGATAATAAAGTGCCCAACTGCAACATCATGTCCTGAAACATCTACTTCATCTCCAACTGGAGGCTATTTACTAAAGAAGTTTCCTCGTTGCTCATCTGAAATTGTGAACTAAGTGCTTGACACTGTTGAACCACAGAAAAAATATAAGCCAAATTGGAAGTGAAAGTATGTGCTTTATATAGCAAGGCCTAGGCGGGTTATATATCTTTATGAAACGTAAGTTGGATGTTTGCTGGTTCGTTGTTCAGACATTTGTAGTGTGAATTTCACACTTATGTGTTACATTTTTAGAATTTTATATATTGTTTTTGTCAGTGCTGTTTTGAGATAAAATAAATGCCATTGCAATGTTGAGATGTAGACTTCGTTGTGTATAATTACACAAGTTTATATGATAATTTTTTCAGTTAAAATCTTGTTAAAATTAAAAATTCAAATTTTTTGAATGAGTCTATCTGTTATTAATTTATAGTAATACCTATTCTGTTTTGTTAAATATGATTGAAATTTAACTAGTTGTTTGTAATTGGCAGATTTACTTCATAAGCAAGATATTAACATCTCTTCTTAGAGTACTGATAAAAGATCTGCTCACAGCAGTTGATGAATCATTTTTAAGAGAAAGTGTTTACTTTTAAATGTAATGAAGAAATCAAGATTATTATCGAGTCTATGCTGGCTAAATTTTGTCCTCCTCACTTTGGTTTTAACTGTATTGGTATTAAGGGACAAGCATACAGAGAAATACCAAAGCGATATTTAATTGCAAAAGCAGAATGAAGGTTACCTGAATTCCTTGTTAGTTGATTGTGTTTTCTGTTTGAGTCTCGCGTAGCCAGCCTCTCCCCCCTTCGGGTAGGAAGGGTCTGGTAGACTGTGCATATAGTGTTCGTTTAGAAAACTATCGGAAGTTGGTAGTCCGGTAAGTGGGTCTAAGTGGATGAAGTTAAACACCTTTTCAAAATTTGCTGATTCAGCATGACGACGTAGCAAGCACGTAGCTTCCTTGGTTGCAATCCATCACACAGTCCATGAAATTTCATCTGGGCATATATAAGCAAAGATAAGCTGATGAACACTTTATCACAGTGAATTAGCACGTAGCTTCCTTGGTTGCCACGTCGTTATGGTGGATCAGCAAATTTCGAATAGGTCATCCACTTAGACCCACTTACCGGGCTACCAAGTTCCGATAGTTCTCTGAACGAACACTATATGTACAGTCTACCAGACTCTTCTAACCCGAAGGGCGGAGGGGCTGGGTACGCGAGACTAGTATATACCTATAGACTTGGAAGCAGTATAGGACTTTTGATCCTACTGATGACCCAGAGCAGCTGGATGTAACATCTTTGACGTTCCACCCACCTATGTACGCTGTGGATTTTCTACCACCAACCTGTGTCTCACAAGTTTTTTTTCATTGTCGTTTTATCCTGAGCCTACAAACATTCCTGGATGGTCCCCGGATCGTAAACTGTATCGTGAATATGTAAAAGTGCATGTAATTATACCATATATATATATAATTATATATAAATGTGTTTAAATTTTATTGACCTTAATCCCTAAATTTTAAGGATGAATCTAAATTTTAAGTCACAAACAGTAAGTTTAGGTGAACGAGTAGATGAAAAAAGTACAAACTCAGAAAGAACCAAATAATACATGCATCAGCTACTGGTGATCATGACATTGGACCTCAACCAGCCAAAGTTCCTGCAGAATTCTGCTCAATATAATATGCATCCTCATTCTGCAGTAATAACTGAGATGAGTAGACACTTGATATCTACGCATGGTGATTTGTAGTGGCAGAAGCAGCAATAGCTAAAACAAATAATACTCGTTTATTCTATATAAACTCACCCAGCTGTTTCTTTGCCATTTGATTATTGACTGTGTTATGCTTGCTTTAGAAATAGATTTGCTTGTTTGTTCCACATTGGATATTATAACAGACCTAAGATTATGAGGTGGGGTTTAGATCTATATCATAAATGAATTCCTATCTAACTATAGCAGTGTGTTATTACGGTATATACGTAGATAGCAATTCATTAGTTGCCATATATGGTCTCCAACAAACACATTAAAAGATCATTTACATGTCCATGTATGACAATGAATGATCCATTATTATCTACAAAAATATACACACACATAAGAAATCATGAAATCATTTAGTTTACAAAGTTTACATGCATTGATATATACCTCAATCAATGTCACAACCAAAACTTACTATATTATAGTATATACTGACTGGCTTAGTATAGAAAAAAAACAACAATCCAATAGAGATACAATAATGATATATGATAGACACTCAGACAAACTGACACTCAGACAAACTGATGTTTAGACTATAATTATTTCCAAACGATCAATTGACTATACCTTATTTTTAATTCCTTATTAACATTATTTTAGTGAATATTTCTCTATTTCTGGAATGAAGAATACACTACTTCTAATGATTGTCAGTTCAAGGTATATCTGAGTGTACTCTATATAGAGTACACTCTGATATCATTATAATGTGTGAATATTTCCTGAGAATAATTGTATGTATGGACTCATAGTAGTGATATCAGAGGTACACTTGCAAATATCTAAAGTGCTTCACTTAATAATATTTATATATGCATGTGTGGCCGCATATGTAAATAGTTACTATATAATATTATGGAGAGAATTATATAATAGCATATTTGTGATGTGTGTATGTGTTTGAATAAGAATGTTTAATGAATATTTTAATGCTTCATAACTTGATTATACAATAAGGCCATCTCACCAATATTACTTTAAAATCCTTACAATGCAATATCATTGAAAGAACATGTACTGTGACATCATTATGCATGCAGAGTTACTGTAATTTTATATAGGTAATAAGATGTTATATGTGGCAATTTTTATAGTTTTTAACATCATATATTAAGTTCACAATATAAATAGGCTAACTAGCAATATATATAATTAATGCACCATTATACTCACATGTAGACATCGTAAGCCTCTTATGTAGTGAGTGGTACAGACAATAACTAGGATTTAATTTGACAGAATCTAATCAGGTGATTGAAAATTTAATTTGTTCATAACTTTTTACATCTGACTTATCATAGTACAAATACATTAAGAAAAGTATAATTATATTTGGTGGTGCTGTTTCATTATTCAATCATCTGATTAGATTGTGTCATCAACTACACATGTAATTAATTGACAAACCTCACTGGGTCATTTTTATATTGTTTCGTATTTGTGTATTCAAAAGGAATTCGAATTCATGTGTCATGATCAGTAAGTAGTAACAGTACTGTATGTGATAGATGTATGCCTAAAGTGTATGATAGTGAAGATTACAGTACATTCACGTGAGTTATATTTTCTAAACAAAAGCACACCAATCCATTCTATTATGTATACTGTCGTATAGTTATTGTTGTTATTTTGACTACTTGAGCTCATTGGCTAACCATGTTTTCTTTTTTGATGATATTTCCATTACAAATTTAACTGATTAATATTATTGATGACTAGTTTATTTGAGAAGAATTGAATGTCTTACATATTCTAACATGCATTTTATAAGGAACATCTCTAAAACTTAATGCATATATAAAGACTTATAGAGAAGACTAGAACTAAGTAAATAGTTATGTAATTAATGTGGTTAGACACACCTATAGAGAAAAAAGCCACATACAATTCTATAATAACATTGTTTGTACTATGAATATGTACATTCATTATACATATATATAACATTCCTATGTAATTCATCATGAACACACTAAGCAACTTGAGCCCATAAACTTACTACAGTTGCTCACTTATGACCACTGATATATAGCACATCAGTTCATGTTTCAATGTAATCCTGCATACAAGTATTTTCATGTTATGATAGATGTATTTTGTCATAGCAATTAAATTGTATGCCACTAGTTCAATTAATAATTATTATTAATGTATAGGGATTTCCATACTGCCATGTCTATACATGTGGTTTAGTCTGAGATGTCACTTTCGCCACCATTTATACATCATTTGATGAATTTTTAAAAATGATTTAGTTTTAATGCTAGCAAGTCACCATCAGTCAATATTCTCTAATTTTTTGGTCACACATTTTTATAATTAGCTATTTATGACTTGTCTGGGCTGTTCTGATATATACATTATATTTATAATATATTTTATGGCTACATTTGAGTGAACAAAATGACAAAATTGCATTCAAAACACTTAGAATTTACATTACAATATATCACACTTACCAACTATTATATTGTAAAGGACACATTCAGACAACGAGTTATGATAACACCATTTTTGTGAAAACAAAAAAATAGAGTGAACAAAATGACAAAATTGCATTCAGTATACATAGAATTTACTTTACAATAAATAACACTTATCTGCTTTATGTTGTAAAAGACACATTCAGATGATGAGTAATGACAGCAACATAAATGTGCTAATAAAAAAACAATAGAGTGAAAAAAATGACAAAATTGCATTCAATATATATAGATTTCACATTACAATACATCACACTTACCAACTATTATATCATAAAGGACTCATTCAGACGATGAGTTATGACAATACCATTAATATGAAGACAAAAAATGGAGTGAACAAAATTACAAATTTGTATTCAATACACTTAGAATTCACATTACAATACATCACACTTACCAACTATTATATCATAAAGGACATATTCTGATGACGAGTAATGACAACACCATTAGTGTAAAAACAAAAAAAACAATAGAACAAAATGGCAAAATTGAATTTACTTACATGCTATGATATTGCAGTGAAAACATTCATTTGATGAGTAATGACAGACCAATATATGTGGTAATGAAAACACAATAGAGTGATCAAAATGACAAAACTATACTCAATACACTTAAAATTTACTTTACAATAAATCACACTTACCTACTATTATATTGTAAAAGACACATTCTGATGATGAGTAATGACAATACCATATATGTGAAAACAAAACAAAAAACAATAGAATGAACAAAATCGCTAAATTGCATTCAATATACATAGAATTTACACTACAATATATCACTCTTACCTGCTATTATATTGTAAAGTACACATTCAGATGATGAGTAATGAGAGCACAATAAATATGTATATGTATGCAAAACTGTTTTTTGATATGTTTTAACAGTGGTTTTTTCACAAACCAGGTCACAAATATTTTGACAGAAGTGGTCCCTTTTTGCAAATCCGGTCACATATGAAAAAAAAAAACAAAAGATTGATCAAAATAACAAAACTATACTCAATACACATAAAATTTACATTACAATAAATCATAGATATCTGATATTATATTGTAAAAGACATATTCAAATGATGAGTAATGACAGCACAATAAATGTGGTAAAAAAAACAATAGAGTGAACAAAATGATAAAATTGCATTCAATACATTTAGAACTTACATTACAACATATCACACTTACCAACTATTATATCATAAAGGACACTATCAGATGATGAGTAATGATAACACCATTAATGTGAAAACAAAAAAATAGAATGAACAAAATGGCAAATTTGTATTCAATACACTTAGAATTTACATTAAAATATATCACACTTACATGCTATGATATTGTAGAGAAAACATTCGGTTGATGAGTAATTATAGCACAATAATGTGGAAATGAAAAACAATAGAGTGAACAAAATGATGAAACTACATTCAATACACTTAAAATTAACATTACAATAAATCACACTTACTGAGGAAACATTTAGATGATCAGTAATGACAGCACAAAAATTGTGGAAACAAAAACAAAATGACAAAATTGCATTCAATATACATAAAATGTACTTTACAATAAATCACAGATACCTGCTATTATATTGTAAAGGACACATTCAAATGATGAGTAATGACAGCAACATAAATGTGGTAATAAAAAACAATAGAGTGAACAAAATGACAAAATTGCATTCAAAACACTTAGAATTCACCTTACAATATATCACACTTACCAACTATTATATTGTAAAGGACATTTTTAGATGACGAGTAATGACAATCCATTAATGTAAAAACAAAAAAAAAACAATAGAGTGAACAAATTGAATTAACTACATTCAATATACATAGAATTTACATTACAATAAATCACACTTACCTTTATTATATTGTAAAGGACACATTCAGATCATGAGTAATGACAGTACAGTAAAGATAGTCACCAAAAAACGATAGAGCGAATAAAATGATAAAATTTCATTCAATACACTTAGAATCTACATTACAACATATCACACTTACCAACTATTATATCATAAAGGACACTTTCAGTACATGATCAGATGACAGCACAATAATTGTAGTTACAATAAACAACAAAGTGAACAAAATGACAAAATTCCATTCAATACACTTAGAATTTACTTTAAAATATATCACACTTAATGCTATGATATTGTAGAGAAAACATTCAGTTGATGAGTAATGATAGCACAATAATGTGGAAATGAAAAACAATAGAGTGAACAAAATCATGAAACTACATTCAATACACTTAAAATTAACATTACAATAAATCACACTTACCGACTATTATATTGTAAAGGAGACATTCAGATGATGAGTAATGACAATAATGTAAAAGTGAAAACAAAAATAATAGAATGAACAATCTAAAAAAAACTGCATTCAATATACATAGAATTTGCATCACAAAATATATCACACTTACCAGCTATTATTGAGTAATGACAGCACAATAAATGGGTAGCAAAAAATAGAGTGAACAAAATCACAAAATTGTATTCTATACACATAGAATATATTTTACGATATATCACAGTTACCTGCTATTATATTGTAAAAGACACATTTAGAAGATGACTAATAACAGCACCATAAATGTCAAAACAAAAACAATAGAGTGAACAAATAAATTAATTGCATTCAATATACATAGAATTTATATTACAATAAATCACACTTACCAACTATTATATGGTAAAGGTCACATTCAGATGATGAGTAACGACAGCAACATAAATGTGGTAAATAAAAGCAATAGAGTGAACAAAATGACAAGATTTGCATTCAATATACATAGAATTTACATTACAATAAATCACACTTATCTGCTATTATATTGTAAAATACACATTCAAATGATAAGTAATGACAACAACATAAATGTGGTAATAAAAACAATAGAGTGAACAAAATGACAAAATTGCGTTCAATATACATAGAATTTACTTTACAATAAATCACGCTTATCTGCTATTATATTGTAAAAGATACATTCAGATGAAAAATAATGACGGCAACATAAATGTGGTAACAAAAAAATAGAGTGAACAAAATGACAAAATTTCATTCAATACACTTAGAATTTACCTTACAATATATCACACTTACACACTATTATATTGTAAAGAAAAAATTCAGTTGATGAGTAATGATATCACAATAAATGTGGTAACAAAAAACAATAGTGTGAACAAAATGAAAAATTTTCATTCAATACACTTAGAATTTACATTACAGCATATATGCATACAGTAATGTAAATTCTAAGTGTATTGAATGGAAATTTTTCATTTTGTTCACAGATCTCTCTCTCTCTCTCTCTCTCTCTCTTTCTTTCTCTCTCTCTCTCTCTCTTGTTCTCTCCTCTCTTTTTCTCTGTGTCTGTGTGTCTCTATCTATGTGTGTGTGTGTCACTCTTTTCCCCTCTTTTTCATTAATTGTGAATGATAATGATGTAGCCATCTCTAAAGAAATTTAGATACTAGTATTATCTATGTTACAAAAGGTAGACGTGTGTATAAAATTCTCTCTTTTTCTCCTTCCCTCTAAATCTACCTCTCCCTTTAACACTCTAACTCTTGCTTTCCTTCTCTGTCTCTGCATCCCAGTCTGTCCTCTCTCTGTGTTTGTGTGTCTGCATATTTCTCTATGTGTGTGTGTGTGTGTGTGTGTCTCCGTCATGTTCATCAATTGCAAATGATAATGATGTAGCTCACCATGGAGTCTCTAATAAAATATTGATACCAGTATTGTCTACGTTGAAAAAGATGTTATGCTTGTAAACTCCTTTCTCTCTCTCTCTCTCTCTTTCTCTCTCTCTCTCTCTCTCTCTCTCTCTCTCTCTCTCTCTCTCTGTTCACATGTTTCTCTATGTGTGTGTGTCTCTCTCCCTTGTTTTCATCATATGAACACTAATGATGTAGCCTATCAAGGAGTCTTTAAAGAAATATGAATACCAGTATTATCTATGTTTAAAAAATTACGTGTGTAAACTTCCCTCTTCTGTCTTCTCTCTCTCTCTCATTCTCTCTCACTTTGTCTTTCTCTGACTCTCTCTCTCTCATCCTTGTTTTCATTAATTGTAAACGATAATGATGTCGCCTATAATGGAGTCCGTAAAGAAATATATAAACAAGTAATATCTATGTTACAAAAGGTAGATATGTTATAACCTTCTTATTCTCACTCTCTCACTCTGTGTCTGTGTGTCTCTGTTAATGTGTGTGTGTTGCTCTCTCTTCCTCATTCTCATTAATTGCAAATGATAATAATGTAGCCTACCATGGAGTCTCTAAAGAAATATTAACACAAGTGATATGTTATAACCTTTGCTTTCTCCCTCTCTCTCTCTATTTCTGTCTATCTGTCTGTCTGTCTGTCTGTCTCTCTCTCTCTCTCTCTCTCTCTCTCTCTCTCTCTTTTTCTCTCTCTCCCTTTTTCTTCCTCTTCCTCTCTCTCTCTTTCTCGATGCTTTTTATCCCACTTTCTCTCTTTCTCGCCCTCTCCATCTCTCCTTCTCTCTCTCTCTCTATGTGTATGTGTATGTCTCTCTCTCCTTCATTTTCATTAATTGTAAATGTTAATGATGTAGCCTACCATTGAGTCTTGAAAGAGATATAAATACCAGTATTATTTATGTTACAAAAGGTAGATATGTGTGTAAACTTCTCTCTCTCACTCTCTTGCTCTCTCTTTCTATGTTTATATGTCTCTCTTTATGTGTGTTTGTGTGTATGTCTCTCTCCCCCTCATTTCATAGGTTTTACTGTTTTCATCTAAAGTCTTGAAGTTGTAGGTGAATTACTACTTAGTATAACTCAATAAATCATTAATATGTTTGTACATAAGACATGAACTATTACAAATTGCTATTACTATGTGGCAGTACAAAAGGAGCTAACATGACATTGCTATTGGTATTGTTGAAAAGAATTAGTTCTTTCCTTTTATTTAATACTAATAAAACCATCAATCAAGATTTCATGTTGGTGCTTCACATGATGTTATTAACAAGTTATTATATATTATAGCTTACAAGTATTTTTGGTTTTGTAGCAATTTTAAAAAGATTGTAGAATACATTCTTTATTAACTTATAATGCTATTGGGTGGAGTAAGTTGAAAAAGTGCATTGGTATCACCTTTTCTGTGCACAAAAAGGTAACACTAAGGCAATGGAGCTTTTCAACTTACTCCACCTAATGGCATTATAAGTTAGTAAAGAATATATTCTAAAATCTTTTTAATGGGCCCTGGAAAATATTTTAAAATTTGATTAGTAATCCTGATATGTAATATTTGTAATAATTACTAAGAAAAACATTGTCAGATGTTGCAATCTCCTTTCCTAAATTTTAAAACATTTAAGATCACTGTAATAGTTATTGAAACAGAATAACCAGATTGATAATAGGTAGATTAATGACCAGTGTCCCTAACTGATGGTTTTACATGTGCTATAGACTGTGATAGTTTGATACCATTACTAAACAACTCTTTCACAATACACAATAAGTTTGGATGCCAGTATTTAGGTTATAAAAAAAGGATATTTTTCAGTCATTCCATAAAATCAGTGAACCCCCAAGTCTGGATCAGTCTCTCTTGACTTTTGAAAATGAGAATGTTTAACAAGAAAAGGCTCTATATCAATTCATTCTTTGTGAGAATTGTTTTCGGAAAGGACATTAATTAAACATTATGTCGTTTCTAATGAAAGCATACATGTCACCACATAACAGGCCATTGTGAAAAGTAGATGTATTAAATGGATTAAAATAGCAAGTGCATCTATGACAAAGACCCTCATTCTGTTTGTAAAGCCTGAGAGGTTGAACTATAGCATAATTAGTTGTGGGTTGATGCCACAAAAGTTTTAATTTGATTTTCATGGACTTGAGGATTTACATTTGTCATTAATGGTATAAAATTGTCCTATTAACTACTTGTTGGTTTCCTCACTCTCTTTTTTAATCAGTAATATACAGTTCCCTTATACTAAGAAGCATTAGGAGCACAACAATCAAGCTACATAACAAAAATTGTCCTTTTAATTTCAATAGGAAGGCAGATACTAGAATTCACAATATTTTAATGTTTTGTACTTTTGATTTAAATTGGCATCTTCAAAATAATCACTGAATAATTTTAATTAGCCTCGTTGAGAGTGAAAGAAGTTAATTACTGCAGTATTAACAAAAAATCATTAAAAAATTACAACAAAACTATTAACAGAGTGCATTACCATTGATCAACAAATAAATCAAAATCTCATTATTATCTAATAATTAAATAATTAATAATTAGATATTTGCTGTTCACCAAATTATTACAAAATATTAAGACATGAAATGTAACCATTTCAAAGTTGTTTTATCAGTTATAAAATGACAAATGAGAGGTACATCTTTGTCTGTAATGCTATTATATAACCTTATTAACTTGAGTATAGTATTATTAGAAAGACTACTAGTAAGCATCTGTAGGGTGTTAGGCAAGAGAGGTAAGGACTAATAGGTCTTCTATTATATTGTTGTAAGTTTTCTATTATATTGATGTAAGTTAGCATATTTGATAATTCAGTGACATAGCGACTATCACAAGGAATGTCTGATATGTCATTTACTCTCACTGGACATTCCTTGATATTCTTTAATGCAAATAGTAAATTGTCAGGAAATAGAGAATAGTCTTGTGTGTTCTTGTCCCTTTAATTCATGCATTCTTTCTTTACATTCTTCTACTGTAAATGAGACAAATATAATTCTATCGTTGGTCCACCAAACACTTCCAGTGTCTCCTATAATAAAACATAACATAGTTATTCTATCATATACTACATACATAATAATAGCTATACACACACTCTAACATGCTTAAATACTACCAATGTATATGTTATACATTTATTTATGATATATTTTATGGCTACCATCTATTATAGCATTATTAATATTCAACAGAGTCAGACACCAAATGTTATCATCTACTAACTTATACATGACCATGTTTTAAGATCATTCATTCTCTTGAGAAATCTTATCCTAAGAAAAAAAGGATGCTGAGAAGTTTATCTTAGGTGCAGGATGTATTTTTAAGTAAGATAAAAATTTTCTGATGCTAAGAATAATAATAAAAGAATATAGGGATGTAGTGATTTTTATTAGATCTGCTATTGCACTGACACCAACTCAAGTGATCTGAGGATTATCTCTGATATCTAATGACACTAATGCATGGTTTTTAGTTTGTCTTTCACAGATATATCGAACACCATTATCAGTGATGTTACAGTTGATGAAATTTAGTGTTTTTAAAGTTGCATTACTTAATACCATATTAGAAGAATGAGTCATACCTTCATCTGTTATCTGTAATACTAGTAACATTAGTTAACACTAACAGCTTAAGCGTTTTATTATTATAAAGAGACTATCGCTAAATTATTTGATATTGCCAGAAAGTGAGTAAAGATACATAGACACACACACAGACACACGTACACACACATTCAGACACACAAGCACACACACGTAAGTATAAATATAATTCCCTATGTCTACTAGCAGGTTTAATAACAAACTCAATCACTTATTCTAAGATAATTGACTTTCAATTTCAATATTATTGTATCACATATACACTAACTTAACATAATTGACTGAATTCAGCAGTATTAAAAGGAAGTTCACTATTGCTACTTAAAATTAATTAAGTAACTGTAGCTTTTACAGAATCTCTACTCTACATATTAAGTCTGTAGGTGAAATGAAGTGGACTATTTTGTTTGCTTTACTGATTGCTATGATCTGGTTGACAAACTGTTATCCAGGCAAGTCTATTAATGTTATTATCAATTATTACATTATTCTTTTTATAGTAAAAATTGATTCTATTGATGAAAAAACAAATGAAGGTATTAAAATGATATGTATTTTTGTTATGGATCCTCTAACAGATAGCGTTTCTATACAGTTACCAAGAAATCTACTCTTCAAAATAATGATGATCATAATGTTTGGGAAGTGCTATTAACTTCAAAACTAAAAGGTAAGGATAATGATACTTAGCTATACTTTTCTTTTAAGAAAATGATAATCATGATAGTTCTGATCATTCTGATGATGACTAGGAAAATCTTATGCATTAACTATTGCAGCAAATGGTAAATAAAATCAGTAAGTAATGTAAACAATATATGAAGTCTTTTTGCAGACGTGAACAAAAACAATAACAACAAAGATGATATGACTACTACTACGCTGGGAATACTTGCTATACAGGATGAAGCTAACAGTAAGCCTTTGATCATTTAGTATAATTACTTTCTCTTTTGATATGGTAGAGTATGACAAGACCTTTAATCATTTCTATTTGCTAATGATATTTTGTAGAGACAGCAACATTCAGACAATAATAAAATACTGTCAACAATACCTTTAAAAATATTATGCAGTAAGTACATAACAAAATTTTATTACTGTTTCAATTATGACTTCATTCTAGGGAATGGAACATGCATGTGTCGTCAAATATTGAATGATTTTAAAAGTCATTTTCATACAAGACTTTGTTAAGTTTGATCATTTCAAGTTAAAGAGACTAATTCAACATCTTAAATATAGCAATCTAGTAATTTGATTTTAAATGCATGATTTAGCAATGTTTAGCATTTTTGTATTTCTTAATGCAAGTCTATTACTTCAGCTAACACATTCAGTGATTTCTATTAGCCTTTATATACGATAGACGAAATAAAACGTCATGTAATTAACTGCACGTTAATACAGTAGACGTATTTTTATGTCCAATAAATTTTCTCACTGTTTCTGTATAAATCTTATAGATATGATTACAACTATTATTGAGTCTTTTACCTATTTTCACATAAGAATATGAAGCTTGTCATTGCGAGGCTAACGTAAGCTAGTTGCTTCGACTCAGCAATGAAACTCACGTAAATTCTTATAATAACCTTAGTTTAATTTTTTTAGACTCGTATGCAAAATGATCTAGCGTCAGGAATTAAGGATGAATTTTGCTTGAAGCCAGGGACTGCTAGATTCTCAATTATTATTTATGTTACCAACTTTAATCTAAAAAATGCTATTTTTAAGAAAATATGAAGTGATATAATAATAGTCTCGCGTAGCCGGCCCTTCCTACACGCAGGGGTGAGGGGCTGGCTACGCGAGACTAGAAGTGATATACATATCTAACTTATCAAACAATATTTTATGAAATGAAATGAACCTATCATTTATAAAATATTCTGTCCTACACACAATTTGCTTTCAGTTTTCAGTATACAGCAACCGCATCTCCACCCATTTAGTAAGGCGTGGTTATCTAGTACCTGAGGAATGCGCTGCTAACTTCGGGAGGGTCTGAATAACTTCAAGAAAATGTCTAAAATGGCTTTACCTTTACGTTTATTTGACAACTTTCTTAGTGAATGGCCTGAAATCGAAGAGAGAGCTGTTACTTTGTTACAAAAGTTGATCCAGACTGATACTCAAAACTTTGGAGAAGAGGGCACAGAAACAAAAGCCGTTGAGATCATTGAGGAACATTTCAAAAATGCTGGAGTCCCTTATGAAATTGTTGAACCTAAGCCTGGTCGAGGAAACATCATTGCCCGTTTGAACGGAGATGATAGTTCTGGACAAGGTGCTTTGTGTCTGAGTGCTCATTTAGATACAGTAAGGGCACCAACAGACGACTGGAAAGCATCAGGTTGGAAGCATGATCCGTATGCTGGGATTATTGATGAAGAGGATGGGTGTTTGTATGGAAGAGGAGCTATTGATATGAAGCACATGGTGGCCATGTCTGTCATTTTGATGTGCTTAATCAAAGAAAAGGGCATTATTTTACCTCGTGATCTTATATTTGCAGGCGTTGCTGATGAGGAGCGTGTTGATTCTACATATGGTGTAAAATATCTCATTGAGAACAGACCAGAGTTGATCAAAGCCGATATTGTTATAACAGAACTTGGAGGGGTCTCATTTTATGTTGAAGATAGAGAAGTTTTCTCTGTTATGATTGGAGAAAAAGGCTTGGCTAAGATTAAAATCACTGCTAAGGGACCTGGTGGTCATGGATCAATATATCACAATGATAATCCAATAGCTCGAGTGGGTGATGTTGCCAGTACATTAGCAAAGAATCGTTTACCTCTTCGTATTGTGCCAGCTGGTAGAGCTACAGTTGAAAGTATAGCTAGTCAAGTGTCTTTCTTAAAGGGACTTGTGTTACAAAACCTATTATCTCCTCACTTATCTGATTATGTTGCTGATCATGTACTGGATAGTGAGCAAAGACAAGCTTTCCTCCCGACATTGCACAATACAGCTAATCCTACTGTTATTGGAGGAGGGGACCAGCCTAACCAAATTCCAACTGAAGCGTGGGTCCTTATTGATAGTCGTATTCTTCCAGGGTGCACAATTGAAGATATTCAACAAGATATTCAATCTGTTCTTGGACCTGAAAAGTTTAAGTCACAAACTAATTCTGATGGTGAAGAGGTACCCCCCGAACTCCATATGGAAGTACAGACGTATCGTTATTCATACAATCAAGACCCCGCATCAGCAGATGTAGTGTCTGTTCTAAGCAAAATAAGGCAGGTTATAGCTGAAAGGGCTAATGGGGCATCCATTATCACCAATCTTCTCCCAGGTGGGACAGATTTAACCTTTTATGCTATGCATCCAACTAAAACCCCAATCTGTATAGGGTTTACTCCTATTCGTTTCCCACCTGATATGAAAATGAGTGCCTTGTTTCATGGGGTTAATGAGCGTATTCCAGTAGACGGTTTCAAATGGGGACTCCGAACATTGGCTGATGTTGTTGCCCTTCTTTGCATAACTAAGATATAAGTATAGTTTTTATAACACTGTTGGTTTGAATTGTGTGAGCTTACTATTACATATATATCTATATATACTTGTGTAAGCTTACAATTACATATATATATATATTTGTGTAAGCTTACTATTGCATATGTGTATTTGTGTAAGCTTTCTATCGCATATGTATATATATTTGTATAAGCTTACTATTACCCACATAATTTTTTATTAACAAATTTCTGGTATCCCCCTTTATCATTTTTGTTTATCTTTTTAAAATTAAAAAAACACTACATATAATTAAGTCAAAATAAATTGATTTTAAAACTTTTGGCTAATAGTAAACATAAGTGAAACTGAAGCATATAATTTATAGCACCAAAAACAACCATAGGCCATTAATAAAGTTAATGATAATGAATATCAGAAAAAAATAAGGATATGGTAGAACTCAGTTATTTCTATTTGACATTAAGTTCTTTGTGCAATCAGCATACTGAAACATAGTATGTGGCATTTCCATGTATTTGTAACAATACAATATAGAATTAAAATGAACAATCACTATATAATAATCACTATTTATAATGTACAATGCTTTTTATTTTAATGTAAACATTAGAAACCATTGATTATAGTTAACGTATTTATAAAACAAGTGATGTGCAAAACAATAACTCCACCCTAATTAGAGTGTATGGCCAGGCTTTATTACTATTTATTTGTTCGTTTTTTATTGCATTCTTCTCTCTTAGATTATTTCATAAGACATGAACTACAAAAAATAGTAATTATTGGATCATGTTCATTATATTCATTCTGTCATACATATCTGTTACTAGTAGTGTTTAGTTTAAGGATACTTATATATAACATTACATGCACTGTTAAGTTTTTGTCTTAATGGTTATACATATATAAATATAGTACAATTAATAGAAACTGTATGTAGAGCAGTAGAAGTCAGTTATCCAATGAATCATTAACTTCAAAGCGCATACAGTACACATACTGTATACATGTACTGTTAAATTAAAAAATACCATGCAAATTTACAAGCACAATGGAAACAAAATCTTATGTGGCTTGATGATATAATTAAATCCCTAGTTGTTCAACATTGAATAGAGTTTTGCAGATGTCCCCTCCATTTGCAGAAAGTCAATTGGTTTAGAGACTATTGCTTCAGTACTGTCAGACTTATTGGCAATGATAATAACAGTTGTTACATTGATAATATTAAATTTAGGCAAAGCTGACATTAATATTAATTACTGGAGTTATGTGGTCAAGATTCAATTAAGGCAGATGAGATTCTTTTAAGCCACATATAGTATGTTTACACTAGATCACACGATCACCTATCACTTAAAAAATAAGTAAAAAAGAACACTTTAAGCCAATCTAATTTTAATAATTTTTTTAGGATGCACTTATGTTTGTATCCAATTTAGTCATACATGTAGATAAGAAAGTATTTGATGATGTATATCACAGTCCTGACAAACCATTTGTGAATCTAATTAGTCAAGTGGTTTGTTGGGGCAGCAAAAAAAAGGTAGAGACCTCCTTGTGGTATGCTGACTATGACAGAAACAATGAGACAATGGTTGTAGAGTTGCAGAGGTACTTTCCTTGAAATGAGGCACAGGTGACATTGCATTAGGTATGAAGAAAGTGTGAGAAAACATTAGTATAGCCCAAAATTAAAGCAAAAGATGATGCTTTGTTCAAGAATTATTTTTGAGAATGTAACATGTGGCTACTGGTTTGATATTTCGTAAGTCTAGTATATTGCCAACCCCTCCCACAAAGAAACGTAAGTGATAATATGTTGTTCAATTAAAAGCTTTGTCAGATATAGTTAAGTTGTCATAACTGTATGTACACAGACTATATTAGTGTATATTTGTATGTATTAATTTTGACTATGTTAGTAGAATGATGACAGTTTCACAATTTAACTATGATAAATATATAGAATACCAATTGCAAAGATTTATTTATTGATATATTATGTATTTTCCTTCAATAGACCATACAATATAATTTAAAATCAGCAATTATAATTATGTATCTATCATTTGTTTAACTAATTAATTATCCAATATATTTTTCATCTATAGGACAATAGAACAGTCTAATAATAATATGCCAATATTTACAGTACATACGTGCAGTCATGTTAAACTCATGTAATGGCTGCGTTCGTAGTTTAAAGTCTTGTCTCGCGTAGCTAGCCCCTCCTTGTTAAATTCATGTAATGGCTGCGTTCTTGTCTCGCGTAGCTAGCCCCTCCCACAAAGAAATAGGAGATAGTACCTGGCTACACAAGACTATATTATGAATCTGTTGAAGTTAGCAACACACTCGAGTTATATTATGTGACGAGCAAGTCTATACAGACATTATAATTTATGATCTGACTTAATGGACAGTAAAGACCGTAAAATATGTAACCAAATTATATATATGTAGATCACTGATTGTACGCTTTATTTTTTATGGTAATTACTATAAAAGCATATTTACTAGCAGTTTTGTCTACAACAAATTAATAAAATATATATGATTATGAAATATGCATGTACCAGTGTATTGTAAACATTTTGTATTAGTTGTTTTGTTAATTCCAAGACCATTGCATTTTGTACCCAGACAATAATAACATGGATATCTACACTACATTTATATTACTCAGAATAACCATGCTCTAACTTTATTCAAGAATTAATGAAACAATCATGAAATAAGAACAGAGAAGGATCAATCTTCAAATTAGTTATAAGTATGTTTCAGGAGTATTATGATTATTATGGAGTTGAAAAAGAAGGCTAAGCAGTAGAAAGAAATGATAGCATGATAAACTAGAATGTAGATTTGGACAAACTGAAGCTAAAGAACAAGTAAACTTCTTCAAAGACATGTTTAAATTGTAAATGTACAGTTAATAATTTTTTGGTTGTTTCTAGAAATAAAGTGTATGAAGCAGAAGATCCTGAGAATGTTGAAGATGTCAGAAGGGTTGGAGTTGTAGACTGTTGAGATACGTGATAGTGACTTAAACCAGTAAATGGTTTAGAAAGAAAAGTCACTATTTCGTCTCTCATTGGAGCAGGAGTCTAATCCAGGCTATGCCTGAACATACTGAGTATGAGTGAAAGGTTTGTAGTATTGCAATTGGACTCGTAGACACTACGATGGAGAAGTGGTGGAACGGCTAGTGTAACTAACACAATGTCTAAGACTATTCTCAAGATGGCCCACATTAGCAATCAGCTTATCAAACCTGTTTATCACACTTTTCAATATAATAACAATTTTACATACAATTAGCTTATCCATTTTTCCTTTCATTTTTTTCTAGTTCAGTCAGTCATTTTGATGTCTCATCATCCGTCATCTTAATTTGCTTGGATGGAGTCACTCAAGGTATAATAACAATATATATATATATATATATTTATATATATATATATGTATGTATGTATGTATGTATGTATGTATATAAATATATATGACTCAATATAATTGTTATAACAGTAGAAATGTAAATTAAATTAATGAGCATGTTATGTTGGTTGTACATAAACTAGTAATCTATGGAAGAAATCCTTTGTGTACATGTTCAGATAATAAAAGTACAATAATAACAAGAACACATACAATTATGGGGAGTTACATATCAGAAAATTAGAGAATTTAAAATTGGAAATTAATATTGTTAATGGGTCACTTTTTCAAACTTATTGACAGTCTCTCCTCTTCCTCAAGGTATCTAGTGAAGTATTCATGAACCACTGTATAACCATAAATCTCATTCTCTCTCACACGAAGCTTGTATCGTTTAGCCAATATTATGAATACTGTCAACACAAACAGACTCATGGTAGATTTAGTTAAAAAGAAATAAAAACTGCAACCAAGAGGACCAGGCTTTATATAAGAAAATGTAACGACTAGTACACCATTTACTGTTGAGATCACTCCTTCTATTCCATACAACAATCCAAACAAAATTCCCCTCATTGATTTAGGAGTCTGAGCTAATATGAATTCAAGGGACGTCAGTTGTACAAGACAGTAACTGATACCAGTAAAGACATGTGGAATTAATTGCCATTTATAATTAAAAGGTAGATTAAAGTCTTCATTTAGTAAACATCCTTTACTTTTTACCACATAACGACTAATAAATACCATTATCATATAGGAAATGTTAATGGCCAATGTGATACCTAGTCCCAGACCTATTCTCTTGAGCATACTCGGAATATAATTATAGAAACATGGATAAATCATGAACTTATAGACCAGAATAAAAATAATGGTAGTAAAAAATACACTGCCATACAATAGTATCATCTCAATTCGATCATTTTCAGCAATTATTTGAGATGAGTTTACAACAATAAAGTTAGGCTCTCCATTTAAGTTCAGCTTAGAAGCTCCATTCCATTGGAAATCCCATGTAGAGCCGAAACAAGTAAAGCAGAGAATTAGTGGTATCAGTCGCAGTACTGTCTTGACATCTACTTCCTCCTCTGAGAAAGGTCCACCATATTTTTCTTTTCCTACGTCCAGTCGTGGAGGGTAATCATCCAACCAATATGTAAGTGCACTACGATTTGTTGGTTGTTTGTTTTTCCTAGCATAATTAAGTACTTTTGTAACAAGTTTAATAGGATTGGCGCTCAGGTGTGTAACATCTAGCCATTGCTTGAACAATGAGTGACTTATAGTCACAACTAAAAAGGCCAGACCAGCAGGTGCAAGAAGATAAATATTTAAGTATCCAGATAGATACCAATAAATACCAATCTGCTCGTTAGCAATTGAATAGTTTAAAGCCCCTGTCAAAATAAATCCAACAGTTGATCCAAAAAATGCCACTGTATAATAAAGCTCACCAAATTCACACTATTTGATGTAAATATATTTTTATATATGTATAAGCACTGTCTATACTTGCAACCTGCCTGTTACTTAGAGAAGGGCTATATTACAAACTGTCAATCAACAAAACAAACTTTGAAAGTGAAAAGACTCTCTTAAAATCATTCCACCTTGAAAACAACATCACCCTTTAAAAACTTCATCGTAGTACTTTGGTAGTCACTCTAACATGGCTAATCAAGAAGGACAACCTTTGGAGAAGTTTCAATGCTGTGTTAAAAGATATCGTCTACAATGTGTTAGATCTAAAAATGCTCTCTTAGTTCTCATCTGGGATATTGCTTTCTCTTTTTATATAAGTGCTGCAAAAACGATATTAATCAACCTCTTAGGACCAATAGCTGTATTTGAGTTTAGTTCATCATTGTTCATACTACTGGCTGGTATACTGTCTGATTGTTGGATTGGTAGATATCGTGGTGTCATGGCTAGTTTTATTGTTGGATTAATAACTTGGATAATTGTTGGTGTAAACACCATATCAACTAATACTCCTTTATTAGCACTTGGTATAGCTTCATTGCTGATTACTTCAGCATTATTTCGTGCTAATATCATACCATTCAATATTGACCAACTAATAGAGGCTTCAGGAGATGAGCTATGGCTTGGTTTTTCTTGTAGGTACTTTACTTTCTATGAACTCTTTGCTGGTTTACTTCGTATGTATGATTCTTAGAAATGGGAATGTGTCTATAGAGAGAAATGAATCAGTATATGTGAGATAAATATCTCCTTATATTAAAAGAGAGGTTATAGGACATTTACTGCCACATGCTGTTGACCTTAAAAACTGCAAGCAATATTATCTTTATGCTTCCATCTGAGATCAGAAAAGTCATTCTTTTATTACGAAATGTAAAAATAAGTGACACAAAATATTAAAATAAGTTGTTTAGTTGTTTAGCTCACTTGTAAAAAAACAACATAGGTATCTCAACAAGGTTAGAATTTTTAGCCAATTAGTACAACTGGTAGTCGTATGCATAACAATCACATTTTATAATCATGACGCAAAGTACTATATTCAAGTTAACTTACCATCACTAAGAAATTATATGCTATCAGTACTAATCAATTATATTGCTAAGTAGATTAAAATGTTCCAATTAAAAGTTTTCTCTTTGAGCATATTTTAAAAACAGAAGATTTGTTCACCTCCAATATGATATATTGTGGCTCAATTAACAAAATCAGACAATCAAAAAGCTTCAATTTGTTCAAAATATTCATTTATAAATATAAATGTCTGCGGACATTATTTTGGCACTATATGTTGAAACAATAAAGAGAAAGCAATATCAGAGAGAACATCTTTAGATCTAACATATTGTAGATGATATCTTTTAGCAAAGCATTGAAATTTCTCCTTCAAACACCAGTTCTGATCCATCTATTTGTATTAGTGCTATCGTGGATATGTTCTAAGCACACTAACACCAATCATCTATGTAGATAATTATTGTATATATAATGATGGTTGTGACATGGAACCAAGTCCTTGTAACAATATTACTTATGCATATACTATATACATAACAGATCAGTATGAATTACTGGCATCACCAGGAACTACATTTAATAAAAATGAAAAGAAGATATTGCTATAAAAAAGGATGTTGAGATTGATTCAGAAACCTCTTGCTGGTTTAATTAACATTTATAAAAATATGTATATTAAGATTAATGTCTGATAATTTAGTGGGTGTGGTGGTGTGTTTTCAAACACAGGTATGACTTCAATTATAATGATACTGATATCGTTAGCTTTTTGACCTTTAACGCTACCTTTTACTTTGAAGGTTGGTCCTCCATTATTTTAGACTCCGTCACAATAAAAAAGTTTAGGTATTACTGTTGACATTTGTTACAATACAAAGAACTAATGTATGTGCCTTAAATTATACAGTACCTTTATTAGCATGGTATAAGAGTAGTGTACTAGATACTATCTGTTATAATCTTGTTGTCTAGTGCTACTTTATGTAGTTCACAAACTATATGACGATATAACATCAATAATGGAGAAATGATTAACAGCTGTATTAAATATCATGATGGATTTATAGGTCAGAAATGGATTTATTAAATCCTTACTGTTTCATGCTTGTAAGGTAAATATACTGCTCAAAGTCTAACATGTTCAATTTTCGCTTGCTAGTTATGGGATGGCTGTTGGAGGAAGAGATAAATTGATCTCAATTTATTCCAGTAAGAGGAATAAATAATAAATGTTTTTTTTTATCAAAAAATGTTTTACTTTGTTCTATTCTTTGTTTCTTTTTATTTATTGTTTATTAATGAACTCTCTTCTCTTTCTTATTATTTGATATTACTATTGTTGTTGTTGTTTTTGGTTTTATTGCTATGATGTCTGGCCATGCCATAGTTAAACTTCCATAAATTCAGTAATTGTTATATGCAATAATTATGCAATGAATATTAAATAAATACATTAATCAGTGAGAGAGATGAGGAATTGAGGATTAAACTAAACAATAACAAAAAATTAGTGTGTGCTGCACAAACGACCCATCTGACTCACTACGCTGGGCATGTTACTATGTATCCACTATTCATTGCTATTCCTAGCTAGGGTTATCTACGTGGCTTGGTAACCCTTGTCCGAAGAAGAGGTAATCCTGGCTAGAATGTTTTCCCCTCACTTCAAATCAGTCATACTGGGATTCGAGATTTGTAGTCTATTGTCATTAGAACCGGGCCAGCAAATTATACAGCAAGCTTGTTTGCGTTTAAAAGGAGACTACTAGACTGCAAGACAGCTGCGACTTTCCTAGTGTCAAACAATGTCCAAAAAGAGTTAACATTACTTACAATGTTTTCAGTGTTTACAGAAACAACTTCACTTTTTTCACATCACATGTTATAGACGTTTCCTTGTTTATTTTCAAGGTATGTAAGTGTTCATATGTATAATGTTAATGAACTGAATACAATGCAAATACACTAAGATGAGTTATAAAGATTGAAATAGTCTTGATTTAAATAAAGAAACGCATACTCAATAGATACACATGTTGCTATAGTCAAAATAGTATTTAGGTACACATCAATTTTGTTTATATGTACACAACCTGACATTTGTCAAATTAAGTTTATAGACAGTAAGAGTTTAATCAGTCATTATGCTTAGTTATAAGTTAGCATGCATTTATAAAACGTAACTGTTCACATACTATTTTTGAAAATTAGTGAATATACATATTTATGTGCAAAGATGATTCCTATGATATACTATTTAATGTATAGTTTCAGTACTATTCCAACACATCTTTGCTTATCAAACTGAACCATTGACGTACTGTAATGGGGTCTAGACCATATCAAATGTAACTATGGTAATGTTATATATTTCTCCCTAATTTTAATAGTGTTGTTGATATTATTTTTATCATGATGTATTATAATGTATTATGTAAGCACTAATATGTGTAGCTACAATTATATATGATGTATATGAACATATAAAGACACCTGAAAATATTTAGACAAATGCTAAAGGAAAAACAAGACTGTTTTGTATTACACATGTTTATACTCTTTTCTCACACAACGTTTTTTCTTCACACATATTGAAGAGATGTCCTTTTTATTAATTACTTGATGTGTTCAGTAATAAACATTCTCTAACTTTTTCAAATTGTAAATTTTGGACAAAATACAATGCCACTAATTAAATCTGTATTTTAGGCCAGGAATTTAAAAAAATGGTACAAAGAAAGTGACTGAAAGACACATGACTCATTTCATTAATCTATATAGTTATATTAGTCTACATTAAAGTCATCAAACTAGCAACTTTTTTGATTTGATATTGGTGCTTTAGATTGGTATTTATTTAGAAGTCAAAATTAAAAAGAGCTGGATATCTATTTATACATGTGTACAAATTAATGATGAAGATCAGTAAATAGCAAAATGAAATTGACATTATAATGAAGTGGAATTATTAGACAGCTCATTTGATAATCTATGTCATTACTAATAGGTTTAGAGTTTATTATTAACTGTTTATATTAATTACCTAGTAAATTAGTAACTAAATAATGAAAGAATTACATTTTGATTTATATAAAGAGGCCAAATAATTAACTGAAAGATATATTAATATATATATTCAAGTTTTAATATGTCAGCAACTATATTTTCTAATGTAGCGATGGCACTGCATGGTCTGAGATATCACCATATTTACAAGGATTTCTTTTTAAGTGCTTTTAGCTAAATCTTCATTTGAATAAAGGTTATATAGTCTGGTTCACAAGATAATAAAGTATTTAGTATTGTTTGCTTACGAATAATATAAATTCGCAGGTGTTATATAATTATGAATTTTATTTTTATCATGATATAAATGAATCAAAAAATTATTTTATTCTATTTAAAGAAGTCTATTGAAAAAAATAAGTTTTCAATAAGCAGCAGATTTCTCTTGTTATTAGTTCCAGGGAATAGCAAAGGCAGTTGGTGCTCCACTTGGTCCCCTAACTTTAGCTTCAACCTTCCTTCCGAATCCTGGCACTTTTATACGAGCACCAGCATGAGGACCACTACCATCACCTATATGATCATGTATTTATTGATTGAAAGAAGGCTATATTAGCATACCTGTCAAGCCAGCATGACCTCCCAGGTTAACTAAACCTGGAATTCTCAAACCAGCACCCCAGTCACCTCTTGTATTTGGCCCAGCTGTAAACGTCACAGGACCAAATTGCCAGGATGGAACACCTTGATCAATATCATATGTATGGCGACGAGGACCTTGGCTGGCTGCAAGAGCAAACAGAACAGTCAATGCCAGTAGTGCTACTGTAATCTTCATTGTAGTGAATTCACAGAAAATACGTAGAAAATGAAAATTAGTTTGTCTAACCTTTTCAATTGGAGCTCTGCTTATATAAGGGTCAAGATATAAGGGTCAAGAGGAATTAGACACTTTAATCTGTGAATAGGAAACAATTATGTGAATATTGTGTGTATATATATATATCTATATCTATCTATCTATCTATCTATCTATCTATCAATCTATCTATATATATATATATATATATGTATATATATATATGTATGTATATATATATATATATTGTGTTCACACATAGATGTGCATGACATTTGTTTAAAAGCATTGAATCAAGTTGATTGAAAAGAATGTGTTCACATGCACTCACAGCTGCTTGTATTCATGCATGTGTTTACAAATTTTAGAAAGACAGCTGTCAAGCATGTCTGTCATTTTAAGTTGTTGTTTTTTCCCCAACTGCTGTAGCCAGGTTAGCTAAAGTAGAAACAGAAAATTGTTTGGCGATTTGCAATTGAATGCTTCACTTTGATACGTATAGCTATCTAACTTAATAAGTTAACTTTGAATTGGATAAATCTAACCTTATTCAGTTATTTCTGTAGACTAAATATAATTAATATGTTGCTAAAAAAATAATGTGATATTAGTTTTGAAATATAAGTTTAAGCTAACTTAGTTTAGATACACAATATCAATAAATTAAAAGAAAATTTTTTAAATTATATATAATTGAAAATTGGCAATTATAAATATTTTAAAGAATGCCTTCTTATTTTTTCTCATCTATATTAATGGTAACTGCATTACATCTTAGAAGAAGAGAAGGAAAAACATTTTCTACACATGTTCTTTTGTATCACAGCTTGTTTGAAAACCAGTTATCATTTTAAATAGTTAAAATCATGATTAATACATACAACCTGTCAATGATAGTGTGTGTCTGCACATATTTACAATTGATATCAATGATTATAGTTATCAAACAAGCTGCGATACATAGAAACACAAGTAGGAAATGTTTTTCCTGCTTTTCTTCTAAAATTTTTTACAGTTGACATAAATATGAGACCAAATTCTGTAGTACATGTTTTCTTTTAGTTTATTGACATTGTGTATCTAACACATAGTTATAACCATAAAAATACAAGTGTGAGTGAAATTATATATGATGACAATCTTGAACATGTTAAACCCTATACCCCAATGTTTAATGTTGAATAAGTAAGGGCTATCATTATATTATACTACCACAACTTTTGGTATTGACAGCAACTACATTACAGGTGTGAAGAGAGGATATTACTCTGTGCATATAGCAAATTCAGTGGTTTCAATGATGCATATTTTGCTACCAGAGCTTCATGTTTCAGTGTTATTTTTGCAAAGATAAAGAGGATAATTTATGAAATGAAATCGGTCAATAATATGGTAACTAGAAAACTCAAACAAGCATCTCATTTTATAATTAATGTGATATTGACAGTCATAGATTAAATGAGTATTCAACAAATAATATCATTTTATTACAACTCCATAATATATCCATAATTCAAGCAATATGCAAAACAAAATTATAGTGCCTTACCATTATATTATTTATTACATTTATAATCAATTTTACTCCTTAGTTCTTCTAATTATGTTGTTGTTTAGATCATATTATCTATTAGCACACCACTTGACAAGACAGCTGTCACTTTCTTAGTGTCAAACATGGTACAAAAAGAGTTAACATTACTTTCGGTGTTTTCAGTGTTTGCAAAAACAACTTCACTTTTTTCACATCACATGTTACAAATGTTTCCTTGTTTATTTCAAGCTATTTAAGCATTAATTGTGGACCATACAAGTATCAATTCCAAAATTAAATTCTCATATACAATAATTATAGGACCTTAATTTTTAAAAATGAAATCCTTATTTTTTGCAACAGGTTTTGTGTTGGTTTTGAATGCTGCTGTTGTTTTATCTACATCACCACCAATAATGGAACCGCGTTTTCTAATACCAGGTATTGAGGCTGATGATTTTGGTTATGAGACACAAGGGGGTGACTGTTATATCACAGCAGATGATGACTTTTTGTGCGGTGGATCATGTGTATCTTATAGTGAAGGTGAAGTATGCTATATCACTATAACAGGGAAATTTATATGTGGAGGAACTTGTGCTGCTGAACCAATTTTGTATTAAATTCAAAGTATAATGCTATATTATAATTGTTTGATAAATCTATTTACCATTTCTTTTCATATGATATTTTAAAATAATGAATCTAATCATACATTTAAAAGAAAGAATATATTAAAAGAATGCTGACTCTAGAAGCTACAGGTATTTCTTAAAATCGAATAACTCAATGAACTCTCTAAACACTAAAAATGAATTCTGTTCATGTAATAAAGCTGACTTTACAAAAGTAACTCATTTCCAAATTTAGTTTCCTTCAATTGCACTTCATTCACGCATCCTTCAATATCAATTTATTATAGTCCACTTTAAGGAAATCTTAAGGAAATTAACGCAAACCTCATTCATGCGTCTAAATAATATCTCCACCCTTAGCCAATGAACATCTCATCAAAAGAAACAAGGGAAGAAACTACTTACATAAACTCATGCAAAAAGTCTCACCCTCTTCATACAAACATTTTGATACCAGATCTCCTGAAAATGACTATTAAATGTATCAGCAAAAACTAAAGGCTAGATAACTTAAAGATATCTATATAAAAGTGATATACCACACTACATGTCCATATAAACTCTTTAATGACGTGACAATAATATTAGAGCAAGCAAATTTATATTTACATTATATATATATATATATATTACTGTAGGCTTGTGATCAAAATCATGTCTTAAAACATTGAATTGTTTCAGTATACAAGAAGTCTTAAAGAATAACATTATAATCAAGCATGAAAAAAATTTCGAGCCTCTTGAAAAAATTCTGCCCAGTACCGTAGGACGGGTTTCATTTGCGCAGTTAAACAAATGCGAATCTAACGATTGCATAATGCTAGACGGCCAGCCACACCCTCAATCATAGCAAGAGGTGTGGTTTCTGAGAACGTGGCCGTGAATGGCAAGTCAGAGTTCGAGTGCCTCGATGATGTTGGAGAGTGTGGTGCGTGCCATCATATTTATAAACGTATATGGACCCCGTGTTTGGAGAGAAGTTACATATAAAAATCGAAGAAGATAACCATCATGATGCTAGAGTAGCTGAGTTACAAAAGATGGCATTGTGGTAGGCCACCTACCTCAAGAACCAGCTGGAACAGTTTGGTATTTCTTGAATCGAGGCGGTAGTGGATTGTGTGAATTGCGTAATTTATTCACTGCGATCATTTGATTGCGAGTTTTAGACAAACTCGCAATTCGCAATCAAAACCCGTCCTACGGTAATTGAGGACTACTTAGTTGTTTGCAATTTTCTTTGAATTCAATGAGCTTTAGAGAAAAGTTATTACTATAAAAGCACACAACAACAAAATAGTGAATACAAAAGGATTTTCAATGTTGTCTAAACAATTAAATCTATATCATAGCAAAAATAAACTCATAATGTTAATGTTGTTTAATTTTAATAAAAAACACAGATAATTGACAATAATAGTCAAAGTTTAGAAGAGATGACATTTCTTTTTACGATCTTCGGATGCTTGGACAATGTCAGTCACATGTTCATACTTAGAACATACCTCAGGTTTTGCTAAAAACATTCGAATCTTAACAGCAGTTGACTTATGGTTGACAATGGGACTCTCAATTGCAGCAATAATGGTTTCCCACGTAACTTCAGTAACCATGCTAGTCATCCAGCTTTTGATGACTTTGAAAAGCTTATGGCCATTGTCTTGATTGCTTCTTTCACAATCTTCTAAAACTCTTTCTTCAACTTCAAGGGCGAGTCCTATTTTGTGCCATTCATAATCTATATCAGCTAACAAAGTGAGTAGATCAGTGCGGTTAGGTTTTTGTTTCAAAACATGTGATATGTCTACAAAACAAAATCATTTTAATATGTTTCACATTTTATAATGCCACTGTCTTAACATATAGTTTTAAATTAACATAATAATCCTTTTATAATGTATGTATTAGATATTAAATTAAAATCATATTACCTTCTTGCTTAATGTTTTCAGCACCAACATTTTTAATCCATGGGTACTGGCGTGATTGGTTAATTGCAACAGTTGACATGACATCTCTGCAACAAGTGAGGGTCACTTGGTCTTCATCTAGACGACAAAGATGATTGCTTGGAGATGAACAGATTGAGCAGATAAAGCGCTCTTGAGGTATCGATAAGATCGGTTTATACTGAAATTTCTTGACAACTGCATTTATACCTTCCAAAATAGAGGATCGAATAGCTGGGCACTTTTCTGGACGTCCAGAATAATATATCTCCAGCCAATATATGGCATCAACTAGCAAAATTGCACCTCCCAGGTCAAGACATGCAAGACGAATAGCATTGCGATACTGCCGAGATTCTTTATGAATGTCTGTTGGTCGGTAGAGATCAAAATTGGGTGAGACTTGTCGCTTAAGGAGATTCACAACTAGAGCAGGAAAAACTCCTTGAGGAAGTGGTTTTGTTTCCCAGGTCAAAACAAGAGAGTCCATGTTCCTCAAAAATGGACGCCTGATATCTTCTAGGTGATCTGATGTAGGAAGAACACTGGGAATAAAAAACTTTCCTTTCACAGGTAGGGGTGCAATTATAAAAATATCCTCCATTAATCTCAGGAAATCATCAGCTGTAAACTCGGCAGTAAATCCCTCTGAGAGACGATCAAAAATATCTCGTGTAAAAGTGCCTTCACTCTTAAGTTGATCGTGTGAGTCAGCAGGTAGAACGATATTCATTTTCCTTAAATGGTCAACAGCATCAGCAAAAGAAATACTAATTAACTCAGACAACTTATCGAATAATGGTTGAGGGTGTAAGAACACTACATTAGGAAGGACTTTAGGGAAATATAAGAAAACAGTCAGATCATGGTAGTACATGAGGGCTGATTCTACATCCCTTTGCTCCATCATTAATGCTCCTCCTATCTTCAAACACTGTTCTTTGCTTACAACCATTGACCCACTCTTCTTTTGAAACTCTTCTAGATCCAAGTTAAACAAGAACCATCGAGCTGGTATGATAGCTTCAATGTAAGACTGGCAAACAATATTACGAATTAAATTGGCCATTTGTTGTTCAGCTTCACCTCGGGCAATTGCGTTGATTGGAAAAATTACTTTTCTTGTACCATCACTATAATTGAGCCTCACATCACGAAATCTGCTTAATGTCGACCACAGAACAGCATTTTTGTCATCTAAGGTCTCTCCAACACATTCATTTACCTTATCGTAGAATGTACCGAGAACAAGAAGAGAAGGTTTGTCGAAAGAACACTTGATGTGGATATTACGTAAATTTGGTTGATCAGATGACACTAGTGAACGAAACGATGATTCAAGAAGTTGCATGTTGGTTATCTGGCGTTCCACTGGTTGTCCAATTAGCTCACCTTTGAAGCTAAAATAAAATTTGGGACGATCTTCAAGCTTCTCATTTAATTTGAGTGTAAGTATACTAACTGGGTTATATCGTAGCAGAGCCGGAGCTATGTCCAAAAACGCAGCTTGACCACCTGAATCCACCACATAAACCCAGTGTGACTGATAAAGTTCAGGGGACTCCTCTACAGTTGGCAAGATTTTAACAACTTCACTAGTAGCAGGAGATACAAGCTTAGGTGTTGACTGTTGTGGTGAAATGGATGACTTTGATACACTCTTAGCAGTAGCATGTGGAGCTCCGTCATCGTCATATGAAGATGAAGATTCATGCTCACCTCCACTTTTTGTTGTGACCTTTTTTGGGGAAGCCTCAACTCCATGTTTTATTTGTTTGGCTATCATATGTTTGACTGAGTGTGGGTTTACTTTATTCCATATTGGGCTAGAAGAATTGCCTGTTTCACCTCCTGCCACAAAACCAGTTGTACCAACCCTCCTTATTTCCGGTGTAGTGACTACTAATGTACTATGGTGTTCTTTTGGAGGAGGTTCATTAAGGAGAAGCTTCACAACTGAAGACTTTCCAGTTGCAGGTGCTCCTGATGTAGCAAGCTTTGACCATTTTACTTTGACATGGCCTTCCTTGAGTGCTTTACGTACAACACCAGAATAATCTATTGAAAAGAAAGAAATACAAATAAAGACAAGCAAACATATTGCTCTTCTTATTAAAAGTAATTATTATACATAAAGTTAGTATATGTGATTAGTAAATTGGATAGAACATATAGTTAAAATGATTGCAATTGACACTGTTTAATTTCTAAGAGAATCAAGTTGAATTTTGTATAAATTAAGGTCCTAATGCTGCCTGATAATATCTAATTCTAAGACTAATTAGTAATTGCCTCTAACTCTATAGAGTAACTATGATCTAATCAAGTTAGGGCTATGTATACTTTACAAATACTACACAAATACAATACAACAAAAGGAAGTGATGTAAACTAAGCACAAATTATTAACAACTCATAAAGTTATTACACTAAGTTATAATATTGAGTAATAACACTTTAAGAATAAGAGTATAATAATAAAAAATGAGCAACTATTTCTTGGAATGCAAATATCGACAAACTTTAATATCTTCACATATAATGTTATGTTAGCTCTATGGCAGGCAAGATCATGCATAGGTTAAAGATGTATAGCCTAAAAGATGCCTAGAGTCTTCAAATAAATAGAAGTTAGCAAGTAGAGTCACTGAATAAATATAACTGCATTAATGACACAAGTTTACATAGTTTAAATTATGGGTTTATATGTTGTCATGTGCAAGTGTACAAACTAAATACCTTGAGCGATACATAGACTAGCAAGTAAGATTACATAAATTATTTACTACAACTGATTTTAATGAATATAGCAGAATATTACTGACATAAAGTGAAGTCTGGCTAAATTAAATAAATTTTAATATATACAGCATTTATAACAAATGTTGCCAAAAACAATAAATAGGAGAACTAGTTGAAATCATCCCTTAAAACAATGAAATCATTCTTAATTTGGACTTAAATAGTGTCACAGATGCATACCAACCCTAATTGTCATTTTCAGAAAATTGGCTAAAAATTACAAAAGATGATAGGTGATTTAATGTATGTACAAATGCAACAAATAGATTGTATTGTTGAGAATCGGGTACTGAAACTAAAAGCTGTTTATAAAAGATGATTGACCAGTTAAACATGCAACACTTGTAGTAGTTTAAACAAATGTTTGAATAGACTTGAGGTAAGTTGGGGTGATCAAGTAGCAAGATTATTTGCCAGAGAATATTATATAAGTAAGTCTTAATGATTTTTAATATACTTCTAAAAATGTGGATCTCACATACAAAAGCAGTTGTAAAATAGGGAAAGAATTGATGTCATGTAGAAATGGAATTATTGATCGTCAATTTCTATTAATTGAATCATGCTTTAGAAGTTATGTACTAGATATAGTCATTCCACTTAAAGTCTGAAAAGATAACTACATCAAGGTATTTGAAGGTTCTCACTTCCTCGATGGACTTTTGAAAGATGGTCAGATACAAAGGAATATAACTATGTTTACATGAAATGGCCATAACATAGGACTCTTTGCAGTTCAATCTAAGCCATACTCTATCTACCTACACACAAAAGCAACAAAATTGTAGCTCATAGACTAGAATATATGAGCCATACTGTGACACCCAAATTAGTTGGAAAAGTTTCAGAGACATATCCATTGATTACTACTCTCTGTAGTTGATGTCTTAAATGTGACTAAAACATAAAGTTGTGGTCAAAAATTCAATCGATTATAGTGAATGAATGGGTCCAAAATGTGAAACAGTATCAAAACTTTTATCAAGTCAAAAAAGACAGTTGACACAAAATTTCCACATTCAGTAAAGAATGCCCAGTCTCTGGTCATTGAAAGAAAAGCATCTTCATTTGAACATTTGAACTGAAATAAATTTAGAATTTTTTCCTCTTTCTAAGATTTCATGCAACTATTAAGGACTATTTTTTCAAACACTTCAGAGACAATAAGTAGGATGATAGGATGAGACAAAAGTATGGGAATCTTTCTTATGAATGAGAATAATGTTAGATATCTTCTGACATTTAGGAAAACACCAATGGAGAAAGAATAAATAGTTGTTAAGTACAGGATGGTGCAATAGATGAAGAGGTGTTTTTCAGTAAGGTCAAGAGATTCCATTAGATCCACTAGTTTTTGCCTTTAAGGAGCCAAGTAGCACATCTAATGAATGATGGAAAAATTAGGGCTAGGAAATAGAGCATGTATATTACTATAAACCCAAGAAAGACTAGACATAAAAAAATCTACTTAAAAGTTTTGCTTGTTATTTAGAAAAGTAAGCTACAAATGAACCTCAAGAAACAACAGGAGGGATGGTTGGACAACATACCATGGGAGAGTTTAAGAACAATCCATATCAGTTCAAATGATGGATGACTATAAAAGTCAAAAACAAGCATAGTGCCCCTAACATGGACAACATCATCTCTTTTTCTACAGTGATCACATCTGAATGTCTAGAAACCAGGGATAGAACTTAATATTTATTATAGATTCATCCAGCCTTGATTCAGTATTTCCAATAATCTGACCATCTTAGGCAACGACTTTAAGTTCAACAATCTTTGGACAGAGACTGCAAACATTATACAAGAGACAGAAGAAGTTTACTCAGCTTGTAAGTACAAAAGGAACTCAATTTGAACATTTTTTTAAAATGAAAAGTAGATTTGTAACAAGCTGGACAGTACCATGGTTAATCAGAATAAGATACAGTCACATAAGAAATGTGATGCAAAATTTTAAAAAATCACAAATATTGCCTCATGATTGTTAATTGTTATTTTCTGTAAATACCACAAAGAATTTTTACGCCTCACAGTGTATCACTTTGTTTTTCATTATTCTTATAGCAAAAATAATAAAGTTACTTTTGTGTGAACAAAAATACTGTGACCATTTCACATATTTATAAGTTCAGTGGCACTCTATACAAGGAAACAACATGAAGCAACATAGGATGACATTTAAAAATGGTAATAGGGCTGAAATTGGCTTGTGACACCAGAGGAACAAAAATAAATTATAAGGTGTGTGGCTAAATATGAGATCCTTATTGACAAAATTGAATTATTAAACTCTGTCACGAATTTAACCATTTGAGAAAATGTATCAATTACTGAGTCAGGTCTGTAGAAGTCTGACTTTATAGAAAAAAACACTTAGACAATAAGAGAGTACTAAAGGTAAATCTACAACACTCATTTCCTAAAACTAAGTTTTTTTGAAGCCTCTTGAACAAGAAACGCAACATTTTGAAAGGCAACATTGCAACAGGTGATTTTACAAAGTGGTCACTTTTCTTACAAACTTGTATTGGTGCTTGTCGTGGTTATTATTGCATAGTTCATTATGACTGCGATTATGTTTTAGGTGTACAATTTGATATCAATGAGCATGTATCAGACTTCATGTCAATATTCTCTTGTTTTACTGTCATGTTGCAATTAAGTGTCTTTGAATGTATTATTATAAATGTGATTGTTACAAAGCCAAGGATATTATGTTAGCAAAATATGAAAAAATACAAGAGTTGAAGGCAGAGATGGAGAAATTATCTACTTACATCAAATGCCTCAAGTTGTACTTGACACAAACAATTTGGTTGCCAAAAAGAAGGTGGTCATGTCTTTGATTGTTGTAGAACCTACAAATGATACTATTCTTAGAGACTTGCTTTCCCTCTCAAATTTCATGACCAGCCCCTCAATAATCTTATTAGGACTTTAAAGTCTCATTTCTAGCCTTAGCTTATCGTCATTGTTCAACAGTTACATTCCATAAAAAAAAGACCAGTGCCATAGCAAAGGTATAGCTAATTATGTAGCTGAGTTAAGACATCTTGCAACTAACGTAATTTATGAAAAGTGAAGTCCAACACCATACTCACAACACCTTTTTTTAATGAAGGGCCCAACTCAACTTGGACGTAGTAAAGGGAGATTAGACAAGATGGCTGTCCACAAGAGTATGGGAGAAATCTGCCATAATGAAGAGGAGCGGTTGACATACATGGAACGCCTCCAACTTTATTGTATGGCTAGCGACGTCATTAATGACAAGAAATTGGCAGTTTTATTTAATGTTTGTGGTCCATTGACGTACAAACTAATGAAGAATTTAGCGACGTTTAGAAGTCGGTCTGATTTATCTTTTGTTCAGCTGTAGACTTAGTGAAGGAGCATTATACCCTGAAACCATCAGTAAATTGTCTAGAATTTTAAATTTTATTTGAGGCTACAACAGCCAGGAGAGACAGTGGCAACCTTTGTAGCTGAGCTGGGATGACTAGCCCAGTTTGTGAATGTTGGAAGATGTTAGACGACATGCTACATGATCGTTTAGTGTGAGGTATTCGACAACTAAGTATTCAACGATGACTGCTGGCTGAACCCACACTGACCCTGAAATGTGGTCTTGAACTGGTACTTGCAATGGAGTCAGCAGAGAGGGACACAGAGATATTCAGAGAACAGAGGCTAGTCCCACTAAGAGACAAGTTCAGATTTAAAGACTCTGTTTGTCATGGTTGGAACAAGAAGGGCAACCTGGTCAGATGTTGTAGAAATGCCCAAAGGAGGCCAAACAAGTCAAGTACAAACATTCATTAGGTGGTGGAAGACCCTATTTCTCAATTGTATACGTTACCCTCAAGTAAGACGAAACTGTTGAAGACAGTGGTTAATATTTATGGCAAAGAGGTTGAGATGGAGATTGACACAGGAGAATCAGTGTCACTGATGACACACAAAGAGTACAAGAGGCTATGGAGCCCAGTGAGTCGACAGCCACTATGTGCAACAGGAATAAATTGAAGATGTATACCGGAGAGATGATTAAAATCTATGGAACTTGTGAACCATGGTCATGAACCATCAAGGAGATGAAGAGAGATTACCATTAGTTATTGTAGAGTCTGAAGGACTAATTTACTCAGAAAAGACTGGTTGATAAAGTTGAAACTGGACTGGCACACGATCAATCAGGTCCGAGTGAAGGAAGGGTTAACAACACTCATTTCATGACATTTTTCAGAACGAACTAGGTACAATCAAAGGTGTATCTGCTAGGATTGTAGAAGAAGAGAGAGTCACTCCAAAATTTTGTTGTCCATGACTGGTACCGTTTGCACTCCGTTTGAAGGTAGATAAGGAACTAGAGAGACTATAGTCAATGAAAGTACAGGAAAAAGTGGATCTTGCAGACTGGGCAGCACCCATCATTCCAGTATTGAAGGATGATGAAAATGTTAGAATTTGTGGTGATTATAAAAGATGATAAAGCATCAATGGTGGACTTGTATCCACTCCAGAGTGGATGACCTTTTCACAGCAATGTCTGGGGGAGTGTCTTTTTCAAAGTTAGACTTATTACATGCGTATCTCCAACTACAATTAGAGAAGTCATTAAGGCAATATATCACAATAAACACCCACACTAGAGACTCCATAGATACACAAGGTTACCATTTGAAGTGTTGTCAGTACCAGGCATTTTCAACGAACCATGGATAACCTCCTACAAGGGATGCCACATATCCTGGGATACCTTGACGACATAATGATCTCTGGCCAGTGGCCCCTTGTCGATCTAAGCATACTTTGATTCTTTTTTCTTAGAATTTTCATAGGGGGACCAATGGCTATCAGGAGTGATATGTCAAGTAAATGGTTTGGTATCATATGTAGTTAAGTTGACTGATGGATGTGAGTTAAAACGTTATGTTGATCATCTCTGATTTCGTTTGGATGAAGAAAAAATAGACCTCAGCCCAGCATCAGTTACTCAAACTGAGCCAAGACAAGAGTCAGTTAATTATGACCTAATTCAGACAGAAACACGAATTCCCTGAACCTCAATTGAATGAACCAATTTGTCAGTTTACGTAGATCCTATCATCAAAGGAATTTTCCAGACTGGTATCATAATACTATTTGATTTAGGTTTGATTGTACAATTGTTATTATGTATCTTTCTAAGGAAGAGATGTTGCAATAATGTGTTTATCATGTATATATTATGAATATCATTATTGTTCCTGTTCCACCATAATTTTGTGCATACTATATAAGTGTCATATGGGTTGTATTATGAAAATGTTCTATATCTCTGCATCTCTATCTCAAGTCATCACACTTGTATAAAGTGTCTTTGCAAACATTGCTTTGTAAAAGCATTTTAGTACTTGAAACAAGGTTTTTTCCAGATCCTCAAAGTACTCTTTATACTGTTGTCATATTTAAAATAGTAGTAGCTAACTGTAAAGTCAATGAAGGTATTGAATTAGAGGTCAGGCTTACAGAACAATGTGATAGTATCCTAGATTTCTAACTCAAGTACATGCAAGCTTCTGGCACAGTCTTTGTTTCATTATTGACCAAAATATACTTTCAACATTTTGTAACAGTATCTCCAAATCAGCAGAAACCAAACATAGCCTGGAATAATACACCAGAAACAGACATTATAGATCACAGTAACAAAGATCAATCAGAAATTCATATTATCACATATCAATACTAGTGACGTCATAACATACAAAAATGTATAAAATTAAGACATGTAAGTTCAAAGTCTACCAGGTAGCTCAGTATATCTCAAGAGGCTCTTTATAGGTAAATGTGTGTACCTCAGAGTAGTTTTGACATGTTTAAAGATGTCTAAGCAAACATCAAAAGTTTTATGAAGTTTCAATGTTTACTTCAGAACTGGCATTGACAACAAGTAGTGCATCAAAGGGACACTTTTAAAGATGTATCCCCTTACTTAGAAAGTATTGGAAGACTGGTATAAGCAGACATAGTGAGCTAGTACTTACTGCACTACATATTAAATTACTGTTACATTTTAGACAATTGGAGTGATGATGGCAAAGGTTATGACCATAATGACTTAGAGCCAATAGAGTTACAGAGTGATGTGATAGTATCCTACAATTCTAACTCAAGTAATGTAAGCTTCTAGTAAAGACTTTGTTTCATAGTTAACCAAAATATAGTTTCAACATTTGTGACAGAGTGTCTAAATTAGCAGACAGCCTAGAAAAATACACCAGAAAGAGACATTATAGACCAGAGTAACAAAGAACAATCAGAAAATCATATTACCACATAAAGATCACTAAGTATAGATGTAATAGTGTGATGTTTTTCATTCAAACAATTCTATGTATAGTGATTAACGTATTTGTATTTTGTATTGACAAAAGACAATGACAACTACAAGACCACGAGTTATTATTATAGATTTACTATTAAAGAGGCTCAAAAATAAAAGAAACCTGCTGGAAAACAATGTAGCTTTTATACATTATACATATCAAATAAAGAAGAAAATATATGTTATTGTTGCAGTGAAATGTTAATGTTAATCATGTTAATCAGTTATTTTATCATGGTTAGTTGAAGAGGGTGCGCAGAAAGAAATAAACATTTGCTATAATAGACAAAGGAGGGCATTATACTAGTGAGATTATAAGTTCTTGTCGATGGATTGCTAATTTCAATGTTTAGATCATCCATTCCAACAATATCATGAGGCAGGAGGCATTGTAATTTATAAAAGGTGAAGTCCAACACCTTAGGAAAGAGAGAAAAATTGGAGGAAGGAGGTCATTATAGAATTTTCGAGATACTTTTACATGTAAAGAAACAACTGGCAGTTTAACTTCTTCAGTGAGAGTTAAACAGGAAATGGTGATGTATTTTCAAATACCTGTTATGGATATTGATGAAAATTCATTGAAATTGGTGGAAACACGAGTCCACTCGAATTCCTCTCCTTTCCCAATTAGCAAAACGATATCTATGCTCATGCGCTACCAGTGTGGCTTCTGAAAGAACATTCAGTACTGCTGGTAACATCATTACTAGTAACAGATCTCTTTTAAAGCCTGAAAAGGCAAACCAGCTTATTTTCTTAGCTAATAAATAACCTGGAGTAACCTTGTATTTACATGTATCACCAACATTCATCATACCAGTTGATCACTTACATTTAAGAACATGGAATATTAAAACAACATTTCCTAACCATGTATGTATCACTATATTTACCAGTTTATCACTCTTTTCCTGTCTTTTTGGAACATGTTTTTTAAAATGTTTTGAGTTATTAATTGATAAAGGTTTTTAGTAATATCGTAAAATTGCATGCAAGGGTATACCATAAAGCAAAATTATCAATACCGCTCAAGCTTAGAGACAGGAGGTTTGTTAAACATTGGCAGTAAGTACTAAAGGAGCTTAATTTGAACTCCTTTTTTACTGTGTACAAGTTATGTTAGTTTGCTATCAGAAGAAAAAAGAAAAAAAATGGATACTCTGTGAAGCAGAAAGAAACCAAAAATTTGAAACTTTGCATGACATTGCTTGTGTGACCATATCTCATTCTGATAAACCATGGTACTGTCCACCTTGTTACAAATCTACTTTTTCTTTTAGAAACTGGTGAACTGGAACTAGGGCCACTTTGCCTGCCATCTTTGACCATATGCAGATAACAGTCACTGCCATCAAGAAGGAAAATTACTTTTAACCAAATCTTATTTGGTTAAAAACAATTTTGGAACATACCTGTGTTCAAATAATTCAATTCATGACTACTCTTTGCGTGAACAAAAATACTATAAACACTTCACTTATTTATAAGCATAGTTATGCTCAATACAAGGAGACAACATGAAGTGGTGTAGCCTCACATTTAAAAGAAGTGGAGAAGGCTGAGACTGGCATGTGAAGCCAAGCAAACAATAATTAGTCATGAAGAGATGAGGCTAAATATTAAATTATCATTATCATCAAAACTGTATTATTAAACTCTGTTATAAATCTAAGCCTCTCATACAAATATATCAATTGTTGAGTCAGCTTTGTAGAAGTCTCTCCTTATAAATAAGTTGCTGAGATAATAAGAGAGTAAAGAGGCAAAACTACAACACTCACTTCCTGAAACTAAGTATGTTTTAAAGTCTTTTGGAGTCACTGATCTTACTAAATTTCATTGGCAGCTGTAGTGGTTATTACTGTATTGTTAATCATGACTATTGTTTTGTTTTAAGTGTACCATTAGTACCAGACCTCTGTTAATATTCTTTTGTTTTTCTGTCATTTAATGTATCACTATTAAAATGTCTATTCTAGGAAAGAGACAAGACTTTAATCCAGAGACTATGAAGAATGTTTAGCTAAATTCATAGTGAAAGTAATTTGGAACCCAAACATTTCAGATCAGGTTCAGTACCTTATATATATATATATATATCTTGCCAGTTGTCAACTGTAATGTTCTTTTGTTGCAATTTGAGATTGTTGTACATCAAGTTATCAACTAATAATCCCTTGAAATGTGTTGGATAAAAATGTGGTATAACCATACTTTCATCAATCATATCATGTAACCACAAAGTGTGACACACAGGTTGTAGGTAATTGTCTCCACTTACAATGTATGTATACATATTTCAACCTTTCAGTATCAGTTTATAGTCTCTCCAGGAGTACAACAACTCTTTATGATCCCTGATAAAATATTTGACATCATTGAGTTAATTTGATTGCTCTAAATGTCAAGACCTTGACTGGTAAACTGAAGTCTCCATTTTCCAAAAGCATGCAATTAACATTAACAAGTGATTGTATGTGAAATATAAACCTAACCCCTTATAGCATACTTGGATACTAATTATTATAATTAATTTGATATTGAGATTAAATTGTAGTACACAATTACTTGTTTTTGTGTACAAGATATTTCTAACATCATATAAGATAATCAAATTTTTCGGACAAGGAGTCCTTTTTGGCAGCTTGAATTGACCTTCTGGGCCAACTTATTATTTTGATGATGACATGCATACTATATGTTTATGTTTTTAACAGAAGAGGATCATTGAAACTTCTATTATAGAAACAAGAAGGTTTTAGAGACTACTAGCGGTCGATAAATGTCACAAAAATATACAGCATCCATGTTTGAGACAAAAATAAGCTCAATATTAGTTGAGAGTATGGCAACAGATGATTCAGTTTTATTACACACTAAGACAACCAATGAGAGGACATTATACTAGTGACATTATAGATTGATGTCAATGGATCATTAATATCAATAATGAAATCACCATTCAAAAAAGAGGCTTTTGTGAAGCTTTGTTGGCAACATTCAAGAATCATTGCAGTTGCTAGAAGAACAAAAGTTGAAAAGACTCTGACATTTAAACTAAAACAATTTCCAATTTATATACTGCTGTGTCCATGAGGTCATTTTTTTAACAAAAGGTATGTTGATGGAACTTGTACATCATGTAGTTAGTCATAATAACTTCAACTACATTAAGTACAAGTGCTATCAAGACACTGTCTGTTTATATACTCATTGCAAAAAAAGTTAATTCGGTTAGAGAATTTCCTTTTGTTATGTCTGACATGTGAAGAATGCCTGTTGGTCCTTATAGACCCTGTGGTATGTATGTGTATATATGTCAACTTTATTTTTACGAATTCCTAGGATTAACACTAGACATGTATTTTTGTCAACTCTATCTAACAGGTCACTACATCAAAGTGCCTTTCTCAATGATCATTATGTAATTAAATTAAATAAAATTAAATACTAGAGGTGTGGCTATAAATTCATTAAAAATTGTCTTGTTACTGTTATATTTCTACATAAACCTCTCCTTATTATCATTTTTGCAATGTATTTCTAAGCACTTTATACATTACATTATGATACAGTTAGACATAAGTGAACATATAAAACTAAAGACATTTTCCTAAAGCTGTTTTGGGTCATCTTTCATTTATCATGACTGCAGCTAAAGTGTCAGCCACACCCTCATGGTGACAGTAATTCCCTGGTTTCAAAGAAAGCAACATTGATTGACTTTAGTATTCATATGAGTAACTACTTTCATAGTTAAAGCAGAGAACAAAAGAAACATATGTAAGCCTATAGCTATTTTTAGAACCAGAGTCTGCAGCTCTCACAATATGTGTATGACTATCACCTTTGCTTTATTTAATAATTAAAATAGTATTAGCATAATCTATTAATATATATACATATATTTGACATGTGGTACTCATGACTGTATTAGTATGATTTACATACATAGCAGTAAAAAACTGCAACAATTAATGATATTACAATAATTTTGTTTATGCAGCTTGCTTTTCAGTTCTATTAATAAAGTTATAGTGATCCATCAATACAAGTAATAATATGTATACTTATAACATTTGATATTTTAAACCAATAATGAAAATTATATAATTGACATGTAAGAAGGTACTGTAATTATTACATGTACAATATAGAGCATTGATGACATACCTTGTATTGCATTCTGTAATGCTTCCAATATAATGGCTTTATTCTTGTCACCTAGTCTGACATAATCAGCTGGTTTTTTGTTGACTTCGTCTACTATGTTGGGGTCTGCACCTTTTGATAGTAACAGCTTAATTGTATCAACATGACCATTTTGACATGCATAGTGTAAAGATGACCGGCCATGCTATAAAACAAAATAAGAAAGACTTAATACAAACTGGTCACAAATAATTATAATATAAACAGTACACTTACACTAATGATGTGATGACTACAATATATTATATTACTATACATGCTAACTATTATTACTATACACCTAAAAATGTAGTATAATGATACGTAGACTATAGCCCTTACCAACACAACGATTGGTAAAAGTAATTAGATTATAATAACAACTGATACATCTTATTAAAGAGCAAAAAACAGTGCATGTTTACGTACTCAATTAATATGAATAGTTAATAATGGCACAAAAGATGGAAGATAGTAGTACATCTATACAAGTAATATTTGATTGTCAGTATCAAATCAGTCCCAAAAACAAGTATGGCCCAAATAATGCAGAAATATTACTCATAAATTTTTTTTTATTTCCTGTAATATTCCTATTATCAAACACTCAAACATACTCATTCACATGATATAAATACTGATAATATTATACACAGTATACTGTATATATTTATTCTAAACACTGTTCCTGCAATTTCAAAAAAAAACCAAATAATTATGTGAGATGAATTTGTTATATCAACCTCTAATAATTCACTACTAAAATTAATACCTCATGTGTTCTAATTTTCAGAAATTCCTCTTAATTTGACACTTGTACCTCATGATTACATGTATCAATCTAACAGTAACATTTAGTGGCTGAGTAAAAAACTCTACTACTAGCTACTACTAACAGTTGTAGACGTTAGAGGTCTACAAAGCAGGTTATTCTTTTAGCCACAAGCTATGTACATACATTATATACATCATATATATATATATATGTTTACATGCACTTTTGTCTTCCAAATTTATCTGTTTGGGCTAAAGTAGGTGCAGTTATATTCTAGTATTGGGATGATTCATCATTAATGATATCTATACTATAGCAATACTGTAAATGTATGTACTTTCTATTTAATATTGCCATTTTTCGATTTCATAAGTCTAAGCCCCAAGTACTTTAACATGTCTGTAATAATATATTCCTCATACTATGTAACATCATAATAAAAGTAACTCTCTTCTCCCAGTGATTGAAACACACTTTATTAAGCTGAGTAGGTCTCCAGGAATCATTTATCATTTATTGTTATAGTGCAGGAATAAACATAATTAACCTGTCAATGAAGCTACATCAACTAAAGCTATTATTGTTTTAATTTATAAATTGTTGATGTAATATGTTACTGTATGAATATGTTAATATTGTATATGAATTATTAATTAAGATTTACTGTTCTGTTTATGTTTGTAGTTCTGGTTCCACTATTGGTCACATGTTATTTTGGCATCTGTGGTATAGCTAGTCTTTATTTTCTCTTATTTTTTATATCATTTGTGTATTTATTTAAAGATAGTTATTTGTCAAATACTACCACTGAACTTGATAACTGATCAGGTTACAACAATTGTTATATCATGTTTAGGCTCATGATAATCTAATTTAAGATATTTTATTCTCAATAACTGTCTACATGTAATTTGTTAATATTTCAGAGATCAGAAAAAGATGTTTATAGTGTCTAAATATCATTTACGAAGTGACCATTTTTATGGTCCATAAAATGATAATTCTACGACAAGCAGAAACCACACCCAAACCACGGCCTGAATTGATTAATGATGGCTGACTTAGCAGATGTTCACTCGTGTTTGTGTGTGGGTCAAGAGTTTTCATCTTTCGAGGAGCTAAATAGTGTTCCAAAACTATAGCAAGAACGTACGTGTGTTACTTTATATACTAGTAGTTCGAAAACTGTAGCAGCTACTCGTAAACGTGCTCCTAAGCGCCATATTAACAATGACTTAGGATACTCAGAATTGGACTATGCATGTGTTCATGGTGGTCGAGAGTATGTGTCTCACTCCAAGGATAAAAGGAAGTGCCAAAGGTATGACAATGGATGTACTGCTAAGTAATCAACATCATTTCTTAATACATTTTTGAAAGAGTGCTCATTTGTAATTATAGTCAGATTGTCACCTGATGGGAATAAACTTCTTTGATATATTAGTGTGGAACACAATCATGGCTTGTCAAGGGTAAATATTGTGTATAAACAATTATATTATGATCGTAGCTATTTTGTAGGAAGCATTTAGACACATGCCAAAACAATGAAAAAATGCTGCACATGTCTTAAGCTTAAAAGTAAATAAGAAAATTGTACAGAATCATTTCAGCAGTAGTACAGGAAAGGTAATCACAATGAAAGATGTGCACAATATAGCTGTAAAGTCAAAGTGTCAGATTTAAAATGATTCCCAGGAATTAGTTGAAGAGATGAAGAAGGTTAAATGTATTATAAGTGGCTAAATTACTGACAAGTTAAGCTACCTCATTTAGGTGCTGAAGTAACTGTTTTTGTCGATGAAGATAACACATTGCAGGCTTTCTATTTTCAAACTATGGAAATGAAGAAAATGTTCCAGTCAGACCCAGAACTTCTGTTTATTGATGCCACATACAAGTTGAATGATGTACACATGTTGCTGTATGTTCTTATATGTATTGATGGCAATGGTGAAAGTGAAGTAGTTTGCTTATGGTTGGTGGAGCATGAAGATAAGGAGACACTTACTAATTTGATGATGGAATTCAAAAAGCACAATGAAAGTTGGTAATCCAAACAGTGTATCATGTCAGATAAGGATATGATTGAAAGAGATGTTTTGACAGAACAAGTACCTGTGAGCCTGCTAATATGTCTTTTTCATATACTACGCAGTATGAAAAGGGAGATGTCCTGTTACAAACTAGGCATATCTCAAAGTGAAAAATCCGTGTGCTTGGAAATAATGTCTAAGATGGCATACACACAAACTGCATCCTTTATGATCAACTGAAGCAGTGTGTACCTCAGCCAGTACTTGAATACTTCAATGATAATTGTCATTGCATGTGTGATCAATGGGTGGATGGATTAAAATAAGCAAATTGAAATTTCATGAAATGTACAAATAACAGAGTAGAGAGCATCAACAAGAAAATAAAAATGGTTATTACCAGATATTCCGGAATGACAGTTTTTTCCAAGACTTAATGAAAATATTTTCATCACTGAATATGGAAAGAGATCACAGGGCAATTGAGATTACATCAAAGAGACAAATTACTGAATATATGATAATTTTGTTGTTGATCAGTACATGGCACTACTTACACCATACTACTTTGGCTTTTTGAAGACACAGAGTGTGTAAAGAAAGTGAAAATTGTACAAGATACAGATGAGTACAATTGTAACATCAACAGCACAGATGGAAATATAACCATTAGCACCAGCAGCTGTCCATGTGGCTTTTTTACTTCTATGAAACTACTAATGTTGTCATATCCTAGCAGTGTGTCAGTATAAGGGACTTTCACTGTTTGATGAAACGTTATGTGCTGAAAGATGGAAATTATGTCACTATTGCCACACTATCGTGTATACCAAGTTAGTAATGATGACAAGGGTGGTGTTGATGTCACAGATGAAGTTATAGGTGTTCATTTAACAACAACTACTCATCATACATCAAGAGGTCTGACAGAACTTGAAAAATATAGAAAGACATTTACATTGATACAAGATTTAGCCCAACAACTGTCAACTTGTGGTATGTAGGATTTTGAAGATGGTATCCTGGACTTGCAATTTTGAAAACAATGTGGACTCAAGGGAAAAAAGTTAGGATTATGGAAATTGAGACAGAAACTAGTAAGATAAAACATGTATGTAATAATAATTTTACTTGTTTTTATAATTGATGGAGATGTTTTCAATAATAGGAATTGTGATAATATGTCTGACTGTGATCATGAGAATGTGTGTGAATCATCCATTCAAGATCAAAGTACATCAGATGTATGATAACTTTGGTGAAAATGTCACCTAAGATGAGTAAAAGAGGAAGGCCAAAAGGCGCTGGATTGACAGCAATTGGGCTACTAAAGAAAAAGAAAACTGACAAGTTAACTCCATTTATTAAGAAATCTGAATGGGAGAAAATTAAAGATATTGTGCTATGTGTTAACACTAATCCTTTGATGTATATGTACAGTGATGAGTGTTTTGATGAAAATGTGTGCATTCATTTGATTAGAAAGTATTTTACATTTGATGCTTGGAACCAAGTGAAAATGGTCGTGGATGTTCTGAAAGATAAAGGTTGTTGGATATGTCATGTATGTCTACAACCACTCACTGGGAAAAGCATAGCCTGTGATAGCTGCTTGGAGTGGTATCATCTCCAATGTATTGGGTTTAAGAAATCCCCCAAGAAGAAAACTTGATTTTGTAGATCATGATATGTTAAATAAGAATGTATTGATGTGTTCCTCTCAGTCTGTTCTGTGCAATAATAATAGTGATAATAATTATTTACATAATAATAATAACGTTGAGTGCATTTTAGGTGTGGTTTTTGCTTGCCGTAAAAATAGCTTGGAATTATCATTTTACAGACCTGTAAAAATAGTCACTTCATTTGTCAAACCCAGTCAGTAAATTGACAAACACATCAATACCATTAATAAAAGCTTCTATAGCCATAGGCGTATCTATGGTCATCAGACTACCAGGGCATAATTAAATATTCATGGCTTATTAAAAATATTAATAATAATTATCAATAGTTATTAACTGTTAATTATGTATAGAGTCGTTCTACCTACAATCATAATTAATTACAAAGAAAAGGTGGAGTTTAGTTTTGTTTACAGAAGTACTATTTTGTGCTCCTCTTCAAACTGAAATGCCAAATCTTCCAAACAGTTCCATAATGTGGACGAAAGATTTGTCTCTATGTACAAGAGAGCTAGACTGTTGAGTCTTTGTTGCGTCATGGTCGAGCGTAAGTACTTTTTATGCTGACGAATACTAGAAAAACTACGCTACGCAGAAGCCATTTTCTTTTCCTGGATCAGTTTACCAGGGCAATGCCCTGGTATGCCCGGGCCTAGATACGCCTATGTCTATAGCCATCATCTGTTCTGGCTTAACTGTGTCATATCCTAGCTTAGCGAACACTTCTTGAACAACCTGGTGTCTCCTTTTCTCAATGCTGATTCATGTGGACACTATGTTTACATTAAAACCTAATATTACAAACCAGTGATATATAATGTTATTAGTTAATGAAATTCCTTTTCGACAACTGCATCATGTGTGGTAAACCAAAAGGTCTGACTCGTGAGATTAGGCCAGGACTAGGCTAAAAGTACAAGTATAAACATTGTAACAAGTAGTGGCAAACTAAATGACGCAGGCTATTATAATTAACCACTCCTACTTTCACACCTCTAATTTAATAAAGATGGCCCTTGTTATGTCATGTCAGTGTAAACACTGACTTTCTGAGTGCTAAATTAGTAAAAGCTATATTACAACAAGTACCTAGTGTTATGGCTTATGCTAATTGGTCACTAAAGCCAGCTGAAAAAAATTACAGCATCATCGAAAAAAGAGTGTTTAGCTCTGGTTTATGCTATTAGGTACTTCAAAAACTACCTCTTGGGGCATTTTTTCACTGTGTATACAGATCACAACCCACTACAGTGGTTGTTCACACAGAAGATGGAAGGAAAGTTAAGCCATTGGGCTTTGCAAGTTCAAGAATTTGAATTTAAACAAATGCTGATGCTTTGTCACAGCAACCATGTACAGCTGCTACAAAAGTCATTTGTGGACCTAGTGAAAGTGAACTGATTAAGGAACAGGCTAATGATCCAATTCTAGCAAAAATCATTTCATACCTCAAGACAAACAGTAACAAAAAACCTCAAGGTACAGAATGGAAACACCCACAATACAGAAGGTGGCTTCAACTATGCCCCTAACTCAAGTTACAGAATGGTCTTCTCTATCATCATATCATTAAACAGGTTAGTAAAGAGCAGCATCTAGTGCTGATAGCACCATTAAGTCTCAAAGTGACTTACCTACAACAATGTCATAATGCCCTTTATGTGCTCATCAAATGGTATATGAAAACATTACTGCGATTACAAGAAAATGTGTACTAGGTTGGAATGGCAACAGATACTCAAAAATACTGCGACTTGTGTGTTGCTTGCAATCAAAGAAAGCCAGCACTAACTCAACTAGTCCCGTTGGTAAATATGCCTATTGGTAAACCCTGGGAGATGTTAGGAGTGGATATTCTAAAAGTACCAATGTCATGTCAGGGCAATTCTAATATCTTAGTTTTACAAGACTACTTCACCAAATGGCCTGTGGCCATTCATCTGAAGGATCAAATAGCAGAAAGTACAGTGAAACCTCTCGTTGAAACCCTTAGTATTTATGGCATACCTACTTATATTCATTCTGACTAGGGAGCTAATTCTGACCAGGGAGCACACTTTTAAAAGAGACATGCCAGGCTTTTGGAACACATAAATCACGAACTACACCCTATCATCCCCACGATGATGGTTTAGTGGAGCACACCAATCACTTCTTATTGCAGATGTTAAGGACATATTGTGTTGAATCGAGTGATTGAGAGAAATGGCTACCTCTCCTCCTATACACCTACTGATCCTAAACGCACACATCTACTAAATGCTCACAATATCTTTTAATGTTTGGTAGAGAACCCACACATCCATCTGATTTACATGGACTACACACAGACACATATGTTTATTCTAAGTAACTCCAACATCAGCTAAGTCAGATGTATGAATTAGTTGAACTGTACCTTATAGACGTAGCATCTACTCACAAGAAGGCATATGACACTCAGGCTCATACTAGGTCATCATTTCAAGCTGGTAATCATGTTTGGTTATCAAAACCAACAGCTGTAAAGCTCTGTTCAAGATGTGAGGGTGGGTGGACTGTTTTGAAACACAATTCAGGTCAACCGACTGTCATAATTGCACACTTGGATGGACGAAGAAGACAGTACATATAAATCGTTTACAGCTCCATACTCTTAGACCAGTTCTAAAAGGAATACCACAGCATTCTCCAACACTTACACCATGTTGTCAGCAATCTTCTTTTAAACATTCTGTTATTGAGTCTGAAGATGAATTATCTAACAATTACCCATTAGAAGAACCTTCCACTTCTCGACCTACCTGCACACACAGAGTTCCAGATAGATATGCTTCCTATGTCACTTTGTCACTCAAGACGAGCTCTTGAAGAGAGGGAGGTTATGTAGGATAATTATTAACATTAATTAACATTAATCAACATTAATAATCAATAAACGAGAGCACATGTTGTTTTGAACTGATTGTTTTTTTGAGGAATATTGTATAATTTGTATTACACTACCATCCACTGGTGCTAACATCGATTGCACTTCCACAATTTGAAAACCCAAAGTGTCTCAAAAACTGTCAATGATCCCATTTAATGCTTCACCACTGAAAACTTTATATAATAATGCTTCATTAGAACTTTCACAATAGCTGTGCATACGTGTTTATTATGCAACAAACTGAGGACCATGAAACACCAAACAAATGTCCAGAATCTGTACAGGGCTGTAGCAAGCGGTCAGGCTTTGGCCTAACCACTTTTATTTGAGCATCGAGACCACACCTACTGTATCACACTATAAATATTAATTAATTCTACATGTGAACTGTCATGGCAGTTGCATCAGAGACAGCCGCAATTGTTCCCAGTGAACCTCACCAGTCATTGGCTTTCAAATTCCCAAAAAAGACTTTTGGGAAAAAGAGTACTGTTACTAGATGCTTTCAGCCTTCTTGGTTTAAGCAGTGGCCTTTTCTTTATTACAATGAGGCATTGGATGTTGTACTTTGCCATACTTGTTGGGTGGCCTCTCAACAGAAGTTGATCATGGCCTTAAATCCTGATACTGCTTTTGTAAGTTAAATCTTATAATATACCAGCTATAGTTAAAGTCATTGAGCCTGTGCTACATTTATATACAAGATTAGAATCAATAATGTGTCATTCCTAGATTTCTCGAGGTTTCTGTAATTGGAAGGATGTGACTGCTAGTTTCAAGAAACATGAGACAAGTGCATGCCATAGGCAAGCTGTGGAGGTGATGATTACTCTTACAGCAACAACAAGGGATGTTGGTGAGCACCTGTCTCAGCAGCATGCATCTGATAAGGAGAGTAATAGAGATACCTTATATAAAATATTCATGTCAATCAAGTTTCTGTGCCATCAAGGGCTTGCATTACGAGGTGATGGTTGTGAGTTTGATGGTAATTTTAAGGTATTACTTTCAATGCTTGCTGAGCTGGATCCAAGGGATGATAGGGCATAGTTCGTGATTGATGTGATATAATACTGGGTAGTTGGATGAAAAGGAAGGAAAATGTGTATAGAAGTCCTGATATACAAAATGAAATTGTTAAAGTCATGGGTATTAAATTGCTTAAAATTTTGTCATGTGATCTCCAGCATTCACCTTTCCTAGCTATTTGGTGGATGAGACAACAGACATCTCAAATAAGGAGCAGGCAACTGCTGTCATTCGGTGTGTTGAAAATTTTACAGTGCATGAAGAATTTCTTGGGCTTTATTCTCTACCCTCAATTGATTCTGATGTTATTGTTGGCATGATTAAAGATGTGCTAATTCGAATGAACTTGAATATCAACAAGTCAAGGGGTCAATGTTATGATGGAGCCAGTACTATGAAGGGCCATAGAAGTGAGGTTTCTACACAAATAAGTCAAATTGAGCCAAGGGCAGTTTATACCCACTGCTATGGACACTCCTTAAATTTGGCTGCAAGTGATGCACTAAAGGGATCAAAATTAATGAAGGATGCATTAGAAACAGTGCATGAAATTTCAAAATTAATAAAATATTCACCAAGGTGAGAAGGCATTTTTCAAAAGTTAAAGGAGATTTTACCCTCCAATCCTGGAATTAGAGTTTTATGTCCAACAAGATGGATGTTAGGGCTAAATCAATTGCTAGTGTCATCAAAAACTTTGATGTACTTCAAGATATGATTTTGTCAAGGTACTTTTACATGCACAGCTCCAAACATTTGCTGTGCATTTCCAAGAAGTGATGAAAGAAAAGGAAACACTAGACAAACTCTCATTCTTTGACCTGAAGAATTATTTCTCCTCAATTTCAAGTTCCCAGGCTGCTCTTTTAGACCAACTTGCAAAAGTAATGCAGCTTATCTTGATCATGCCAGCAACTAATGCCTCCTCTAAGAGGTCATTTAGTGCTCTCAGAAGAGTCAAGAGTTATTTACGATCTACAATGCTACAGGAACGATTGAACTATCTCATGTTACTACATGTGCATAAAGATCGAACCGACAACTTGTGCTTAAAAACAGCTATCAATGAATTTATACAAGACTCACAACACAGAACAAACATTTTTGCCAAATACAAACTTTGACTTTTGATTGTTATTATATTAAATATTAAATTACTTGCTGCTAGTTTACTGCTATTGCTTGTACATGCACACAAGTACAATAGAAGTGACATATGGCCTGACCACTCAAAATTTGCTTGCTACGGCCCTGCTGTACTCTGTCCTGTTGACAGAAAGCAAATTGTAAAGACTAATTCTAGTTCAACTGGAATGGCATGACAAACTTGGATATCTTCCTTCTCCATGTACACCTTTAATTCAGAACATAAATACTGAAAGGTTACATTCCTAATCCAAAAATTCTCATACCAATCATTTTCATTGAAAGTTCTATTGACAATGTAGTCTCAAAAATCAGAGCTTCTAGACCTAATCTAATTAAATCTCTCTATGTAATGTTGAGAAGGTAGTGTGGATGCTAATATCAAAACAAGGAAAGCCATTTTTGTCTCACTTGTCTTGAAAAGAAGATACTCCATTTGATTAATGGATTAGTAATTCAAGGTGGGCGCCTCCTTAAAGCCAACATAAGCATATCAATTCTTAAAGACTCCATCTTTCATTAATCACTATTATATTATAATTAACCACTCCTACTTTCACACCTCTAATTTAATAAAGTTAGCACTGGTTATATCATGTAAGTGTAATCACTGACTTTCTGAGTGCTAAATTTCCACAGACACAAATATCAGAATTAACGTAGGCTATGCTAGTGTAAACAGCTCATAATGTTGTTTGAAGAAGAGGAGACACTATCAAATTATTTGTCATAACCCACCTAGTAAAATAGATTCTATTCAAGAAAGTGAGTTCCTAGGACAGATACAAGTTGTCAAAGGAGATGAGCAGTCATGGAATATTACTCTCCAGTTGATTGGTCAGTCCTGTCAATTCAACCTTGATACAGGAGCAGATGTAACAGGAATTCCAGAAGATAGTTATCGAAGTTAATTTTAGACAGAATCAAATTACAACCCTCGGATATAGTACTGAAAGGTACTACCTTACACCAGTTAAAAATAAAAGCAAAATCCACTGACACATTAGGCTATAAAGATCGAGAGAGTAAGTAAGAAATTTATGTTATTGAAGATTTGGTAAGACAATCACTAGGACATCCAGCAATTGAAATTCTCCAACTTATGACCTTTGTTGACTATATTATTGACATTTGTAAAGATCAAATCACACTAGCTCATCCTTACCTTTTTATTGGCTTTGGTAGAATTTAAGAAGAATATAGAATTAAATTAATTGATATTCTGACTCCGTTTAAATTGACAACACCTCAAATAATACCACTCCAGTGGAAGTTGTGGTAACGTTGACCATATTGCAAAGGTTTGTCGCAGTAAAACACAAAAGGTATCAAAAAAGACCACCACACATTATATGTTACAAGACTCACCCTCTTCTGTGAAACCCCATCACTACCAGCATTTCAACAGCAACAGTGCAGTAATTTTATGATCTTTTCCCAGATAATGCAAGTCCAACCCAAATGTTTTGACAGTTCATGTAAACAAGGCAGTCCTCTATTAGTAGTGCTACTGACCAATTGCAACCTACAGATGTGTCTCTTCACACACATACTGGTGAAACATTGACCACATTAGATGTCCAGGTAGAGTATGAATCACAAGTCCTCATCCTGCCATTGGTTGTTGTGAAAGACCAGGAAAGAGTTAGAATTACTACAAAGTCTGGATATTATTACACTAGTATCATTCTCAGATTGGGCTGCTCCAATAGTTCCTGTTGTGAAAAGTGACACTAACATTCGTATTTGTGGTGACTATAAGGTGACTATTAACCAGGCCTCTCAAACAGACTCCTATCCATTACCTCATGTTGATATTATTTGATGATGACTCAAAAACATTTACAACAATCAACACACACAAGGGATTGTTTTAGTATCAGAGATTACCTTTTGGCATTTCAACTGCACCAGCATTGTTTCAACATACGATGGAAAGTCTTTTTCAAGGACTATCAAAAGTATGTGTTTATATTGATGATATTTATTTGCAGGTGTGGATGAAGAGGATCATTTACAATACTTAAGCCAAGTGTTAGAGCAATTAGAATCTGCTGGACTGTCTCTGAAGAAGTCAAAATGTGTCTTTATGACAACATCAGTGGAATACCTTAGTCACATCATTGATGCTAAAGGCCTTCAACCACTGAGCAGTAAGGTAAAAACCATTAAAGAGGCTCCAGAGCCCACTAATATTACTGAATTAAAGTCTTTTTTAGGGTTTCTGAATTATTATAACAAGTTTCTCCCTAATGTGTCAACAATCTTAGCCCAATCATAGCTTAAAAAGACCAAACATCTCTTTCAGTCTTCCTCATTACTTGTTCATTTCAATAGTGTGAAACCATTACTTCACTCATGTGCCTTCCCCTATGGCTTAGGAGCTGTTCTTGTTCAAAGAATGGATGATAACAGTGAGAAGCCTATTGCTTTTATCTCTCGAGCTTTGTCTCCTGCAGAAAAAAATATTCTCAGCTGGAGAAGGAAGCATTAGTAATTGTTTTTGCTGTAAAGCAGTTTCATCAAGGAAGTTCAACAGTGCAAGATTTGTCAACTGCATCGTTCAGTTCAAGTAGAGCTCCTCTGCATCCGTTGGAATTTCCCAGTAGACCATGGGTAAGAGTACATATTGATCATCTTGGTCCTTTTTTAGGAAAATTATATCTCTTACTAATTGATGCTCATTCTAAGTGGATGGAGGTCCATGTTGTTCCCTCTACATCTACCAAAGCTACCAATGAAAAACTCAGAATTATATTTGCAACTCATGGAATCCCAGAACAATTAGTATCAGATAATGGATCTGGATTCACTAGTCAGGAATTTTCACTCTTCATGGAAAGAAATGGAATAAAACACATATTGACTTCTCCGTACCACGCGAGCTCATATGGTTTAGCTGAGTGTGCTGTACAGACTTTTAAGAATGGAATTAGGAAATTGGAATGTGATGTTCAAGAAAGAATTTCAATGTTTTTATTTAGATATAGAGTTACTCCTCATAGTACCACTGGTCTATCTCCTGCTGAACTGCCAATGGGTCAGAGATTTCGTACTCATTTGGACCTACACCATCAAGATGCATCTCGTAAAGTTATTTAAAAACAAGACAAGTTGACAACAGTTACTAAACAGTGTTGAAAATTTGCAGTAGGGGATCAGTTATATGCAAGAAATTTCAGGGGTCCTAACAAGTGGATTCCCGCCACTGTAACACATTTCGGGTCCTGTGTCATATCAGGTACAAACTTCATCTGGCTCCACTCAATGCCATCATGTTGATCAACTTAAATATCGTCACTCCCTTGGCAGCAACAGTCAAGAGCCAAATGATTCTGATGATTTTAATGATTGGCCTTTTTCATGCACTACATCAACTACTGAAGCAACTACAAATCTAGAACAATGTCATGGTCAGTTGGAGATTGCGTCATCAACCACCACCTCTCTTTGGCGTTCTAGGATCAACTGAAACCATCTATATATACCATACTATGAACAAAATCAACTTAAAAGAGAAGAAATTAATAGAGAAGCAAAAACAGAATTACAACAATCGTTAAAAAGTGAAGGAGAAAGAACCTCTGAGGTCTGGAGAAAATGTGTGGATACCAGATTCTAACACTAATGGGACAGTCATTCTTAGTTTCCCAATTAAATTTTTACCTCTTGAACTATTTTTACTCCAGCAATAATAACTTGATCATGGTTCATGATAAAATATCAATTTTTTTCCTCACATTACACAGTGTCACATCATCATGTTGTAAATATTACATCATTATACCATATATCCTTAATAAGAAAAAAATTGTTTTATCTTCTGTTTAATTAGGTGAATACATAATCACTTTTTCTTTGAAGCAAACATATACTAGAGTAGAGGTTTTAGTGCATCAAAGTCTTGTTACTGAATGAAATAACAGCTAGAAATGAATGAAATATAGTTTCAAACACTTCAGTAATGTGTTCACGAGAAATGAAGGTGAATATAATTGACTGAAACATGCAGAATTCATCAGTTCTTTCTTTTTCTCTTTTCATGTCCTTTTTGCATTGTGCTTCCTTTAGGTCATCCTGTAGGTCTCCCAGTAGGCTTAGGAATAGATTTACTGGTAAGCCACCTCCTCCTGTCTTCTATGAAACTTTCTTGATGAAATTTATGAAAACAATTTCGAGTAAAAAAGCATAATGGAGCTTCACATTTGCTACACTGACATGTTGTTCACTTCTTTACACCACAAGTGACTTTACAATACACACAGTCCTTGCCTTTATACATTCTCACTGGTGTATGTTCAACAGCAGGATCACATCTTCTCCTAGCAACTAATTGACGAAGCAACACTTCAATATGACAAAGTTGTCTCAGAAAGGTTTTACGAAAATTGAAATGACTTAGTTTAACTCTAGGATGTACCTCTTAGAGATAAAGTACGAGTTCACAATAGCAATCTCAACAAAGGGTAAGAACGTCTTCCAGATACAGTTAGTATCTTTCACACTGCATACACCAACATTCCATCATATACATATACACCATCACCTTGACTCATAGACTTATGTGCCAGTTTCTTCTTCAGGTTTGAGATTTCAGTAGGAACTTCAACATGATTACAGTCAAGGGTACCTGTGACATGAACACCAAACCCATTTAAGTCATAGATCAAGTCATAGTACACAGCTGGTATTAAACTTATCTATGTAAACAGAATACCCTTGTGATAAATTTCTTTCAGCAATCTCGTAACGACATCATATCCTAGACCATTTCAGCTCTTGACCTCTCCATTCTTTCCTCTCTATACAGAAAAGTATGATGTATACCCATTGTGTGCATCACATAAGTATGACAACTTGAAATCTCACTTGACAGGTTTGTCATAAATATATTGACAAAATGAAAACCATGTCTTGGACTGCACCATTCGCTCATCTATGCAGATCTCACAATGTGGTTGGTAAAGCTCTTTAAAGCGCTTTTGAAGATGGTTGTTCAGTGGTCATACTTTACAAAGTTTGTCCCCTTCTTCCTTCAACTTCTTCTCCATGTCTTCATTTACTACATGCAAAAATGATAGATAGCCTTCAAGTTCAAATCTGTTTCGACTGAAGACTTTAGAAATTAGAGGATTATAACACAAACTTGTAGACATCCACACGAGTCTGTAGCAAGGTACACTACGATATCCCAAATGAACAAATATTCCCACAAGCAAATAGAAATCATCTGGGACCATCTGTTTAAACTATCAATACATTGTTGGATGGTTATTTTTCTGGAGCTCAGCATACTCATTGGTAGCATCACTAATTTTCTGAACTATGTCCATATCAAAATAAAGTTTGAAAAGATCTGCTGGCAATAGTTCACTAAAACCCAATGGCAAATGTGCTCCAACAGCTCTCAAAGGATTGAAGTCATAAGTTTTTGGAATATTACGATCAATCTCAGACAAGTCATGTATTTGAAATGTCTTTCTGTTTTTTGTCAATGGTTGGGCCTTTGGATTTAAGGATGTACCCCTGCCACAACCTTGACCCCTTCATAACTCCTGCCACGACCACGACTCCTTCCTTGACTCCTGTCACTTCCACATCATTGATAAGCTGTCAGAGTGTCTACACAGCTATGTTTATCTTCACTGTTTTCCTCCTGTTCACTACACTCACTGCCTTCATCACATGATGTATCATTGCCATCATCCTCAGGTGTCACCTCTGCATGTAATTATTCTGCCTCAGTGTCAGTTAGGTCAAAGCCTGAATCTAAATCCTTACTTGAAGAATTATTAGTTAGAAACTGACTTTCATCATTCGAGGTATCAAACAAGAGTTCATGAACATCAGATGTAGTATAAACAGTTTTACTATGGTCTGTACTGGGGGCCTTTGTGACTTATCTACAAAGTTCAAACATTACATGTGAGCATATCATAATTATATGATATAAATACCTTAGATTTAGGAGGAACTACTTTATCAGATACTTCTTGCTCATCAGGACTTTCATCTGAGTCAAGTAAATCCAGGCATTCAGAACTGTAAGATCGTACACTCGCACTATCGTCTTCTTGAAGCAAACTCAACACGTGGCTTACATCCATGCTTCTAAAGATTTGCTTAAAATTAACTTTTCTAATTATACAAATTAAATATATTTCTGGCCAATAATTAGAGTTTTTTCTACAAGAGGCAAAATGTTCCAGCTCCTCTAGCAAACATAAGCGTTGAGAAAAAAATTGATATCCAGAGTTTACACAATTTTGCAATTTTTGGAAACCAAGAGTTAAATTAAAAAATACCATATCAATCATTGGTTTAGTGATAAGGAGAATCAACAAGACATTGTTAGTAACCCTCAAGAGAATTCTCCTATTATTGATGAAGTACCTTTAGAAGATCCAACTGGTAATGACACCATTCAAACTCAAACTAATAATGTTCCTATTGCAATTAATTGTAATGTCAAAGACAACATCACTAGAAGTGGAAGAATATCTCAACCACCAGTATGATATAATCTCTATTGGACTTAAGAACCTAATATGTATTGACCTCCAAGAAGAAGAGATGTAGTGGTATGACTACTTATCATTAATACATAATTATTATTCATTGTCTTGTCCTTGTATGTAACTTATATATCTGAGTTGTTTACTCTATCATGTTTCTACTATTATTACTAAGAGATCTTTGTCAATTTAACTAAACATATAGTAACAAACAATACAATAATACCTTATTAATAGCATCAACAGTAGCTCCAGACTGGATTAAAAGATCAGCTGTTTCAGTATGTCCAAACATAGCAGCAAAGATCAAAGGTGTAGCATTGGTCTAAATAATCATAATAATATAAGACATAAGATATAAATATAGTGGTACATAACAACATGTGACATACAGTAAAAGACATCATTACTCACTACAGTTGCTACAACAATATAATACGGTATATGTGGTATATTTTGTGGGTATAAATTTTCACGATTTTACCTAAAATTCATATTCGCGAAAATTTTTTTTGCAAATTAAGATAGATCTATTTTGTGGTGAGGCGTAGGTAACAAATTATTAATAGGTGTGACTTCCCAATCATTAATGGGCGTGGTGTAATAGTTATGATTACCTATAGTACAAACGTGTTCTTGAGTCGTTATCAACATTGTCTACCTCATTCTCTGTGGACTCTGCAATCCGTAGCCACCACATTTATAACGAATTTGGACACCATTCCTAGGAGAAATCCTTTCATGCAAAGAATAACCAGGTAATGTACATGATCCATACGCTACCACTGTCAAGCGATCTTTTGACAACATAACAGTTGGCATGTCCATTTTTCTAAGAAATATAAATGTAGTGGATTTTTAAAATTTACGAATTTGCTCAAATCACGAAATTCACGAAATTAGATCCCCACGAAATATACCACGTTTACAGTATTATGTAATGTATGATTTTATACTCAACTATTTACCATATTAACCTGATACTGGAATTTAAGACAAAGAAGTACTAAACAATGTATAGGTATTTTGTAATGTAAACAGTGACATAGAGGACAAAACAGCAGAATAACTCTATGTACATATAATGGATGAGGATCAATCTATAACTTATGTTAATGATAAGTTGTTAAAATGTCATTGTAAACAATGTAATTAAAATGTACCTTAAGTTAAATCTATAACAATTGGTATTAAAATAAAAATAGTAACTAGCAAATTACTTGTAACTAAAGATATTATAGATATTGCTATATATGGTAATGATGACATGTTCATATAATAAAAAGGATAAGATGACAAGGACCTTACTACTCTTACTGTACATAGTTGATGACAAATATTTTATCAAATAAAACAAGTAACATTTTGATATTGATATATGGAGTATGAAATAAACTAAATTTATTAAGAATATATTCAAAGATTGAAAACAGGTCAAGTGCAAAGAACAACTTGTGACAACTCTTAGTTTGATCAAATAACATTGTCATAACATATTTAATCTCAGATATTGTTATCCTTAGGTATAGCTGTACTTGTTATAGTACATGTACATGTACTCTAGTACATAACTACAATGATGAAGACTATACTACTGACTGTTTCCTAAGTACATGTACTTGTACCTCATTACTAATACTATATACTTATTAATGAAACAAAGACAGAGGAAGTATTTTCTAATTTAGACTGGAGTAGTCAAGAGATAACACTAACCATCTATCCATATATATCATGTATCTATCTACATTCACTCAGATATTCAAACATCCATTTATACATCCATTTATCAATCTATCCTTCAATAGATCAACATATTAATTAACATATATACATTTCACAATATAATCATATCATTCACTTCTGTAAACCATATTCCATCTAATAACACAATAACTACCACTGCATGATATAAAGAGGTATGATTAATAGCTATGAGTGGCCATTTTATGTTGCATATGACTTAATACTCCACCATTTATCCTGATATTGGAGTACTATGACAAATTATCCAAAGTCTAGCTTGACTAGTATATTTGAATGTAACCATGTTATCATATGTAACCTTTGTGAGCACAGAAGTTTGATAGACAGTATAGACAGAAGAGTATGAGTTATGTTTTAGCTCATAAACAATGATAACAGTGACAACATAGTTCAGAGATGGACATGAAAATAATCTAGTTCATTGAGGAAACAGAGTAAGTCTATGCACATTATGTGTCCATCAAAAGCTTTACAAGCAAAACATTTTTAGTAGGAGCAGTATTAAAAATGGATAAACAATGTCAACACATTATCACCTCAGCTTAGTATATCAGGACATCTTTAGGGGAATGGGGACATTTGTCCCCTTGGGAAAACTCTACCCATTGACAAATTTCATATTCCAATTTTATGTAAATATAAACTAATCAATATATATATGAGGCTATATATTACACATAAACAAAACAAAACAATCAAACATCAAGTTATCAGGTACATGTATGTAGTAGATGGTAGGTTGCCCACCCTAATATTTTCAAAGTTGAATGTTGCCCCTCCTTGAAACATTATCTAAATGAAACCCTCTAAATGTATGATTTGTCATCACTAGTCACTAACATTGTGTTAAAGTATGTAAAGTAGGTGACTTCTGACTATATGTTTTATACTCAAGCATTTAGCTATACAAGTTTAATGTCTATATGCATACATGTCAGTACGATATTGATATGTTATACAGTATATATATTGTTATCACTATATTATGACCAATTTGAGTTAAGTGGAAGTTTTATAGAATTTCAATAATGAAGAATGTCATGAACCTATGTTGGGTGTGGCCTCATAGTAACATTTAAACATTTCTTCATTATTTGCTGTTAGTTACTTCTTAGTATTTCATGATTTTGATATAAAAGTAATTTTCTCCATTTTCTAAATATTATGCCACACCTAGTGAACACTTGTGTAAGTGTTCATTAATAATATACAAAGTATGTGTGATGTTACATCATTGTGGTATGACAAGAACACCATTCAATTTATATGACATTTCTAGTTCACTACTTTCCTAACAGTTAGTGCTCTATTATCATATCATAATTAAGCAATGTTACAAAACATTTTCTCTACCTTATTCCTAGCATGAGATATAAATCTAAGTCAGGTATGAAATTCAAATTAAACAGATTATAACTCAGGGATTCTTTCAGGAGGAGGGGGGCGTTCGCCCCCCTTGACTTTGGCTTGCCCCCTCCCTTGGAATGTTGAGAATTTTCTTTTACATGTGAATCAATTGAAGTGTTTATCAAAGCTTTAATGTCACAAATTTGTTAATAAAAGATAGCAATAGATAAAATACATTCTATACAATAATTCTTCTAGATTTTCTAGTCCAATATATTTAGCTATATGTGCATATGCAAGCGAGCTATGACAAATTATCCAAAGTCTAGCTTGACTAGTATATTTGAATGTAACCATGTTATCATATGTAACCTTTGTGAGCACAGAAGTTTGATAGACAGTATAGACAGAAGAGTATGAGTTATGTTTTAGCTCATAAACAATGATAACAGTGACAAGATGTGACCTAACTGTTAATGTACTATGTAGGTGCCAATAATGTGTTTGTATAGATCATTGACACTTGCATAGTACATTGACAGTTAGGTCATAACCTGTATTACTAGTGTACGCATACCAAAGTACAAATTAATTTCTCCAAAATCAGGAAATTACATAAAAAATTGCTCAGCAACATAGGATACACAGTCAATAATCATAATATATACCTGGCAGATGTACATTATGTTTGTGTCATTGCTCAAGAACATAGGATACAAGCATAATTTATAGTAATTATTATTATCTAACACTTACTTTAGCAGTTGAGTTTGGATTAGTACCTCCTTTAATCAACTCAGAGACCACATTAGAATATCCCATGTTAGCTGCGTTATGGAGTGGAGTCCATTGGCTCTAAATTAAGAGTAGAAGATAATGTTATTTAATTACTGTATATTTCACACATGACAATAATCCATTAACCATATAGCTAGTATGATATCATAACTGACACTATAAAGTCATATTATGATAGTACATTACTTCATATATAACATTAACTGAACTGTATCTGAGACAATGTGAGTTTATAGAGATGATCTTAGAGTCAACACAAGTACTCAGTTCACTTGTAACTAACAATTGACTGGTTTAATTATGTTTACACAATGTTAATTAACTGGAGCTAGTATGTCTATACTTCAGTATATGATTATATCTTATTGTCTATATAGTATACTACAAATAATATAAACTGTTTGAATTATAGAGTTATTATGATGAGATATAGTAAGTATATCTTGATGTAGTTTGATATTAATAACATATTCCATCAATATACTAGTATAACCTCTGTATAACATACTATTTGTATGATATATCTACTGAGAGCTTGATAGTAACTCTGTTAGGATTGTGTTGATGAGCTATTAATATTGGTTTATTAAATGTATACTGTCTTCACATGATACATGTATGTGTGTGTCACTACTATATATTATATGATATGATGACATTTATTAACTTACACTGTCAGGATTATGATAATTTGGATTTCCCCCTTTTTTTAACAGATCTGTTACACGTTTAACATCTCCTCTACGTGCTGCAGAGTATAAATCTTTATCCTATTATAAAGATAGTGTTCATATATCTCATGTATTATAGTATATAGTGAGTATACAAAACAACTCTTACAATTATAACACTACTAGGTAGACATTATATCTACATAATAATACTGATATGTAAATAGTATCACATGATATGATATAATGATAGAAAGGTTATAGACTTACTAGTTTGTCTTGTTGTGATGACATCTTTAAGTCTGTAGTGTTCTAAGGACCTGTAGATAAACAAGTAATAATTATAGTAATTAGGTGGGTGTGTACTGACTATATAAACTATTACTATATGTTAGTACATCAGTAGTCTTGTCTCATTCTATGAGGAAGATTCTTTTGCTTGTTTCAAATATTTAACTTGTTACAAAGTGAAAGCAATATCTTTTGAGATTAACAATGATTCTAGTATCTAGATATGAAAGGTTTATCAAGTAAGCCTCTTATATTCATTGATAATGTTGCGTTGGAACATATACAGAAGACTATAATAACATTCATTTACAACACCTCCCATAATTGCATTCCTTAGCTAGGACACAAAGTCAACTAGAATTACCAGACTACAGTGCACTATTCACATTAACAGAACCAAGATATGGAACCTGTCTCATAGTGTTATTTGAGTATGTATAATGTACTTAAATGTTGTCAACAACACATTTAGGTTACAGGGTTTGAGATTTATATTCTCAAATAGTTACACTCTCTGGTAAAGCATACAAAACAGTCTGTTTACAGATTTAGATAATTTTAGTACAGCTGAAACTAAAGATATGCTATACCAGACCTATTTTTCATTTGAGTCTATCTCTAGGGACAAGAGTAGGGTTGGACCTGGTTCATGAGACTACTCAGTTCTATATTATGTCTTAATACAAAGTATGTTCAATTCAACAACACTACTACTATATTTAGTATAGGTAAGAAATGTAACATATAACGTATTAGTATTTAAACAATAACTTGAGGTACTGGACCCAGTACATATAGTAACATGTAACGTTTCAGTAAATACAGTTTATTAGGTACACTGACATATTAATAATACTTACCACGTTTTGTTGAGTAAGGAAGACTATACTGTAATGAATGATGTCCTGATCTTGAAGACTACTGTATATCCTAGCCTTGAGAAACTAGTTGTCAGTGCGTTATTCTTTATCATTAAGAGATACGCCCACTACTTAACATACAAGGAATTCTAATTAACCTTGAGCAGCCCCACCCTTATCTAGTGTTGAAGTATGTTTGCAGCAATGTCAATTATTACAAGTAAATAAAAATTTCCCCAAAAATTTTATATAAAGTAGTGTTGGCAGTAAAAGCATCTAGACTTGAGCTATTGGACCCAGTATATATAGTAACATGTGACAATTCACTTTATTCTGACATATTAATAATACTTACCAAATTTTGTAAAGAAGACTATACTATGATGAATGATGTCCTAACCTTGATCCTTGACAAACTGATTGTCAGTATATACTTTCTTCTTAATCATTAAGAGATACGACCATTACTTGAATGCCAGGAATTCTAATTAATCTGGAGTAGCCCCACCCTTATTTCACTTCAGAAAGGTTGGGAAATGACGTAATAAGTGGGCGTTTAGTGGACAGGAGTAAGTCCATATTGTTGTATAACCTCACAATCAATGTATGAATATCACCTCATGAATAGACATGATAAGTCTGTAAATAACTCTTACTCGTAAACAGAAAATTAGTTTTTAATTGACCAACAAATATCATAATCATTTGCCAATAATTGACAATTAATTTACATCATGTTTACATTGATATAAAGGTTATATTAAATAGTAATTGTCTAATGAATTCTTCTTGAGATGATTCATAATGTCCTGAGAGGTCTGTTGCAACATCTAGGTTCAGACCAGTACATTTAATGAGAAGGTCATTTAACTGTTCAAAGGAAATGAAGTGAGGATCATGGTCAGGTGATGGTGTAGCAGGCAATAAAACATGAGAAGAAATAGGACCTGGTTCAAGATGTTTCTTCTGAAGAGCATCAAAAACAGAACCAATGAAGGATCATCAGGAAACATGGGTGAATTCAATGATAAATGTCTGTCAATATTCCTCCTATATTCATAAGGAGCATAAGAGTTGCCTTAACTCTCCCTTTAAACATTAAATGAGAGAATGAATGTACAATTAGATTTTGACTGACTATAATGTTTCTGTATTACCAAAATAATGAGCAGAAAGGCAGCCTTTATTGCTATTAATATTGATTCAAAAGGAGGGCTCTCAGCATATGCTCGAAACAGTCTAGAGAGTTCCTTAACAAAGGACTTTACCAGCCCTTCCGAGAGTACCTTGAATAGAATAGGTTCCTTGTCCAGTGAACACCTTAGCATAGCAGGACTCAATTGTCTCAATACACTCTTCACTCGAAAGAGCTCCTCAAGTGAAAGATGCTTGGGACAAAGGCTGGTAATGCTGGGACCAGCCATTGACACACAACTGTATATCTGACAAAAGATCTGATAAAAGTTTAGATGGTGTCCCACCAAGAATGTCAGGAGAGTATCCACTAGACTCATTACTTTAGACTCTAGTATGTAATAACAAGAAGTTATTACTTTACTGTAAAATAATGTCTATAAGTCAGTAGTTATTTTATGTATAATATGTACTCACTTCATTTATAGTATAAACATGAACAGATCTATCTTTTACAGCACTCTTAATTACATCAAGATCACTATTAGGTCCATTACAAGCTGCATTGTAAAGAGACTACTTCTAAAATAGAGAAAAACATATTATATTCAAAAAAACTGATAACAGTATATTAGAATATGTCATATAATATAAATATATTAATACCCAACATAGATGATATGTAATCAATACATGTGTCCATGTATATAATGTACATGTACTTTACTCATAGTCTACTCCTGTTTTATCTACTAATATTTAACTGATAATAACATGTACTAACATAATACAAGTTTACTTGAACATCATGTAACATCATGTAGACAGTTATATAGTGACAATAATTAAATAATAAGACTATAGAGTTAATAACATCATTTATGATATTAATTAGTTTAGTGAGGAATTCTAATTAAGACTATTTAGTATGTTATGAATATTATTAATACTTTGGGTGACATTCAAAGTATGTCAATGATCTTTCATACAATATGTTAGACTACATATTAACTGACCATTTCTATATATTATTGTTATATTGTTCTATGTAACTATTAAAGTTATCTAATACTACATGTAGTAATCATTGACTCTACCTCTACACTAATAGACCTAATATCACAGTGTGTTTATTGTCAGGACTAGTTTAATGTACCATTACTTGTATCATACACACACATAGTGTCAACCTGTGAACTCAATCATACTAACATTGAAGTATATACTATCATTATATAACAATGTCTGTCTATCTACTATAGTCATAGCTATAGTCTATAGTCACATATACTAGGATCAGTTAATGGTTTATACTATTAACACAACACACACATATATATACTGCAGTCACCTACCAGTATCATAGATGATACAACCATTATCTTTTAGTACTTGCTTTCTTTATCATTAAGAACCACACCACTAAAATGGTTCATTAGTAATAGTATAGGAATTCATTATCAACTGTTGTATGTCAAAATTAAATTAATCATAAAAAGTCACTTTATTAATTATTACAATATGTATTTATTCTCATAGTTAGTATGTCCAATATCTTCTCAATATCAAGTACTAATGTTAGAGTCATCATATCATTTGATGTCTAAGATCATATACTGTCAATATCTACAAGTAAAAACATTTCCATTATAGATAATAAAGTATATAGTTACTAGTAATATAATACTAGATTAGTTTATCATATTAATATAATAGAGAGGAACTGATAATGATATATTAGTGTATTCTATTAATACATTATAATGGACATAACATAATTATATTAGAGATGTAAAATATGTGTTAATTAGTTTAGAAGACATAACAAGTTCAATGTTATATAAACACTACAAAGACATTGATATACATAACAGTTCTACTGTAGTAATTAGAAGAACTATTAATGGTTTCTCATATTGGACCTATTGTATATTGATATTGTACTATACTAGTTACTAAATCAGTGGTGGCTCTAGTACTTGACTGTCACTGATAATTATCAAACTAAATATAATAGGTTGAAACACAAGTGATGTCCAGTATTGACACATCTTGTCTTGTCTATAATCCTAAAGCCTCTAGTATAAGTAACCTAGGATATTTGATATATATGGTTCTTAAGATTCAGGAGAACATCCATATCCTATAATACAAAATATTAGGAGAACCCTAGGACATATTGAGATGGTCTTTCTCATATCATCCAAGAATACATAGTCTCTAGTACAAGTATCCCAAGATCCGTGGGACATACTGGGATGGTCCTTAGGGTACAAGTATATCACTTGATTAAGATTAAGAAGAAACAGCTGCAAATATCCCCAAAATGTTTGAATATAACTTATGAAAAAATTTGGCAACTATGACACCACACCCAAGTTAGGTTGATGAGACTATTGCTGGAAATCCATTAACACAATCATTCTTAACATGAACATATTATACCAGTACACTATAATACTGTTCATACTTTAAGGATTAGAGAAAACAACTTGAGTTTATGGAATCAAAAAAAGAATAGCCATTAGCTGGTTGTAAATATTTGAGCTGTTTATATAGAGTAACATGGCCTAAATTCACATTGACAATAAGGGCTGAGAAAAAATTGCATAACCAGTTAAAGATGTGACATTCAAAAAATTTACTCACAAGAGAGAGAAGTAAAATTGAACTGTTGTCAATTAGGGAAGATGGTGAAGGATTTTAGTAATTGGAGTTACTCGAAAGAGTTGCAGTCATCATCAGGGAATAGCAGCAGATAAAATGGACACGTTGAAGATGTAGTGAGCTTTGGACTTAATTAATTGCATATTGTGGTGTCAACCCAAGTCATAGAGCATATTGTACCTGATTCAGTTTACAGACTTAATAGTCCTACCTGTAAGTTTGGCAAGTTGTGTTGAGTTAGAATACAGATATGTTAGCTCACTCAATTTACTGCTCATTTAGCAACGACGTGAAACCGATCATCAGAGATGGGAACTCACGAGATACGTTTGTTATTCAACTCTACAATGGAGAGATAGTGGTCGTACACAGAGCATTGAGGTAACTAGTATTCAGCGAACGGCATAACAAACACCGATTCTACTAATTGTTTTAAATTTGGGCAGACCGGTACCACATAGCAACTTTAAAGTTTACTTCATCCTGCAAGTCGAACAGAACTGACTTTGAAAACGCACTACAATGTAAAGCCTTTCCCTATAGTACAGAGATACAAATTTCATATCTGAGAACGTCGTAAGGGAGACTCAGTAGTTGCATATGTAGCATCACTCTAAGCTTTGGGTGGAACACTGGAGAAAGCTTAGATGACATGATTCAAGAGAGACTTGTCTGTAGAGTAAGTAATAACCTAAATCAGAGACATTGACACGTTTACTATAAGAAACTGAACTCACGTATAAAAGAGCTTTCAAAATAGCTCAAGGCATGTAGACCACAGCCAAAGTTGTGGAAAATATCAAAAATCCAAGCTTATATCATGTTACAGTTGTGGGAAAATTGGCTAAATCGCAGTGTTCAAGACTAAGTCAATGGACTTTCGTGCTCATTGGTGGCAGAAATGCACGCAAAGGAAAAAAACTGATAGTGGCAAAGATTACTCCTCCTCCTGAAACCACTTCTTACAGCAACTGGAATGCAGACATATACCACCTCGTACCATATATGGAAAGACCCAGCCTGTAGTGGTCAGAGTTTATCTTAACAAAATAATGTGTAAATAGACAATGTTCATTGATATCCTTCCTATTTTCTAAAAGACAAAGTGGACAAACAGCTCCACTGCCTTCAGAGTCAAGGAATAATACCATCAATTCAATTCTCAGACTGGACAGCTCAAATAGTACCTGTGATTAAGTCAAACAGTTATAATCATATTTGTGGGGACTACAAGATCACTAAAAAAAGGTTCCAAAGCAAATTGTGACAAAGTTGGACCTGACATGTCCCTATCAACAAATTGAACCAGATGAAGTGTTGAAAAGTACACTACCATCAACAAATTCAAAGGTGTCTTTCAATTCAACAGATTAATCTTTAGTATTTCTTTGCATCATCAATATTCCAAAAATTATGGAAAACCTTATTACGTGGTCTACAAAGAATCTCAATCTATCAGGATGACATCCTTGACTATTATCTTGTAACTTGATTTGTATTTTAATAGATTTAACAAGTTCATTTAAGAAATTTATATCTTTTTGGAAAAAGTGATTGTAATTAGTATTCCTAATTATATTGGAAATACAATATACATTTCCTTAATTGGACTTAATTGAACTGATAACTTATCTTAACAGAATTCCTGTATTGAAATAATGATATATTGACACAATTCTCAAGCTGGAACATTGCCAATTCTTCACATTCATTGATAAACTGTCAAAGTATCCAGTACACAGAAAGAAATGAGGAATTATGAGATGTTAAAACAGATTTCCATAAGAAAAATATTTGTCTTTTAACATATATAGTGTCAGTCTTATGTTAGATTCTAATCAATGTGGACAAATGTACTGATCAATGTGATAGTGGAAGGCATAACCAAAGAGGACTCAGACTTGATAAAATAAAGGTCCTATCACCTTGACAACATGCAATGGATCAACTTATGCGGTCCTGAGAATACAAGAGCACACAGTCTATCTCCAACATTTAATGTGTGAGCTTTAGTCTCATTCACCATTTTGTCCTGTTTCAGGATGAATTAAATCAAAGCAAGGACAACCTTTCCTCTCCATTATTAGTTTAGATGGTGAGATACTTGCACTTGTCTAAAGTAAGATACAATAATTTGAGAGAAACGTTTTAATCCTATCTTGCATACTATCTTCAAACTTACTGATACCACATTGATGATTCTAAAAAATGTTCAGCCAGCCCACTGGAAGATGGGTGGTACAGTAAACTGAGAATATACTTGATTCTATTCTGGTTTATAAAACATTTGATTTAGAAAAAATTGATCTGGAATTCCATCCTTTGCAAAGATTTCCTTTCTGTTTCTTATTAGTTGTTTCACATGAGGTAGAATTGACAACATATGGGCATTGTTACGGGAGCTGATGATCTACATAGCAGTCAGCTGATTGATGACGAAGCCTCTAATTGAAATACATATACTTGCTGCACTGAATTAATTAGCACGCAGATTATTGTACACTTACAATTTATTTTCTTACCTATAACTAAAGAATCTCCTAGAAGGACCACTTGATAATTGACCAATCAAATTAATTCTTTCTTTGAGCCAAGTGACAGAGTCACTTGGACTGATAACTATGTTTGTTGTTTGTTACTGAGTGTAGTACATTAAAATTATATCATTTCCTGTTTAATATTTTATAAAAGAAAGTGTTTTAGGACAGCACAATGAGTCTGTCCAGACAAGTAGCCAACTTAACTAGTAGCAGAATAACACTCTTTGTTACTTTTGGTGGCAGTGGTGGGATCTGAAGAAACAGAAGACCTTCAAGACCCATCAAGCTATAAAGTTACAATCTCAGTGAGTATCGTCTACAGGGATCACCCACCCTGTTATAACTTACGCAACAAAAGAGGAAGCAAGATCAGCTGTGGGCTATCTCTTCTAATAACAACGAATCATTGTTAAGTCATATGGACAACTTACCTGTTTGTGGTTTAGAAGAAGATCATGAAACTGAACGTACATCAAAGCGATCAGGTCTTCGATGCATATCTCTTGTGGATTATAGTGACTTAGCTCTATCAGACAGGGAAGGCATAGAAAAGGTACAGAAAAAGAGAAAGAAACCAACTATGGAAATGGATAAGATTCCAGCTGCTATAGTAGCTTTGAGTGACAGTCAACAATGTATGATGAATTCCAACAACAATTTATGGAACAACAACAACAAGCTCAATATGAGCCAAACAGAATAAGATCAATGGAAAGGAAACCCAAAATGACTACTCTAATGATCACCCTTTTTAATTATACAGAAGACATACAGGATTTCTTGGATGCCTTTGAGACAACTATGCAACTACAGAAGATTGAGGAAGACCAGTGGAGACTTCAACTAGAACCATTGTTGCAAGGTCGGGCTAGAGGCGTGTATGGACATCTGAAAGAGTTGACAACATAGAGAGAATTGAAAGGAGCCTTACTGAAACATTTTGATGTGACACCAAAGGCCAATAGAAGAAACTTTTGTGAAGCAAAGTGGGTCAAGGATCAAGAGCTAGAGGACAATGTCATGACAAAGAGAAGCTCTTTAGACATTAGCTTACACCATATGTGATAAGGTATTAGTGGAGGATCTACTAAACAATCTACCGGGAGACATGAAGATCTGGATTAAGGACCAACAACCACAGAATGAGGAACGAGTGGCTGAGCTGCTACAGATATGTTTGTCAAATAAGAAGGATATTAGCACACCAGGTCCCAGTCAAGCATCTTCTACCCAAACAATGTATGCTACAGACTTGAGAAGAAGCTGCAAAGTTTGGAACAAACAAAAAACAGATGCTGTGAAAGGGGAAAATACATCTACTAAGGTTGAACAACGATGTTTCAAGTGTGGAAAAACAGGACATTAAGCTCGCAAATGTGAAGAAAAGAACTAAGCTAGTCAAACACTATTAGTGAAGCACATAGTCCAGAGTGGACATATCAATGGACTATCTGCTACTAAGATGCAGTTAGACACAGGAGCTCAAAAACGCTCATTCACAGGAATTTTTTCCCACACTGTGATAGTTCAGGACAGTTTGTACAGATGAGAAACAGTACTTGGCACTCAGACATATCTATTGGTAAAGGCAAAAACTGAACTGGATAGATACTTGCATGAAATAGATGTTGCTGTCTCTGAACAGGTGCAGGAATTGTTAGGATGGATCTGCCACTGATGAAACACCTTATATAAGCAATGAATTCAGAGGAAAAGCAAACAGCAAAAGAACAGCTAGGACCTTCTGAATCAACCAAAGCTCAGCACAACAACAGAAAACTCAAAAAGATAAACACAATCCACCAATAGTTGAACAATTTCCTGAAAAAAACAATCCACCAATAGATAAACAATTTCCTTTTGATAACTTCATTTGATGCAGGAAGAAAACAAAAAAAAAAGGAAAAGAGTACAAAACTAGAGCGGAGAAAAGAGCTTAATGGGAACAGTATCAAGCTCAGACTCTCTCAATGAACTTACTGAGCTACAAAACAAGGACCTTGAAATTCAACAATGGGGACAAAATGAACCTCAGTTTTAAAACATGAATATCTGGAGTGTTGTGTTGATGATGGGGCTCTAGAGACAAACAAGTTGAGATTGTCAACCAGGTGGTTCTACCTCAACAGTATCATAAACAAGTACTCACACTAGCTCACAATGTTTTGATTGCAGGTCATCTAGGAAGAGAAAGAACATTAAAATGGATCAGATGAAGTTTCTGTTGGCCTAGCGTGGCAAAAGATATGGCAGACTATTGTAGGACTTGTGTTGAGTGTCAGAAATTAGCCAGACGAGGTCAGAATGTACCATTGGTTCCAATACCAATAATTGGCAAACCATTTGAAAGAATAGCTATGGACATGTTTGAACCACTCCCAAAGACAGCTGCCGGAAAACATTTTGTCTTGGTTATTTCTGACTATGCCACACGCTATCCTGAAGCGTATGCAATGACCACTATAACTGCAACATCAGTAGCTGACCTATTTAGTCATCATGGATTTCCTAGAGACATTCTAACTGACCAATACACCAACTTAATGTTGGAATTGTTACAAGAACTACACAAACTATTTGGAATCAAATCTATACATACTACTCTGTACCATCCTTAAACTGACGGTATTGTCAAAAGATTAAATCAGACACTAAAGCAAATGCTGAAGAAAGTGACAGACCATAGATGTTGGGACAAGCTGTTACCATTAGTACATTTTGCTTACCGTGAAGTTCCTCAAGAAGTGACTGGATTTAGTCCCTTTGAACTGATCTATTCCAAAGATGTTAGAGAATTACTGGATATACTGAAGGAAGAATGGATACCAACAGAAGATATAGTGAATATTTTGCTACCTATGTCACTACCACTCATCAAAGTATGAAAAATGCACAACAGCTGGTACAAGAACATCTCAAGCAAGATCAACAGAAATGGAAACATGGTATGATGACAAAGCACGTGAGATGAAGATAGAAGTAGGGGACCAAGTACTATTGCCGGACAAGGACAGTCAAAGAAGTTCATGAGGTAGTGGCAAGGTCTTTTCAAAATCAAACAAAAACTTGCACAAGTTAACTATGAAGTCATAATAGACTCTGAAAGAAACACCAAGGTATACCACATTAATTGCTTTAAAAGTGGTTTCCCCATGCAGAAACAGTTTCAAGTTTTGCTAATACAATCAAAGAGGATGCTAACATGGAGCTTTACAAATGATCAGGTCAACAAACACCTTAAATCAACCAGGAGCTCAGTGAAGATCAGAAAAGCCAACTACTAAAGCTAATACAGAAGTATCCGACAGTAACTACTAGCCCACCAGGGTGTACAACACTGATCCAACACCAGATACCAACCAACGAGTGTCAGCCCATATGTCAAAAGCCATATTGATTACCACCGGCACACAAGGAGGCAGTAATGAAAGAACTAGAAGAGATGGAAAAGATAAGATTGGTATTGTAAAAGAATCAGAGAGTGAATAGTCATCACTAATGGTGATAGTTACAATGAAATACAGTGTCAGGAGAGTAGGAAGATGAAAATCATAGGGGGGGCACAACCCTACATGGTGATGTTAGAGCAAACTATACGCTACATTTTGATTAGTGCTTTTTAAAGCATTTTTGAGTGCATGCTATTTTCTCTCACCAGCAACATGGAAATGTTTTTTGAATATAATAATAAAAACAAACATACAGTTAAAATTGTCCAAAGTAGTTTAATCAACATGGTACATGTTTACATGTTTTATATAATAAATTACAGAGGGGCAAGGCCCCCCCCTGTTGAAAAGTTGGGGGGGCCTAGGTCCCCTTTGCCTCTCTGGTTCCTACTCCTATGAGTGTCATATGTATATGTGTAGATTTTTGGAAACTAAACTAACTCACCAACTTTGCCCCCTTGGTTCCTACTTTTATGAGTGTCATACATATATGTGTAGATTTTCGGAAACTAAACTAACTCACCAACTTTAATGCCTACCCCATGCCCCATATAGATGACCCATATAGATGATCTACTAGATGCTGTGGGTAGAGCTAAATACCTGACTACTCTAGACTTAGCTAATAGGTACTGCTAAGTTCCTATGCATGAAGATGATCAAGCAAAAACAGCTTTCAGTTCACCTATCAGTTGCAACTTTTCAAAGACTCATGGACAAGGTGCTATGATGAACTGAGAATTTACTGGAGTATATTTAAACCATGTAGTTATACGTAGCAACAAATCAGACAAACATTTCCAACATATTGAATAAGTACTACAAAGACTCCAACAAGCTGAGCTAACCATCAAAATGAGTAAATGTAAATTTGCGTTTAACAGTCGTTCCTACTTAGGACATCAGATTGAAAATGGTGGAGTACTTCCTGAAATTGTCAAAGTGAAACTATTCAAGCAAATATGGGACCGAAGACCAAGAAAGATGTCCGTGATTTCTTGGGCTTAACCGGATACTACCGATTTTTTGTTAGAAACTACACTACCTTGGCAGAAGCACTTACTGAATCAACAAAGAAAAATCAACCTGAACAGATCATATGAAGTCCTTGAGCTAAACAAGCTTTTTACACTCTAAAAAAGTCCTAGTGTCAGCACCTATCATGCGAAATCTAAACTTTGATGAACCTTTCATTCTACAGACAGATGCCTCACATATAGGAGTGGGAGTGGTTCTGAGTCAAGGAACTTATTAAGAACAACCCATAGCATATTTCAATCGCAAATTACTATCTCGAGAGAAATCTATTCAACTATAGAAAAAGAATGTCTTGCTATGTTTTTAGGAATAAAAGCTTGAGATATACTTGCTAGGAAGGCAATTTATTTATTATACAAACCAACCATCGAGCTCTAACATGGTTAAACAAATTTAAAGATAAAAATCCAAGATTGATCTGGTGAAGTCTGATGCTCCAATCATATAACGTCATTGTACATCACAGAAAGGGACAACAAAAACGAAATGCAGATGGATTGTCAAGAATGCCTCTCGATGGAGATCCTGTTTCGCACCAGGAGAAGAGGAGAGGAATGTTACAGGGCTGATGAATTACATAGCGGTCTGCAAATTATTGTACACTTACAATTTATTTTCTTACCTATAACTAGAGAATCACCTGGAAGGATCACTTGATGATTGACCAATCAAATTAATTCCTGCTTTCAGCAATGTGACAGAGTCACCAGGACTGATAACTATATTTGTTTATTGTTTGTTACTGAGAGTAGTACACTAACATTATGTCATTTCCTGTTTAATATCTTATAAAAGAAAGTGTTTTAGGGCAGCACATTGATTCTGTACAGACAAACAGCCAACTTAACTAGCAGCAGAATAACATTCTTTGTTACAGGTATGTATCCATTTTGAATGGACATCAATGAGAATAAAGAATATGTGTCTGAGGTAAAGTCCATGGTGTTCAATATGTAGTCTTGACCAGAGTGATAGGTGGTGTATCAGTCGATAATTTCACTTCTTTCTGTGGATCAAAATGAAGTAATAATGACGAAGACTGGAGCATCTCTTTGGTGTTTAAATGCCTTCTCCTGTTCTGCTGACTATATCCAATGGGCACCTTTCTTGAATAACCTGTTTAAGGATGAGAGGAAAACAGATAGGAAGGCAAAAATTTATTGCAGTAGTTTAGTCCAAGAAGCAATTTTAGTTCTGACACAGTTGAACGAGCTTGAGCTATCTTTATGGCCCTGACTTTCTCAGGTGAGGGATGGAGTCATTTTCATTAATAACATGTCCCAAAAATGCACAGAGGATAACATAAAAACTACATTTAGACCTTTGCAGAGTTTATCCAGACGAATCTAGCTTCTGTAGAAGTCAGTTGAGATTACGCAGACATTCTTGTTAATCTACTCTTGTCAAAATTGAAATGTTGTTAAGTCATTCACTTCAATGTTCACTGGAACACCACTGACACTTGTATATAGGTGGTGGTGAATTTGATGGCCAAACTTTTAAACATCACATTTCTTATTTTAATATATTTTTACAAATATTCATATTTCTTTCTTTAGTAGATTTTATTGACATGTTTCTCTTTTGTCTAGAGCCATGAATAGTCCATGAAAGAGGTCAAAGAGAAAAAAATTTATCTTCATCACTATCTTTATTTACTTCCTTTTCAAGTTAGATGATACTCATCAATTCCACAATAAGGTTTTACTTCACGTAATTTGTTTTGCTCTTCTGTTAATGAAAATGCTTTATGAAGAGAGGCCATGTAGTTTCTACATTAATAGATGTCTATGTTAATGTTTATATGATATAAGAGAGAGTTTCTTGTTCTCTAGGACTTTTTCATTACATAGTAGAGTGTAATAACATAGTAACAATTAGCAACATGCATTTACTTACAAATTTCCATAGTGTAAATGCAATTGTAAAATTACAATGATATTACAACAGTATAACGATGTTGTATATGTTATAATTATTTCATTGTAAAATCAATGGATTTGTGTTGGTTAAGTTTAAACCATTATCTTAAATTTTACAACACTGTCAAACTAAAAGATTTTATAGAGAATACTAGTGATCAGTATCAAGTATACATTATTAAATTACATGTTAAGACACAGTGACATATTATACATTAAAATGCATCTTAATTAATATAAAGACATGTCTAGAGATCTTGTCCCCCTTTTTTATTTCTTTTAGTTTAATATGTCTCTCACAAAGTCATTACCTGTCACAACCATTACTACTAGTAGTCAGTCCACTACATGTGGGAGGCTAAATTTACATATGTGATAGTTAATGCCAGTGGTCATATTAGTTCATATATACAAAGCGGACATTATGGTTGTGTATAATGAAATGAAATGAACAAATGATCTTGTTCACATTTATACTAACAAAATGGCAAAAATTATTAACAAAATTATATAGATAAATAAAGAATGGTAATAACAAGATATAATAGAGACCAAACTGTAAATGTTTTGTGACATTTTTTATTTGACATTATACTTTGATTTAAGAATCACTTTAGCTAGAGTTAGTTCATTGACAGGATCCTTTTAATGACTTCAATGATAGCTCCCCAGGTCACATTAGATGGGTTAGTGGTACAAATCAAGGTCTGTAATACCTATGATAACTTGAGAGTGCCATCATATCAAGTATTTCTGTTTATAAATTGTATTGTATATGAGATATCTGTAAACCTTCACCAATCTGTCTCTACTTGTATTTAATGGGAACAAGGATTGTTGAAAGTGAAGTTTTCTTAGGATGTGCTTCTAAGCCCAAAAAAATATAATTTAAAATTATGATTGTTGCTATACAATTTGCCTTGAATGGGAATGAGGAGTGCCATAGGCCCAAGGCTAGTCAAACCAGATGACCTAAGATCACTACCTCCTTCTCACAACATCAATAAATGATAAATGACCTCTACTAGGAAGGTCTGGCCACACCTCTGTGAGAGCTACTAGATTCTAAAACATAAAACAATTAATATTAACAACAATGTAACTGTTGTCTCTTTTATCTTGTTTGTATTTATTGTACCAAACTAACATCATATAATACTATATTTATTTTATGTTTTTATTTACTCGATCATTTTGTTTTAAAAACAAACAGTTTATGATCAAAAGCCATATTCTTATAATTTATGAAGTTTAAAAAAGTTTCATTTTACTATAAACAAGTAACTAACATTTAACATGATATTCATAGATCATGTGACTATAATATAAATACATGTATAATGTATATTTGCAGGAGAAATTTTCAATGAGTGTAGTTACCAATTACATCATATGTGCTAACTGAGTGTTTATAATACAAGATATGTGGCTTACATGTTTATAAGAAGTCTGAATATGTGAAACTATTAAGAAACAGTAGTATTATAGAGAGACATGACTGGACACACTTTATAGTCTAACATGGCCACACATATGGAAATGTACTTCTCCTGCACATCTATCCATGCACTGTATTAAACTGTCGAGGAAGACCACATCCAACTATGGTTTTAATTTTCATCATTTGGCTTATTATTAATGAAAACATATGAAATTTTGAATCCCTCAATTTTAACCAACTATATGGTATATTGTAATGTATCCTTTAATTCACTAAAGGCTAATTTACAATATGATGTTAGAGCAAGCGTCATGTGTGAGTGTTGTATTGTGTTGTACATCCAATACAGATTTGTCAATGCTCAACATAATAACCTTTAACCTTAATTTTAACTCCACCCATAGTTACCAAGCTCATGCACTATGGACAGCAATGAGAAGAAGTTGGAAATGGTTCACAATACGCTGTTAGAGCAAGCATCATATGTGAGGGTTGTATTGTGTTGTACTTCACAATACAGTGTACAACATTGTCAATGTTCAACATAATAACCTTAGATGACGAAGGTTCCTAAATTTCATTGGAAGGTTCTTTTCCAAGAGCCCTAAAGTGATATTGGTTAAAGATTATTTTGAAATAATATTTACTTCAGCTCACTAAGTGAAAGCCGTCAATATCTTTTAATACTGAGTGATTTTCAATACGCTGCTCACAACAGAAACCAATTTCTTCAGGTGATAGAATCATAGTACAGAACATGATACATGTAGACATTGCAGATACTATTTCATTCCAAACTTTTGAGTCTAAGGCATTTTGCTTCACAGCATTTGCTGTTCCTACTGAAACTTGAGTAGAAAGAAGACATTTTGTTATCTAGTCAGAAGAATGCATAACCTGACTTAAATGTAGCAAAATTGAAATACATTGCTAGAGAAGAAAAAATGGATAAAACATTAAAGGTAAAAGACCTACTAAAAGGAGTTCCGAAAGGCAAAGTATAAATTGTTCAAACATAAATTAAAAATGTGGCATTAGTTAACATTATTGGTTAAATTAATGACACATAATGGTAATTGAAATCAAATGTGTGGATAACCTTTTTATCCATCACCTATATACTGAGATGCATTTATCATCTGTTATCAATAAATTCCTAGCTTAAAAACAGACCAAATAAGAGAATTTTTAAAAATCATCATTAGTATTTGATCCATTATATATGATTCAAATATATACCAATGGTGCCAGTAGTCAAATAAGAAGCATATCAGATTAAAAGAACTATACTTAAGTCTATTATTGTTGTCAAAATGTGATACAGGTGTAGGTGAAGTAAAAAGTAAAAAATTGAGTATATAAATCAAGGCAGAATGTTTAGCAATTTAGTTAATATTAAAGGTCAGACCAAATCATAAAAATATCAGATAGACAAATATATAGATTATATTTTAAATCATTAGAAGCTAGACAAAATGTTACCTAAACTATTTGAAAAAAGTAAACATATGTATGAAGACAATAGTGATTACTACAAATTGACATGAATAGATCACAAGCTGATCAATTAAAGTTAGCAAGAGAAAGAGATTCAGTTGACAAGTAAATAACAGCATCAATGGCCAATATTGCTAACTAGAATACTCCTATAAATACTGAGCTTGATTTGAGATAAACTAGATTTAAAATCAGGTACATTAAAAAGAGACAGGTGAAGAATTTTTCAATAGTGGTGTAATTCAAGCATCATGGCATCCATAAGACTCAACTGAAAATGCTAAAATAGATCACAATGTTAAAATAGCATGAAAACTACTGTAATTATTGACATGCAGAGGAGATACTATTCAAAACAATGAATCATCATTATACAGCTAACTCATATTAAGTCCACAATTTCATATTTAATACTATTGCGTAATTACTGTTGCTTAGCCAAATTTGTCTTAAAAAGACAATTTTTTATAAAAATAAGTGAATAAATTAAAAGATCGTTTAGGATAATTACATAATTTAATTGTTCATTACAACTTGTCGTACACGTATTTCTAAGTGACTATTTGTTATAGAAGAAGTTATGTCTGTGAAGAAATTCTAAAGCAAAAACTATTGCATTAATACATCTCTACTTTGTTTCTACACATTTTGGCTCTGCCATGACCAAGCACTAGTTCATGAAGTACACATCTATAAATACAATTTAAGACATTGTGTTTCCATAAGTAAATAATACACACCATGTGGTAACATGGTTTTCTCAGTTATATGTGACCCAATCTGAAAAAAACGGTCATTTTGCGCAAACGAACGATTTTGAGTTATTTGACTTGTAGTATAGAGTATTTCTTACTCTGTATTTTGGTGTTTGTTGCATCAAAATCTGACTCTTGGTTGCTGAGTTACGTGCGTTACAAACACATCCCCTCAGGGAATGCTAAATCTCAAAAACATTGATTTTTAATTTTCCGTTTACTTCCGTTAACGCAGCTCACGTGATCGAGCACATTTTTTTGCTGCGAAATGTTTGTCTTCTTTTTGATGTCTTTTGAGATCTTATCTAATCATTTTCTTGATGTGACAATGTCAGCAACTTTATTAAATCCTAAACAAGTTTTTGTGTTTACTAAAAGGTTAGGGATAAGATATTTTTTACTATACAGTTTGAATATAAATATAGGTGTGATAAGAAAAGGAAATACTTAATAGTGAAGTTAAAGTACTTTATATAGAAGGAAGGTGAGATATTTACTGGTAGTATATGTATACGAGAGAGAGAGAGATGTTGAAGTTTTTGATTTATATCAATAATAAGAGTTGTTGATATATTAGAGCAGAAAAGGATGTTAAAGTCAATGTAGCCAGCAAAGAACTGATTATTATTGGTGTATGCATGAAATCACAGTAGCGAGAGAGAAAGAGATGCTATGAGCTATTGAATAAATAAAGTACAATAGATATCTTGTAAATTCCATGTAGCTAGGATGTTCACTTCTAGTGTGTGTAAAAGAAACAGTAGATGTGGAGTGAATTAGATGAATGAAGTAGTTTGTTTGTTACGATTCTGAATAACTATTATTTGTTATTTTTCATTTTGGCAGGAACGTCCATTGTGTCCAGTTTTTCCACACATACCACAAACACGTTTATGTAGAGTTAGTTCTTCAATAGTTGACCTGTCACTATCTTTAAGTAGTACTGGTTCTGGAGATGGGCGGGGTGTTGATGGCCGGTGAACAAGCGGGAGAGGACATGTGATATCTCTGCTGGCAGCTGGACAAAACTCTCTAATTTTGTCAAAGAGATACCATTGTCTCTCTGGTGTGAGACCACGTGGTGTTATTTGAGATGGCATTTGACCTGAGTTTAGAAATTCGGAGGAGTTAGATATGATGTTTAGTTTTAAAGTAGGTTCATCTTCTGCTTCTTTCATCATTAATTCATCAGGGTTTGAACTTGAGATCTTAAAATGATGAAACTTTTTTATTGATTGAATGCGTTTAAATGAAGGAGCTAGAAACCCTGTCCAATCATAAGTTGGAACTATGATATGACCATTCTCATGACCGATCAATTGGGCAGAGTTAACGGTAGCTGATTGCTCAACAACATTCACAATATCTTGGACACAACCAACTTCTGTCCTTCGAAAACGTTGTTTGATCAGCCCAAAACACCAATCAGGAGAGAATTTTGTGTGTCCTGCTGGCAAAAACGATAACGTGATAGACTGGTTTAAACCAACTCTCACTCTTCACATAAGGTACTAAGTAAAGGAGATATGCTAACTCAGCAATAATGATTTACCTGAATCATAGCATTGTTTTTATTTTGACCACAACAATTGTCTGCATTGAAGTGTAGTCTTATGACATTGAGGCCATGATTCTCTAAATAAAAATGGAGCATGCTGATTACACTGTTTGCTCCTTTTCCAGTATCAAATGCCTCATCAATCAAAAAGTTGATCTGACGAGGAATAGCCTCACAACAGACACCGAATATTGCACACTTTCGTGGTATCAAAAAATAAATAGGCCCTGGTTGTAATGGATTGCTATGATAATGAATCTACAAGCAATAATGTTTATTGATTAATAGTCACGGTCATGTTTATATACTTGTTGAGCATAGTCAAAACTATAATGAGCGTTTACGTTTAGCTCTATTATAGGTCTTGAGAGTGGTGGAGTAAAGGTGCCATCTACTGTAAAGAGATCTTTTATAACAGTGCTGGTCTCTTTAAGTACTGTTTGATAGTAATGTCTCTCTTTACGTACAAGATCCACATGTAGTCTGGCCTTTTCTAAGACCTTAAGGAAGCATGTAAGTTATCTGTTTGTAATATTATTACTCCTTACTTCTGACTGATTTGCAAGTGGTGTACTCATGCTTTTAACAATAGCAGAGCTATTTTTTTGACATTGCCAACAAAGATCTGTCATCGGTTTTGTGATGACAATATGTGGAAGATATCGTCTCCACATACTATAAAATGTTGTCTCTGAGGCAAGTCTAAATGTTGTTGTCGCATTTGCCCTGACGTATTCAGTATACACTATCCTTTTGGATGTGCTAGATGGTAAGAGTTGCATGTTGTATTTCTTATAACCTGGTATTCTACCAGGTAATAAAATTGCATGAGCCTCAGAATAATTTTGTATAAATGTTATTATTCGTGTTACCTCCTCAGGAGTAAATGCATGATGTGGCTCTCTTCCAACATTACTGTGTTTTCTAGCAATAATAATTACAATGGTATTTCTTTATTGAATAGTTTACCTTGTTCTGATTCCGTCTTTTAGGTAAGATTGTTTTATTGCCTGTAATCTGTTGTTTACCAATGCCATGTAAAAACAAGAACGTTTTTCTACAAATCTGTAGAGTACAGTAATGTATTGTCATTATCATGTTCTTCAGTTATACCTTGACTCCATTGTGCATAAATTGTGTGTAGGAGTGATCTCTTTCTTTTGAGGGATGTCTCAAGGCTGATGTACTGTCTCCAGCTCATGTGGTAGCTAGAAGCTGACCCATTATTACAAGGTCCATTTCCTGCTTTGATAATTCTGCCATATCATTTCTTATGGCCCTGTAGTGTGACTCAGGAAACTGTTCTGAGCATCTAGCTCGACACCCACACCCCTGATTAAAGAAGGTTTGACAAGCAGTCTCTTCTTCAATGTCTGTAGGTCTCTGACTAACCCCTATATCTGTCTCACATCTATTTACTACAATTGCTGGTGTTATGGTTGGTTCTGCAATTAAAAATTTAATTTTGTTGTTCTTGAATTAATAGTACCTTCGGATTGATTGTCAAAGTGATCTTCAAGCTCATGTGTCATATTATCTACTTCTACTTCCATTTTAATATCATCCATTTCTAAATCTAATTCATTGTCATCTTCATTATACTCTGTTGTTATTAATAACCATAATAAGTAGATTCATAGCAATTTCCTGTCTGCGTGTGTGAAATACTTACCTCGTATCTTCTGGGATTGCAATGTTCTTGCTAGTAGGGTGGGGCTCCCTTGTGACGTCACTGGAGGAACGAATCCTAGATGCAAAGTAATGGCTGAAGACAATGTATCTATAGTCGGTATTCCAGCACATTAGGCCTCTCCTACTCTTCTTCTTCCTTCGATATGATTGAAAGCAGTGACCCTGCTTTGTGTGTGGAATCTGACCTCGAGGAAGGCTCTGAGAACATAGTGGTTCTATATCAGTATGAACCAGAGGAAAGTGGCTCTGAGTCAGAATCTTCAGATGAGTCTCAGAATGATGGGAGGTTAGTAAATACTGAATGGTTAGTCTCTTGTGTCTGTTAGTCAGCTATAATAATGACTAAGAAGGCTACATAAGCTGTCTGAGCTAACTTCAAAATATTGTGTTATGTTATAGATACTATTATATTTACCTGTGTAACTGTGGAAATTGTATAGTCATGCCTACTGTAGCTGAGTGCATATGGTGTTGTGAGATAGACACTACAATCTAGAAAATGGGGCAGATTCAAGCACAGATATCCTGTATCACTGAGCATGAAGGATTTGAATCTATTTGCCTAAATGTTTGTGTATTACAAGCAGGATATTTCAGTTATAAGCAACATTATGGTACACATGATATTCAGGACCAACCAGGATATGAGTAAGTACAGGGTTTTATTGAGCTCACTTACAGTAAGCCATTACATACAGGCAATACAAATTTATCTCTTATCGACAGTTTACTAGTTGGTGTTGGTATCAGGTTGGAAGAAAAATACATGTTGTATTACCAAGCTGTGTTGACAACAAAATTTGGACAAAGTTTCCATCTGCTCATTATGTTAGGTTCAAGTATCACTAACTCAATGAGACTGACATATAGTTAATGAGTTTAGAGTCAAGAGTAATAATATTAATTATTTCCATAACAAACAAATAATAACATTATTGAACTAATATTGAACTAATGTTGGAGAATGCTGAAACGACTTCTGTGGCTCTTGGTAGCAGCAGCTGACACAAGAGACTAATCATTCAGTATTTAGTAACCTCCCATCATTCTGAGACTCATCTGATGATTCTGACTCAGAGCCATTTTCCTCTGGTTCATACTGATATAGAACAACTATGTTCTCAGAGCCTTCCTCGAGGTCAGATTCCACACACAAAGCAGGGTCACTGCTTTCGATCATATCGAAGGAAGAAGAGTAGGAGAGTCTTAATATGCTGGAATACTGACTAGATATATCGCTTTGAAAGTCTTCAGCCATTACTTTGCACCTAGCAATGCTAGCATTCGTTCTTTTTGTGACGTCACAAGGGAGCCCCACCCTACTAGGAAGAACATTGCAATATCAGAAGAAGCCTTGAAAGAGCTTCGAAAAGAAGCTTGCTTTTAACAGTGATAACAATTTTTTAAAATTGTGATAATATTTTTAGGGTGAATTGCATATGTCAAAGATACATTTATGCACAAAAAATATTTTTGAATTTTGGCATGTCCCCCCCTCCCTTTAAATTCTATTAAATTGTTGTGATTAACTACAATTTTCTTTGCAGCTGTTCTCTTTCAATGATGTCAATATCCACACTTACCTTAAAAAAGAAAAAGATAATTATGAAATTTAATTAATCACGACCCACAGATTTAATTAAAAAATTACATTTTGAAAAATTTGAGCGAGTTTCAGTATCATGTTATGGTTTGGAAGTGCTGAAAGTACTGAGGGATCTGGCTTTGTTGAACCTTTTATAGACTTTCAGTGACCACATTGGTATATGGAAAAATCGAAATTTGCATGATAATATCTTGAAAGTTTTAATGTTTCTATAAACATATGAATTCTATATAATGGAGTTATTCTGAATACAATATAAATATTCCTAGAAAATTGAAAATTCCTAGCAAAAGAAATGCACAGAAAATTTAATGAAATGTCAAATTTATTTCTATATTACCTTCATTCAATTAATATCACCTCCCACTAGTATTTGCAATAAATATTTGCTTTATTTAGTACACAATGTTACTTGGAATATAGAGCGTAAACATATTGAAGAATCTATACCTTTAGACTACTTAAGTTCAGGCGATATTTTCACCTCATTTTTGAAAATAGACCAATGCCCACTTATAAATTAAAACCATAAGATACAGTAGCGGAGGAGGGACACTCCAATTCTAAATTCGTATTTATTATCTTTGCATTATTGAGAATTCCAATTAACAATCCAGTTAATATGGAAGCCTAGGGCGGATATTAAATATACAACCAAAACCAGGAACACAACCCAACTGGAAACATCTCACTGATGTAACATTCTAAGAAACGGCTTGTGGTCTTGTGCTCTGTGTCTTATTGAATAAAGAAGTCTAATAAAAATTAGAAACTGCACATATGCCAAGAGTGGATTAAGGAAAATGGAATTAGAACTCATCAACTGGTCCATTAATAATTTTTTTCAATAATGTAAAAGTGTGTAGAAAAAGTAGGAATTGGAGTGTCTGTCCATAGCTTCTGTAATAAATGAATGATAACACTCACTGAAAGAAAGGTAATATTTTATGCAAAAATTAACTAATTTTGGCATACTAATAAATTTCTAGATATGTTATATTTGACAAATGCTTATGTTGAAAACATTCTCAGTAAAAATGCTATTTAAAAATCCGTTTGCCAATTCATTATTGGAAAAATTACTAGTTTTGAAGAAACATTGCAGCATACACACATTACTAAAATAAAATGGCATGGACAAAAAAACTGAAAGTGGTTCTATATGAGTAAAATATTAAGACTTAATAATAAAGTACAACAAACCAACAACAACAATATACAGTTAGAAAAAACAGTTTTAATTTCTTTCCAAACTATAATGATCTACACAATGTTATAAAACTAAATAAAGGTAAAGCTCCTTTAGGTCACAAAAATACAATATAATGGTAATCAGTAATAAAGAGAACTGCAGGAAGAAATATAATTTTAAATGTTTGTGCAAAAGCGGCTAGAAATCAATAAAATTTTACAAGACTCGACATTTCTTTTTAGTAGCTGCAGATGTCTGCTCAACGTTTCTCATACATTCAGATTTACGACGTACTTGAGGTTCGGGTACTTGGCCAACATCAGTCATATATTCTGATTTAGGATGCTCAGGTGTTTGGTCGACATCAATCATTCGTTCACATTTAGGACGCACCTCGCATTCGGATGTTTGACTGACATCACACATTTGTGCATACTTAAACTGCACCTCAGGCTTTGTTAGAAACATACGCATTTTAACTGCAGTTGACTTATGTTTGACAATAGGGCTCTCGACAGCAGCAATGACAGCTTCCCATGTCACTTCACTAGTCATGCTAGTCGTCCAGGCTTTGATAACTTTAAAAAGCTTGTAGCTATTATCTTCATTGCTTCTGTTACAACTCTCTAAAACGCTTTCACAAACTTCAAGCGCGACACCTATCTTGTGCCATTCATATTCAATATCAGCTAACAAAGTGAGGAGATCAGTGACATTGGGTTTTTTCTTCAATAATTGAGCAATATCTGTAATACAAAAAATCATACATCATAATAATACTACTATTTCACATCTGTACATGTCCAATAACTATAGATATAATATGGTTAATTAGATGTGTTAAAGCTGATCTGAGGAAGACACAATACAATTTTACAATTGCTTAGTGTTAATTGTTTAATACAACCATTTTCAAAGAATATACAAGCACAAAACATACCACATGAAATGTAAAAGCGCGAGCACAAGAATTTAATATGAACATTATTATTGTTATTATTATTGCGTGTACATAAATAATGTCATTGTTAATCTAGAAATTAGTGACAGTTGGCTTTATGCTGTTAACATGTGTTAGTGATATTGAATAAATATCAAACTCATATAATAACTATAAATAAACCATATAAATAAGTCAAAGCAATGTAGGGGATCACAATGATAAGAAGTGTAGAAACAATGTACAGATAAAAAAGGACAAATCCATACATGTCAAAAATTCAGATGTTTACATAAACTAGTACATTATTTTGTAATTACCTTTTAGTTTAGAACCTTCTGCTGCTACATAATCAATCCAAGGGTATTGTCGGATACGGTCGATTGCAACAACTGACATGCCATCTCGACAGCAAGTAAGCATCTCTTTCTCTTCATCCGGACGACAAAGATGGTTCCTTGAAGGAAGGCAAATTGGACAAAGAAAGCGCTCTTGAGGAATTGACAGAATGGGCTTATACTGGAATTTCTTCACAACTGCATCAATGCCCTCTAAAATAGCGCAACGAATAGAAGAGCAATTTCGGGCACGCCCAGAATAATAAATTTCCAGCCAATAAATAGCATCAACTAAGAGAATGGCACCTTCTAGTTCAAGACACATAAGTCTAATCGCATTACGATATTGCCGAGATTCTTCATTTGAGTCAAAGGGTCGGTAAAGATCAAAACTTGGTGACATTTTTCGTGTAATGAGATTAACAATAAGAGCAGGAAATACACCTTGAGGAAGTGATTTCATTTCCCACGTCAAAACAAGAGAGTCCATGTTTCTTAAGAATGGACCCCTAATATCATCTAAGTTGTCAGATGTTGGGAGGACACAGGGAAGAAAAAACTTTCCCTTTTCAGGTAGAGGTGCAATAATAAAGATATCCTCCATTAACTTTAAAAAATCATCTGCAGTATAATCTGGTGTAAATCCCTCAGGTATATAATCCAAAAGATCTCGCATGAAAGTGCCTTCACTTTTTAGTTGATTATGGACATTAGGTGGCAAAAAAATCTTCATATTTCGCAAGTATTCTACGGCATCAGCAAATGAGATACTAATTAATTCAGAGAGCTTATCGAACAGTGGTTGTGGGTGTAAGAAGACAAGATTAGGGAGGGTTTTGGGGAAATACAAAAATACTGTCAGGTCATGGTAGTACATGAGTGCAGCCTCCACATCCATTCTATCCATCATTAGACTCCCTCCAATCTTCATGCACTCATTTTTGCTCACAATCATTGTCCCTTCAGTGTTTTGAAACTCCTCTAGATCTAAATGAAATAAATACCATCGAGCTGGTATGACGGCTTCAATGTAAGAATTGCAAACAATACTACGAATTGAGTCAGCCATTTCTCGTTCAGGCTGACCTCGAGCAATTGTGTTGATAGGAAAAATTACTTTCTTTCTACCATCACTATAATTGAGCCTCACATCACGGAATTTGCTTAAACTTGACCAAAGAGCAGCATTTTTCTGATCTAAGGTCTCTCCAATGCACTCATCTACTTTATCATAGAATGTGCCAAGAACTAGAAGGGAAGGCTTGTCATAAGAACACGTGATATGGATATTGCGCAAATGTGGTTGATCTGTTGAAACTAGTGAACGAAAAGATGATTCAAGAAGTTGCATATTGGTGATCTTGCGTTCCACTGGTTCTCCAATCAGCTTACCTTTAAAGCTGAAATAAAATTTGGGTCGATCTTCAAGCTTCTCATTTAATTTGAGGGTGAGAATACTGACTGGGTTATATCGTAGCAACGCGGGCGCTATGTCAAGGAATGCTGCTTGACCACCTGAATCTACCACATAAACCCAGTGTGACTGATGGAGCTCTGGGGACTCCTCTACAGTTGGCAAGATTCTAACAATTTCACTAGTAGCAGGAGATACAAGCTTAGGTGTTGATTGTTTTGGTGAAGTAGATATAGGCTTTGACTGTGACATATCCTTTGTAGTACCAGATGGTATTCCATCATCTTCAGATGAGGATGAAGATTCATTGTCACCCTTACTTTTTGTTGCAGATGGTTTTGGAGAAGAATCAACTCCATGTTTTATTTGTTTGGCTATCATATGTTTGACTGAGTGTGGGTTTACTTTATTCCAGATTGGGCTAGAAGAACTGCCTGGTTCACCTTCTGCCACTAAACCAGTCGTACCAACTCTCCTTACTTCTGGTGCAGTGACTGCTAAAGTACTATCGTGCTCATCTGGAGGAGGTTCATCTAGGAGAAGTTTTACGACTGAAGTTTTCCCAGTTGCAGGTGCTCCTGAGGTAGCAAGTTTTGACCACTTTACTTTGACATGGCCTTCCTTGAGTGCTTTACGTACAACACCAGAATAATCTATTGAAAAGAAAAATATATGATAAATAAAGACAATAAAAATGCTGGTCCTAATATTTAAAGCAGTTATAATACATAAAGCTAGTATATGTGATTAGTAAATTGGATAGAACATATAGTTAAAATGATTGCAATTGACACTGTTTAATTTCTAAGAGAACCAAGTTGAATATTCTAAAAATTAAGATTCTAATGCTGCCTGATAATATCTAATTCTAAGATTAATTAGTAATTGCCTCTAACTCTATAGAGTAACTATGAACTAATCAAGTTAGGGCTATGTATACTTTACAAATACTACACAAATACAATACAACAAAAGGAAGTGATGTAAATTAAGCACAATTATTAACAACTCATAAAGTTATTACACTAAGTTATAATAATGAGTACTAACACTTTAAGAATAAGAGTATAATAATAAAAAATGACCAACTATTTCTTGGAATGCAAATATCGACAAACTTTAATATCTTCACATATAATGTTATGTTAGCTCTATGGCAGGCAAGATCATGCATAGGTTAAAGAAGCATAGCCTAAAAGATGCCTCGAGAATCGGGTACTGAAACTAAAAGCTGTTTTATAAAAGATGATTGACCAGTTAAACATGCAACACTTGTAGTAGTTTAAACAAATGTTTGAATAGACTTGAGGTAAGTTGGGGTGATCAAGTAGCAAGATTATTTGCCAGAGAATATTATATAAGTAAACCTTAATGATTTTTAATGTACTTCTAAAAATGTGGATCTCACATACAAAAGCAGTTGTAAAATAGGGAAAGAATTGATGTCATGTAGAAATGGAATTATTGATCGTCAATTTCTATTAATTGAATCATGCTTTAGAAGTTATGTACTAGATATGGTCATTCCACTTAAAGTCTGAAAAGATAACTACATCAAGGTATTTGAAGGTTCTCACTTCCTCGATGGACTTTTGAAAGATGGTCAGATACAAAGGAGTATAAGTATGTTTACATGAAATGGCCATAACATAAAACTCTTTGCAGTAAAATCTAAGCCATATTCTATCTACCTACACACAAAAGCAACAAAATTGTAGCTCATAGACTAGAATATATGAGCCATACTGTGACACCCAAATTAGTTGGAAAAGTTTCAGAGACATATCCATTGATTACTACTCTCTATAGTTGATGTCTTAAATGTGACTAAAACATAAAGTTGTGGTCAAAAATTCAATCGATTATAGTGAATGAATGGGTCCAAAATGTGAAACAGTATCAAAACCTTTATCAAGTCAAAAAATACAGTTGACACAGAATTTCCACATTATGTAAAGAATGCCCAGTCTCTGGTCATTGAAAGAAAAGCATCTTCATTTGAACATTTGAACTGAAATAAATTTAGAATTTTTTCCTCTTTCTAAGATCTCATGCAACTATTAAGGACTACTTTTTCAAACACTTCAGAGACAATAAGTAGGAAGATAGGATGATAGGATGAGACAAAAGTATGGGAATCTTTCTTATGAATGAGAATAATGTTAGATATCTTCTGACATTCAGGAAAACACCAATGGAGAAAGAATAAATAGTTGTTAAGTACAGGATGGTGCAATAGATGAAGAGGTGTTTTTCAGTAAGGTCAAGAGATTCCATTAGATCCACTAGCTTTTGCCTTTAAGGAGCCAAGTAGCACATCTAATGAATGATGGAAAAATTAGGGCTAGGAAATAGAGCATGTATATTACAAGAAGACCCTATTTCTCAATTGTATACGTTACCCTCAAGTAAGACGAAACTGTTGAAGACAGTGGTTAATATTTATGGCAAAGAGGTTGAGATGGAGATTGAAGAATCAGTGTCAGTGATGACACACAAAGAGTACAAGAGGCTATGGAGCCCAGTGAGTAGACAGCCACTATGTGCAACAGGTATAAATTGAAGATGTATACCGGAGAGATGATTAAAATCTATGGAACTTGTGAACCATGGTCATGAACCGTCAAGGAGATGAAGAGAGATTACCATTAGTTATTGTAGAGTCTGAAGGACTAATTTACTCAGAAAAGACTGGTTGATAAAGTTGAAACTGGACTGGCACATGATCAATCAGGTCCGAGTGAAGGAAGAGTTAACAACACTCATTTCATGACATTTTTCAGAACGAACTAGGTACAATCAAAGGTGTATCTGCTAGGATTGTAGAAGAAGAGAGAGTCACTCCAAAATTTTGTTGTCCATGACTGGTACCGTTTGCACTCCGTTCGAAGGTAGATAAGGAACTAGAGAGACTACAGTCAATGAAAGTACAGGAAAAAGTGGATCTTGCAGACTGGGCAGCACCCATCATTCCAGTATTGAAGGATGATGAAAATGTTAGAATTTGTGGTGATTATAAAAGATGATAAAGCATCAATGGTGGACTTGTATCCACTCCAGAGTGGATGACCTTTTCACAGCAATGTCTGGGGGAGTGTCTTTTTCAAAGTTAGACTTATTACATGCGTATCTCCAACTACAATTAGAGAAGTCATCAAGGCAATATATCACAATAAACACCCACACAAGAGACTCCATAGATACACAAGGTTACCATTTGAAGTGTTGTCAGTACCAGGCATTTTCAACGAACCATGGATAACCTCCTACAAGGGATGCCACATATCCTGGGATACCTTGACGACATAATGATCTCTGGCCAGTGGCCCCTTGTCGATCTAAGCATACTTTAATTCTTTTTTCTTAGAATTTTCATAGGGGGACCAATGGCTACTGGAAGTGATATGTCAAGTAAATGGTTTGGTATCATATGTAGTTAAGTTGACAGATGGATGTGAGTTAAAACGTTATGTTGATCATCTCTGATCTCGTTTGGATGAAGAAAAAATAGACCTCAGCCCAGCATCAGTTACTCAAACTGAGCCAAGACAAGAGCCAGTTAATTATGACCTAATTCAGACAGAAACACGAATTCCCTGAACCTCAATTGAATGAACCAATTTGTCAGTTTACGTAGATCCTATCATCAAAGGAATTTTCCAGACTGGTATCATAATACTATTTGATTTAGGTTTGATTGTACAATTGTTATTATGTACCTTTCTAAGGAAGAGATGTTGCAATAATGTGTTTATCATGGATATATTATGAATATCATTATTGTTCCTGTTCCACCATAATTTTGTGCATACTATATAAGTGTCATATGGGTCGTATTATGAAAATATTCTATATCTCTGCATCTCTATCTCAAGTCATCACACTTGTATAAAGTGTCTTTGCAGCCATTGCTTTGTAAAAGCATTTTAGTACTTGAAACAAGGTTTTTTCCAGATCCTCAAAGCACTCTTTATACTGTTGTCGTATTTAAAATAGTAGTAGCTAACTGTAAAGTCAATGAAGGTATTGAATTAGAGGTCAGGCTTACAGAACGATGTGATAGTATCCTAGATTTCTAACTCAAGTACATGCAAGCTTCTGGCACAGTCTTTGTTTCATTATTGACCAAAATATACTTTCAACATTTTGTAACAGTATCTCCAAATCAGCAGAAACCAAACATAGCCTGGAACAACACACCAGAAACAGACATTATAGATCACAGAAACAAAGATCAATCGGAAATTCATATTATCACATATCAATACTAGTGACGTCATAACATACAAAAATGTATAAAATTAAGACATGTAAGTTCAAAGTCTACCAGGTAGCTCAGTATATCTCAAGAGGCTCTTTATAGGTAAATGTGTGTACCTCAGAGTAGTTTTGACATGTTTAAAGATGTCTAAGCAAACATCAAAAGTTTTATGAAGTTTCAATGTTTACTTCAGAACTGGCATTGACAACAAGTAGTGCATCAAAGGGACACTTTCAAAGATGTATCCCCTTACTTAGAAAGTATTGGAAGAATGGTATAAGCAGACATAGTGAGCTAGTACTTACTGCACTACATATTAAATTACTGTTACATTTTAGACAATTGGAGTGATGATGGCAAAGGTTATGACCATAATGACTTAGAGCCAATAGAGTTACAGAGTGATGTGATAGTATCCTACAATTCTAACTCAAGTAATGTAAGCTTCTAGTACAGACTTTGTTTCATAGTTAACCAAAATATAGTTTCAACATTTGTGACAGAGTGTCTAAATTAGTAGACAGCCTAAAAAAATACACCAGAAAGAGACATTATAGACCAGAGTAACAAAGAACAATCAGAAAATCATGTTACCACATAAGGATTACTAAGTATAGATGTAATAGTGTGATGTTTTTCATTCAAACAATTCTATGTATAGTGATTAACGTATTTGTATTTTGTATTGACAAAAGACAATGACAACTACAAGACCACGAGTTATTATTATAGATTTACTATTAAAGAGGCTCAAAAATAAAAGAAACCTGCTGGAAAACAAAGTAGCTTTTATACATTATACATATCAAATAAAGAAGAAAATATATGTTATTGTTGCAGTGAAATGTTAATGTTAATCATGTTAATCAGTTATTTTATCATGGTTAGTTGAAGAGGGTGCACAGAAAGAAATAAACATTTGCTATAATAGACAAAGGAGGGCATTATACTAGTGAGATTATAAGTTCTTGTCGATGGATTGCTAATTTCAATGTTTAGATCATCCATTCCAACAATATCATGAGGCAGGAGGCATTGTAATTTATAAAAGGTGAAGTCCAACACCTTAGGAAAGACAGAAAAATTGGAGAAAGGAGGTCATTATAGAATTTTCGAGATACTTTTACATGTAAAGAAACAACTGGCAGTTTAACTTCCTCAGTGAGAGTTAAACAGGAAATGGTGATGTATTTTCAAATACCTGTTATGGATATTGATGAAAATTCATTGAAATTGGTGGAAACACGAGTCCACTCGAATTCCTCTCCTTTCCCAATTAGCAAAACGATATCTATGCTCATGCGCTACCAGTGTGGCTTCTGAAAGAACATTCAGTACTGCTGGTAACATCATTACTAGTAACAGATCTTTTTGAAAAGGCAAACCAGCTTATTTTCTTAGCTAATAAATAACCTGGAGTAACCTTGTATTTACATGTATCACCAACATTCATCATACCAGTTTATCACTTACATTTAAGAACATGGAATATTGAAACAACATCTCCTAACCATGTATGTATCACTATATTTACCAGTTTATCACTCTTTTCCTGTCTTTTTGGAACATGTTTTTTAAAATGTTTTGAGTTATTAATTGATAAAGGTTTTTAGTAATATCGTAAAATTGCATGCAAGGGTATACCATAAAGCAAAATTATCAATACCGCTCAAGCTTAGAGACAGGAGGTTTGTTAAACATTGGCAGTAAGTACTAAAGGAGCTTAATTTGAACTCCTTTTTTACTGTGTACAAGTTATGTTAGTTTGCTATCAGAAGAAAAAAGAAAAAAAATGGATACTCTGTGAAGCAGAAAGAAACCAAAAATTTGGTTGACATTGCTTGTGTGACCATATCTCATTCTGATGAACCATGGTACTGTCCAGCTTGTTACAAATCTACTTTTTCTTTTACAAATTGGTGAACTGGGACTAGGGCCACTTTGCCTGCCATCTTTGACCATATGCAGATAACAGTCACTGCCATCAAAAAGGAAAATTACTTTTAACCAAATCTTATTTGGTTAAAAACAATTTTGGAACATACCTGTGTTCAAATAATTCAATTCATGACTACTCTTTGCGTGAACAAAAATACTATGAACACTTCACTTATTTATAAGCATAGTTATGCTCAATACAAGGAGACAACATGAAGTGGTATAGCCTCACATTAAAAGAAGTGGAGAAGGCTGAGACTGGCATGTGAAGCCAAGCAAACAATAATTAGTCATGAAGAGATGTGGCTAAATATTAAATTATCATTATCATCAAAACTGTATTATTAAACTCTGTTATAAATCTAAGCCTCTCATACAAATATATCAATTGTTGAGTCAGCTTTGTAGAAGTCTCTCCTTATAAATAAGTTGCTGAGATAATAAGAGAGTAAAGAGGCAAAACTACAACACTCACTTCCTGAAACTAAGTATCTTTTAAAGTCTTTTGGAGTCACTGTTCTTACTAAATTTCATTGGCAGCTGTAGTGGTTATTACTGTATTGTTAATCATGACTATTGTTTTGTTTTAAGTGTACCATTAGTACCAGACCTCTGTTAATTCTTTTGTTTTTCTGTCATTTAATGTATCACTATTAAAATGTCTATTCTAGGAAAGAGACAAGACTTTAATCCAGAGACTATGAAAAATGTTTAGCTAAATTCATAGTGAAAGTAATTTGGAACCCAAACATTTCAGATCAGGTTCAGTACCTTATATATATATATATATATCTTGCCAGTTGTCAACTATAATGTTCTTTTGTTGCAATTTGAGATTGTTGTACATCAAGTTAACAACTAATAATCCCTTGAAATGTGTTGGATAAAAATGTGGTATAACCATACTTTCATCAATCATATCATGTAACCACAAAGTGTGACACACAGGTTGTAGGTAATTGTCTCCACTTACAATGTATGTATACATATTTCAACCAGTATCAGTTTATAGTCTCTCCAGGGGTACAACAACTCTTTATGATCCCTGATAAAAAATTTGACATCATTGAGTTAATTTGATTGCTCTAAATGTCAAGACCTTGACTGGTAAACTGAAGTCTCCATTTTCCAAAAGCATGCAATTAACATTAACAAGTGATTGTATGTGAAATATAAACATAACCCCTTATAGCATACTTGGATACTAATTATTATAATTAATTTGATATTGAGATTAAATTGTAGTACACAATTACTTGTTTTTGTGTACAAGATATTTCTAACATCATATAAGATAATCAAATTTTTCGGACAAGGAGTCCTTTTTGGCAGCTTGAATTGACCTTCTGGGCCAACTTATTATTTTGATGATGCCATGCATACTGTATGTTTATGTTTTTAACAGAAGAGGATCATTGAAACTTCTATTATAGAAACAAGAAGGTTTTAGAGACTACTAGCGGTCGATAAATGTCACAAAAATATACAGCATCCATGTTTGAGACAAAAATAAGCTCAATATTAGTTCAGAGTATGGCAACAGATGATTCAGTTTTATTACACACTAAGACAACCAATGAGAGGACATTATACTAGTGACATTATAGATTGATGTCAATGGATCATTAGTATCAATAATGAAATCACAATTCAAAAAAGAGGCTTTTGTGAAGCTTTGTTGGCAACATTCAAGAATCATTGCAGTTGCTAGAAGCACAAAAGTTGAAAAGACTCTGACATTTAAACTAAAACAATTTCCAATTTATATACTGCTGTGTCCATGAGGTCATTTTTTTAACAAAAGGTATGTTGATGGAACTTGTACATCATGTAGTTAGTCATAATAACTTCAACTACATTATGTACAAGTGCTATCAAGACACTGTCTGTTTATATACTCATTGCAAAAAAAGTTAATTCAGTTAGAGAATTTCCTTTTGTTATGTCTGACATGTGAAGAATGCCTGTTGGTCCTTATAGACCCTGTGGTATGTATGTGTATATATGTCAACTTTATTTTTATGAATTCCTAGGATTAACACTAGACATGTATTTTTATCAACTATATCAAACAGATCACTACATCAAAGTGCCTTTCTCAATGATCATTATGTAATTAAATTAAATAAAATTAAATACTAGAGGTGTGGCTATAAAATTCTTTAAAAATTGTCTTGTTACTGTTATATTTCTACATAAACCTCTCCTTATTATCATTTTTGCAATGTATTTCTAAGCCCTTTATACATTACATTATGATACAGTTAGACATAAGTGAATATATAAAACTATAAAGACATTTTCCTAAAGCTTTTTTGGGTCATCTTTCATTTATCATGACTGCAGCTAAAGTGTCAGCCACACCCTCATGGTGACAGTAATTCCCTGGTTTCAAAGAAAGCAACATTGATTGACTTTAGTATTAAGATGAGTAACTACTTTCATAGTGAAGCAGAGAACAAAAGAAACATATGTAAGCCTATAGCTATTTTTAGAACCAGAGTCTGCAGCTCTCACAATATGGATGTGACTATCACCTTTGCTTTATTTGATAATTAAAATAGTATTAGCATAATCTATTAATATACATACATATATTTGACATGTGGTACTAATGAATGTACTAGTATGATTTACATACATAGCAGTAAAAAAACTGCAACAAATAATGATATTATAATAATTTTGTTTATGCAGCTTGCTTTTCGGTTCTATTAATAAAGTTATAGTGATCCATCAATACAAGTAATAATATGTATACTTATAACATTTGATATTTTAAACCAATAATGAAAATTATATAATTGACATGTAAGAAGGTACTGTAATTATTACATGTACAATATAGAGCATAAATGACATACCTTGTATTGCATTCTGTAATGCTTCCAATATAATGGCTTTATTCTTGTCATCTGGTTCGACTAAATCAGCTGGTGTTTTGTTGTCTTTGTCTACTAGGTTGGGGTCTGCACCTTTTGATAGTAACAGCTTAATTGTATCTACATGACCATTTAGACATGAAGTGTGTAAAGCTGACCAGCCATCCTATAAAACAAATAATTATAATATAAACAGTACAGTTACATTAATGATGTGATGACTACAATATATTATATTACTACACACGCTAACTATTATTACTATACACCTAAAAATGTAGTATAATGATGTGCAGACTATAGCCCTTATCAACACAATGATTGGTAAAAGTAATTAGATTATAAAAACAACTGGTACATCTTATTAAAGAGCAAAAAACAGTGCATGTTTACGTACTCAATTAATATGAATAGTTAATAATGGTACAAAAGACGGAAGATACTATTACATCTATACAAGTAATATTTGACTGTCAGTATCAAATCAGTCCCAAAAACAAGTATGGCCCAAATAATGCAGAAATATTACTCATAAATTTTTTGTTTATTGCCTGTAATATTCCTATTATCAAACACTCAAACATACTCATTCACATGATATAAATACTGATAATATTATACACAGTATACTGTATATATTTATTCTAAACACTGTTCCTGCAATTTCAAAAAAAACCCAAATAATTATGTCAGATGAATTTGTTATATCAACCTCTAATAATTCACTACTAAAATTACTACCTCATATGTTCTAATTTTCAGAAATTCCTCTTAATTTGACACTTGTACCTCGTGATTACATGTATCAATCAAACAGTAACATTTAGTGGCTGAGTAAGAAACTCAATGTTGTCAAAAATGATTTACTTAGGGTCCCAGTCCTATTTGAAAATGTGATATCCTCTCTCAATGCACTCTATAAAAATTTCTTTGATGGCCATAATTCTAAATTGATTTATAAGTGAATTCCCTCTAATTTAATGAAAATAGTCACTTGAAAAATATATTGTCAATTTTAAACTCCAAAATTTGCCTATGAAATCATAACAACCAAGATTTAGCAATGCCATTCCTAAGAAATAATTATATAAAAAATATGCATAATTGTCTTTGTTGTTGGAACAGCTGATGAGGTTAATGAATTTTCATAGCTACTACTAACAGTTGTAGACGTTAGAGGTCTAAAAAGCAGGTTATTCTTTTAGCCACAAGCTATGTACATACATTATATACATCATATATATATATATGTTTACATGCATTTTTGTCTTCCAAATTTATCTGTTTGGGCTAAAGTAGGTGCAGTTATATTCTAGTATTGGGATGATTCATCATTAATGATATCTATACTATAGCAATACTGTAAATGTATGTACTTTCTATTTAATATTGCCATTTATAGATTTCATAAGTCTAAGCCCCAAGTACTTTAACATGTCTGTAATAATATATTCCTCATACTATGTAACATCATAATAAAGGTAACTCTCTTCTCCCAGTGATTGAAACACACTTTTTAAGCTGAGTAGGTCTCTAAGAATCATTTATCATTTATTGTTATAGTCCAGGAATAAACATAATTAACCTGTCAATGAAGCTACATCAACTAAAGCTTTTATTGTTTTAATGTATAAATTGTTGATGTAATATGTTACTATATGAATATGTTAATATTGTATATGAATTATTAATTTAGATTTACTGTTCTGTTTATGTTTGTAGTTCTGGTTCCACTATTGGTTACATCTTATTTTAGCATCTGTGGTATAGCTAGTCTTTATTTTCTCTTATTTCTTATATCATTTGTGTATTTATTTAAAGATAGTTATTTGTCAAATACTACCACTGAACTTGATAACTGATCAGGTTACAACAATTGTTATATCATGTTTAGACTCATGATAATCTAAGATATTTTATTCTCAATAACTGTCTACTTGTAATTTGTTAATATTTCAGAGATCAGAAAAAAATTTTTATAGTGTCTAAATATCATGTATGAAGTGACCTTTTTTATGAGTCCATAAAATGATAATTCTACAACAAGCAGAAACCACACCCAAACCACGGCCTGAATTGATTAATGATGGCTGACTTAGCAGACATTCACTCGTGTTTGTGTGTGGGTCAAGAGTTTTCATCTTTCGAGGAGCTAAATAGTGTTCCAAAACTATAGCAAGAACGTACGTGTGTTACTTTATATACTAGAAGTTCGAAAACTGTAGCAGCTACTCGTAAACGTGCTCCTAAGCGCCATATTAACAATGACTTAGGATACTCAGAATTGGACTATGCATGTGTTCATGGTGGTCAAGAGTATGTGTCTCACTCCAAGGATAAAAGGAAGTGCCAAAGGTATGACAAGGGATGTACTGCTAAGTAATCAACATCATTTCTTAATACATTTTCGAAAGAGTGCTCATTTGTAATTATAGTCAGATTGTCACCTGATGGGAATAAACTTCTTTGATATGTTAGTGTGGAACACAATCATGGCTTATCAAGGGTAAATATTGTGTATAAACAATTATATTATGATCATAGCTATTTTGTAGGAAGCATTTAGACACATGCCAAAACAATGAAAAACTGCTGCACATGTCCTAAGTTTAAAAGTAAAAAGGAAAATTGTACAGAATCATTTCAGCAGTAGTACAGGAAAGGTAATCACAATGAAAGATGTGCACAATATAGCTATTAAGTCAAAGTGTCAGATTTAAAATGATTCCCAGGAATTAGTTGAAGAGATGAAGAAGGTTAAATGTATTATAAGTGGCTAAATTACTGACAAGTTAAGCTACCTCATTTAGGTGCTGAAGTAACTGTTTTTGTCGATGAAGATAACACACTGCTGGCTTTCTATTTGCAAACTATGGAAATGAAGAAAATGTTCCAGTCAGACCCAGAACTTCTGTTTATTGATGCCACATACAAGTTGAATGATGTACACATGTTGCTGTATGTTCTTATATGTATTGATGGCAATGGTGAAAGTGAAGTAGTTTGCTTATGGTTGGTGGAGCATGAAGATAAGGAGACACTTACTAATTTGATGATGGAATTCAAAAAGCACAATGAAAGTTGGTAATCCAAACAGTGTATCATGTCAGATAAGGATATGATTGAAAGAGATGTTTTGACAGAACAAGTACCTGTGAGCCTGCTAATATGTCTTTTTCATACACTACGCAGTATGAAAAGGGAGATGTCCTGTTACAAACTAGCCATATCTCAAAGTGAAAAATCCGTGTGCTTGGAAATAATGTCTAAGATAGCGTACACACAAACTGCATCCTTTATGATCAACTGAAGCAGTGTGTACCTCAGCCAGTACTTGAATACTTCAATGATAATTGTCATTGCATGTGTGATCAATGGGTGGATGGATTAAAATAAGCAAATTGAAATTTCATGAAATGTACAAATAACAGAGTAGAGAGCATCAACAAGAAATTAAAAATGGTTATTACCAGATATTCCGGAATGACAGTTTTTTCCAAGACTTAATGAAAATATTTTCATCACTGAATATGGAAAGAGATCACAGGGCAATTGAGATTACATCAAAGAGACAAATTACTGAATATATGATAATTTTGTTGTTGGTCAGTACATGGCACTACTTACACCATACTACTTTGGCTTTTTGAAGACACAGAGTGTGTAGAGAAAGTGAAAATTGTACAAGATACAGGTGAGTACAATTGTAACATCAACAGCACAGATGGAAATATAACCATTAGCACCAGCAGCTGTCCATGTGGCTTTTTTACTTCTATGAAACTACTAATGTTGTCATATCCTAGCAGTGTGTCAGTATAAGGGACTTTCACTGTTTGATGAAACGTTATGTGCTAAAAGATGGAAATTATGTCACTACTGCCACACCATCGTGTATACCAAGTTAGTAATGATGACGAGGGTGATGCTGATGTCACAGATGAAGTTATGGGTGTTCATTTAACAACAACTACTCACTATACATCAAGAGTTCTGACAGAACTTGAAAAATATAGAAAGGCATTTACATTGATACAAGATTTAGCCCAACAACTGTCAACTTGTGGTATGTAGGATTTTGAAGATGGTATCCTGGACTTGCAATTTTGAAAACAATATGGACTCAAGGGAAAAAAGTTAGGAATATGGAAATGGAGGCAGAAACTGGTAAGATAAAACATGTATGTAATAGTAATTTTACTTGTTTTTATAATTGATGTAGATGTTTTCAATAATAGGAATTGTGATAATATGTCTGACTGTGATCATGAGAATGTGTGTGAATCTTCCATTCAAGATCAAAGTACATCAGATGTATGATAACTTTGGTGAAAATGTCACCTAAGATGCGTAAAAGAGGACGGCCAAAAGGCGCTGGATTAACAGCAATTGGGCTACTAAAGAAAAAGAAAGCTGACAAGTTAACTCCATTTATTAAGAAATCTGAATGGGAGAAAATTGAAGATATTGTGCTATGTGTTAACATTTATTCTTTGATGTATATGTACAATGATGAGTGTTTTGATGAAAATGTGTGCATTCATTTGATTAGAAAGTATTTTACATTTGATGCTTGGAACCAAGTGAAAATGGTCGTGGATGTTCTGAAAGATAAAGGTTGTTGAATATGTCGTGTATGTCTACAACCACTCACTGGGAAAAGCATAGCCTGTGATAGCTTCTTGGAGTGGTATCGTCTCCAATGTATTAGGTTTAAGAAATCACCCAAGAAGAAAACTTGATTTTGTAGATCATGCTATGTTAAATAAGAATGTATTGATGTGTTCCTCTCAGTCTGTTCTGTGCAATAATAATAGTGATAATAATTACTTTACATAATAATAATAACGTTGAGTGCATTTTAGGTGTGGTTTCCGCTTGCCGTAAAATAGCTTGGAATTATCATTTTACAGACCTGTAAAAATAGTCACTTCATTTGTCAAACCCAGTCAGTAAATTGGCAAACACATCAATACCATTAATAAAAGCTTCTATAGCCATCATCTGTTCTGGCTTAACTGTGTCATATCCTAGCTTAGCAAACACTTCTTGAACAACCTGGTGTCTCCTTTTCTCAATACTGATTCATGTAGACACTATGTTTACATTAAAACCTAATATTACAAACCACACATATATAATGTTATTAATTAATGAAATGCCTTTTCGACAACCGCACTATGTGTGGTAAACCAAAACCTTCCTCTCTTAGCAAATGGTCTGACTCGTATAAACACTGTAGCAAGTAGTGCCAAATTAAATGACACAGGCAATTATAATTAACCACTCCTACTTTCACACCTCTAATTTAATAAAGATGGCCCTTGTTATGTCATGTCAGTGTAAACACTGACTTTCTGAGTGCTAAATTAGTAAAAGCTATATTACAACAAGTACCTAGTGTTATGGCTTTTGCTAATTGGTCACTGAAGCAAGCTGAAAAAAATTACAGCATCATCGAAAGAGTGTTTAGCTCTGGTTTATGCTATTAAGTACTTTAAAAACTACCTCTTGGGGCATTTTTTCACTGTGTATACATATCACAACCCACTACAGTGGTTGTCCACACAGAAGATGGAAGGAAAGTTAAGCCATTGGGCTTTGCAAGTTCAAGAATTTGAATTTAAAATTCTTTATAGAAAAGGCACCCACAATACAAATGCTGATGCTTTGTCATGGCAACCATGTACAGTTGCTACAAAAGTCATTTGTGGACCTAGTGAAAGTGAACTGATTAAGAAACAGGCTAATGATCCAATTCTAGCAAAAATCATTTCATACCTCAAGACAAACAGTAACAAAAAACCTCAAGGTACAGAATGGAAACACCCACAATACAGAAGGTGGCTTCAACTATGCCCCCAACTCAAGTTACAGAATGGTCTTCTCTATCATCATATCATTAAACAGGTTAGTAAAGAGCAGCATCTAGTGCTGATAGCACCATTAAGTCTCAAAGTGACTTACCTACAACAATGTCATGATGCCCTTTATGTGCTCATCAAAGGTATATGAAAACATTACTGCGATTACAAGAAAATGTGTACTAGTTTGGAATGGCAACAGATACTCAAAAATACTGCGACTTGTGTGTTGCTTGCAATCAAAGAAAGCCAGCACTAACTCAACTAGTCCCGTTGGTAAATATGCCTATTGGTATACCCTGGGAGATGTTAGGAGTGGATATTCTAAAAGTACCAATGTCATGTCAGGGCAATTCTAATATCTTAGTTATACAAGACTACTTCACCAAATGGCCTGTGGCCATTCCTCTGAAGGATCAAATAGCAGAAAGTACAGTGAAAGCTCTCATTGAAACCCTTAGTATTTATGGCATACCTACTTATATTCATTCTGACTAGGGAGCTAATTCTGACCAGGGAGCACACTTTTAAAAGAGACATGCCGGGCTTTTGGAACACATAAATCACAAACTACACCCTATCATCCCCAAGATGATGGTTTAGTGGAGCACACCAATCACTTCTTATTGCAGATGTTAAGGACATGTTGTGTTGAATCGAGTGATTGAGAGAAATGGCTACCTCTCCTCCTATACACCTACTGATCTTAAACGCACACATCTACTAAATGCTCACCATATCTTTTAATGTTTGGTAGAGAACCCACACTTCCATCTGATTTACATGGACTAGACACAGACACATATGTTTATTCTAAGTAACTCCAACATCAGCTAAATCAGATGTATGAATTAGTTGAACTGTACCTTATAGATGTAGCATCTACTCACAAGAAGGCATATGACACTCGGGCTCATACTAGGTCATCATTTCAAGCTGGTAATCATGTTTGGTTATCCAAACCAACAGCTGTAAAGCTCTGTTCAAGATGTGAGGGTGGGTGGACTGTTTGAAACACAATTCAGGTCAACCGACTGTCATAATTGCACACTTGGATGGACAAAAGAAGACAGTACATATAAATCATTTACAGCTCCATACTCTTAGACCAGTTCTAAAAGGAATACCACAGCATTCTCCAACACTTACACCATGTTGTCAGCAATCTCCTTTTAAACATTCTGTTATTGAGTCTGAATATGAATTATCTAACAATTACCCATTAGAAGAACCTTCCACTTCTCGACCTACCCGCACACACAGAGTTCCAGATAGATATGCTTCCTATGTCACTTTGTCACTCGAGACGAGCTCTTGAAGAGAGGGAGGTTATGTAGGATAATAATTAACATTAATTAACATTAATCAACATTAATAATCAATAAACGAGAGCACATGTTGTTTTGAACTGATTGTTTTTGTAAATTGTTTTTTTGAGGAATATTGTATAATTTGTATTACACTACCATCCACTGGTGCTACCATCGATTGCACTTCCACAGTTTGGAAACCCAAAGTGTCTCAAAAACCGTCAATGATCCCATTTAATGCTTCTCCACTGAAAACTTTATATAATAATGCTTCATTAGAACTTTCACAATAGCTGTGCATACGTGTTTATTATGCAACAAACTGAGGACCTTGAAACACAAAACAAATGTCCAGAATCTGTACAGGGCCGTAGCAAGCGGTCAGGCTGGTCAAGGTTTGGCCTAACCATTTTTATTTGAGCATCAAGACCACACCTACTGTACCACACTATAAATATTAATTAATTCTACATGTGAACTGTCATGGCAGTTGCATCAGAGACAGTCGCAATTGTTCCCAGTGAACCTCACCAGCCATTGGCTTTCAAATTCCCAAAAAAGACTTTTGGGAAAAAGAGCCCTGTTACTAGATGCTTTCAGCCTTCTTGGTTTAAGCAGTGGCCTTTTCTCTATTACAATGAGGCATTGGATGTTGTACTTTGCCATAATTGTTGGGTGGCCTCTCAACAGAAGTTGATCATGGCTTTAAATGCTGATACTGCTTTTGTAAGTTGAATCTTATAATATACCAGCTATAGTTAAAGTCATTGAGTCTGTGCTACATTTATATACAAGATTAGAATCAATAATGTGTCATTCCTAGAATTCTCGAGGTTTCTGTAATTGGAAGGATGCGACTGCTAGTTTCAAGAAACATGAGACAAGTGCATGCCATAGGCAAGACGTGGAGGTGATGATTACCCTTCCAGCAACAACAAGGGATGTTGGTGAACATCTGTCTCAGCAGCATGCATCTGATAAGGAGAGTAATAGAGATACCTTATATAAAATATTCATGTCAATCAAGTTTCTGTGCCGTCAAGGGCTTGCATTACTAGGTGATGGTTGTGAGTTTGATGGTAATTTTAAGGTATTACTTTCAATGCTTGCTGAGCTGGATCCAAGGGATGATAGGGCATAGTTCGTGATTGATGTGATTTAATACTGGGTAGTTGGATGAAAAGGAAGGAAAATGTGTATAGAAGTCCTGATATACAAAATGAAATTGTTAAAGTTATGGGTATTAAATTGCTTAGAATTTTGTCATGTGATCTCCAGCATTCACCTTTCCTAGCTATTATGGTGGATAAGACAACAGACATCTCAAATAAGGAGCAGGCAACTGTTGTCATTCGGTGTGTTGAAAATTTTACAGTGTATGAAGAATTACTTGGGCTTTATTCTCTACACTCAATTGATTCTGATGTTATAGTTGGAATGATTAAAGATGTGCTAATTCGAATGAACTTGAATATCAACAAGTTAAGGGGTCAATGTTATGATGGAGCCAGTACTATGAAGGGCCATAGAAGTGGGGTTTCTACACAAATAAGTCAAATTGAGCCAAGGGCAGTTTATACCCACTGCTATGGACACTCCTTAAATTTGGCTGCAAGTGATGCACTAAAGGGATCAAAATTAATGAAGGATGCATTAGAAACAGTGCATGAAATTTCAAAATTAATAAAATATTCACCAAGGCGAGAAGGCATTTTTCAAAAGTTGAAGGAAGATTTACCCTCCAATCCTGGAATTAGAGTTTTATGTCCAACGAGATGGACTGTTAGGGCTAAATCAATTGCTAGTGTCATCAAAAACTTTGATGTACTTCAAGATACATGGGAAGAGGCATCTACAATTGTGAAAGACCTTGAAACTAAGTCCAGAATACGTGGAGTATCAGCCATAATGAATAATTTTGATTTTGTTTTTGGAGCCATGTTAGGGGAATTGGTTTTATGTCATGCAGAAAATCTTAGCAGCACCCTCCAGCATGAAACCATGTCAGCAGCAGCTGGTCAAGAGCTTGCTCGTACGACTGTGCAGACACTTGAAACTCTTCGCAATGACAGAATGCTTGATATTTTTGGGCAAATGTGAATCAGTTTACTTCTACCCATGAAGTCCATGATGCACGGCTACCTAGGCAACAGAAGAGACCTAGAAGATATGAAGAAGGACCTTCAAGTGGAAATGTTCATGAAACTCCAAAGCAGTACTACCAACAACATTATTTTGAAGCTATTGACCTGATACTTAATTGTATTCAAGATCGGTTCAACCAACCAGGGTACAAAGTTTATTCCACTCTTGAATCTCTCCTAATGAAGGCAAGTAAACAAGAGGAGTTTCAAGTTGATCTTGAAGCTGTGTGTGCATTTTACAAAGATTATTTTGTCAAGGTACTTTTACATGCACAGCTCCAAACATTTGCTGTGCATTTCCAAGAAGTGATGAAAGAAAAGGAAACACTAGACAAACTCTCATTCTTTGACCTGAAGAATTATTTCTCCTCAATTTCAAGCTCCCAGGCTGCTCTTTTGGACCAACTTGCAAAAGTAATGCAGCTTATCTTGATCATGCCAGCAACTAATGCCTCCTCTAAGAGGTCATTTAGTGCTCTCAGAAGAGTCAAGAGTTAGTTATGATCTACAATGCTACAGGAACGTTTGAACTATCTCATGTTACTACATGTGCATAAAGATCGAACCGACAAATTGTGCTTAAAAACAGCTATCAATGAATTTATACAAGACTCACAACACAGAACAAACATTTTTGCCAAATACAAACTTTGACTTTTGATTGTTATTATATTAAATATTAAATTACTTGCTGCTAGTTTACTGCTATTGCTTGTACATGCACACAAGTACAATAGAAGTGACATATGGCCTGACCACTTAAAATTTGCTTGCTACAGCCCTGCTGTACTCTGTCCTGTTGACAGAAAGCAAATTGTAAAGACTAATTGTAGTTCAACTGGAATGGCCTGACAAACTTGGATATCTTCCTTCTCCATGTACACATTTAATTCAGAACATAAATACTGAAAGGTTACATTCCTAATCCAAAAATTCTCATACCAATCATTTTCATTGAAAGTTCTATTGACACATGTAGTCTCAAAAATCAGAGCTTCTAGACCTAATCTAATTAAATCTCTCTATGTAATGTTGAGAAGGCAGTGTGGATGCTAATATCAAAACCAGGAAAGCCATTTTTGTCTCCCTTGTCTTGAAAAGAAGATACTCCTTTTGATTAATGGATTAGTAATTCAAGGTGGGCGCCTCCTTAAAGCTAACATAACCATATCAATTCTTAAAGACTCCATCTTTCATTAATTACTATTATATTATAATTAACCACTCCTACTTTCACACCTCTAATTTAACAAAGTTAGCCCTGGTTATATCATGTAAGTGTAATCACTGACTTTGTGAGTGCTAAATTTCCACAGACACAAATATCAGAATTAACCTAGGCTAAATATACTAGTGTAAACAGCTCATAATGTTGTTTGAAGAAGAGGAGACACTATCAAATTATTTGTCATAACCCACCTAGTAAAATAGATTCTATTCAAGAAAGTGAGTTCCTATGACAAATACAAGTTGTCAAAGGAGATGAGAAGTCATGGAATATTACTCTCCAGTTGATTGGTCAGTCCTGTCAATTCAACCTTGATATACAGGAGCAGATGTAACAGGAATTCCAGAAGATAATTATCGAAGTTAAGAAAGAATCAAATTACAACCCTCAGATCGAGTACTGAGATGTACTAGCTTATTGACATTCTGACTCCATTTACATTGACAACACCTTCAATAATACCACTCCATTTGTTCTCTAAAGTCAAAGAAGAAATCATTCGAATGAAAAGAACAGGAGTACTCTGTATAGTTGATGAACCAACACAAATGGTGTTGAGGAATGGTTGTCATATCAAAACCTATTGATAAGGTATTTATATGTGTTCATCTTACTAAATTGAATGAACAAATAATTAGAGAGAGGCCTATCCTGCCTTCTAAGGACAGTTGTTGAAATAAATAGGAATTGCCAAAGTATTTTCCAAATTGGATGCTAATTCAGGGTTCTGGCAAATTAGACTAGCCAAAGAATCATCATTTTGAACCAATTTCAATACTCCATTGGAAGAATTTGCTTTAATATGTAGAAAAAGAGCACTTAAAGCTCAGATTGTTTACATAATGTAATGTGTTTTGTATGGTATCTGTGTATATAAATATTAAGTGTATGAGCACATGTATGATTTACTAGAACATTCTATCATGTGGTGTATCTAGAAAATTCTTTTTCATTGTTGTTATGCTTGGATATATATCATTGAGTTTTGTTTTCCAAGCCCGTCTTTGTCAATCTTGCAAATAAAACTATCAGGTTATGAGCCCAGCATTGCCTAAATAAGGAGTAAAGCAAGAGATGCAGAGAAGACTATAACAGTCCCACTGACGGGATCTAATTGTCCTACATGGAAAGTCCAGTGCAAGATGAATCTTATGAAAGATGGACTGTGAGGAATTGTCAATGGGAGTGAAGCAGCTCCAGAGGAGGGTACTGACAGGTATTCCAAATTCGTAACTCAAAGGGATCGTGCCCTCGCAACTATTGTTATGTCCATCGACCCATGTTTGCTCTACGTTATCGGTGATCCAAAGGACCCTATAGCTGTTTGGGAATTGCTCGCTGGCCAGTTTCAAAAAGCGACCTGGGCAAACAAGCTAGCATTACATGGAAGGCTACATTCATTATGCTTAAAAGAGAATGAGAATATTCAAGACCACAATAAGGCTATTACTGAGATTTTCAACAAATTAGCTGTAATAGGAGACAACATTGAAGATGAGGACAAAGTCGTTTATCTGCTAGCTAGTCTTCCAGAATCGTATGATATGTTGATCACACCACTGGAAGCTAATACTGATGTACCAGACATGAAAACTGTCACTGAATGTTTGCTACATGTAGAACGAAAAATAAAGGATTGAAATGCCTCAAGCGCAACACTTGAAGGAATAAAAGAAGCCATCGTGGTAAAGCAGAAGAAACGAGGACCCAGATGCCATTTTTATAAGAAAGTTGGACATATGCAATGCAACTGTCATAAGAGAGAAAGAAAGAGTTAAGGTTGGAATCGGCACATGAGGAGTAAACCCCGAGTTAACTGTGCAGAGTCTAGAAGTTGAAATCATGATTCTGATTGCGATGAAGTTGGTTTAGTGGTTCAACATGTTTTATCAGCTGGAGTTGAGATGTCACCTAAAAGGAACTGGATCATGGACTCAGGAGCTACTTGTCATGTATACAATGATTGCAACTCATTTGTTGAACTGCGTAATCTGAAGAAGACTCTTGATATCACTCTTGAAGATGGTCATACGTTGAAAGCCATCGGGCATGGAACAGTGATCTTGATGATGAAGACTGGTTGCTTAACAAGGAAGTGTAAGCTCCATGATGTATTGTTTGTTCCCAATCTTACCTGCAATTTACTAAGTGTGTCCAAAGCTGTAGAAAAGGGAATCTCAGTTATCTTTAATAAGTGTGTATGTGTCATTAAGGATGCTAAACACAGATTGATCACTGTTGAATACAAAGTTGGAAGTCTCTACCATGTGATGTATGCTAAACCGAAGGATCATGTTTACGCTGTTACTGAGCTAAAACTGCCAGAAAACAATGAGCAGTTGTCAAGAGAACATCTGCGGCACCGTCGATATGCCTTGGAGTGAAAAACCTTCAAAAACTAGCAAGTGAAAAACTTGTAGAGGAGTATGACTATTGTGCTTCGAAGCAGATCACGTTCTGTGAACCTTGCCTGAAAGGCAAACACAAAAAAAGTCAATTTCCACCTTATAGTAAGAGGACAACAGCTGAACCTCTGGAATTGGTCCATAGTGACGTCTGTGGAAAACTGAAGTCAAAATTCCTGAGTGGTGCTGAGTACTTTGTTACATTCATCAATGATAAGAAAGGTATGTCTGGGTATATGTGATTAAACATAAAAGTGATGTATTCAAAAAGTTTTGTGAGTGGAAGACAGAAGTGGAGAAATCACTAGGACACTGTGTAAAGACTCTTCATACTGATAATGGGGGCAAGTATACCTCAACTGAATTTGAAGCACACCTCAGAAACGAAGGAATAAAGCACGAGTTTACCATTCCCAAGTGTCCTGAGCAAAATGGAGTAGCTGAGAGGTTAAACAAGACATTGATTGAGATGGTTCGTGCTATGTTAGCTAATTCAGGACTAGTTAAGTCTTTTTAGGCTGAAGCGCTTGCAACTGCTGTGTATTTACGGAATCAATGCCCAACAAAAGCTATCAAAGGGAAGACTCCATACAAAGCAATCAGTGGTGAGAAACCAAAAGTAGGACATTTGAGAGTTTTTGAATGTACTGCGTATTCACATTTTCCAAAAGACAAAAGATATAAGTTGGATGACAAAGCACGAAGGTGTATCTTCCTAGGGTATTCTACCAACCGAAAAGAATATCGTCTATACGATCCAAACTGTTTAAAAATTGTCCATAGTCGTGATGTGAAATTAAACGAATTTGTAAGCGGAGTTGAGAAGGAGACTGCAAATGAAATGACAAGAGATTCACGAGTGATAATTCACTGTTCCAGGGATGATGTTGAAGCACTTGAAGATGACAATTCATTGAAAGAAGAAACTGAAGAACAGGAGAGGGATAATAAAGAAAGCACTGTGACAGAAGAGAAAACAGAGCCGACAGTCAGACGATATAATCGTGAAATGAGTCGCCCTGATTACTATGGCATATGGGTCAACTCTGTTAATACTATCACTGAACCACTCACTGTGAAAGAGGCACTAAGTTCTTCTGAGAAGGAGAATTGGAAAAGAGCAATGCAGGCTGAGTTTGAATCTCTTCACTCAAACCAGGTTTGGGATGTAGTGCCTCCGCCAAAAGATCGAAAGGTCATCAACAGCAAGTGGGTTTTCAAATGTAAGTTAGGTGAAAATGGACTAGTTGGACACTACAAGGCAAGACTGGTTGCACAGGGATACTCACAGATACCAGGACTAGATTATGAGGAAACCTTCTCTCCTGTGGTTCATTTTGAGTCTGTTCACTCAGTTATAGCTCTTGCCATTCATAGAAAGATGAAACTGTATCAAATGGATGTAAAGACTGCATTCCTAAATGGAGAATTAACTGAAGAAGTGTTCATGAAACAACCCGAAGGTTTTGTGGAAGAGGGTAAGGAAAACTTAGTCTGTCGACTGAAATGAAACATCTATTGGCTAAAGCAGTCACCATGCTGCTGGAACACTGCCATTGATGATCATCTAAGAATGATGAAGTTAGTACAAACAAAGGTGATCCATGTTTATATGTGTCTACTGATGAAGAACATGTCATTATTGCAGTTTACGTAGACGATATTTTAGTAGTTGGAAGGACTGATAAGAGAATTGCTGAAGTGAAGACTGCCATTGCTAATCGATTTGACGTTAAGGATATGGGTAAATTGCACTATTTCTTAGAAGTTAAAGTTGTCCAAGACATTGAGGCAGGTACTATATGGATCGGACAACCAACTATACAGAGAATCTTGTTTCAGATTTTAGTATGCAAAATGTGAAGACCTGTAAGACACCAGTTAACCCTAGTCTGAAACTGACTAAAGCAAAGGATGACTCGACATACATTGATGGAGAATTGTATCAGTCTGCAGTTGGAAAGCTAATCTACCCTTCCACAAGAATGAGGCCAGACATCGCCTTTGCTGTCAGCAACGTTGCCAAGTTTACAGCGAAACTTACTGAACAGCAGTGGAGAGCAATGAAGCATATCATACGGTATCTAGCTGGTACTACCAACTTCGGATTACTGTTCACCAGGAATGAATCAACTGAATGTACAGGATACTCGGATGCTGACTGGGCAGGAGATATTGATGATAGAAAGTCCACATCAGGCTACCTATACCTAATGTCAGGAGCACCTGTTAGCTGGAGAAGTAAGAAGCAGTCATGTATAACGTTGTCAACTGCCGAAGCTGAATATATGTCCTTAACATCTACAGCTCAAGAGGTCATTGCCTGGTTTGTCTTCTTGTTGAATTACTTAAGGAGTCAATTACACCAGCTATCATATATGAAGACAACCAATCAGATATATGTATGACTAAAAACCCAACATTTCATGGTCGAAGCAAACATGTTGCCATAAAATACCATTTCACAAGAGATGAAGTCAAGAAGGGAAAAATCAATGTCCGATACTGTAAGACTGAAGACATGATTGCTGATATGCTAACAAAAGGACTGTATGCTGAGCAATTCATGAAACTAAGAAAATGGCCGGAGTAAAGGAATTACACCAACAATCTGACATAAAGTGAGAAGGAGTGTAGAAAAAGAGCACTTAAAGCTCAGATTGTTTACATAATGTAATGTGTTTTGTATGGTATCTGTGTATATGAATATTCAGTGTATGAGCACGTGTATGATTTGCTAGAACATTCTATCACGTGGTGTATCTAGAATATTCTTTTTCATTGTTGTTACGTTTGGATCATTGAGTTTTGTTTTCCAAGTCCGTGTTTGTCAATCTTACAAATAAAACTATCATAATAGGCTTCCCTTTGGTATTACTTCAGCCCCAGAATATTACCAAAAGTAGATATCTGATATTCTTGTAAGTCTACATGGAGCCATTGGTATGATAGATAACATTCTTGTTTATGGCAGTTCACAAGAGGAGTATGATTAATGTTTGTCTATAGTTCTTCAAATCTTAGAAAGAGAAGGGGTAACACTCAATGTAGAGAAATGTCAATTCTTCACAATTGAAGTTACGTTTTTAGGACAACTTTTACAAGCCACAGGTATTCAACCTGATCATGACAAGATCCAGACTATTCTCAACTTACCAGAACCTCAAAGTAAGGAGATTTCTAGGAATGGTAAATCAGCTCAGTAAGTACAGCTCAGTAAATGTGTCACCTCTATCTCTACATGCCTAATCAACCAATTATTGTATCAGCAGATGTATCATATCTTATTGGATAGGTGCTATTATAAGACAAAGACAACCAGATGGTAAAGTCAGGCCTGTCACCTATGTGTCAAGATCACTTACAAATACAGAACAGCAGTGTGAACAGATTGAGAAGAAATTGAGAATGAAGCTAATGAGATTCAAATACACCATTTCTCATGTATCAGGGAAAGAATTAGTTACTGCATATGCATATTGTCTCAGCAGGAATTGAATCAGCAATATAATGTTCTTTACCAAAAAGTAACTAAATTTGTTAATATTGTGATTGATAGTCTTCCAGCCTCAGATGGATACCTCAAAGAGTTTAAGGTCACTAAACAATAATCAAGTACTGTTTGAGTCAGTTAAACCATATTATCCTTTTACAATAGAACTAACAGTAAATAATGGACTACTACTTAGAAGAGCAAGACTCATCTACCACCTACACTACAATCACAGATAATGAAGAGACTTCATAGTGCCATCAAAGGATCACTAAAACCAGACAACAAGCTAAAACTTTAGTATGGTGGCCTATACAAGTCATCAAATTACTGAAATTATCAATCTTTGTTCTGAATGTTCGAAACTAGATATTGATGTCCTGAGCCATTATACCATCTGAACATTCACAGTTGCCATGGCAACACATTGCAAGTGATTTATTTGAGTGGAAAAACTCAATGTATATATTAGTTATCAACTATTTCTCACAATATATTGAAATATCAAAATCTCATGAACCACGGCAGAAGCCAAAAAACCATCTATACCATACTATGAACAAATCAACTTAAAAGAGAAGGAATTAAGAGAGAAGCAAAAACAGACATATTACACAGTGTTACATCATCATGTTGTAAATGTTTCATCATTATACCATATATCCTTAATAAGAAAAAAATGTTTTATCTTCTGTTTAATTAGGTGAATATATAATCACTTTTATTTGAAGCAAACATATACTAGAGTAGAGGTTTTAGTGCATCAAAGTCTTGTTACTGAATGAAATAACAGCTAGAAATATAGTTTCAAACACTTCAGTAATATATTCATGAGAAATGAAGGTGATTATAATATACCAAAACATGCGGGCTTTACCAGTTTTTTTCTCTTTCTGTGTCCTTTTTGCATTGTGCTTCCTTTAGGTCTGCCAGTAGGCTTAGGAATAGATTTACTGATAAGCTACCTCCTCCTGTCTTCCATGAAACTTTCTTGATGAAATTTATGAAAACAGTTTTGAGTAAAAAGCATAATGGAGCTTCACACTTGCTATACTGACATGTTGTTCGCTTCATTACACCACAAGTGAATTTACAATACACACAGTCCTTGCCTTTATACATTCTCACTGGTGTATGTTCAACAGCAGGATCACATCTTCTCCCAGCGATAGATTGATGAAGCGACACTTTAATATCACCAAGGTTTTACGAAAATTGAAATGACTTAGTTTTCCTCAAGGATGTACCTCTTTGTAGATAATGTACGAGTTCACAATAGCAATCTCAACAAAGTGTAAGAACGTCTTCCAGCATTTATGTGTTTGGTAAAGAATGTTGTAATATTTGATAAGTTCATCAAACAGATCAACATCATTCATTAAACAATTATAACTATAGACTATTGCAGGAATTGGTACATCTTTCTTCTCATTTACTCCAGCATTATTTTTTACATTTCTAAGCACTGTACCTTCATAATGACTGGGATGTTCATTAGACATAACAGATACACACTTAGTATCTTTCCACACTACATACACCAATGTTCCATCCTGTACATATACACCATCACCTTGACTCATAGACTTATGCGCCAGTTTCTTCTTCAGGTTTGAGATTTCAGTAGGAACTTCAACACAATTACAGTCAAGGGTACCTGTGACATGAACACCAAGCCCGTATAAGTCAGTAACTAGTACACAGCTGGTATTAAATTTATCTTTGTAAACAGAATACCCTTGTGATAAATATTCTTTCAGCAAACTTGTTACGACATCATATCCTAGGCCATTTCAGCTCCTGACCTCTACATTCTTTCCTCTGTATACAGAAAAGGATGATGTATACCCATTGTGTGCGTCACATAAGCACCACAACTCGAAACCCCACTTGACAGGTTTGTTATATATATATATATGTGTGTAGTGGACTGGGAAAAGGGTCATTTGGGAAAATACGTATAATTGAGATAATTATGGTCAAAGTTTAATGTTCAGGATGTGCGTTATTTAGAATATAAACATTGACAATGGCAGCTGAAGCTCTTGCGTTAGAAGCTGAATTTTCTCTACGAGAAGAAGAATTCTTTGGGAACAGGTTGGAAGAGAGTGATGCTGATTTGAGTGATATTTCAGCCAGCGATAGCGAGAGTAAAGAGGAAGATGATGCAGCAGGTATACAAGTAGAAGCTTGTAAAGATGACAAAGAAGTAGAAGCTGTAAAAAACTTCATTGCTAATACTTGTGGCTGCTCCAAGAAAAATGGAAAGCCTTCTAGTGATTATTTTGATCAAAACGAATATGAGGAAGCAAGAATGACCATGGCTAAGCTCAACAATGACGAGCTCGACTTGGTAATATTAAGCCAGATCAATGCCCATCATTTTTCTGGTCAACTAGACGGTCATAGAACAGAAACTGAGAAAAGTGTTAGAGTGAAGGAATATACTAATTTTGTTTACAAAACTTGTCATATCTGTCTTAAGACATTCATGTTTCTCCATGGAATTGGAAAAAAGCGTTTTCGTACTCTGATAAAGCATTACCAATTAAATGGAGTTACCGTTCGAACACACGGTAATGTTCGTAGACTTCCTTGGAATGCTTCTACTGTTCATGATAAACAAAGAGCTGTTACTTTTATCAAAAATTTTGCTGAGGCCAACTCGCTCCCTCTTCCAGGTAGAATGCCGAAGTTTCATGACTATAACATAATCTTCTTCCAACAAATGTGTCTAAAGCTTCAGTGCATAGACCATATGTGAAATCTTCAGAAGAACTTAAGCTTACCAGCGATACACCAGTAAGAACATTTGGCTATCGAGAATTTTGCAGGTTGTGGTTTGAAGTGGTACCCTTCATTAGATCAATGCCACCTGCTGATGATCTTTGTTTCACATGCCAGAATAATTCAACATCGATTATGAAGTCTGCCAACCTAAGTGAAGATGAAAAAACAAAGAGGCTGCTACTGGCTCAGGAACACCTTGAGGTTGCAAAGCGACAAAGGCTCTACTACAACCAGAAAATAATTGCTAGTAAGTCTGCTATAGACCAGGTACCAAGTAATAAATCGGTCACTCTTAGCTATAGCTTTGATCATGCTCAACAGATCTATCACCCTAGTCGTCCTCAAAATCCAGGTCCCCTTTATTTTAAAACTCCATGCAAATGTGGTATATTTGGTGTATGTGACGAAGGTAGTGGTACACAACTAATTTTTTTAATCGATGAAGCTCGGTCGTGTGGTAAAGGTGCCAACAGTATCATAAGCATGGTTCACTACTATTTGGAGTACTATTCTCATGGAGAGGAAAACATGTGTCTTCGGGCAGACAATTGCATTGAGCAAAATAAAAATAATACCATGATCTCTTTCCTTGCTTGGCATGTTGAAACAGGTCGTAGTAAATCATGTGAATTAAGCTTCATGATACCTGAAAATACAAAATTTAGTCCTTACAAGGGTTTTTTGGTCTGATCAAACTAAAGTATATGCGTGTTGATGTGTCTTCACTTGCTCAAATAGCCAAATTAGTAGAAGAGTCAACACAAGGTGGACAAAACAGGGCATTTGTAATTGGATCTGAACCACCATCTCAACGTTTTTATTATTATGACTGGAATGAATTTCTTTCCACCTACTACATACATATACCACAAATAACTTCATACCATCACTTTTATTTTTCTAAGGAGTATCCTGGAAAGGTAGTACTTTGAGAGTTTGCTGACTCAGAAGAGATTATGATGGATGTTTTGAAACAAGGTGTTAACGTTGACCCAACTGCACTTCCATGTACACTTTCTCCTTCTGGACTCTCTGAACAAAGAAAACAGTACCTTTACAATGAAATACGAGTCTTTTGTGATGAAGAGTATAGAGATATCACTTGCCCAGAACCATCTCGAAAGCATCCAATTACTGACACATCTGATAGTGCTGGCCTATCTACAAAGAAGTATAAGTGTCTTTGATCTCATTGTAGAAATCCAGGTCACTCAAAGACACGTAAAGGTCAGATAACCTGTCCTGAGTTACTTAAAGAAACTGGAGATTAAAGATGAAGCTGTTCACAATTACTGTAATACTAGTATTAGTTTAAATTTTGGCAAATTAACTTTCATAGATTGTATTGTGCTTTAAAAATTAAAGATTTTGGTTTATAATGAGTTATATTATAGTGCTTAAAGCCACATGAAAAGTTTTTACTGAAATCACAATAACCACAGTGACCACATACCTTGTAGCTACTTCATAGGGTGTAATAAAAGTGTTTATAACTCAGTGATATCTTGCACTATAAACACGAAATTTAAAATTTAGCAAGTTTAGATGTCAATAGTTATTATGAAATCATAATCTGAAAATCGACCATTTATCCCAACTGACCCCTTTTCCCAGTCCACTACACATATATTGACAAAATGAAAACCATACCTCAGACTGCACCATTTGCTCATCTATGCTGATATCACAATGTGGTTGGTAAAGCTCTTTACAACGCTTTTGAAGATGGTTGTTCAGTGGTCATAGTTTACAAAGTTTGTCCCCTTCTTCCTTCAACTTCTCCGAGTTTTCATTTACTATATGAAAAATGATAGATAGCCATCAAGTTCAAACCTGTTTCGACTGAAGACTTTAGAAATTAGAGGATTATAACACAAACTTGTAGGCATCCACATGAGTCTGTAGCAAGGTATGCTACGATATCATAAATGAACAAATATTCCCACAAGTGAATAGAAATCATCTGGGACCATCTGTTTGAACTATCGATACATTGTTGGATGGTTATTTTTCTGGAGCTCGGCCATACCCATTGGTAGCATCACTAATTTTCTCAACTATGTCATATCAAAATAAAGTTTGAAAAGATCTACTGGTGATAGTTCACTAAACCCAATGGCAAATGTGCTCCAACAGCTCTCAAAGGATTGAAGTCATGAGGTTTTGGAATCACGTACTTGAAATGTCTTTTGTATTTTTTTGTCAATGGTTGGGCTTTTGGATTTAAGGATGTACCCCTGCCACAACCTCCACCCCTTACATAACCCCTGCCACGGCCACGACTCCTTCCTCGACTCCTGTCACTTCCACATCATTGATAAGCTGTCAGAGTGTCTACACAGCTATGATTATCTTCACTGTTAATCATGAACATCAAACATAGTATAAACAGTTTTACTATTGTCTGTACTGGGGGCCTTTGTGACTTATCTACAAAGTTCAAACATTACGTGTGAGCTTATCATAATTATATGATATAAATACCTTAGATTTAGGAGGAACTTCTTCATCAGATACTTCTTGCTTATCAGGACTTTCATTTGAGTCAAGTAAATCCAGGCATTCAGAACTGTAAGATCGTACAATCGCACTATCATCTTCTTGAAGCAAACTCAACACATGGCTTACATCCATGCTTCTAAAGATTTGCTTAAAATTTACTTTTCTAATTATACAAATGAAATATATTTCTGGCCAATAATTAGAGTTTTTTTCTACAAGATGCAAATTGTTCCAGTTCTTCTAGCAAATGTAATTTTTGAGAAAAAATATCAAGGGTTTACACAATTTTGCATGGGGTGGGAAACCAAGAGTTAAAACAAATGCCATATCAATCATCTAATATCATGATACCAACTGGTTTAGTGATAAAGAGAAATCAACGAGACATTGTTAGTAATCCTCAAGAGAATTCTCCTATTATTGATGAAGTACCTTTAGAAGATCCAACTGGTGATGAGACTATTCAAACTCAAACTAATAATGTTCTTATTGCAATTAATTGTAATGTCAAAGACAACATCACTAGAAGTGGAAGAATATCTCAACCACCAGTATGATATAATATGTATTGGACTTAAGAACCTAATATGTATTGACCTCCCAGAAGAAGAGATGTAGTGGTATGACTACTTATCATTAATACATAATTATTATTCATTGTCTTGTCCTTGTATGTAACTTATATATCTGAGTTGTTTACTCTATCATGTTTCTACTATTATTACTAAGAGATCTTTATCAATCAACTAAACATATAGTAACAAACAATACAATAATACCTTATCAATAGCATCAACAGTAGCTCCAGACTGTATTAAAAGATCGGCTGTTTCAGTATGTCCATTCAAAGCAGCATAGATCAAAGGTGTAGCATTGATCTAAATAATCATAATAATATAAGACATAAGATATAAATATAGTGGTACATAACAACATGTGACATACAGTAAAAGACATTATTACTCACTACAGTTGCTATAACAGTTAATATAATACAGTATATGTGGTATATTTTGTGGGTATAAATTTTCACAATTTTACCCAAAATTCATATTCTTGAAAAACATTTTTGCAAATTAAGATAGATCTATTTTGTGGTGAGGCATATTCAACAAATTATTAATAGGTGTGACTTCCCAATCATTAATGGGTGTGGTGTAATAGTTACAATTACCTACAGTACAAACGTGTTCTCGAGTCGTTATCAACAATGTCTACCTCATTCTCTGTGGACTCTGCAATCTGTAGCCACCACATTTATAAAGAAATTTGGACACCATTCCTAGGAGAAGTCCTTTCATGCAAAGAATAACAAGGTAATGTACATGATCTGTACACTACCGCTGTCAAGCGATCTTGTGACAACATAACACTTGGCACGCCTATTTTTCTAAGAAATATAAATGTTAGTGGCTTTTTAATTTCGCAGAATTTGCTCAAATAACAAAATTCACAAAATTAAATCCCCATGAAATATACCACGTATACGGTATTATGTAGTATATGACTTTATACTCAACTATGTACCATATTAACCTGATACTGGAATATTAATGTATAGGTATTATGTAATGTAAACAGTGACATAGAGGACAAAAGCAGCAGAATAACTCTATGTACATATAATGGATGAGGATCAATCTATAACTTATATTAATGATAAGTTGTTAAAATGTCTTTGTAAACAATGTAATTAAAATGTATCTCAAGTTAAATCTATAACAATTGGTATTAAAATAAAAATAGTAACTAGCAGATTACTTGGAACTAAAGATATTATAGATCATTGCTATATATGATAATGATGACACGTTCATACAATAAAAACGATAAGATGACAAGGACCTTACTACTCTTACTGTATATAGTTGATGACAAATATTTTATCAAATAAAACAAGTAACATTTTGATAATGATATATGGAGTATGAAATGAACTAAATTATTAAAGAATATATTCAAAGATTGAAAACAGGTCAAGAGCAAAGAACAACTTGTGACAACTCCATAGGCGGAGGAAGCTCAAAAAAGTTGGGGGGGGGGGGGGGCTGAACATATTTGTACACAGTTTCACATGCAAAAGTATACATTTTAAAAATGAGAATTAAAATGCACCAAAATATTTTCTTCGTTCATCATTTTTTTGAACAAACTCCTTAGCAAGTTCTTGCAGGTCTACTAGTAATAAATGTTAGAATGCAAAATGAGTTACTCTATGTACAAGTTGGGGGGGCTCTGCCCCCTTTATAAAAGTTGGGGGGGCATCAGCCCCCTTCGCCCCCACCCTCAGCCGCCTATGAACTCTTAGTTTGATCAAATAACATTGTCATAACATATTTAATCTCAGATGTTATTATCCTTAGGTATAGCTGTATTTGTTATAGTACATGTACATGTACTCTAGTACATAACTACAATGATGTAGACTATACTACTGACTGTTTCCTAAGTACATGTACTTGTACATCATTACTAATACTATATACTTATTAATGGAATGAAGACAGAAAAAGTATTTTCTAATTTAGACTGGAGTAGTCAAGAGACAACACTAACCATCTATCCATATATATCATGTATCTATCTACATTCATTCAGATATTCAAACATCCATTTATACATCCATTTATCAATCTATCCTTCAATAGATCAACATATTAATTAACATGTATACATTTCACAACGTAATCATATCATTCACTTCTGTAAACCATATTCCATCTAATAACACAATAACTACCACTGCATGATATAAAGAGGTATGACTAATTCCTATGACTGGCCATTTTATGCTGCATATGACTTAATACTCTACCATTTATCCTGGTATTGGAGTACTATGACAAATTATCCAAAGTGTAGCTTGACTAGTATATTTGAATGTAACCATGTTATCATATGTAACCTTTGTGAGCACAGACGTTTGATAGACAGTATAGACAGAAGAGTATGAGTTATGTTTTAGCTCATAAACAATGATAACAGTGACAACATAGTTCAGAGATGGACATGAAAGAAAATAATCTAGTTCATTGAGGAAACAGAGTAAGTCTATGCACATTATGAGTCCATCAAAAGCTTTACAAGCAAAACATTTTTAGTAGGAGCAGTATTAAAAATGGATAAACAATATCAACACATTATCACATCAGGTTAGTATATCAGGACATCTTTAGGGGAATGGGGGCAGACATTGCATCATCTACTCAATATCCATCTACTATGTATCTACATTTACTTTAAAAAATCTACCTAGTATCTACTTGTATTAATACCATCTACTTTCATGTATTTACATTTACTTTCATGCAGTAATATCATTTACTTTCATGTATTTGTTGATAAAAAAACAAAAACTGCATTTAGTCTGAAATTGAAAGAAGAGTGAAAATTACTGTAAAAAAGTAGCTGTTCTATTCGAGAACTTTGTAAACGAGTTCGCCGCTGGCTTAAAACTATTCCTGCTTTGGAAAATAGCCGCTCGACAGAAGCAGAACTACAAGGTACTGAGTGTAACTGTAATGCTAAATTATATAAAGGGCTATCTTTCCTTTCCATCCAAAACTTCAAAGGTTCAATGTCCAACGTAGGATGAGTGAAGTATGCCTCCATTTCTGCATCCACCTCATTTGTGAAACCAGTTGGTTTGAGACTAATGAGACTAATTAGGCTCGTTGTACTGAAATCCAAGAGCCTCTTGGACTTTGCTACACAATCTTTATTACTGCTAGGTCGAGATGGAAAGGAGAAAAAGTGGCAGTAGTCAACAGATGTGGTAGCAGTCATTTTACTTGATACTAAGGAGGTGTGGTTAATAAATACACGCTCAAAATTTCGTGTACTGTTTTCGACAGTTGTGTATGTACATCTATCTACATTTTAGACAATTTTTCGTGTATATACTCGTGTATCGTGTATACACGTGCAATGTCTGAATGGGGGGATTTGTCAAAACTCCACCCATTGACAAATTTCATATTCCAATTTTATGTAAATATAAACTGATCAATATATATATGAGGCTATATATTACACATAAACAAAAACAAAAACAAAGTCAAACGTCAAATCATCAGGTACATGTATGTAGTAGATGGTAGGTTGCCCACCCTAACATTTTCAAAGTTGAATGTTGCCCCTCCTTGAAACATTATCTAAATGAAACCTTGTAAATGTATGATTTGTCATCAGTGGTCACTAACATTGTGTTAAAGTATGTAAAGTATGTGATTTCTGAATATACATTTTATACTCAAGCATTTAGCTATACAAGTTTAATGTCTATATGCATACATGTCAGTACTATATTGATATGTTATACAGTTTATATGTTGTTATCACTATATTATGACCAATTTGAGTTTAGTGGGATTTTTGTAGAATTTCAATAATGAAGAATGTCATGAACCTATGTTGGGTGTGGCCTCATAGTAACATTTAAACATTTCTTCATTATTTGCTGTTAGTTCCTTCTTAGTATTTCATGATTTTGATATAAAAGTAATTTTCTCCAGTTTCTAAATATTATGCCACATCTAGTGAACACTTGTGCAAGTGTTCATTAATGATATACAAAGTATGTGTGATGTTACATCATTGTGGTAGGATAAGAACACCATTCAATTTATATGAGATTTTTAGTTCACTACTTTCCTAACAGTTAGTGCTCTATTATCATATCATAATTAAGCAGAGGGTTGTAAAACATATTGAATGGTACAAAACATTTTCTCTACCTTACTCCTAGCCTGAGATATAAATCTAAGTTATTTATCAAATTCAAATTAAACAGATTATAACTTAGGGTTTCTTTCAGGGGGTGGGGGGCATTTGCACCCCTTTGGGTTTGTCTTGCCCCCATTGGAATGCTGAGAATTTTGTTTCACATGTGAATCAGTTCAAGTATTTATAAAAGCTTTAATGGCAGAAACTGTCAATAAAAGATAACAATAGATAAAATACATTCTATACAACAATTCTTCTAGGTTTTCTAGTCCAATATGTTTAGCTATATGTGCATATGCAAGCGAGCTATAGCTTTTAATACCAGTCAAGATGTGACCTAACTGTCAATGTATTATGTAGGTGCCAATAATGTGTTTGTACAGATCATTGACACTTGCATAGTACATTGACAGTTAGGTCATAACCTGTATTACTACTCTACGCATACCAAAGTACAAATTAATTTCACCAAAATCAGGAAATTTCATAATATTGCTCAGCAACATAGGATACACAGTCAATAATCATAATATATACCTGGCAGATGTACATTATGTTTGTGTCATTGCTCAAGGACATAGGATACAACCATAACTTATACCTGGCAGATCTAAACTATGTTTGTGTGAAAAAAGTCCCAGATTCCACCATAATACGTCAAATCAAATGTAAAAAGTCAAAATTTTCCGGGGGGGCATGCCCCTGGACCTCCCAATTTGTCATGTGCAAAGCACACAGATATTACTTTGCCAACCCCCATTCTCCAATTATATCACAGTTTGTCCTCCCCCTTGACAAAAAACCTGAAAAAAACCCTGTAACTATCTCGTACCTATGCAATAAAGGGAATCTAGTGACTTAAATCCAATATCTTGATAGTAATGACATGATATGTAACTCATAGTTATAATGGTAGATTAATAAATAAAAAACACTAGATCCTTTAAGTTCTCACATTAAGGAAATCAACATCTGATACAAGACTTTCTGATCAGTTTTAGGTTTGATATTTAGTATTTTCTACTAATATACTTTAATGACCTTTACATATTGTCTGTCTAATGTAGTGATCTAAATAGACAGTATCCACAATATGAGAGAAGTGTTAGTATTAACTAAAGTCAAGTATACATATTATTACATAATGTTACATAATACAATAAGTATATTCAAACAGTAATTATTATTATCTAACACTTACATCATCAGTTGAGTTAGGATTAGCACCTCCTTTAATCAACTCAGAGACCACATTAGAATATCCCATGTTAGCTGCATTATGGAGCGGAGTCCATTGGTGCTAAATTAAGAGTAGAAGATAATGCTATTTAATTACTGCTATATTTCACACATGACAATAATCTATTAACCATATAGCTAGTATGATATCATAACTGACACTATAAAGTCATATTATGATAGTACATTACTTCATATATAACATTAACTGAACTGTATCTGAGACAATGTGAGTTTATAGAGATGATCTTAGAGTCAACACAAGTACTCAGTTCACTTGTAACTAACAATTGACTGGTTTAATTATGTTTACACAATGTTAATTAACTGGAGCTAGTATGTCTACACTTCAGTATATGATTATATCTTATTGTTTATATAGTATACTACAAATAGTATAAACTGTTTGAATTATAGAGTTATTATGATGAGATATAGTAAGTATATGTTGATGTAGTTTGATATTAATAACATATCCCATCAATATACTAGTATAACCTCTGTATAACATACTATTTGTATGATATATCTACTGAGAGTTTGATAGTAACTCTGTTAGGATTGTGTTGATGAGCTATTAATATTGGTTCATTAAATGTATACTGTCTTACATGATACATGTATGTGTGTGTCACTAATATATATTATATGATATGATGACATTTATTAACTTACAAAGCCAGGTTTATGATAATTTGGATTTCCTCCTCTTCTTAAAATATCTTTGACATCATTAACATTACCACTACGGGCTGCAGAATACAATTCTTCATCCTATTATAAAGATAGTGTTCGTATATCTCATGTATTGTAGTATATAGTGAGTATACAAATCAACTCTTACAATTATAACACTACTAGGTAGAAAATATATCTACATAATAATACTGATATGTAAATAGTATCACATGATATGATATAATGATAGAAAGATTATAGACTTACTAGTTTGTCTTGTTGTGATGACATCTTTAAGTCTGTACTGTTCTAAGGATCTGTAGATATACAAGTAATAATTATAGTAATTAGGTGGGTGTGTACTGACTATATAAACTATTACTATATGTTAGTATATCAGTAGTCTTGTCTCATTCTATGAGGAAGATTCCTTTGTTTGTTTCAAATATTTAACTTGTTACAAAGTGAAAGCAATATCTTTTAAGATTAAATATGATTCTAGTATCTAGATATGAAAGGTTTATGAAGTAAGCCTCTTATATACATTACTAATGTTAGGATGGTAGAAGACTATAATAATATTTATTTACAACACCTCCCATAATTGCATTCCTTAGCTAGGACACAAAAGTCAACCAGAGTTACCAGACTACAGTGCACATAAACAGAACCAAGATAGGAACCAGTCTCATAACATTATTTGAGTATGTATAATGTACTTAATGGTATTAACAACATATTTAGGGTTTAGGGTTTGAGATTTATATTCTCAAATAGTTACACTCTCTGGTAAACCCTACAAAACAGTCTGTTTACAAATTTAGATAATGTTAGTAGCTGAAACTAAAGATATGCCATACCAGACCTACTTATCATTTGAGTCTAACTCTGGGGACAAGACTAGAGCTAGACTGGTTCATGAGACTACTCAGTTCTATATTATGTCTTAATACAAAGTATGTTCAATTCAACAACACTACTACTATATTTAGTATAGGTAAGAAATGTAACATATAACGTATTAGTATTTAAACAGTAACTTGAGGTACTGGACCCAGTACATATAGTAACATGTAACGTTTCAGTAAATACAGTTTATCAGGTACACTGACATATTAATAATACTTACCACGTTTTGTTGAGTAAGGAAGACTATACTGTAATGAATGATGTCCTGATCTTGAAGACTACTGTATATCCTAGCCTTGAGAAACTGGTTGTCAGTGCGTTATTCTTTATCATTAAGAGATACGCCCACTACTTAAAATACAAGGAATTCTAATTAACCTTGAGTAGCCCCACCCTTATCTAGTGTAGAAGTATGTTTGCAGCAATGTCAATTAATATGAGTAAATAAAATTTTCCCAAAAAATTATAAAAAGTAGTGATGGCAGTAAAAACATCTAGACATGAGCTATTGGACCCAGTATATATAGTAACATGTGACAATTCACTTTATTCTGACATATTAATAATACTTACCAAATTTTGTAAAGAAGACTATACTATGATGAATGATGTCCTAACCTTGAGACTTGACAAACTGATTGTCAGTATATACTTTCTTCTCAGACATTAAGAGATACGATCATTACTTGAATGCCAGGAATTGTAATTAATCTGGAGTAGCCTCACCCTTACTTACAATTCAGAAAAGGTTGAGAAATGATGTTTAAGTGGGCGTTTAGTGGACAGGAGTAGGTCCATATTGTTGTATAACCTCACAATTAATGTATGAATATAAATAGATATGATAAGTCTGTAAATAACTCTTACTCCTAAACAGAAAATTATTTTTTAACTGACCAACAAATATCATAATTAATTGTCAATAATTGACAATTACTTTACATCATGTTTACATTGATATAAACGTTATATTAAATAGTAATTGTCTATTAGAATTCTTCTTGAGATGATTCATAATGTTCTGAGAGGTCTGTTGCAATATCTAGGTTCAGAGCAGTACATTTAATGAGAATGTCATTTAACTGTTCAAAGGAAATGAAATGAGGATCATGGTCAGGTGATAGTGTAGCAGGCAATAAAACATGATGAGAAATAGGACCTGGTTCAGGATGTTTATTCTGAAGAGCATCAAAAAACAGAACCAATGAAGGATCATCAGGAGACATGGGTGAATTCAGTGATAAAGGTCTGTCAGTATTCCTCCTAGATTCATTAAGGAGCATAAGAGTTGCCTTAACTCTCCCTTTAAACAATAAATGAGAGAATTAATGTACAAGGGTATCCCCATTAAAATGGTTAGACCAAGCTGATATCAACTTCTTTTAGATTGAACAACCATCATACAAAAGTTCATTAAAAGAACCATCACCCCAGAGTTGTAGATAATAATTCAAATGAGTAATATATGATCTTTAGATTTTGACTGACTATAATGTTTCTGTATTACCAAAATAATGAGCAGAAAGGCAGCCTTTATTGTTATTAATATTGATTCAAAAGCAGGGTTCTCAGCATATGCTCGAAACAGTCTAGAGAGTTCCTTAACAAAGGCCTTTACCAGCCTTTCTGAGGGGACCATAAATAGAATAGGTTCCTTGTCCAGTGAACACCTTCAGCATATAGCAGGACTCAATTGTCTCAATACACTCATCACTTAAAAGATCTCCCCAAGTGAAAGATGCCTGAGACAAAGGCAGGTAATACTGGGACCAGCCATTGACACACAACTGAATATCTGATAAAAGATTAGATGGTGTCCCACCAAGAACATCAGGAGAGTGTCCACTAGACTCATTACTTGAGAGTCTAGTATGTAATAACAAGAAGTTATTACTTTATTGTTAAACAATGTCTATAAGTAGTAGTTATTATATGTATTTATGTACTCACTTCATTTATAGTATAAACATGAACAGATCTATCTTCTACAGCACTCTTAATTACATCAAGATCACTATTAGGTCCATTATAAGCTGCTTTATAATGAGACTACTTCTAAAATAGAGAAAAACATATTATATTTGAAAAAACTGATAGTAGTATATTAGAATATATCATATAATATATATATATATATTAATACCCAACATAGATGATATGTAATCAATACATGTATCCATGTATATAATGTACATGTACTTTACTCATAGTCTACTCCTGTTTTATCTACTAATATTTAACTGATAATAACATGTACTAACATAATACAAGTTTACTTGAACATCATGTAACATCATGTAGACAGTTATATAGTGACAATAATTAAATAATAAGACTATAGAGTTAATAACATTATTTATGATATTAATTAGTTTAGTGAGGAATTCTAATTAAAAATTTGTATGTCATGAATATTATTAATATATTGGGTGACATTCAAAGTGTGTCAATGATCTTTCATACAATATGTTAGACTACATATTAACTGACCATTTCTATATATTATTGTTCTATTGTTCTATGTAACTATTAAAGTTATCTAATACTACATGTAGTAATCATTGACTCTACCTCTACACTATAGACCTAATATCACAGTGTGTTTATTGTCAGGACTAGTTTAATGTACCATTACTTGTATCATACACACACATAGTGTCAACCTGTGAACTCAATCATACTAACATTGAAGTATATACTATCATTATATAACAATGTCTGTCTATCTACTATAGTCATAGCTATAGTCTACAGTCACATATACTAGGATCAGTTAATGGTTTATACTATTAACACAACACACACACATATATATACTGCAGTCACCTACCAGTATCATAGATGGCCCAGACATTATCTTTTAGTACTTGCTTTCTTTGTCATTAAGAACCACGCCACTAAAATGGTTTATTAGTAATAATACAATAACTCAAGTCGTAAGTGCGCTCCTGGTACTATACATGTACGAGATATATAAAGTACTCTAAGTACATGTATCTATCATAACATGTATTAGTACTCTATTATATAAAGTACTTTATAAGTATCTGTTAACAAGTTAGTGGTTTTATGGTGTGTTTAAATAAGAAACTTAAGTGTTAGTGGTAACACTACATTGTATACAGTCGATAATACACATTGTAATTGATAATATATTACATAACACAGACATATACTCCATTTTAGACTCAGTGATAATATACTGGTACTAGATATGTAAAGTATCTTTACTCTTTATTCAGAAAAGGTTAGGAAATAACGTGTTCAGTGGACTTTGAGTTGACAGGAATAGGTCCGTATTGTTGTTTAATCTCACAATCAATGTATGAATATCACCTCATGAATAGACATGATAAGTCTGTAAATAACTCTTATTACTAAACAGAAAATTAGTTTTTAATTGACCAGCAAATTTCATAATTAATTGCCAATAATGACAATTAATTTACATAATGTTTTCATTGACATGAAAGTTATATTAAATAGTAATTGTCTATTGGAATTCTTTACAAGACTTAAGATGATGCATAGAATCCTTAATATGGCAATATCTTCTGTGTCTTTATTTCATGATTAGATTTATTAACAAGTAGATCATTGATAATTTTGTTATTTACAAATTAAACCATTCTCTAGCCCAATAGTTAAAATAATAGTATGTCTTCCCTTATGTCAGGTTATGGATCATAAATAATTTAATACTCATTACTTTAACGTGATAACAACATCCAAGATACATTCTTGTGCCATCTTGTAAGAGTTTACTATAGAGGTCAATGAAAAAAGGTTCAATGTTTCTCATATTGCACCTCTTATACAGTACTGTTTATTCTTGTTACACATATATCAATTGAAAATTTGAAGTAAGAACTAAACAATGATATTCACCTGAAGCTCAGATACATATAAGTTTTCCAGAAAAACGGTTACAAAACAGGTCATTTAGTCATTATCTCTTTTTCATCATAGTAGTATATTATAAACTTTAGTTTGGTACTACTATGTATCCAAGTAGTCCTAGTTTTTCTGCTAGTGATGATAACAACTTTCACTTTAGAATATATAGTGTGGAAACATTAATTGACCATGCACCAACTATGACAAACATCTATATATTATACATTTCATGGACAATATATCATAGTCTAGTACTAGTATGTATCTGAGCTTCAGGTGAATATCGTTGTATAGCTCACACTTTAAACTCTCGATTGGTATATGCATAAAAAGAATAAACGGTACTGTATAAGAGTTGCAATATGAGAAATATTGAACTTTACATGTGTGAACGGGATTTACCCCGGAAGTTGTCGTTTCGATTATTAGTGAGTATTAAATACTTGAGATCTTTACGTGAAAAGTCTATTAATATTAATATCTTAACATTATCTACATGACAGTTCATATTAGAAGAATGCAGAAAACTACTTATTTACATTCATTTAATTAGCTAGTCAATCAATTATTATAATTATTATTGATAGTTGACAGTAAATTTATATCACATGGACATGAAGGTTGTATTAAAATGTAACTGTCCATTACAATTCTTCAAAAGATGGTCCATATTGTCTTTAATATGGTACCATCTTGTAGGTCTCCAATCTGTGATATAATTTATTAACAACTACATCATTAATCAATGTTGTCTACAAGTTAAACTATTTGTTGGTCAATTAAGTATTAATGTGTGTTTCCTCATGTTTATTAGGAATAGGTAGGTTTTGAATCATTAATAAAGAATCTAATTACTCCCCAGATATTTTAAAATAATATAATATAGACTTAATATTGCAGGATGTACCAAAGGATTGAAGTAGAAGAAGACACACTCCTGATTGTCTAATGTAATATTTACTACTAACAACCAAAAGATGTATAATATCAAATATTTTCATAATAAACAAAACTCTTCTATTTTCAGTTTCTCCATTATCTCATAGTGAATAAAATGAAGGTAGTTCCCAGAACTTTTGTGGGTGACCTTCAATTAATAAAGAGATTGAACAGTTAGTGTTGGCCAATTTGACCTTGGTAGTGTGTCCAGATTGATTTCTCTGCACCATTGTTTTGTAAAAACGTATTTGCTCATAGTTGATAATCACTCTAAATGCCAGAGATCTGAAAGGTATCATCTACATCAACTTGTGGAACAAATGAAGTCTTATGGCACATTTTCTCTGTTGTTGGTTACCCCAACAGCTTGTGCTTGATAATGACCATCAATTTACATCCCAAGAGCTCACTATCTTTCTTCGTAATAATGTTATAAAGCATTTCAAGTTCACTTCTTATCACCTGTTAACTAATGTTGCTGTAGAGAGACTGGTACAACTGGTAAAGTTCCCTATGAACTAATGCTATGAAGAACAGTACTGGATTTGTTGAGGCTTAACACACTGACTAAATTTAGTCACCACTTACCAATAAGATCTACAGAAAAGTAATCACGATATCCATTGATGTAAGACAGTTTGAAGTTGGACGACAAATGTTGGTTCGTAGTTACTGTGATACGACCCCTCATGAATTAATAGAAATAGTTAAGAAGAAAGGTTATGTTATGTTTATGGTAGAAGTAGGAGATTGAGTTATTCACTTCATAGAAATCAAAGCATAGAACTTGATGATATATGGGAATATCCTGGCAGTAACACTATTCCAGAATATCAATCTTGTTTAGATCAGAACCCTCTTTCTGATTAGTCAGACAGTCAGACTGAGTCAGCCAACTTAGACAGTTGTTTAACCGACACTTCTCGACGTTACCCTCAACATGTTCGTCATCTGCCAGATCGATATTATTTAAACATACTGTGCTCATTGGAAAATAGTTAATGTATATTGTATTTCATAATGTATTGTTGTATTATTTTGTAAGAGAGAAGGAGTGTAGTGGATCTTAGTTGTGATATTATTATATGAATATTGTTATAATTTGAGCATGCTCAGTTTTCTATTGATTTTTACGTTTATTCTTTTGCTCTCTCGTGTTTGTTGTTCTTTGAGTTGTATCCTAATAAATATTTGATAATAGTAAACAAAGATATGACAGAATGGTCTTCAAAATTGTTAATTCTAGAAGCCGTTTCTACATTCTTAATTCTCTGTTGATACAAGGCTTTCTATAAACCAATAGGAATGATGATACAATCAAATCATTTAGATCACAAATTGTTTTTGAGTTATGATCGTTACTGGTACTTGTCATCACTATAGCATACATACCCTTTAGCATAATCTTAATGTTGTCTTTTATGAAATTGTTTGACCAATAATAAACTTGTTGATCAGAAAAGAATAAGTCATTTTTATCTAATAAACAAGGTCTAGGTCTATCTATTGTATTAAATAAAACAAACACAAAGACAGACAATGAAACGTCTCTTCTACAATATTTGCTGGTAGGAATTCACTAACCATTATGAAATAATCTGATATGTCTGATCATGTATATGTCAATTGTAGCACATATACCAGGTCATTGATTTATGGGTATTGGAATACCTGATAGATTAAACTTAGTAATTGAAAGTATTTCTTGTGAACTTGATATAGGAGGTGTTATCTTATTAAGTGTCAAAAATTTAAGGATTAAAAAAAGATTCTTGAAAACACAACTATAACAAAAAAATTTGAGCACAGAAAACATAAGAAAAACTTATAGAGACCTTTATATGATATGTCTGTCATTTTTGTGACAGAATTATTTACTTTTATCATATAAACTTATGGAACCATTTGTCTACTAAGTACAGCATTGTATACTAGTTATATATACATTGGTCATCAATTGAGTTATGTACTAGCCATATCGATCACTTTATCCAGCATATGCACTATATATGATCAAAAGTATCTTTCATTACAAAGTGTTAGTATTGACCATCACAGAATGGGATCAGTAATTAAAGTTAATACATCATATAAAGTAGTACACATTAATTAAATGAGTCAAAAAGGAAAACATAACAATTTTTGTCATAGTTCTATTACATGTATAATTAAATTCACTTTCAGTCTTAGTTAAGTTTGGAAAACCAGAAACATATCTTCTATTATCCATTCCATATTCTTTGCTGAAAAAAATTATAATATCTGCTGCCCTTCATCAACTTTTCCCACAAACCTTCTATCCTCAAAACAAGTCAGTGTATAGCTATTAGCATGAATTCCTCTTTTTATGTCTCAATTCTACATTCTGCAAACTTAGAAATCATATTAAGTATAATAACATCAATTCACTCTTCCATTTTTTATCTTCCTAGTAGCTATCATGACTTAGACCGTCTAATGAAAGTTTTTTTCCTTAAATAACTATCACAATTCATATAACGTCATCTTCAAATCTTCAAATCTGCTTATCAATTATCTTGATTTATTGACCTTTAATAATCAACAAAACTACCAATTTTTGTAATCTGTCTCTCCATCAATTATTTTTTATTTTGTTTTGCTCCAGTGGGTCCAACAGTAGAACTTGCAAGCAGGACATTTATTGTGCATGCTGCTTGCTTTATTATCATTTGATGATCATGATAATAGGAAGATAGAAGAAGGTGTTGACTAGTGAGCTCTCAAAAGCAGTTTTAGAAGTCTTAAAGACATCAATTGTGATGAAAAAGTAGTTATAGTGGATTTTGTTGTTAACATAGAACTGGTCTAAGTGATCCTCAACATATGATGAAGACAAAGAAGCTTACAAGCATTAATATATGCATCTATCATTTTGATTTTGATTGATAATAATATAATGGCTTTCATTCAGTTTATTAAATTAATTCCAGGTCTTGAAACTGTGTTTGTTGATTCAAAGAAAAAGTGCATGCATTGGACACCTCAAAATCTTGTAATGACAGAGTCACAAAATGACAGTTGAGATTATACCACGTATTTAGCTGTTTGTACAGAATCAGTTAATAGTTCAATGATGCAGGAGATTAAGACAATTTAAAAATGGCTTGACTGGAGCTCACACTGACTTTCAGTCTCTTTCAGCAGAATATGCAGAACAAGAAATATCTAGACTTTTAAGAGAGAGTTTTGGCAGAAATTCCAATGCAAGCAGATGGACTGCAATACATTTCTCTTCTTCCATGTAAGGAATTAATTCTGTCAACTTTGCTGTTTAAACACACATCTCTTCATCATTTCTTCCATAGTTGGAAGTAAGCTTGAGGTGTAAGAGTTGAATGATAGAACCCTTACTATTAGACCAAAATGAGAAGTATATTTCATTAAATGTGCCTCTCATATTGTACTCGCAGTAAGGACTCTACTTTCTGCCCTAGCGAAAGGTTTTACGATGCTTTCTCTGGACACACCTTAAAGTCACACCCAGCAATTATTTGGGTGGAGTTACAAGAAACATCGTGCTAGACTGGTAAGTTTCTAGTTGAGTATCTGTGATATTGACGGTATATTATATTGTTTTATGAATCATTTACTTATTAAATGTTGCTATACTAGGATATATGATCGTGTCTTGGTAAAGTAAAATAAAAAGGTAAGACAATATGTAATTGGTAATATTTCAATATTTATTTATAATAACTGTGATGAGATATGATAGAGAGATCAGTGTTGTATATATGGATTACTTTTGAACATGTATACTATTAACTTACATAATGTAACTTTGTGTGGTATATTTCAATGTAGTGAAGGATGTGTAATGGTGTTTTGCAGATGTTATACCAAAATTGTGTCTGGATCTTTTTTGTCTAGCTTGGCAAACTTCACACTGTGGGTAAACTTCATACGATGTCTCCTTTCTAATAAGTTCAGGAAATACCCACTCACTTAGTCTCATAGGGAGAACTCTTGTTCGTGCTATATGTCTCCTATCAACAGGATGCTTATGGCCTTCTAGTAGAATTGCAACCAAGGATAGATGAAAGTGTAATTGAGTAAGACTTTTCTCAACCACAGTATTTTACATGATACTAGCATTTATGATGGCTAGGTCAAGTAAATGAAAGAATACTCTTTTCCACCACTTTCAAGATCTGTGACAATATCCATAATATAACACCAACTGATCAGACTTATCAATACCTCCCTTATACAACTTGTAATTGTCTATCATCACTGGTTCTGTCTCAACTCTTTCTGTAACTGCTCTGGTTCTGTGTCACTTTTCCATCATATCATCTGTGTGGAAGGTAGATATCATGTGTACCATCATCTGTGTGTCATTCAGTCCCTTCCTATCTTTTCTTACTGTCCTACAAGCCTCAAATTCTTTCTATTTCAGGTCCAAGAAGAGGTTAATGATGAGTAATAGTTATCTGTACACTCTGTGACTATTGTTAGAGAGAGATGATACTATAGTTTCATGACTACTTGGTGAGCAAGCCTTTTCTTAGCTGAACCATCATTTTCTTTCCCTAGTAACATCAGTTGTATTATTCATAGTAAGCTATGTATAGATTTACCTGTATATAACTTGAAATTGTACACATAACCATTTTTTACATTAGCTACTATGCATGCTTTCACACACCATTCATGTTTTTGGGCATATACTGAATCCAATTAAAGTCTACTGTTATATCTTATTATCCTCTCATCAGCAGATAGCTCCTGATCAAGGACATACGTGGACTGAAAAGCCTTTACTATTAAATCAAGGAGTGACCTTATCTTGTAAGGCTTATCATAGTCATCATTGTTATGATCAGATTGCTTCTATATATTGTTGAGATGGAAGAACTTTATCAACTGTTCAAAGACGTGTACCGAAGCTTTCATTATAAAATGGCCACTTGGTACTCCAGTAAGATCTGTTATATAAATTGGTACATAAACTTAGATGTAGTTATATGTAAGTATATGTTTATATGTTTATATGTATTATGTGTAAACAATACTAAACTAATACATAGTAAAAATTGCTTAAATATTACTTCACTGTAGAGACCTCATTACTCCCATATGGTGATAATAATAGCCAGTAATAGATCTACCTCTTCTCTTTGTATAGGATTTCTTATCCATTCATGACCATGTGCTGTGGGATTGTCATTCAGATGAACTTTACATGATGTAAGGACTTGTTCTACATATCTAACTGTCTCTGTATAGATTAAATTTTTTACTTCTTATGTCAAAAAGAGGTTGAAGAAATCCACTGGTAACTTCCCACTCATGTCAACAGTAAGAGGAGGTGAAGTAATAAATGGATGTACTGAGGAGAGAAAGCAAATAAGAAGAATGAAATACTTCATTGTTTATTTTTATATTGTGTATTCATATTTGTGTGGGGAGGGGGAAATTACTAGGCGTGGCTGAACCAGGTGGAACACTGGGAACGGAAGTCGTGGTTTGATGTGTTAAGTTGTTGCCATGGTCTATTAGCGAATCTGCATACTCACTGCTAGATTTATCGACATAAATGTCAAAGTCGGTATCAGATGGACTATAGTGCATTGAATGGTCGTTTGCTTGCAAAGTAAAGCTGTTTGAATACGTTACATGTGAATCTTAATGTGATTTGGTTGTTGTTGGGCAAAAATGCGCTCCTGCCTAAACCTAAGTGACTGCAGTTGTTGTCTATTAAAGAGAAAAATCAATAAAACAAGTATGTGATGAGTTGGTAATTATATTAGTGGTTTCATATAGACAGCTTTACTCTTATTTTTACATGTTTAACTGAGTAATATTAGTTTAACTATATACCCATTTCATTTTGGTCCTGTATTTATCAGTAAATCTTACCTTCCCTAGTTACTCACATTTCATCAAAAGTTCATTTTTTCTACTCAGTTTAGAAGTGTCAAAGTGTCTTGTAACTTTAAAACTTGAACCTTAAACTTGTACATGAACATTTAAAACAGCAAGCTAAACAGTCGTAGAATAATAAGAGATACTAATTGATGGTAGTGCCAAAATAATAGCCATTCCTGATTGAATAAGTGAAAGTGATGAACACTTCAGATGTGGAACACAATTACTAACAAAAAGCTTAATTAATGATGTATGTGTTTGTATCCTTTACATGTAGTTCCATATAATGTTACTAAACTTAATCACATTAACAAAAGTATGTATGAACTGTAGATTACCCGAGTACATATAAATTAATTAAAAGTGTTATAATTACTACTTTTCCATGTTTTAAACTTGACTATTGACACATTATATACTACACAAGATATGATAAGTTAATTAGAGGAAGAAAATATGTTAGCATGTTTGTTTGTGTCTACATATATATTTTGAACTTTGTACTTTTATGATGTTTATGTATATACCTGTCTTATAAGAGGATACATTTATAGGAAATTAATAGATCCATATGTTATAATAAGTCAAATTTTTTTGTATATTCATACTGATTAATTACTTCTAATAATTCTATGATTTATTCCTTTCACATACTCTTAAGGCAAAATACACTTCAAAAAATATATACAACATTGTTTATTTAAAGGTATTGATACTATAGACTCTCTATTACACTAATACGTCAGCTGTAATAGCAGTTCCATTCATCATGAAGCATGCACATTCCACTATAGTTAATGAAATAATACACATAAATTTAAGACACAAATCTTTTAATTTTACAATTTTTTAATGGTAATTATTCCAATTTTGTCACAGGAATAACGAAATGGTGTCAGAATTCACAGACAAAAGACATCAAATCCCAAAAATGTACAAAGAATTCCTAAAGACCTCGTGATGTTTCATAATTGATTTTAAATTTAACTTCACATGTATATAGAAGAACATATTATCATTTACTTTGTGGATATTGTTCTAAAACATTGAATAGTATAACTATGTTTAAATTAGATAATGAAAGATATTTAAAATACCAATTACTAATAGTATCTGGCTCTATAACTTGTTTTTGGAGAATGTCAACACTCAAACATACACTCATTATTGTGTACATATTCAACATTTACTAGAGACTTGTATATGTATCTGTACATATCGAATCATAGGCTTAAATTTTCAATGCATATCAACACACACATATCTATGTATATAGATCTTGTTCAAGACAAAATTATATATAGGTTGCTTTATATTAGCTATCATAGTATACCTTCTGCAGTAAATGTACACTGTTGTTTAAAAATTAATTACAAGATATTAAATCAGTAATTAAGACTTAACTGTGACTTTAAAGATATTTATGTTGTAAAAGAAATTTTCAACAAGTGTAGATTATGTACAGTACATAAATTAAAGTACAAATCACTAATAATTAATAAAACATATTTCAAACTTACTAAGATTTATAAAGGATAAACAAATCTATTAAAAGATAAATTAAAACAATTAACTCAGAAAACGTCTACAGAAAAAGTATTAAAACATAATAAAATGTAGGAGATAATAAAGCAACAACATCATTAATTCAAAACCAAGAATAAGCAGAAAATACATAAGTCATCAAAATTAGTTTTGCAAAATAACAGATTGTATAGTAAGCTACTTTGGTTATTTACTCCTGATATGACAGTGGCGACGAGGATGGCAGTTAAGCCCATATAAAGGCAAATGTAATAGTTTGATCCGTCGACAGAGTCTTTTACAGTTTATATTAAGAGGGGCAATCTGTTGTTTCAGGCAAAGCATGTGCCAGATAAGAAGAAAGTTCTGGTGTTTCTAGCTATTGCTGGGAAGACCACCTATAGGGTTTCTCAGAAACTTGTCACAGCCTATAGTTCGTCCATGGACAAAACTTTTGACAATCTTCAAGATGTACTCAAGAAGCATTACCAACCTACCCCATCAGTGATTACTGAGAGGTTTAATTTTCATATGAAGAATGAAAAAGAAGGGAATAGTGTGGCTGAATATGTAGCAGAATTAAAGTGGTTATAGACTTACTGCCAGTTTGAGGTATAAATAGATGATGTTCTGAGAGATCGACTAGTATGTGGACACTTAAAGGAATCAACTCAGAAATGGTTGTTAGTAGAAGACAAGTTAATCTTTACAAAAGCACTTGATATGGCTGAAAATATTGAGTCTGTGGACAAACAAACTCTAGCAATGAAGAATGGCTTAATAGACGAAAGAGGCCTTGTTCATAAAGTCTCACCATTAAGTACAACATAATATTATAGGTGTAGTAAACTGAATCACTCTGTTACTATATATAAAGATTGTTTGAAATGTGGCAAAAGGACCACTTAAAAGCTGTCTGTCACGGCAGAGAACCTAATAGAGACCGACTGATCGTTAGCGATTTCATACTTTTTAATATAGGTGTGCAGAAGCTTGTTGACCAATCAAGATGGAAGTAAAATTCAGAGACCAACTATGGATATTGATACAGGAGCTAATGTTTCAATTATTTCATAACAAGAGTATGACTCAAAGCTCTCCCATTACAAACCATATAAATCTGATATAGTATTGAAGACACATCTCAGAAATGATGAAAGTGGTTGACGTAACCACTCCTAGTGTACACTACCTGGATCAAGAATTCAAATTGGACATAGTAGTCATTGAAGGAGGAGCACCTACTCTACTCGGAAGGAATTGGTTAAGCCATCTCGTATTAAATTGTCACAATATATTGCACACATCTCTTACTACTAGAGTGGATTTATTACTGGACATACACTCAAAGGTGTTTAATAATACTTTAGGAACTATGTCTCAACATTATCCTAAATTACACCTCAAACCTAACACCTCTCCCAAGTTTTGGTACACACACTCAGTACCATTTGCTCTCAAAAATAGAATAGAGAAAGAATTGGACAATCATCAGCTAGCTGGAATCATTGAACCTATTGTATTTCGTGAGTGGGCAGTATCCATTGTGGCTGTTCCCAAGAAGGATGGACTTGTACATATATGTGGTGACTATAAGGTGGATCACTGCCCATTGACAAAACCTAAGAAATTATTTGCATCTGTAACTGGGGATAAGAAATTCACAAAAATAGACTTATGTCAAGTGTACCAACAAATCTTTTTAGACAATCAATCTGAAGACTTAGTCACCATCAACACTCATAATGGACTTTACAGATATACAATAATTTAGGAATTGCCTCAGTTCTGACTATATTTAGCAAACAATATGGGAATTGTCTTGTAGGGAACACCTCATACTGTCTGTTATATTGATGATATATTTAGAATTGGTGCTAATGATCATGAACACCTTGCTAATCTAGAAGTACTCAGACATTTACAGTACCATGGAATCAGATTGAAAAGGAACAAACGTAAGTTCATTGATCATGTTGAATATCTAGGTCATACAGTTGATAGTGAAAGGTTGCATGTTAACCCAGACAATGTTAAAGCACTTGTGAATGCACTCAGGCCTCAGAATGTCATTGAACTAAGAGCCTATATAGGATTAGTTAATTTTAGTAAATTTATAGCAAATCTCACAACTACATTACAGCCCCTAAACAGCCTGTTACAAAAGAATTTGTAAATGGGTGAGGTCAGATGAATGTGACATATATAGCAAGTCTTTAAAAAGTTGATTTCCTGCAATGTCCTTGTGGATTATAACCCCTCATTCCCTATTCAATTAGCAGCTGATGCTTCCCAATATGGTATTGGGACAGGTTCGAATCACATCACACCCTATGTGCTAGAAAAGCCTATAACTTTTGTCTCCTAAACTCTCTCTAAGTCATAAAAGAATTTCTCTCAAGTTGAGAGAGAAGGCTTGTTATTAATATTTGCAGCAAAAAAATTAAACCAGTACTTGCATGGTAGGGAATTCACATCAATCACTGACCACAAACAATGACTATAATTTTGGATCTTATAAAGTATCCTCCCACCACAGCCTCTAGACTACGTAGATAAGTTGTACTCTTATTAAATTCTTATTGATATTATTTTTAGATATACTAGTGCTTATCGAAGTGTTGATAGGCTAACTTGCTCCCTTTTACCAGTTACAGAAGATCAATCAACACTCAGTGAAGGAGCGTCAACTATATTTTATATTGCTCAGATTGACATATTAGCTGTCACATGTGTTGAACTACAAGCAGTTACTTGTACTGATCCCATTGATAACAAAATGCTCCGCTATACAAGAAATAGCTGGTCATGTGAGATATCTAAAGAGCTAAACCCATACCACAATAGGGCAAGAATTACATGCCAATCATGTGGGAGTGAATAAAACAAAGGTAGTTCCCAGAATCTTTGTGGTGACCTTCAATCAGTAAAGATATTGAGCAGTTAGTCTTGGCCAAGTTGACCTTAGTAGCATATCCAGACTGATTTTGCTGGACCATTGTTTTGTAAGACATATTTGCCTGTAGTTGACAGTCACTCATCTACATCAACTTCTGTAACAAATGAAGTCTTACAACACATTTTCTCTGTTGTTGGTTACCCCAACAGCTTGTGTCTGATAATAACCCTCGATTTACATCCCAAGAACTCACTATCTTTCTTCGTAATAATGTTATAAAGCATTTCAAGTTCGCTTCTTATCACCTGTTAAGTAATGGTGCTGTAGAGAAACTGGTACAAATAATTCTCTCAAGAAGGGGAAGAAAGAAGGGCACACTAGTCAGTATACACTGTCTAATTTTCTTTTGTATTACCAAGCAACTTTACACTCAACAACTGGTAAAGCTCCTTATGAACTAATGCTATGAAGACCTCTAAGAACAGTACTGAATTTGTTGAAACCTAACACACTGACTAAAGTTAGTCACCACTTACCAATAAGGTCTACAGAAAAGTAATTACAATATCCATTAGTGATTAGTCAGGCAGTCCACTCGAGACTGGCAACTTAGACAGTTGTTTAACCGACATTTCTTGACATTACCCTCAACATGTTCGTCATTTGCCAGATCGAATTATTTAAACATACTGTGCTCATTGGCAAATAGTTAATGTATATTGTATTGTTGTATTATTTTGTAAGAGAGAAGGAGTGTAGTGGATCTTAGTTGTGATATAATTATATGAATATTGTTATGATTTGAGCATGCTCAGTATTCTTTTGATCTTCATGTTCACTCATTTGCTCTCTCGTGTCTGTTGTTCTTTGAGTTGTATCCTAATAAATATTTGATAATAGTAAACAAACATATGACAGAATGATCTTCAAAATTCTTTATTCTAGAAGCCATTTCTACCTTTTTAATTCTCTGTTGATAATAAGGCTTTCTATAAACCAATGGGAATGATGATACAATCAAATCATTTAGTTCACAAATTGTTCTTGAACTGTGATCATTACTGGTACTTGTCATCACTATAGCATACATACCCTTTAGCACAAAATTTAATTTAGGCATATTTTTAGCAGCAGTATTAGATGCTGACAATGGATTTTAAAAATACAATCATATTATGAAATAAAACTTCTAATTGCAAATAAATAATATCCCCAGAAAGGACAACTAAGATGTTCAATATATCCAGTTCAAAATGATAGTAGTAATACGTACTCAAGACATCAGTCTGGTCTATTCTATATAATAATCTTAGTGTTGTTTTTTACGAAATTGTTTGACCAATAATAAACTTGTTGATCAGAAAAGAATAAGTCATTTTTTTTCTAATAAACAAGGCCTAGATCTGTCTATTGTAATAAATAAAACAGACACAAAGACAGACAATGAAAAGTCTCTTCTACAATATTTGCTGGTAGGAATTCACTAAAAAGTATTAAATAATCTGATCTGTCTGATCATGTATATGTCAATTGTAGCACAAATATCAGGTCATTAATTTCTGGGTATTGGAATACCTGATATATTAAACTTAGTAATTGAAAGTATTTCTTGTGAACTTGATATAGGAGGTGTTATCTTATTAAGTGTCAAAAATTTAAGGATTAAAAAGATGCTTGAAAACACAACTATAACAAAAAAATTTGAGCACAGAAAACATAAGAAAAACGTATAGAGACCTTTATATGATATATCTGCCATTTTTGTGACAGAATTATTTACTTTTATCATATAAACTTACGAAACCATTTGTCTACTAAGTACAGCATTGTATACTAGTTATATTTACATTGGTACTAAATTGAGTTATGTACTATTCATAAGGATCACTTTATTCAGCATATGCATGTGATCAAAAGTATCTTTCACTACAAAGTGTTAGTGTTAATCATCACAGAATGGGATCAGTAATTAAAGTTAATACATCATATAAAGTAGTACATATTAAATGAGTCAAAAAGGAAAACACAAAAATTTTTGTCATAGTTCTATTACATGTAAAATTAAATTCACTTTCAGTCTTAGTTAAGTTTGGAAAACCAGAAACATATCTTCTATTATCCATAACATGTTCTTTGCTGAAAAAAATAATATCTGCTGTCCTTCATCAACTTTTCCCACAATCCTTCTAACCTCAAAACAAGTTGGTGTATAGCTATTAGCATGAAGCCCTCTTTTTATGTCTAAATTATACATTCTGCAAACTTAGAAATCATATTAATTATAACTTTAATAACATCAATTCACTCTTCCATTTTCTATCTTCCTAGTAGATATCAAGACTTAGACCGTATAATGAAAGTTTTCTCCCTTAAATAATTTTCACAATTCCTATAACGTCATCTTCAAATCTTCAAATCTATTTATCAATTATCTTGATTTATTGGATTGGCCTTTAATAATCAATAAAACTACCAATCTTCCTAGTTGTCTCCCCATAAATTATTTTTTACTTTGTTTTGTTCCAGTGGGTCTAACAGTAGAACTTGCAAGCAGATTTATTAGTGCATGCTGCTTACTTTATTATCAATTAATTTGATTATCTTTATAATAGGAAGGAAGAACGAATGATGAAGACAAAGAAGCTTATATGCATTAATGTATGGATCTATCATCTTGATTTTGACTGATAATATAATGGCTTTCATTCAGTTTATTAAATTAATTCCAGGTTTGTAAGTGTGTTTAGTGATTCCAAAAAAAGTGTATGCATTGGACACCACCAAAAACTACCAAAACCTTATAATTTCAGAGTCACAAAATGACAGTTGAGATGGTACTATGTATTTAGCTGTTTGTTCAGAATCAGTTAATAGTTCAATGATGCAGGACATTAGCAACAGTTTAAAAATGGGTTGACTGGAGTTCACACTGACTTTCAGTCTCTTTCAGCAGAATATGCAGAACAAGAAATATCTAGACCTTTAAGAGAGAGTTTTGGCAGAAATTCCAATGCAAGCAGATGGACTGGAATAAATCTCTCTTCCTCCTTATAAGGAATTCATTCTGCCAACTTTGCTGTTTAAACACACATCTCTTTATCATTTCTTACATAGTTAGAAGTAAACTTGAGGTGTAAGTGTTGAATGATAGAACCCTTACTGTTAGACGAAAATGAGAGGTATATTTCATTAAATATCCCACTCATTTTGTACTCGCAGAAAGTACTCTACTTTCTCCGACAGCGAAGAGATTTCTCTGGACACACCTCGAAGTCACACCCAGCCATTATTTGGGTGGAGTTACAAGAAAACATTGTGCTAGTCTACTAAGTTTCTGGTTGAGTATCTGTGATATTGGCGGTATATTATATTGTTTTATGAATCATTTACTTATAAATGTTGCTATACTAGGATATGTGATCGTGTCTTGGTAAAGTAAAATGAAAAGGTAAGACAATATGTAATTGGTAATATTTCAATATTTATTTATAATAACTGTGATGAGATATGATAGAGAGATCAGTGTTGTATATATGGATTACTTTTGAACATGTATACTATTAACTTACATAATGTAACTTTGTGTGGTATATTTCAAAGTATGGATGGATGTGTAGTGGTGTTTTGCAGATGTTATACCAAAATTGTGTCTGGATCTTTTTTGTCTAGCTTGGCAAACTTCACACTGTGGGTAAACTCCATATGATGTCTCCTTTCTAATAAGTTGAGGAAACGTTCACTAAGTTAGTCTCATAGGGAGAACTCTTGTTCGTGCTATATGTCTCCATAATATAACACCAACTGATCAGACTTATCAATACCTCCCTTATACAACTTGTAATTGTCTATCATCACTGGTTCTGTCTCAACTCCTTCAGTAACTGCTCTGGTTCTGTGTCACTTTTCCATCATATCATCTATGTGGAAGGTAGATATCATGTGTACCATCATATGTGTGTCATTCAGTCCCTTCCTATCTTTTCTTACTGTCCTAAAAGCCTCAAATCTTTTCTATTTCAGGTCCAAGAAGAGGGCAATGATGAGTAATAGTTATCTGTACACTCTGTGACTATTGTTAGAGAGAGATGATACTATAGTTTCATGACTACTTGGTAAGCAAGCCTTTTCTTAGCTGAACTATCATTTTCTTTCCCTAGTAACATCAGTTGTATTATTCATAGTAAGCTATGTATAGATTTACCTGTATATAACTTGAAATTACACACATAACCATTTTTTGCATTAGCTACTATGCATGCTTTGACACACCATTCATGTTTTTGGACATATACTAAATCCAATTAAAGTCTACTGTTATATCTTATTATCCTCTCATCAGCAGATAGCTCCTGATCAAGGACATACGTGGACTGAAAATACCTTTACTATTAAATCAAGGAGTGGCCTTATCTTGTAAAGCTTATCATAGTTATCATTGTTATGATCGGATTACTTATATATATTGTTGAGATGGAAGAACTTTATCAACTGTTCAAAGACGTGTACCGAAGCTTTCATTATAAAATGGCCACTTGGTACTCAGTAAGATCTGTTATATAAATTAGTATATAAACTTAGATGTAGTTATATGTAAGTATATGTTTATATGTTTATATGTATTATGTGTAAACAATACTAAACTAATACATAGTAAAAATTGTTTAAATTTTACTTCACTGTAGAGACCTCATTACTCCCATGATGATAATAATAGCCAGTAATAGATCTACCTCTTCTCTTTGTATAGGATTTCTTATCCATTCATGACCATATGCTGTGGGATTGTCATTCAGATGAACTTTACATGATGTAAGCACTTGTTCTGCATATCTAACTGTCTCTGTATAGATTAAATTTTTTACTTCTTATGTCAAAAAGAGGTTGAAGAAATCCACTGGTAACTTCCCACTCATGTCAACAGTAAGAGGAGGTGAAGTAATAAATGGATGTACTGAGGAGAGAAAGCAAATAAGAAGAATGAAATAGTTCATTGTTTATTTTTATATTGTGTATACATACTTGTATGGGGAGGGGAAATTACTAGGCGTGGCTGAACTAAGTGGAACACTGGGAACGGAAGTCGTGGTTCGATGCGGTAACTTGTTGCCATGATCTATTAGCGAATCTGCATGCTCACTGCCAGGTTCATCGACATAACTATCAAAGTCGGTATCAGATAGAATATAACACGATGAACAGTCGTTGTAAGCCTGTAGATATTTGGAACGATATATCCTTTAGTTGCTTGCAAAGTATGCTAAAGTATTTTATTTTCCTAGTAGATATCAAGACATATAGACCGTCTAATGAAAGTTTTCTCCCTTAAATAATTATCACAATTCCTATAGCGTCATCTTCAAATCTACTTATCAATTATCTTGATTTATTGACCTTTAATAATCAACAAAACTATCAATTTTCCTAGTCTGTCTAGATCTCCCCATCAATTATTTTTTACTTGTTTCTGCTCCAGTGGGTCCAACAACAGAACTTCCAAGCAGGACATTTATTGTGCATACTGCTTGCTTTATTATCATTTGATGATCACGATAATAGGAAGATAGAAGGAGGTGTTGGCTAGTGAGCTCTGAAAAGCAGTTCTAGATGTCTTAAAGAGATCAAGTGTGATGAAAAAGTAGTTATATAGTGGATTTTGTTGTTAACATAGAACTGCTCTAAGTGATCCTCAACATATGATGAAGACAAAGAAGCTTACATGCATTAATATATGCATCTATCATCTTGATTTTGACTGATAATAATATAATGGCTTTCATTCAGTTTAAATTAATTCCAGGTTTGTAAGTATGTTTAGTGATTCCAAGAAAAAGTGCACGCATTGGACACTACCAAAACCTTGTAATGACAGAGTCACAAAATGACAGTTGAGATGGTACCATGTATTTAGCTGTTTGTGCAGAATCAGTTAATAGTTCAATGATGCAGGAGATTAAACACAATTTCAAAATGGCTTGACTGGAGCTCACACTGACTTTCAGTCTCTTTCAGCAGAATATGCAGAACAAGAAATATCTAGATCTTTAAGAGGGAGTTTTGGCAGAAATTCCAATGCAAGCAGATGGACTGCAATAAATCTCTCTTCCTCCACGTAAGGAATTCATTCTGCCAACTTTGCTGTTTAAACACACATCTCTTCATCATTTCTTCCATAGTTGGAAGTAAGCTTGAGGTGTAAGAGTTGAATAATAGAACCTTTACTGTGTGATCAAATGAGGGGTATATTTCATTGAATATGCCACTTATATTGTACTCGCAGTAAGGACTGTACTTTCTGCCGTAGCGAAAGGATTTACGACGCTTTCTCTGGACACACCTTAAAGTCACACCCAGCAATTATTTGGGTGGAGTTACAAGAAACATCGTGCTAGACTGGTAAGTTTCTAGTTGAGTATCTGTGATATTGACGGTATATTATATTGTTTTATGAATCATTTACTTATTAAATGTTGCTATACTAGGATATACTAGTGTGATCGTGTCTTGGTAAAGTAAAATAAAAAGTAAGACAATATGTAATTGGTAATATTTCAATATTTATTTATAATAACTGTGATGAGATATGATAGAGAGATCTGTGTTGTATATATGGATTACTTTTGAACATGTATACTATTAACTTACATAATGTAACTTTGTGTGGTATATTTCAAAGTAGGGATGGATGTGTAGTGGTGTTTTGCAGATGTTATACCAAAATTGTGTCTGGATCTTTTTTGTCTAGCTTGGCAAACTTCACACTGTGGGTAAACCCCAGATGATGTCTCCTTTCTAATAAGCTCAAGAAATGCCCACTCACTTAGTCTCATAGGGACAACTTATGTTGGCGCTACATATCTCTTATCAACAAGATGCTTATGGCCTCTAGCAGACTTGCAACCAAGGATAGACGAAAGTGTAATTGAGTAAGACCTTTCTCAGCCACAGTATTTTACATGATACTGTCATTTATGATGGCTAGGTCAAGTAAATGAAAGAATACTCTTTTCCACCACTTTCAAGATCTGTGACAATATCCATAATATAACACCAACTGATCAGACTTATCAATACCTCCCTTATACAACTTGTAATTGTCTATCATCACTGGTTCTGTCTCAACTCCTTCTGTAACTGCTCTGGTTCTGTGTCACTTTTCCATCATATCATCTGTGTGGAAGGTAGATATCATGTGTACCATCATCTGTGTGTCATTCAGTCCCTTCTTATCTTTTCTTACTGTCCTAAAAGCCTCAAATCTTTTCTGTTTCAGGTCCAAGAAGAGGGTAATGATGAGTAATAGTTATCTGTGCACTCTGTGACTATTGTTAGAGAGAGATGATACTATAGTTTCATGACTACTTGGTGAGCAAGCCTTTTCTTAGCTGAACCATCATTTTCTTTCCCTAGTAACATCAGTTGTATTATTCATAGTAAGCTATCTATAGATTTACCTGTATATAACTTGAAATTGTACACATAACCATTTTTTGCATTAGCTACTATACATGTTTTGACACACCATTTGTGTTTTTGGGCATATACTGAATCCAATTAAAGTCTACTGTTATATCTTATTATCCTCTCATCAGCAGATAGCTCCTGATCAAGGACATACGTGGACTGAAAATACCTTTACTATTAAATCAAGGAGTGGCCTTATCTTGTAAAGCTTATCATAGTCATCATTGTTATGATCGGATTGCTTCTATATATTGTTGAGATGGAAGAACTTTATCAACTGTTCAAAGACGTGTACCGAAGCTTTCATTATAAAATGGCCACTTGGTACTCCAGTAAGATCTGTTATATAAATTGGTACATAAACTTAGATGTAGTTATATGTAAGTATATGTTTATATGTTTATATGTATTATGTGTAAACAATACTAAACTAATACATAGTAAAAAATTGCCTAAATATTACTTCACTGTAGAGACCTCATTACTCCCATATGGTGATAATAATAGCCAGTAATAGATCTACCTCTTCTCTTTGTATAGGATTTCTTATCCATTCATGACCATGTGCTGTGGGATTGTCATTCAGATGAACTTTACATGATGTAAGCACTTGTTCTGCATATCTAACTGTCTCTGTATAGATTAAATTTTTACTTCTTATGTCAAAAAGAGGTTGAAGAAATCCACTGGTAACTTCCCACTCATGTCAACAGTAAGAGGAGGTGAAGTAATAAATGGATGTACTGAGGAGAGAAAGCAAATAAGAAGAATGAAATACTTCATTGTTTATTTTTATATTGTGTATACATACTTGTTAGGGGAGGGGGAAATTACTAGGCGTGGCTGAACTAGGTGGAACACTGGGAAGGCAAGTCGTGGTTTGGTGTGGTAAGTTGTTGCCATGGTCTATTAGCGAATCTGCATACTCACTGCCAGATTCATCGACATAATTATCAAAGTCGGTATCAGATGGAATATAACACGATGAACGGTCGTTGTAAGCTTTTACATATTTGGAACGATATATCGTTTAGTTGCTTGCAAAGTAAAACTGTTTGAATACGTTACATGTGAATTTTAATATGATTTGGTTGTTGTTGGGCAAAATGCACTACTGTCTAAACCTAAGTGATTGCAGCTGTTGACTATTAAAGAGAAAAGTCAATAGAACAAGTATATGATGAGTTGGTAATTATGTTAGTGTAGTTTCATATAGACAGCTTTACTCTTATTTTTACATGTTTAACTGTGTAGTATTAGTTTAACTATATACCCATTTCATTTTGGCCCTGTATTTATCAGTAAATCTTACCTTCCCTAGTTACTCACATTTCATCAAAAGTTCATTTTTCTACTCAGTTTAGAAGTGTCAAAGTGTCTTGTAACTTTAAAACTTGAACCTTAAACTTGTACATGAACATTTAAAACAGCAAGCTAAACAGTCGTAGAATAATAAGAGATACTAATTGATATTAGTGCCAAAATAGTAGCCATTCCTGATTGAATAAGTGAAAGTGATGAACACTTCAGATGTGGAACACAATTACTTACAAAAAGCTTAATTAATGATGTATGTGTTTGTATCCTTTACATGTAGTTCCATATAATGTTAGTAAACTTAATCACATTAACAAAAGTATGTATGAACTGTAGAGTACTCGTGTGCATATAAATTAATTAAAAGTATTATGATTACTACTTTTCCATGTTCTTAAAAACTCTAACTTGACTATTGACACATTATATACTACACAAGATATGATATGTTAATTAGAGGAACAAAATATGTTAGCATGTTTGTTTGTGTCTACATATATATTTTGAACTTTTTACTTTTATGATGTTTATGTATATACCTGTCTTATAAGAGGATACATTTATAGGAGATTAATAGATCCATATGTTATAATAAGTCAAGTTTTTTGTATATTCATACTGATTAATTACTTCTAATAATTCTACGATTTATTCCTTTCACATACTCTTAAGGCAAAATACACTTCAAAAAATATATACAACATTGTTTATTTAAAGGTATTGATACTATAGACTCTCTATTACACTAATACGTCAGCTGTAATAGCAGTTCCATTCATCATGAAGCATGCACATTCCACTATAGTTAATGAAATAATACACATAAATACAAGACACAAATCTTTTAATTTTACAATTATTTAATGGTAATTATTCCAATTTTGTCACAGGAATAACAAAATGGAGTCAGAAGTCATAGACAAAAGACATCAAATCCCAAAAATGTACAAAGAATTCCTAAAGACCTCGTGATGTTTCATAATTGATTTTAAATTTAACTACACATGTATATAGAAGAACATATTATTATTTAGTTTGTGGATATTGTTCTATAACATTGAATAGTATAACTATGTTTAAATTAGATAATGAAAGATATTTAAAAATACCAATTACTAATAGTATCTGGCTGTATAACTTGTTTTTGGAGAATGTCAACACTCAAACATACACTCATTATTGTGTACATATTCAACATTTACTAGAGACTTGTATATGTATCTGTAGATATTGAATCATAGGCTTAAATTTTGAATGCATATCAACATATACACACATATCTATGTATATAGATCTTGTTCAAGACAAAATTATATATAGGTTGCTCTATATTAGCTATCATAGTATACCTTCTGCAGTAAATGTACACTGTTGCTTAAAAATTAATTACAAGATATTAAATCAGTAATTAAGATGTAACTGTGAATTCAAAGATATTTATGTTGTAAAAGAAATTTTCAACAAGTGTACATTATGTACAGTACACAAATTAAAGTACAAATCACTAATAATTAATAAAACATATTTCAAACCCATTAAGATTTATAAAGGATAAACAAATCTTTTAAAAGATAAATTAAAAGAATTAACTCAGAAAAAATCTACAGAAAAAATATTAAAACATAATAAAATGTAGGACATAATAAAGCAACAACATCATTAATTCAAAACCAAGAATAAGCAGAAAAATACATAAGTCATCAAAATTAAATTTGCAAAATAACAGATTGTAGAGTAGGCTACTTTGGTTGTTTATACCTTGATTGTACTTCTGGTTTGGCTAAGTACTGTCGTATTTTCATTGCTGTAGAGATATGGTTTAATTGCTTGTAAAATAAAATTGATTGATGAATACATTATACGCGAATGTAAATATGATCTTGTTGCGTGAAATGCGTTATCGCCCAAACAGGAAGTTGTTACTTCTGAGCAAAAACGTGTTTGATAAGCTGCCATCAATTGTGTTAATGTAGTTTCATAGACAGCTTTATTCCTGTTTTTAGATGTTTAACTAAGTAGTATTCTTTCAAGTTATATGGCCATTTGGCCCTGTTTTTTATCACTGGAACACACTTACAGGGTGCTTCTTGTTGTAACCTGACTGATGATGTAAAAAATGTCCTATGATTACATCACTTGTGTCATAGAGTTAATAATGTTAGGTTTGGTTTAGGGTTTAGGTGATGTCGTCAATATGATGACATCATTATGTGTCATTTCATTATGATGTCATCATAGTCAAGTTATACCAAGAACCACCACACTTACAAGAAGCCTCAATAATGATATATGTTTTTGAATGTAGTTCCATATAATGTTACTAAAATTAATCTCAATAACAAAAGTATGTATGAACTGTAGATTACTCATATACATATCAATTACTAAAGGTGTTATGATACTACATTTTCATGTTCTTAAAAACTCTAAATTGACTATTGACACATTATATACTACACAAGATATGATATGTTAGTTAATTAGACGAATAAAATATGTTAGCATGTTTGTTTGTGCCTCCATATATATTTTGAATCTCGTATATATGTATCATCTTATAAGATATTCACTTTACAGGTATAATAAACATCACATCATCAGTACAAATGGCCATTATTGTGTACATATTCAACATTTAATAGAGACTTGTATCTACCCACAGATATTGAATTGTAGGCTAACAGTCATAGATAATGTTTTTATAATATGTTTAACAGAGTTATATCTACAAGTTATAAAGTAAATGTACACGTGTCCACTACATAAATCATGTTCAAGACAAATTAAATTTTATAAGTATGTTGTTTAAGACAACTATATTTTAGCTATCATAGTATATTTCTGCAGTAAATGTACTGTTGCTTTAAAATTAATTACAAGATATTATATCTGTAATTAAGATGTAATTGTGACTTCAGTGACAGTCATGTTTTAAAAGAAACTTTTTCAACAAGTGTACATTATGTACAGTACATAAAATGAAATACAAATCACTAACAATTAATAAAACATACATCTAACACACTAAGATTTATAAAAATTAACAAATCAATTATAAGATAAATTAGAACAACTAAGTGAAAACAAATCTAAAGAAAATTATTTTTTTAAAATTATAGCAGATAATAAAGCAACAAGATTATTAACTCAATCAAGATGAAACAAAAATACAGAAGTCATCAAAATTAGTATTACAAAATGAAAGATTGCACAGTAAGTTACTCTGGTTATTTATACCTTGATTGTACTTCTGGTTTGGCTAAGTACTGTCGTATTTTCATTGCTGTAGATGGATGATTCACAATAGGGCCCTCCACTGCTTCAATAACTGCCAGCCATGAGAGTTTAGAGGGAATTGCATCGATCCAGCTTTGAACTACCCTAATCATCTTAATTTTGTCACTTTGACTACTGTAACGTAAGCTACCAAGGACACCCTCTTGTACTTTTAAAGCCACTCCAATTGTCTCCCACTCATAATTGATATCAGCTAGTAGACCTAGGAGATCAGTCAGTTCAGGCTTCATTGTCAATATACCTGAGATATCTACAAAAGAAAACCATTAATAACAGAGCATTCTGTATTAGTCATAAATAATAAGATTCAGTGTGCATATTATTTTTTTTTGTCATGAAAATATAATGTATTATAGTAATAATTACAAAATTCTTTATCTTAAAGTAAAGTCTGATACCCAACATCAAACGATTAGTACAATTAAAAATGTAAAAATACCTTCTGTGACTGGTAGTTTTATCTCTTCAAGCCATGGTGTCTGACGCTCACAATTAATATCACCAATTGTAATGCCATCATGCCATCCCAACAACATGTTACTATTGTCTTAGCATCATCTGGACGACAAAGATGTTCTCCTTCATACGTACAGAGTGAACAGCGAAAATGTTGCTGTGGCATAGTCAGAATGGGCTTATATTGAAACTTATTAACAACAGCTTCAATTCCATCATAAATTGCTTGTCGAATCAATAGACATCGATCAGGGCGGCCTGAGTAATAAACTTCTAACCAGTATATGGCATCAACTAATAGAACAGCACCACCTAAATCAAGGGATGATAATCGAATGGCATTACGATACTGCAACACTTGATCGGAACATCCTGAAGGTTGGAAAAGATCAAAAATTGGTGCTATTTGGCGATTAATCATATTCACAACTAAAGCAGGAAAGAGACCTTGAGGAATAGGGTGCATCTCCCATGTTAAAACAAGACAATCCATATACTTTAAAAAAGGACTTCTAATCTTATCCAAAAGGGAGGTAGTAGGAAGGACACAAGGAAGAAAATATTTTCCTTTCTTGGGCAAGTGAGCAACAACAAGGATATCCTCCATTAACAGCAAGAAATCATCTGCTGTAAAATCAGAAGTGAATCCATCAGGAATACAATCTAAGAGTTCTCGTTTGAATGTGCCTTCACTCTTTCGTTGATGATGGGTATCTGGAGGTAAAATAATATTCATTTTCTTCAAATGGGCTACAGTATCAGCAAAAGAAATGCTAATCAACTCTGAGAGCTTATTAAATAATGGCTGTGGGTGAAGAAATACCACATTAGGAAGGGTATTAGGAAAAAACAAAAAGATTGTCAGATCGTGATAGTACATTAAACATGCCTCCACATCCCTCCTATTCATTTTAAGTGCATTCCCAATTCTAAGACATTTATTTTTACTAACTACCATTGACTCATTAGACTTTTGGAGCTTTTCAAGATCAAGCTGAAACAAAAACCATCGAGCTGGAATTTCTGCCTCAATGTAAGACTGGCAGACAACACCTCTAATAAACTCAGCCATTTCCTTTTCAGTCTCATCTCTTGCTGTTGTATTGATAGGAAAGATAACTTCTCTTTCATCTTCACGGTAACTAAGTCGCACATCTCGAAATCGCTTTAAAGTTGACCATAGAGAAGCATTTTTGTCACCTAAAGACTCCTCAATACATTCATTTATTTTATCATAGAATGTGCCAAGAACAAGTAGAGTAGGCTTATCATAAGAATACCTCATGTGAATGTTGCGCAAATATGGTTGATCAACTGATGATAGTGAACGAAACGATGATTCAAGAAGTTGCATGTTGGTGATTTGGTGTTCCACTGGTTGTCCAATAAGCTCATCTTTAAAGCTAAAATAAAATTTGGGCCGATCTTCTAGTTTCTCATTTAATTTGAGGGTGAGTATACTAACTGGATTGCTTCGCAGCAATGCCGGCGCTATATCTAAAAATGCCGCTTGACCACCAGAATCTACCACATAAACCCAGTGTGACTGATATAGCTCAGGAGACTTCTCAACTCTTGGCATTATCTTAGCAATATCTGTGGCTGTAGCAGAAAATAATTGAGAGATTGATTCCGGAGATGGATTAGAAGAAATCTCTTTTGGTTCTTTTGAAGCACCAGAAGACTCATTGTCATCTTTACTATTATTAGTGGACTTTGATGAAGCAGCTTTAACTCCATGTTTCATTCCTTTAGCAAGCATACGTTGAAGTGATTGGGTACTCACTTTATCCCAAAATATGCTAGAAACATCATCACCTGCTACAAAACCAGTGATGTCTACCCTTCTTACTTCTGCTTTAGTACCAACTGCAGTACTCTGGTGTTTTTCTGGGGGAGGTTCATCTAGCAACAGGTTAATGATAGAGGTTTTTACTGTTCCAGGTGCTCCTGATGTGGCAAACTTGGATCATCTTGCTAACACATAGCCTTCTTTCAATGCTTCATTAACAACACCAGAATAATCTATTAGAAAAGAAAGAAAAAGCATTTATGAAGCCTAATTTGTGCATGTGAATATATATTAACAAGATATCAAGCATATGCCAATGTATCATTTACTAATTTAAGGTTAGCATATACTTGAATAAACAACTCAAAACAACAACCTATGATTGCTGGAATAGTGGAAGTTTGTAATAGAAATAAAACTTTAATGGTAACTACTTTTTTAAATTAATGCAGAGTTTCTGCAATTATCACTATTACATATGACTTAAAGAATGCTTGACGTATTTATAAGACAGTTGTGCTCGATATATGGAGAAGAATTGCAGTGATCTGTCCTGCTATTTAAATAAGGAGGAGGGTGCTGAAACTGGCAAGCAAAGCCAGGCCTAGCTAACATTGGTGATGAAGTAGTGTGGCAAAAAAGTAAATTTTAGTCATCATTTTTGTCAAAATTATTGTTATCAAATTTAGTCACAAATGTATATGTCTTGAAGCCATTGAGTAAATGTATCAATTATTACTGAGGCAGGTTTGTAGAGGTCTGACAGTACTTACAAGATAATAAGAGAGGACTAAAGGCCAAACTAGTAACTGATTTCTTGAAACTTAGTATTTTAAAGCCCTTTGAATAAGAAATACAACATAGTTACTTTTCTTACTAACATATCTTGATGGCTTTCACTTACTTGATTTCATACATACACCTATAATCTACTTACCACCAACATTCCTTAAGTCATTGAAATTTGTCAATTAATCTCTATCAACGTGAGTTTCAAAAAGGTACACTTAATACCTCCTGTACTAACAGGAATTGTCAAAAGGATTGAGTATTAATTACTCCAAGCTAATTCCAAACTCCCAGCACTGCTCTAACATTTTTTAACATGTCACCAGCTGTTTCATTCTCATTTATCTGTTCATTTTTAGAAGCACTTCTACAAATATTTTTATTCAAAGACCAAAGGCTCAGGATAAAAAATGACTTCAATGAAAATCCTGGAGCTATTCCAAGGTTTTCAGTTAACATAAAAAATGTAATGGCTTTATTCTCAAAGAAGCAAATTGTAAACTCATGAAAGCTGTAACCACGGTGAGGCAATTCACTGTGAACATTTCTATTTTCTATGACAATTGTGTTGTTTGTAATTAAAGTATAATAGAACATTGTAGTGTAATCTGTGGTGGTCTGTTATCTATGTTTATTTCTTTACTTTAGTTATTATGTTTCTTTAACCATTTTCTGTTTAAAGAACATAAGTAGTCTCAGGTCATTGCTAAAAAGACATCATTCAATAATGATTACACTGGTGACAGGTTGTGAACTTCGTATCAGAGAAAAGGATTGAGAATTATTGAGTTTGTTGTGAGAAAGGAGGACTAGACTCAGTACATAAAGTAGATAATTGTGTCTTGCTAAGAACGTCAATGATGAATGGAAAGTAATTCAATTTTACTATCAGTCATAAGTCCAGCATCATATAAGCTCATGAGAAGATTGATCAAAACTCAGAAACTGTTGAAAATGTCTTGTGATGACATGGTTGATGGCATAAAAGATCATTACTGTCCTCCACATCAACTTCATTCATTTCACAATATATTTCAACAAAAATCAGGAGAGTCTATTTTCACATTCAGCTTAGGACATTTTGGGCAAACTACAAGATGGATGTAAGAAACCAATTGGATGCATCTATAACTTTGTCAAATGATAAAAGGAAGTACTCACAGACTGAAAGGAATCTACCTGTTGTGTTTGGGATCAAAGCTTCCATTCATATCTGCTTGGACGACATTTATATATCTACACAGACCATGACATTTTGATGAGTCTGCTGAGTTCAAGTAAAACCTTTCCTTGTCATGTATCTATAAGATTACAGCAACGGGCACTGACTTTGTCTGTGAATGATTACTGACTGAATCCAAGTCTACTTAACTGACTGGGAATGTAGATACTGTCAGAGAGTTACCATAGCCATGACTTCCTACGTAAGATATCCCTGTTGCAGAGAGAGATTGTGCTACTCCTAGTAAAGTTCAAAGTCTTCACCAATTATATTAAAACATTTCTTCCTGGTAGAGAGATTTGAATCCTTTAAGAGATATAGAGACAAAATTAGAGTGCTTTAAAAAGACTTTTGTGTAGTTTAAAAGGTGAGATTCAAAAATCATGGCAGCTGTTAGAAAAAAAGGAACTTTGAAAGACTGCTGAATTCTCAATTAAATCAATTTACAACTTAAACATTACTGTATCCATGGAATTCAAAAGTTTAACTCAAGAAGAGATCAGAAGTAGCATTTTCCAGTTTACTATGATTAACATATTTTGCTCAGAATTTCAGGTCATTTTAAATTTCATGAGTTTATTATTTTATAAAATGATTTCTCAGCTTCCAAAAACTAATGTCAATTAGAACATGGTTCATCAAAATTGTTACTTTAAATTCTTAACATAATTCCTCTGACAAATGTTGCTAGTAAAACAAAGAAGATGTCTCTATTATATTGAATGTTGTTGTTCGCACTCTAATAGAGCAGTATGGAAAGAAGTACATGAATAAAATGTATATATAATGCACATTTAGGTTTTCACTCATTCCTTTATAATTTTTAGGAGCTCTTGTTAATGTTTACTGAGATGTTGATAAAAACCTTAATGGCTTTATCTTTTTAAGATCAACTGATGATGGAAAATTTGAAAGCCTATTTAGTTATTCTTTGTCTAATCAATACCTACAACCTCTTTGAACTGGTCTTCCTACTACATCATGGAGTGTGACGACTCCAATGATCTAAATGAAATAGCTCCAGTCTATGTTTATTAGTGTCAGAAGATGCAAACAGCATTGAATTGATTTTCAAAGAGCAAAATCATCATTGTTACAAATTTTGTCTTATTATGGGTGACAAGAATATTGGTGAGAGACAAATGATAAAATGTTTACCACAGGCAACAGTTCTATTATCTTTATTGCATTGAAAGTCAAAGAGCAATATGTCTGAGAGGGTTGAAAAAATAACTAATGGTTCTTCTAAAAGAAAATATGAAATATTCCTAAATATCTATTACAGCACTAACTGTCATCTATCATGGATGAATGGGTGATTTGAATTGTATCTAACTATGGCAATTTTCTCAATATCACTAATAATAGAGTGGAAAGTACAAACGACAAGTTGAAGCAGATAAGTAGATATGACTTCACTGGAAGATTTAAATGAGACATTTATTATAATTTTAACCACAATGATTACTGAACAAAAACTGCTATTTTGTTTTAGAAAGTAAAAGTAAAATATTCAATATTAGCTGCTAAAGTTTCTATTTAAAGACGCCTATGATTATGCTGCAGAATGTGTGATTAAACAAATGAAACTGGTAATTAAGGTAGTTGATATTAATGAAGAGGTGGGCAGTATGTAAGACACAAATGCAAACCACTAGCTAGTTTCAGAATGGTTATGTTTGAACTGAGTTTTGTATAAATTCTGTTGAAAGAGAAGATGGTTATGTTTGGTACAGGATCTAGTAAATATGTGTTAAACTGTAGTAACAGGAACAATCATAATAATTGGATCAGTGCTAAAGAAGGTTACATTATGACTTGAGATTGCTCTTGTAAAGCTTGAAGAGAGAAACTTTCATTAATATCATTAGAAAAAATATGAAAATGCTGTCTTTTCTTATGTCTGCAAATGAGAAATAATGCCATTCTACCATTGTTTAGGACAAGTTAAGTAGATAATTCAACAAACTGAAAACAGTCATCTACATGTTCTGGCAAGTTTAAAAGTTTTCTATGAAGAACCAGTTAGTTAATTAGAAGTAAAACTGTGACAAGCAGGCAAATTAACCCCTCACAAATTATCTTCATCCTCCAATTCTTGTGTGTTTGGAAAGAACCACCTAGTATATGTATATTTCTTATTTGCTGAGATCTATTTGGAATTTTTAGGACTAACAGTGACAATTTTTTAAAATCACAACCTATCATTCACTTTGTGGATTTTACATCTCAAAATTCAGCTCTTTTATCCATTAAAATAAATACTATTTTCATTTTTTTAGCCAACCAGATGGTACTGCTCTCATAACATGGGTGTGACTAACACATTTAAATTACCTGACAATTGGAAACAGGCTTAGTAGAATCAATTTATATATATACATATATATATACATATGTTTGACATGTGGCATAGAGTATACTAGCATGCTCTATGTATTCGGCTATAGGAAAGGTCAATATGTACAAGCCAATGATACTACAACAATTATGTCTACAGAGATTGCTTTCAGTTCTGTTAGTGAAGCAGTAATGATCCATCAATACAAACAATAGCACGTACACCTACACATCTGATATTTGAAACCAATATAGTAAACTACAAAATATACATGTAAGAATATATTTTAATTATACATGTATAAATAGAACAAATGACATACCTTGCACTGCATTCTGCAATGTTTCCAGTATAATGGCTTTGTTCTTATCATCGGGTTTGATATAACCAGCTGGTGTTTTGTTGTCATTGGCTACTATGCTGGGGTCTGCACCATTAGATAACAACAGCTTAACAATATCAACTTGACCTTGACCACATGCGTAATGTAAAGATGACCGACCATGCTATAAGACAACATAGAATGAAATGAGTAATGTGGTATAATATATATAAACATTACACTTATAGCAATGATGTGTTAACCACAATATTTTACTGGTTTGGATGTTATTGTCACTTTCCTATATTATATGATTTTTCCAGAAATTTTTATTTCCTTGTTTGCATTCTTATTTTAGAAATTTGACATGAACAAGGAAATACATGCATTAGTATGTTCAAGCACACATGTTAATGTGTGTGTGTATGTGTTCAATGTAATTTGTACATCTATTTAAACAAACCAGTTAATTCTTGTTAGTAGTAACATAATATAACAGTATATGGAATGATATGCTCCTACGTAGCTGTTAACAATAATAAGAAGTAATTTTTGATTGTCCTATTGTGACTGTACACACTGTCTCTTAGAGAAGAGTTTATGTAATATGATGTTAACAATTACAAGAGATAATGATAAATGGTTAAAAACATTTTCTACGATAGATTTGCATTGATGCAGCACATTTTAAGCTTAAAAACATTGTAAAATAGTGAAAGTACAATCAGACATGATGTATTAGTGAAATGACAAAGGTAAAGAAGGAGTGAAATTAAGTTCTACTATAATCCAAAATGAAAGGGACAAATTTAGATCTAAATACTGTGGCCCAGATTATTTGAACCTGCATGTATACAATAGTAATGGTTTAATTAAAAACTACAAAGGCTTTGATACATGCATTTAATATCGCAGCTATCGTAGTTTATCGCATGATAAACATCTTTTTAGATGACTATCCATATGATTCCTTGAATGACTAATATCATTGGATAATGTTTTATCTTCCTTGTATATTATACATGTATTTGACTTGTTCTTTGGACTCATTTATATGCAGAGCAAATTCATCCAAAACTCAGGCATATCAAACAGCTAATCATCAAATAATACATATGTTTTTATAAACTTAGTTATTAAAGTATGTATCTCTCTTTTTGACTGACCATTTCTGACCATGAAGTAATCTCATGTGGAGACATAACAAGAGACAGCAATAATAAAAATAGAATGGAACAAAGCATATACAAAGCATATTACGTTAATAAAACATTCAAAATGGACAAAATCACAACCAGACATCAAAAAATTTTAATTTACAAAAATAGTTGGCCATCCAATGAGATTTTTTATATGGTGATCTGTGTACAAACGTTACTTATGGAACAGTTAACTGTCTCATATAGTCAGATATTAAATTTATCTTGCTTATATTTAGCTTCTCCTTTGGACTGACCCAAATACAACACAGACTCATCCAATAGCCGACCATATATTGGAGAGTAATCCATACAATAATATATACTACATATAATATATATACTACAGGCTGAAATAATACAAAAGTATTCTTTCAGATTCAATATTATACTAGTAGTATATACAAAAGTGTAATCAAATATTAATTGGCTGTTGCCATTAGTACAAATCAATGGATGCCACTGCTGAATATTTAAAGAGAATACATTAAATTCACTATTCAAAACAATTTTGTATTTATATTTTGCATAAGATCAATCCTGAGTACTCTCTAAGAGCTAGATTGAGGTATCATGGTTCATTCATTCATGTTCCTTTAACAACAAAAAACCTAAACATTAACATTCTGTACACATTAGAGCCTATTAATTATGTCTTTCAGTAAAAACTTAAGTTTTCATGAACATTTCAAATTAGAACATTAGCTCTATTGTTCATACAAAATGTACAGAATGTGATGTTACTAATTAAAAATGATTATGGACTCCACTTGTACCAAGCTGTTTCATCTTAAAGCAAACAATACTAAAGAGTATATCATTAATACCATACTCATACTATAGTTTTGTACCTCCAATTTCATAAAAAATAATTATTTCCTTGAATATACGTGGCAATTGGTAGAAAAAATAAAATCATAAAGTATGCTTATTTTGACTCAAGTTGCAATAACAGGTAGAAATCTTAGAGCAATAGTTGAATCAAAGAGCCAGGTAAATGAGATGACTAGCCATTTCTTTCATGTAAATGCCAAGGTACACTTGCAATATACAGCTATTCTATATCTAATTACTTGAGGCCACTTTGAAATAGCTAGTAGAAAAAATTTTAAGGCCATCTAATCTCATCAAACAAATTTTGAGGTATTCAGTGTAATTGACCTCTTTAATTCACCTTTAAATTTATTTTGCATTGCAAGCACATATGATGGAAAATTTTAAGAGGAACTATAACAGAGAGGATTTGAAATTTTAAGAAACAACACTTATTGCTTTAAGTAAACACTTTCTGTTTCATATATTCCATGTTACATCTTTGTAAAATGTAAAGTAACTAAATAAACATGTCTCATATCATTATGTTATGTTAATGTGACTAAAAGGGCTCCTTCTTTACAAATTTAACAATATTGAGTGGTTTGTAATGCTATATCATTGAAGTAAAAAAATGCTAATAAATAGAAATAACAACTCTAACAATTCAATTTTGATAACTATTAGTGTAAAAAATCATTCTATATGTATGAAAACCACTATACATAAACATGAACATGTATATTACAAGTATTAGTACTGCTCTATGTTTTAGATTTTATTTGTCTGGCTATAAAACTGTATAACTCTATGAAGGACTCTCATAGCACTTAATATGTATACATACTATGTTCTTGTCTATGAGAACAAATTTATACAGAGAACTTCATTGTTTACGATTATTACAGAAGAATTTGCAATGTGAAATAGCGTATTGTGCTGTAATGTACAATAATTATATTACCACAATCCAATGGAAGTAGAACTTAAGAACAGAAACAATACAGTAACTAAAGTCCATGAACTTAGTTTCCTCTATGAAATTCGAATATATTAACCATTAACAACCAGAGAAGTTTGTACATATCTTTAATAATGCTCGTTATTGTTCCACTGACATCTACAAACATTAATGATACACTCAACGTTTCTTATTTATTATGAAGATTTATAGCACATTGTAAAAAATTCACTATTGATTTAACTATGGTCACATACATACATAGCAAATTGTTTGGCACAATTAAATAAACATCATGTACAGTTTCATTATTAATGTAATGAATGTACAATGAAATTGTCTATTCATGTAGTTAATTGTTAGAAGTATATGATGATAGGATGCTAGATCAGGGCTGTTACCATGAAACTGATATATATATACTTCAATGTATTTTGTAGGGATGAACACAACCAAAGTTCACATGAATTGGTTAAACAACCAATTTATTTTAGGAGTGTAAATAGATAAAATTAAGGACTAAACTACAAGTATTTTAAAGCTATTAACAGCTAGTTAGAAATGGCATTTGAGTTGTAGAGAATTTATATAATAGTCCTAAAGACAGGCTCTCAACAGTCCTTCGTCTTCTTACAAGCTGTTTGTACTAGCTTAAATTTTGTCACTGTTAACATATAAGTGTATTAGTTTATAGTAATTTTACAAAGGTTTGCTACTAACTGAGTTATAGTGTTTAAAGGTACAAGCTTGCTCTGACATTGAACACTTCCTGTTATCTTACCTTCTTCACAATTTTTTACTACATATTTATCTGAAAACATCTATAATGTGATTATTATTGGTGATTATTGACTTTACACAACTTAACAACTTGTATTATTAACACTTTGATTGTCTTGTACCATAGTTCCCCGAGCAAGCACCTACCTCTGTGTAAGCACCCATTCCTATATTTTTGCCCTTAAAGGAAAATGTCAATTCCCCATGCAAGTGGCCACACCCATCCCACCCTCTTGGATTTGTGGTTATTATGGTTATTATCATGTGTTGATCAAAGAAATAACTTAGGCTAGCAATTTTCTAAGTTTAAACATTGTAGTTTCATTGTCTTTTGTTCCGTTTGTAATTGAAAAGTTCGGCTTACTAGGCATTTCTAAACCGCCTTGCTCAATGGAGGATCTTCTCCTTTTGTCTTTGACTGTACAGTGTATCATTCTCCCTTTGTGAAGAAAGAACTAAAATATCTTCAAAATTTCTTTTGGGATATAACCAACTATCAATTTGTCCTTCATTACAGCAACAGCGAATCTATCACGAGGATTGTTGTGTTCCTTCTTTGTCGAAAGTGTCTCCCCTATCTCTGGACTCCATATTGACTTGTAAACATGATAGCCTTGTATAGATGATTCTGTTACAAATTGAAGATCAGTTATACTTGCAGCTTCTTGGTGAGACAATTCAGAGTGTGAAATACTCTGTGGTCTGTGGTATGACAAATTTATATGCCTTAATTCAGTTACCATTGAATATTTTGATGCGTTTGATCAGTTAGCTATCTCAATATTCACACTTCAACTAAGCACGCTCTCTCTTTTGATATGGAGCCGACTATCAACTCATCTCAGAGACACAAAGGAATAAAATCAAAGTCCTACTCCGTTTCATTTAAAGGTGAAGCTGTCAAGGCTCTGAGAACTCACCCAGAGTGCAATGTATCCATTATAGCAAAGAAGTATGGTGTAGATAGAAAGTATGTTAGAGAATGGGATAAGCAGTTTGACAAGCTTCTTGACTCACACCTTGGTAAAGAAAAAAAGAACACGAAGCTTCATCAAAAAACAGATGTTTTGTCTCTCAACCTAGAGGTAGCTGTTTATGAGTTTTTAGAGAATGAATGAAGTGAGGGAAGTGCTGTGAGAAACAAAGATTTATGAGGAGGCACTTGAGATAGCTACAGCACTTAGACTAGAATCTTTCAAAGCATTGATAATTGGCTATGGAGATGGAAAAAGCATTAGAATGTTGGATTGAGGAGAGGAACTAACTGTTCACAGAAGGTTCCTGAGGACTATCATGACCAGTTAGCACATTTTTGTCATTCTATTTCTCGTTTGAGGAAGCTTCATAGGCACAGGCTTAAAAGCATCACCAACATGGATCAGACAATGATGAGGTCAGATCTATCATTATTTTGTAATGACATTGGTTAATTATTGTTTATGATTGATAGATTTGATTCTCCACCCACTTATACAAATAGCATTCGAGGACAAAAGCTGTACGGATTGCTAAAACTGGAGGACAGAAACAAGGCTTTACAGTTGCTCTGTGTGCTTTTGCAGATGGCATGAAATTGCCTGCTTTAATTATTTTCAAGGAAAGAAGTGGTAAACTTGGAGATCGAGTTAGATCAGCCATAAAGTGTCCAGATAATGTTAAAGGTACAGCTACAACTAATGGTTGGATGACTACAGAAAAACTCTTGTGGTGGATTAGAGGTATGTGGAAAGAGGCAGAAGATGGAGAGAGGAGACTGCTTGTACTTCATCACTACAAGCCACATTATGACACCCAATCCTTACTTGCAAGTTTAGACACTGATTATGTATATATACCAGCTGGATGTACAGGCATTGCTCAGCCTATGGATGTCTCGATTAATGCTTCCTTTGAAAGAAGAATTGTGGATTTATGGCTGGAGTGACATCGTCTACCAGCTGGTCATACTCCAGCTGGTAATTTTAAACAACCGACAAGGCAGCAAGTAATTGAGTGGGTATCACAAGCATGGTATGGAATTCAAGATGAAGTTGTCATTAAGTCTTTTAAGAAATGTGGAATATTTAATACATTAGACCAAAGTGAAGGCGGTGAGATTTAAGAGGAGATACCAACAGATTTTGAAGATGAAATTGTTGGAGAAGAACATGACGAGGATGGCAATGAAGAGGAATTTGACCCATTTGATGATTGAACATAATAATTAATTTAAAAACTCATAGTAATAATTAATTATTCATAAGTGGGTGCTTACTAGGAGCCGTTTTTGAAAAATCGCGTGTAAGCACCCACCTTTTCTAAATTCTAAATGAACTGTAAATGCCCATTGGCGCTTACTCGGAGAACTACGGTATTATGCAAAAGACAATGAAATAATACCTTAGTAGTAGCATCAACAGTAGCTCCAGACTTGATTAACACTTCAGCTATTTCAGTATATCCATACATAGCAGCAAAGATCAAAGGTGTAGTATTAATCTAAATTATCATAATAAGACATAAGATTTAAATATAGTGGTACATAACAACATGTGATATACAGTAAAAAGACATCATTACTCACTACAGTTGCTACAACAGTTAATATAATATTATGTAGTATATGACTTTATACTCAACTATGTACCACATTAACCTGGTACTGGAATATTAAGACAAAGTATCAAAGAAGTACTAAACAATGTATAGGTATTATGTAATGTAAACAGTGACATAGAAGAGAAAGCAGCAGAATAACTCTATGTACATATAATGGATGAGGATCCATCTATAACTTATGTTATGATAAGCTGTTATTAATAGCAAAGTATCATTGTAAACAATGTAATTACAATGTTGTCCCAAACAAGATTTGTACTTGTTATTTATTATACACGTGGATGTATTGTGATACTAAAAATCTAATCATAAAAATATTTGATCTATACATTAATTCATACATTACAAACAATTTGTTCATCTATGAATTGTCCATCATTCTACCTACATTAAATCTTTTCAGTAACATTTTCCATATCAAAATTACCACTACTACTGTATGATGTCATAAGTTGATAAGAGGCATGACTTTAAGTGTCTTTATATGTTTCTTATGTCTTTATACTTCACAATTAATACAATTTTTCTCTTAATGAAGTTCTGAAACTACTTTCAAAGTCGTAGGTAAATTGGTTAATCCAATTAACTACTAACGTGAAGTGTACATAATTATTAATACATAACATTACATAATATAATACATATATTCAACAATAATTATTATTATTATATAACACTTACATCATTAGTTGAGTTTGGGTTTGCACCTCCTTTAATCAATATTGGTATCACTGCTGATTTTCCCATACAAGCGGCTGAATGAAGAGAGGTCCAATCAAACTAAATCAAGAGTAGAAGATAATTTTATATACTTAATAAACAATTACTGCTATAATCCACACATGACAGCAATCCATTAACCATATAGCTAGTATGATATCATAACTGACACTATAAAGTCATATTATGATAGTACATTACTTCATATATAACATTAACTGAACTGTATCTGAGACAATGTGAGTTTATAGAGATGATCTTAGAGTCAACACAAGTACTCAGTTCACTTGTAACTAACAATTGACTGGTTTATTTATCTTTACACAAAGCTAATTAACTGGAGCTAGTATGTCTATACTTCAGTATATGATTATATCTTATTGTCTATATAGTATAATACAAATACTATAAACTGTTTGAATTATAGAGTTATTATGATGAGATATAGTAAGTATATGTTGATGTAGTTTGATATTAATAACATATTCCATCAATATACTAGTATAACCTCTGTATAACATACTATTTGTATGATATATCTACTGATAGTTTGATAGTAACTCTGTTAGGATTGTGTTGATGAGCTACTAATATTGGTTCATTAAATGTATACTGCTTTCACAATGATTCATAAATATGTGTGTCACTAATATATATAATCAATATAATATGATTACATTTATTAACTTACAAAGTCAGGATTATGATAACTAATATCTGCTCCGTTACTAAGTGCTTTTGTTACACCATTAACATCTCCTCTACTTGCTGCAGTGAACAATTGCTTATTCTATTATAAATATAGTAATCATATTATATATTATAGTATATAGTGAGTATAATGTCTACTAGGTAGACATTATATCTACATAATAATACTGATATGTAAATAGTATCACATGATATGATATAATGATAGAAAGGTTATAGACTTACTAGTTTGTCTTGTTGTGATGACATCTTTAAGTCTGTACTGTTCTAAGAACCTGTAGATAAACAAGTAATAATTATAGCAATTAGGTGGGTGTGTACTGACTATATAAACTATTACTATATATTAGTACATGAGTAGTCTTGTCTTCAGCTACCCATTCTATAAGGAAGGGTGTCTGGTACACTACATACATTTCTTTATTTTTGCTTAAATTCAGTATAGTAATTATAATTAAATTGCGAGTGGACAATTAATGCTTGCAGTTTACTTTAACTGGTTGTGTATAAAGTTGTATACAACAGGTGTACATACATACAATACATAACAGGTGTCACAAAACAATATTAAGAATACTAGTATTCATGGAGGTGTGGTCATGACTTATAAATTATAGCAAACATAATTGATTGTTTCTTTACGAGTGGAAATGTACTTGCCTATGTAACAAAAGTTCATTATATTTAGAATCCTTTTCCAGTACTCATAATAAAGGACAACCTTGTTAATGACTATTTCCTAAGAAAGTAGTGATGCTTTTAACATATATTTTTTACTAAGAAAAAATGCTCAATATTATTGACTGAATATAGGCGGATGAGGCACTTATATTTTGGGCCGGCTCACACCATAACTATGTGATGAATATGCAGACACGAATGTACCAATAATGCAGAAATTATATATAATCACAATCAGTATTACCAACATTAATTTAAAATGTAACAAAGTATTTCCTTTGTTCATTATTTACCATAACAAATTCCTTAGCTATTTCAACAAGGTCACGCTCATTAGATATGCATTTGTGTACACAAAGGACCAGACAATTGTTAAGCCATTTTTCCATCATTGTGGCCTGCAAATATGTCAAAACATTTGACAGTTTTGTCAACACTAATAAGATTAACTTAGATTCTTTTTGTGGGGTAAGTAAAAAGCAATAAAAATTTGTGGGGGGGGGGCTGAGCCCCCTTTTTTTAAATATTGGGGTGGCTCTAGCCCCTCCAGTCCCCCCTTCAGCCTCCTATGCTGAAGTAGCCAATAAACCTGCAGTTTACATGGTAAAACACTTACCAGAACATAACTTTTATCTGAAATATTGGGAGCCAAACTTAATGTGTACAAACTAATAATTGATATAAAGGTAATGTTTAATGATTGGTCTATCAATCCATGAACATATTTTGTATCTATTAAAACTCCTGAATGTAACAACACAATTACTATAAACTATAACATCCAGTCATGTATATATTAAAAGTCATTGCTTAGGATCTAGGGAATAGTGAACAGTGCAGTGATATAAATAATCCTAATACTTACTATATCTAGAAGCTGATAAATTTCCAAGTACACTGTATATAGTATATGTTTGCTACCAATGGCTGACCATATTTACGAAGTCTTAACAATTTAATTGTCTAGTTGTACTGGATTATTATGTACACGTTCACTATATGTTACTGTGTGATTTTTAATATTATTCATTAGTTCAGTTAAATTATATTCATAAACTTATTAAATAACATTCATAACTTTAGTTAAATTGTATTCATAACTTCAGTTAATAATATTCATAGCAGTATAAAATTTGATTTATTTGTAACTGTATACATATGGAGCAAATAAGTAAAATAAGTAGAGGTATTATAGTAGCTAAACAAAAAAATAATACTTTCTGAGTGTACAGCAAATACAGGTAAACTACTGTAATATAACTAGTAAATATATGACTTCTGTTACCATGATATATACTTATAGTATATATCATGACTTGTTGTACATGTGTAACAGAACTAACATCATAGAGTAACATGATATATTAATGTTTCAATGATAACAGATCTACAGTAACTTATATACACTTTAATAATGACACAATGGACACGACTTTGTGGGTAGGTATAGTGATGTATAGTGATTTTGTGGTATTCTAGACCCTTCTGTTCTAGTCTCATAAACCAGACACAACCTTTATGACTGAAAAATGGACAGGGAAGGATCTGGAAACTACATTAGAGCAACTTATTCTTCACAAATGACAGTCAATAAGGCATTATATAAAGTTATCATAACACTTGTGTAATGAATAAATCAAACTTGTATACTACAATCAAACAGTTGTTATGAGAGACACAAAGTACATGTAACAACTTTGTTCCTTGTTTTAGCTATATATAGCAAGAATGGTAATAAAAATAAAATACCACACTTATATACAATCACATCACAGGAATATACAGTCTTCCATACCATCATTGTAAAACTAGTTACTCTATCTAGATCATCTCTTCAAGTTAGGTTTAAGCATATAGAAGACTATAACAATATTCATTTACAACCCCTCCCATAATTGCATTCCTTAGATGGGACACAAACCTTAGCTATGATACAAAAGTCAACTCAAGTTACCAGACTGTGTGCACTGTCAGTGTCATCACATAAGCAGTGCCTAGATATGGTACCAGTCTCATGGCATTAACTGAGCATGTGCCATATACTTAAATGTTATCAACGAAACATTCCCACAGAGTCACACTCATCTTGTAAAGCCTACAAAACAGTCTATTTAGGGATTTAGATTACATTAGTGGAATTGAAACTAAAGACACGCAATAGCAGACCAACATTTCACTTGTATGTATGACTGGAAACATGACTAGGGTTGGGCCTGGTTCATGAGACTACTCAGTTCTATATTGTGTCTTAATACAAAGTATGCTCAATTCAACAACACTACTACTATATTTAGTATAGGTAAGAAATGTAACATATAACGTATTAGTATTTAAACAATAACTTGAGGTACTGGACCCAGTACATATAGTAACATGTAACGTTTCAGTAAATATAGTTTATCAGGTACACTGACATATTAATAATACTTACCACGTTTTGTTTAGCGAAGAATACTATAATGTAATGAATAATGTCTTGATATTGAAGGCTACTGTATACTCTAGCCTTACGAAACTGTTTGTCAATACGCTCCTCTTAATACTCTAATGAAGTAGCAGCACATTCCTAAGGTACTAGATAACCACGCCTTTTAAATATTTATGGTTTCAAGTATTTTTATTAAGTGAAGATGGACAGAACATTCCGTCCGTTTAGTTGATATGTTAACAATACAACCAATTGATTTCAAAACATTTTGCATTATAAATTTAATATATCACGTTTCAACTTTTTTATGGATAGTTGTAGATTTAAATTGTTATCATAAATAATTATTGATAAAATATTGCAATTATAAAATCATTAGTAAATAAGACAATGAATACAATTACTCATTATTCAGTTTGTGACATAGACAGTCCCTGGCTTCAAACAATATTCATCCATAATTCTTTTACAGTAGAGTATTTTGTATACGTACACTGTTCTAAAAGACACAAATAAAACTTAAGCTATTGTAAGCATTAAATACATTCCAATTATTATGCTGAATTGAAACAGTCACCTAAGGTTAGCCTCACAGTGACAAGGTTCACATTTCCATGTACAAATACATAAACGTAATGGTTTACTATGTATAAAATGTTACCATTCAATATGTGTGATTGATTAATATACATTAGTACAAAAGTTCACAATAAAAACTGATGTGATGTTAATTTTGAAATGCAAAAATTCCATTGATGTATTATTGTGTTGTAAAATCATAATATTCCAGTAATGTAAGTAGTCATGTAGGCAATTATAATAATATATCTGTATCACACCTAATAACTTGTTTGCATCTTAACAATATACCTGTAATGAATAAACAATCTTATTCAAATTTGCTAGATAAAGTAGTGTACATGTATTTTCATTTGACATGTTGAACTTTAATATTACGTTGCCATTTACATTGAATAACTCAATAGCCAGAAATAAGTGAAAATATACTAAAAAATGAACAAATGACCTTATTATGGGTACAAAATGATCACATCAAAACAAGTGACAATAATACTCAAGACTCAGTTGACATATTTGAATATTATATTGTCACTTACATTGAAGGACTATTAGCCAGCAATCAAAAAACAATACAGTACTACTAGTAGTCATATATGATAATGAATTCAAGAACCACATGTAAAGTTATGGTTGCCTCCTTTTAATCGTTCAATTACTGGAACTTTTCACATACTTTTTATCTCCAAGCACAAATTCAAGGGCTCTCCTTTTTTGAATACTCCATTATCAGATATCTAAGAAGTACATTCCTCATTTCAAATTTATCTTCTTCAACTATCAGCTCATCCACTAATTGCTAGTGCATACTTGATATTTGTAAGTATCAATGCCATCATCTATACCTACATAGTGATAATGGTACCAAGCTCCACAATAATCACATATGAACATGTCCTTGACAAAAAGGCTATATTGAAAATTGTATCTCCAAACTCTACTCTGATTTCCAAGTGTCAACCTCATTATCCTCTTTGATATAAACTCAGCTATAGTATGTACAAGGTGACAATACCAAAATCAAGATTGAGAAAACAATAAGAACATCTACTTATGCACATGTACAGTAGCAGACAATTACTAGTATGATGTCATACTCTATACATTACATCTACAAAAGGTTTTAGTAATAATTAATTCATTCTCTTCATAATTATGACTAACTTAAATTTATCTTCTCTTTTTTAACATTTTTCACTTTCCTCAATCTTTATCCTGTTCCTATTAAACTTTGAAACTCTCTTCCCAATGTAATTAAACATTGCACATCTAATTGTCAATTCGGATTCTTTCTCTTTATCTTCATTAACTATATACAGTGTTTTTATTCCATATTTTTTCCTTCCTAATAGTAAATTTTATTTATTCTCTTAGTGAAAGACAACCCCTAACGGTTTGTAGTTTATTATATTAATTTCTCATTTTTACTTTTAATCTATATTACTAATGTCAGAAATGTCAGATGAATAATTATATTCAGTCACTATATATGTAACATTTAACACTTTCAGTATTTAAAAAAAAAAATTCTGGTTTTAAATGTGTTTCTGATTTCATAATAAAAAAGTACAAGTATTGTGAGTACTATTTAAAATTCTTCAGACATTTCTTCTTTATTAATTGATGTGAATTATGATTAGCAAGTCAATAAATTGTACTTATTTTTTAAAAATGGAAACTTCATAAAATAATAAAGACAATTTATGTGACTAAATGGTTGCAATAGTTTCAGCCTCATTTCATATATTATCAGCAAAAAATGGATGATTCTTATGATCATTACCTAACTATACTGTAATTGTATTTACAATATTCTTATCAAAGATAGTTGTAAATATAGTTTTTGTAGAATTCAAACTGAATGTAATCATATCACAATTTCTATGAATGTCTTACAACATGTTGTAATAAAATTAAATGACACCTTCAGGTAGTTGTTGTAATTAGTATATACTTTTATTTATAGTCAGTTTATATAAAAGAACCTGTTTAATTTAATGATGATAATTCTCTCTATGACAACTCTATATACAACTTAAATTTACCTCCATTATATTTATGTCTACTATCTTGAAATAATCCACTTTTTCATCACTATATAAGAGGATGTGCATTACAACAAAGAAAAGCTTGTGGAAGATGAGGATAAATTAATGACTTCATGACAACTCTAGATACATTGACTTCAAAAAATAAAAATGGTTGACAATTTCACAATTCATGCCACATAATACCATTGACATCTAGTAATATTTCATCATCAATTATTGCGAAATAATTTGTTACAAGCACTTCCTAGGTATACATATAATATGTTAATATAATTCTGACATACTAAATAATTTTGTTTTATTTAGACAGTAACACACTACCTCTGAGCACATTAAGTTTACAACAATGATTACGACAACCAAACAAAAATGAACTATATGAATGAATACATTGTCTAACGTGTATATAGTAAGAAACGTTCGGTCATTGGATAAATATTATTAGCTGTAAGTCAGACATGATATATTTTTCATTAATGAAGAGTATTACATAATAAATTGTAATACATGATGTTTATAAGATGAAATTGCAAATAGAAATTCTTCTTGACTTATTGAGCTGCTACATAATCTATACATGAGCTAAGATATCCTGTAGTGCTAATGACTAGCTACAGTATGTCCTTGCAATGGTATATACTATACAGTACAGGTAATACATCGTTTATTAAATTACATGTATTTTACGTATATACCTGTACAAAGAACTATATATTAATATGTATATATTATTATGAATTTTGTACTTATGAAAGTATGTGATGTTTATGTATACCTGTAAAGTAAATATCTTATAAAAAGATACATAAAAAGATAGTTAGAAATGCAATATTTATATAAATTTCTAATAATGAAACCTGTTTCTGGATAATGTCAACACTCAAAACATGCACTCAATGTTCATATTGTGTACATATTCGAACTTTTGGAGAAGATTTGTATACATCTTATGTTATCTTTTTTGCTAGGATTTAGTTAAGCTATTGGTCCAGCTTTAGACACTTTACAATGCTAAATCTTTCATATAGTATAACTCTTTCAACTTTGAGTTACTGCCTATTATTTACTGTGATATAAGCTTATGATATCCTATAGTGGAAATACTTTTTCACACATTTTAACAGACGTTTTCCTGAAATACTTGGAATTATTCTGAACCATACAACAACACCAATAAGACAACCAATAACAAAATGTATGTACAATATATAAAAGTACATCAGGATAACACTTTCATAGTAAAATAGCTATGAACAAAATTATTAATAGATGTCAATAATGATTATCTAAATCAAGGTTATAATGCCATAACTACAAGACACATAACTATATATACTTACATCTACTCATATCATGACTCTGCATATCTTTAGTGTCTTTGTTATCACTAACATCTTCCAGAGGAGCTAAATAAAATAGTTTCCAATTCTATGTTATGCAACTAAACCAACTAAAGTTAATTACAGGATTAATTGTAACAACAACTTGTATTGAGGTAGTGCAGTAAAACATTACTTGTGAATTCAGCAAGAGCAATTACTTGATGTATATAGAATAGTATTAATCAACCATGAAGTATTGCATTTTCTGTCAGAATTGTAAAAACAGCATATAAATTATGCTGTAATAACTAATTATTAACTTACCATGTCGTCAAGTGTATCTTCCTCACTAGCAATGACATCCTCACTGTAAATTGCTCTGAAAAGACAATAATGGTATTTGAAACACTCACTGAGAGTACTTTTGAGTAGTGTTGTCATAAAGACTGTGCTGTATTTTCTAAGTACAAAATGGTCTTATTTCTTTAAGTGACAGTTACTTATTATACCACAATAAATCAAACTTACTGGCTATTATATAACACATCCATATATCAGGTAGTAACATCAAATACAAAGTTAGATAAAGAAACAAAAGGGTTAAACAAACTATGACAATAAACATATTTCTTTAATGAATAGGTACTTATTATATTACAATAAATAAAACTTAGCTCCTAGCCTCCTATTATATACTACATTTGTATATGAGGTAGTAAAATCAAATATAACAGTAGAGAAAGAAACAATAGAGTTAAACAAACTACAACAATAATTATATTACTCTATTTAATAGCTATTTAATACACTACAATAAATCAAACTTACAATTTATTATATAATATATTAATGTGTCAGGTAGTAAATCAAATATCAAGGTAGAGAAAGAAACCAAAATGTTAAACAAACTATGACAATTAACACATTTCATTAATTAATAAATACTTATTATACTATAATAAATCAAACTTACCAACTATTATATAAACATACATATGTCAAACAGTAACATAAAGGTAGAGAAAGAAACCAAAGTGTTAACAAACAATGACAACAAGCATATTTCATTTATTAACACTTACTTATTATGCTATAATATTTAAAATTTACTGGCTATTATATAACACATTGATATGTCAGATAATAACATCAAATATAAGAGTAGAGAAAGAATAAAAGGATAAAACAAACTATAACAATAATTATATTTCTTATTATACTACAATAAATTAATCTTACCTTCAATTAAATATATATGTAAATTCCAGATAGTAACATCATATATAAAAGTAGAGAAATAAACAAAAATTTTAAACAAACATGACAATAACCATGTTTCTTTAATAGTAACTTATTATACTACAATAAATCAAACCTACCTTCTACTATATAATACACCCATATATAAGTAATCAAACTTACCAACTATTATATAATACATCAATATGTCAGGTAGTAACATAAAATATAAAGATTGAGAAAGAAACAAAAGGGTTAAACAAATTATGATAATAACCTTATTTCATTAATTAACAGTTACTTATTATACTACAATAAATCAAACCTACCTTCTACTATATAATACACCCATATATAAGTAATCAAACTTACCAACTATTATATAATACATCAATATGTCAGGTAGTAACATAAAATATAAAGATTGAGAAAGAAACAAAAGGGTTAAACAAATTATGACAATAACCTTATTTCATTAATTAACAGTTACTTATTATACTACAATAAATCAAACTTACCTCCTATTATATAATACACCCATGTGTCAGGTAGTATATCAAATATAAAGGTAGAGAAAGAAACAAAGGATTTAAAGAAACTATGACAATACCCATATTTCCTCAATTAATAGTTACTTGTTATAATACAATAAATTAAACTTACAATCTATTATATAATATATTAATATGACAGGTAGTAACATCAAATATAAAGGTAGAGAAAAAAAAAGGGTTAAACAAACTATGACAATAACTATATTTATTAATTAATAGCTGTTTACTACACTGCAATAAATCAAACTTACAATCTATATCAGGTAGTAACATCAAATATAAGTAGAGAAAGAAATTAAAGGGTTAACCAAATTATAAAAATAACTATATTTTGTTAATTAATAGTTACTTATTATACTACAATAAATCAAACTTACCCTCTATTATATAATAAATCCATACGTGACATAGTAAAATAAAACATAATTATAGAAAGAAATAATAGAAATAATCAAACTATGACAATAAAAACATTTCTTTAATTAATAGTCACTTATAATACTACAATAGATATACTTACAGTCTATTATATAATACATCCATATGTCAGGTATCAACATCAAATACAAAGGTAGAGAAAAAACAAAACATTTAAACAAACTATGACAATAAACACATTTCTTTAATTAATAGTTACTTATTATACTACAATAGATATACTTACAGTCTCTTATTATAATACATCCATGTCAGGTAATAACATCAAATAAAATAGTAGAGAAAGAAAGAAAAGATTTAAAGAAACTAGGACAAACACCTATATTTCTTTATTTAATAGTTACTTAGTAAACTACAATAAATTAAACTTACAGCCTATTATATAATGTATGTTAGGAAGTAACACAAAATATAAGGTAGAGAAAGAAATAATAGAGTTAAACAAACTATGACAATAATTACAATTCTTTACATTATTTATACATTAATTATCGCATGGCGATAATTACGTTTTTAATTTAATATTTACTTATTATACAACAATAAATCAAACTTACAGCCTATTATATAATACATCAATATGTCAGGTAGTAACATCAATTATAACTGTAGAAAAAAAAACAATTGATTTAAAGAAACTATGACAATAGCCATATTTTTTTAATGAATAGTTACTTATTGTACTACAATAAATCAAAATTACCAACTATTATATAATACATCAATATGTCAGGTAGTAACATTAGATATATAGAAAGAGAAAGAAATAATTGGTTAAAAGAAGCTATGACAATAGCCATATTTTTCTCAATTAATAGTTACTTGATATAATACAATAAATCAGGTATTAACATTAAATATAAAGGCAGAGAAAGACACAAAAGGGATAAAGAAATTATAACAATAACCATTTTTCTTTAATAAGTAGCTACGTATTATACTACTATAAATCAAACTTACCGGCAATTGTATATTACACCCATATATCAGGTAGTATATCAAATATAAAGGTAGAGAAAGAAACAAAAGATTTAAAGAAACTATGACAATACCCATATTTTCATCAATTAATAGTTACTTGTTATAGTACAATAAATCATTATATAATATATTGATATTTCAGAAAGTAACATCAAATATAAGGTAGAGAAAGAAACAATAGAGCTAAATAAACTATGCCAATAATTACATTTCTATTATTAACATACTTATTATATTGCTATAAATCAAACTACAGCCTATCATATAATACATTGATATATCAAGTAGTAACATAAAATATAATGGTAGAGAAAGAAACAAAAGGATTAAACAAAAATGACAATAACCTTATTTCTTTAATTAACAGTTACTTATTATATTACAATAAATCAAACTCAACGGCTATTATATAATATATTGATATGTCAGGTAGTAACATCAAATATGAAGGTAGAGAAAGAAGCAATAGGATTAAACGATGTATGACAATAAACTTATTTCTTTAATTAATAGTTACTTTTGAACTACATCATCTAATGTAACTTCTATTAGCATGCTTCTCCTCAAACTCTTCTCACTTCCACAAATCTCCTCTAAGTCATGCTTCTGTCACTTTCATCCTTTCACCTTTACCATCCCTTTATCTCGTTCATCTAAATCACAAAACTCATTTGTCCCTTCTGTTCTCTTTCTGTGGAGTGCACTTCCTCATGATATGAAATTTATATAGCTCATCTCTAATCACTTTTAAATCTAAAGTAAATATGCTTAGTTACTAATCATCAATTTGCTATTACTTATCACATTAAAACTTATCAGATATAATCAATCACTTTTATCTCTGTATTAATAATCATACTATATCCAATACTTTAATACTATTTTGTTTATTATTGTTCTATTTTGTTCGTACCATTTTAAACTAGCAGTAGCTATTTAACATTCAGTAATAAATGAGTTCGGCCACCCACGCGGAAGTTGCATTATTTGAGTTTATTTAAATTAACCACAGCTACACGCGTAGTGTTTCTGTCAGGTTACAGCTATTTTGAAGAGAAACCTTAAAACATGGAGTGGTATGGAGTCTGTTACAGTTACATAAGAAGTTGAACAAAATTTAGGGTAAATAATATCTGTGCTTTTAGCCAGGGATTATGTTTATTGTCGATTTTTTGACGAAAGCGATAAAATAATATCTTATGTAAGTAAAGATGTCTAGTACTTTGTGTGCCAACCCCTTGCTTTGATAATAGCTTCTATTCTTTGTAGCATTGACGATACCAAGTTTTGTATTATATCATGCATGAAGATGTATTCCAAACCTGTTATGACCAGGCTGATGGATTCGTTGCATTTTCTAGTATTTCCAAATACTGAAATCTATCCATCTTGCCTTTGCTTGTACTAATATACCCTTTTCATTGCCATGGATACATTTTCACATCATCACAATACTGCCACCATGCTTTACTGTGCTCTGTATACAGTCCTCATAAATTTCTTCTGAGTTGACGTCGTATATACATTTGACTATGCATCACTGTGGGAGAGATTAATCTTGGACTCGTCAGACCATACAATTTCCTTTTACATATTCTCTGTCCAGTCTCTATGATCTTTTGCCCATTGGAGACGTTGTTTGTGTCTCAACAGTAAAAGTGTTTTCCTTCTCAATATTCTAACATTTAATCTGGCATCTATCAGTCTTCTCTTCACTGTATTTGATGAAACCATGACATTATCTTTCTTCTCTCATATATCTTTCAGAAGAGGTGTTAGTTTTTGATCTCTGATTGACTTTTTGTTACATGGGCTTTTATCTTCTCATTTTGAAGACAATTTGGGGACATCCATGTTGTGATTCATCAGTTACTGGCTTATTTTCTTTTATTTTTTGATGATGTCATTTACTGTACTCTTTGGTATTTTTAATTGTTTCGTTATAGTTCTAGATGGCAGTTTAAGCTGGTACAAAGCTATAATTTGACTTCTCTTAAACTCACTGGTGAGTTTTCCTCTGGGCTTGTTGTGGTCAGCTGTTTTCTAATTGTTTCCAGCCACTTCTCTGTAAACAGTATTTGATAGTAGATAGACATAACTGAGCAGCTGTAAGATGTTCTGTTAAGTACTCCACATTGTCTAAGTAAATAAGCTTAAGAAATATTTTTAATAAGAAATATGTGGGTGTCTGAACTTTTTTGAGCACCACTGTATGTATACACAGCATTTTTCATTTAAGTTATTTATTGTTTTAAACTGGCATATAATTTAGCAAACACCTAGTGAAAAATGTATGGTTGTATACACAATTGCACATTTTTTGAGATCTTTTCAAAATTGTCCCTTTTTGCAAATCAGGTCACACACACACATATAAATATATATTATATACTGTCACACTGATGCTAGTAGCGTATGTAGTTGTTGTGTTTTAATGATTGCTTATTTTTGTGTCTCTTCATGTTTCCAAAGGCATGCATCAGTTAGATAGTAGCAACTATTGCACTAGTATTAACTGATGGCAAGACATCATTGAAGTCTTTACCTCCTTAATAATACAGCAAATTTTAGTTGTGTGTCAATGTTGGTATTGTAGGTTCAATATTTTTTAATTATTTTAATTATCATGCACCCTAAATAATATATTAGCAAATATTTAAAGTCTTTTTAGTCAATTCAGTATACAGTATGTTTAGACTAAAACAAACTAAAATAATGTACTGTGTTTCTAAGTTTAGTGGAATATTTGTGTCTGTAATTAGATTTATTCAATTTTTTCTCATATTTTTAGTAATAATTGATTTTTTCTGTATAAAGAAAAATTATTAACATTATGTGGATATCCTGGTACAGTAAAAATAATAGGCAAACTACAACTTTCTTCAATCAGTGCAATAATCAACACAAATTAGACCCAACAAGTTTAGTTTCTGCATTTCTAATGCAATTTTATTTTTCTGTTCACATGAATCTTCCTGTTGTTAGCGTTGTCATAGTTATTAGAACATGGAATCACACAAAGTTTCTTTCATTTTTGTGTGTAAGTAAAGAGTCTTTGATGTTTGCTGATTATGGATAGCACCTGCATAGAATTACAGCAGTACTTAGACTCTGCCCATGTTTGAGTTTGCTAAAATGATAATTATATTCTTGTTATTGATAACAAAACATAACAAATTCTAATAAAAATCTATTGCACCAGGAAATTACACACACATAATAATAGTATGATTGTACAACTATTATATAGCTAGTATGGTAATATAATTAGCATTACATAACTATTAGTAAACATTCAAATTCAGTTTTATGGTAACTTCATTGCTGGTTTCATTTTTCCAGTATCCTGCTATAACCTTAGCTGCATGTTTTATTGGACCACCTTGACTGGACAAATTATCTAGAAATAATTGACAATGCTTTTGTAATTCAGGGATATCTTTAAATTTCAATCCATATTCATAATTATTTATCACACTTAGATAAGTTGGGTTTTTATAAAACTGATTAATTCCTTAGCAAACATTTGTGTAGGGACATTTGGTAGACATTTACATAACAAGTTGGTCAAATCTCAGACTGTTTCTGAAGTACATTCTTCAAAATCATGCTAACTTTTTTCTGGGCTTACATTGTCAGCTCCTGTTTGAATATAATAGATTAACATATTGCCATTGATTATTTACCTTGAAAATAAATTGGTTGTTTTATCTGATTTGTGGGTATTTTGATTGGAGGCATTCCTACAAAATACATGAAGCGTGTGTGTTAGTCCATAGTAACAATCCTAGCCTAGGATTTTTATTATGTGTAGGAATATAGATTCCTTACTTACTTATATAAGTAAATCATTAATTAACTACATGAACAGTCAATTCCATAGTATATTTAGAATCAAAACAATATGTTTATTTTTCACATCAAATGCTCTTACTACTTGCAATCTGTAACATATTGGTTTAATCAAGTAAACAGTTTTACAATGGTACCCATTTATGTTGAGAATTGATAAAATGTCAAGTATATTTACATCAATCTCTTCTCAATCAGCATTAATATTTGCCAAAAGTGTGACTACTTTCTTATGATTGGGAACTTCCTTTAAAATATCTAGAAAAAATTAACTACTTCTATGAAATCCTTATAAAAGACACTATAATTACAGATATGGCAATTCCTCTGATTAAATGTAAAGAAATGAATAGTAGAGTTATAATTATTATTATATCAATTACTAAAATATAACAACATCAAAAGAAATCATAAGGTGGAAACTGAGGTAGGCATAGATGCAAAAATAATTATTTTTTACAACTTTAGTCATTTCCAAAATCATACGTTTCATCATATAGCCTCATATTAAGAGACAATAAAAGACATGTACAACATATAAAACTACATATAAACTATATATATATATATATATATATATTTAACAAATATACATATATTTATGTGTACTTGTTATTTAATGAAGAATGATATATTGATGATAATGCACTGAAGAGATATCTTCTTTGTTAAAGTAATCACACTTTTACAAAAATAATCAAATATAGAAAGTCACATTTTAATTAGTAAAATTAAATAGTTCACTACAATAAAAATGTACAAAATCAAGTAAGGTCAAAAATATAACTAAAAGTAAAAAAAAAAACTGAGATTATATATTTTATATTGGTATTCAAAATAATTAAATTTAATAAAACTACAAAAGAAGATTGTGATTTCATCAGTAAACTTTACAAAATAAAAATAAACATATTACTCAAACAGTGAATAAAAATAACCACATTAATGATATAGCATTGGACAATGTACGCAGTCAAGTCAAAAGGGAAACATTTTTGATCAGACAAAAGTCCTTATTGTGGAGGAATTTGAAATATAGCTTATGTTCACAAAGCAGCTGTTTTTAGGTGTTGTTCATAGGTATATGCTACATTGTTTTCTTTAATTGATCTTAAAGCAGACATTAATTTCCTTCTAGTTGCATTTTCAGCTTTCTCCATAATCCATAACTGATACATATCAGTACAGTTTCTACATCCAGCCAAGGCCACATCCTTCAGTTCTAGTTGCACACCCAATTGATTCCACTTTGCAGTCCTAGCATGTTCAGTTACTTCTTTTATGGGAGGTTGTTGATCCAAGATCCAATCTGGTATAGAGCATACTTCTTTAGTCACATTAACTAATGTTAAATTAAATAAGAGGACATGTTTCTATTGACATAACAAATAAATGTTTTTGTTAAACAATAAGATGAGTGTAATTATGTTATTGTCATACACACATAAAGATGGCAAGACTAGTTAGACAGAGACAGCTAACAATTGTGGATTTGTCACGATATAATTAATTCACGAGCAGCATTAAAAGATTAACGGAAACTTGGATGTTATTCCAGAAATGTTTATATATTTATTTAACAAGGTATCTAACACACGAGCACGCTGGTAATAAACTATTGCCATGTACACCAGTGGCTTAGCATAAGACTGCCATTGTAGTAAAGCTAAGAATAGACAAAGTCTGTTGCCTATTTAATATAGTAATGTACATATAAGAGTTTCCAATGAAAACAATACATTTCATTTTATGAAGTCTGTGGTTATAATCCACCTAAAAATTAAATAAAAATCACGAGGAATTTTATAGTTTCAACTGTTTGTCCACTTCTAGTAGTGCTATGTTTCAAAATTCATTGGTTTTTATTTTTAAAAATAAACCTGTTTTAAGTATGAATTGACTTCTCTAAGTTTGTCAATTGTGATGCTCTTTATAGTAATTTATATCAATTTAATTATCATTAGCTACTATACCACAAAATTAAACTTCTTCAAAAAGTTTAGCACAGTCTTTATTTTGTATGTAATATTGAATATTAATGTTTGTTTGTAAACACAATACTTGTTTGTGAACATAGTAATTAATGTTAACTTAGATGTAAAATAAATATTCAGATTAGAGTTCTACATTATAGTGACACTTTCGTTGTACCATATAGTTTTTTGCATTGTAGCTGTGGTAACCATTGTTTCACGATCCATCTGATGGTAGGCTGCTATTCAAGGCTGGTGTTTATTTTGATATAAGACATCGCGAACATTGCATTTATCAGTAAACAAAGAAACCTTTGTATGAAAAAAGTATTTGGAGTTCTTTTAAAAGGCCACTTCTATTTTAATAACATAAAAAGATTGGAGGGCAACATTTGAAGGAAATATGGTATGTTTGGTGCATGACATGATAAGTGCCATTTTAAAAGAGTTACAGGATAATTACAAGATGAAAACACTATGTTACGATTAACATTAAAGAGTTAGTTAGTGAGTAATATTGTCTTTCAGAAGTGGATAGAAATGGATAAAAAACAACTAAACATTTTGTTGAGGGGACAGGTTATTCAGAAAAAGTTCTAGTTCATAAACTATTACCATGCAATATACTATGCATATGATGCATCAATACATGCTAGTAAGATGCAATATTCTACATTCTATATTCAATGTATATGGAATATTATATATATGTGTCTGTGTGTGTGTCATATATATATACATATTAAGGGTAAACACAAGCATAGTCAACCAATCAGATTGTGTAATGCATTTGCAGTCAATAATGTAGTTTAGGAACCTATGGCTTGCGTTGTATCTACAGACATAGCAACATCGTATTGTGAATGCACAGTAATAGTTGTCTATAGTGCCAGTGTGTATGCATTCACAATTTGTCTCACTTGCTGAAACAAGTACTTGACTGACTTAAAGTCAAAATTTAAGTATCCAGCTCCAAATCTTTTATTTAAAGAAAACATGCAGAGGAGACTCTAGCCCACACAATGTTGACTGGAAATACAAACATATCTTAATCTTTCATCTTTCTGCATAACTAACCAAACTGGAAGCAGTGAACAACTGTTGGCTATGTGAATCAGTTTAATGTGCATATAGTTGTTATAACTATCAGTTATCTTAATTTGTTTGCTTAAAGTTACAAATATACTGACAAACTTGAAATGGTTATAAAATCTACTCTGTAACATTTTATACTTTAAATTGAACAAATTTTACAGTAAATGTTGTTATCTATTTACTAATAAAAGATATCCAGATGATTGGTATAAATTCAGTCAAAATTTACCAATAATAACCAAAAGTAATGTGATAGCTGTATCTCCAACCTTTTATTCATGATGTTTAAAACTGAGTCAAATATACCTTTTTTCTGAGGAGTGTTAGGTCCAATTTCTTCAAGACTACATCTGTGAGATACTGGACATAATGTGTACCGTAATAATATGAGTTTCTCCGCATCTGATGAAGAAATGAAGTCAATATAAGCGATACAAAATTCTAATACATTACCTTTAGTAGCAAAACATTTTATAATCTGTTCTTCTAAGCTATGTAGGCCAGCAAAATGAAGAGCTTGTGCTACTGGTATCCATGTTTCTGACATGTTTTTTTTTCGCCAAAATATTACCACTTCTCTGATGCATTGAGTATAGTTTTGTAGATGACATTCAAAGTTGGAGAGTTCGTTAACACTTATACCCAGCTCATAGCCTATTGAAACCATTTATCTTTGACAAGTGGTTCAGCTAAGATCTTGCCAATAACTTGTGCAAGATAAGGATCTTTATCTAATGAAGAACCAAAGTTTACATTTATACGTTTTATTATGATGGGTACATTAAACATACCTTTAGATATGTCAGGTAATGATGAATGAGAAGGAGAAGATATCAATTGTGAATGAGGTGGAATATCTAAGTTAAAGTATAGTTGAAATTAGTAAGTAAACATTATAACATGTCTAAGAAAATCATATTCATTCAATACTCGCACCTACAAGTTTGTAAGTGCACATGGCAATCCCAATCAACTAAATCTTACAACAGTCCTGTTATCATAACTATGTCTGAATTGCAATACTATAACAGCTTAGTTTGAACTAACCACTCAATATATATCACACAATGTATGACATTGTACTGACTTGGGTTTTCCAACAAAGTAGTCATCTCAACAGTAGGTATAATGTCTTTTGTAGTCAATTTAATACAGTATGTTTAGACTAAACAAACTATAATAATGTATTGTATTTGTAAGTGTAGTGGATTATCTGTGTCTGTAATTAGGTTTATTAAATTTTTTATTATTTTTTTCCCTCTATACTGAAAATGTATTAACATACTGTGGATCCTCTTGATACACTAAAAATATTAGACAAAGCACAACTTTCTTTAAGTCAACCAGTGCAATGATCAGCACAAATAAGACCATGCAATGGGCTAACTTACAATTTGTTTCCTGCATTTACTATGAAATTTTTTTCTTATGTATTCACATGAATCTTATTTTGTTTACATTGTCATAGATATAAGAAACATGGTATCACATACAATTTGTTACTATTTTTGCGTAAGTGTCTAATAGAATTCAGATTTAAATCACAGTGCGCTAATAGTGTACCTCTATTTATACCTCAGTGCTTTAGAATATTCTGCAGTAAATTTACATCAATGCATAAAATAAAAGAAATTGCTCAATGGGATACACCTATATATAGCTACCCGCATGCACACTTACATGTTGTACTTGTTATCTGGTGATGTGAACTGTCATATATTGATGATAATGTACTAAAGAAATGTCTTTGTTAAAGTAATCATGCTTTTACAAAAATAATCAAATAAAGAAAGATCACATTCTTACTTAGTGAAATTAAATGGTTAATTGTACATAGTCAATTAAGGTCAAAAACTGAACTAAAAGTTGAAACTAAGTCTGATACTATATTTTAAATTGGTATACAAAATAATCAACTTAAATAAAAAGAGAAGAACACAATTTCATCAGTTAAGTTTACAAAAAATAAACATATTAATTAAATGGTGAATAAAAATAGTCACATTAAAGATACGGCATATGAAAAATGCAGTCTCCTCAAAAGGGAAACATGTGTGATCAGACAAAGTCTTATTGTAGAGAAATTTAAAATATAACTTAGGTTCACAAAAAAAATGTTTTCAGATGTTGTTCATACTTATATGCTACATTGTTTTCTTCAATTGTTCTTAATGCAGATATTAATTTCTTTCTAGTTGCATTTTCAGCTTTCTTCTGTATCCAAAACTGATACATCTTGGTACAGTCACTACATTCAGCTAAATCCACATCGTTTAGTTCTAATTGCACACCCAATCGATTCCACTTTGCAGTTCTAGCATGTGTAGCTATTTCTAGAATATGAGGTTGTTGATCCAAGAAGCAATCTGGTATAGCAGATACTCCTTCTGCTATATTACCTATACATTATATATATATTATATAATATATATTAATATATATTACACTATATTATTATTATATGAAATTAAATAAAAGGACATGTTTGTATTGGCATAGCAAATGAATGTTTTCGTTAAACAATAAGATGATTGTTATTATGTTTTTGTCATACGCACATATAGATGACAAGACTATCTATTCAGAAAGAGACAGCTAATAATGTAGGTTTGTCAATATATAATTAATTCACAAGCAACATTAAAAGACCTTACTTGATGGAAACTTTGAACCAATTCCAGAAGTATTTATTTATTCATTTAACAAGGTATCTAACATAGCAACACAAACTAGGTACACATATGGCTTAGCACAAGACTGTCATTGTAGTAAAGCTAAGAATAGACAAAGTCTGTTGCCTATTTAATATAGTAATGTACATATCTGAGTTTCCAATGAAAAAAAAACATTTCGTTTTATGAAGTTTTGTGGTTATAATCCATCTAAAAATTAATTAAAAATTACGATGAAATTTATAGTTTCAACTGTTTGTCCTCTTCTAGTAATGCTATGTTTAAAAATCTATCTGTTAAGTAAGGCTTATATTGGCACATTACTGGTAAGACTTGATCTACCATCAGGATCATGCAGATTATATATACATTTAACATAAAGCATATTACTGTATATATATAACATTTGATGAGATGTTTTAATATGTTTGATCATTGGTATTTATTACTAAGAAATAATCTTGTTCTAAGTATGAATTGACTTCTACAAATTTGTCAATTGTGATACTTTTTATAGTAACCTATATCAATTTAATTATCATTAACTACTATACCACAAATTAAACTTATTCAAAAGTTTAGCACAGTCTTTATTTTGTATGTAATATTATGTTTGTTTGTGAACACAATACTTATTTGTGAACACAGTATTTATGTTGACTTAGATGTAATGTAAATATTCAGATTAGATTTCTACATCATAGTGATACTTTCATTGCACTATAGCTCCTTGAATTATAGCTGTGGTAACTATTGTTTCTTGATCCATCTGAGGGGAGGCTGCTATTCAAGGCTGGTGTTTATTTTGATGTAAGACATTGTGAATATTGCATTTATCAGTAAACAAAGAAAAATTTGAATGAAAAAAATTATTTGGAGTCTTTCAAAGGGCACTTTTATTTTAATAACACAAGAAGATTGGGGGGCACCTTTTTGAGAAAATATGGTATGTGTAGTGCATGACATTATAAAAGAGTTACAGGATGATTACAAGATGAAAACACTGTGTTAAGATTAAAATTAAGGAGTTAGTTACTTAATGAGTATATGTTGTCTTTCAGAAATGGATAGAAATGAATGAAAAACAACTAAAAATTTTGTTGAGGGACAGCTTATTCAGAAAAACTTCTAGTTCATAAACTATTACCAATACTATGTAGTATGATGCCTCAATACATGCTAGCAATTTAGATATTCAATGCATATGAAATACATACATTAAGGGTAAACACAAGCATAATGAACCAATCAGATTGTGTCATGCATTTGCAGTCAATAATGTAGTTTAGCAACCTATGGTTTGTGTTGTATCTACAAGCATAGCAAGATTGTATTGTGAATGCACAGTGATAGTTGTCTATAGTAGCAGTGTGTATGCATTCACAATTTGTTTCACTTGCTGAAACAAGTACTAGACTGACTTAAAGTCTAATTTGGATATCCAACTCCAAATCCTTTTTTTAAAGAAAACATGCAGAGGACACTCTAGGCCACACAATTGTTGACTGAAAATACAAACATATCTAATCCTTCATCTTTCTGCAAACTGGAAGCAGCGAACAATTGTTGGCTATGTGAATCAGTTTAATGTGTACATAGTTGTTATAACTATCGGTTATCTTAATCTTTTGGCTTAAAGTTACAAATATAGTGACAAATTTGAAATGGTTATAAAATCTACTCTGTAATGTTTTATACTCGAAATTGGACAAATGTTACAGTAAATACTGTTATTTATTTACTAATAAAACATATCCACATGACTGGTATAAATTCAGTCAAAATTTACCGATAATAACCAAAAGTAATGTGAAAGATGTATCTTCAGCTTTTTATTCACAATGTTTAAAACTGAGTCATTAATACCTTTTTTCAGAGGAATGTTAGGTCTAATTTCTTCAAGACTCCATCCATGAGATACTGGACATAATGTGTACTGTAATAATGTGAGTTTCTTCGCATCTGATGAAGAAATGAAGTCAATTCAAATGATACAAAATTCTAATTTATTACCTTTAGTAGCAAAACATTGAATAATCTGTTCTTCTAGGCTATGTAGACCAGCAAAATGAAGAGCTTGTGCTACTGGTATCCATGTTTCTGACATGTTCTTTCTTCGCCATAATATCACCACTTCTCTGATGCATTGGGTATAGTTTTGTAGATGACATTCAAAAATGGAAAGCTCATTAACACTTATACCCAGCTCATAGCCAAATTGAAACCATTTATCTTTGACAAGTGGTTCAGCTAGGATCTTGCCAATAACTTGTGCAAGATAAGGATCTTTGTCTAATGAAGAAACAAAGTTTATGTTTTATACATTTGATTATGATGGGTACATTAAACCTACCTTTAGATATGTCAGGTAATGATGTTGAAAGAGATGGGGAAGGCATCAATTCTGTACGAGTTGGGACATCTAAGTTAAAAATATAGTTGAAATTGAAATAAACATTATAACATGTATAAGAGAATGATATTTGTTTAACGCTCACACATACAAATTTATAAGTGCACATAGCAATCCCAATCAAACTAAATCTCACAACAGTCCTATTATAATAATTGTATCTGAATTGTAATACTACAACATCTTAGTTTGAACTAACTACTCAATATACATCACACATGCAATGTATGACATTGTACTGACTTGGGTTTTCCAACAAAGTAGTCATCTCAACAGTAGGTTTGGTACCAATAACTTTCATAATAATTGTATTTGATGCAATCGATAGATCTCTTAATTTGAATTCTAGTTGATAGCGTGGAGGAAATAGAAAGTCATTTTCTAGCCACTCCAATTTTTCTAAACCACTTTCAATGAAAATCTTGAAATAGTCAATCATATCTTCTGTAATCTGTTGTTACAAGAAATTGTATGCTGTAATATACAATATAATATATAGTATATACTTATATATGGTATAATAATATACTTTTCTTACATATTCATGATACATTTTACGATCCAGGGACCATCCAGGAATACTTGTTGGGTCAGGATCAAAAGACAATGAAAAATGAGCCTGTGAGACAAGGGTTGCTCGTAGAAAATGCAATGTGTAACTAGGATCAAGATTCTTGTACTGATTTTCAACTTTCTATAGGTATATTCTTCAAATATGTATACAATTAATTATCACCAACCTCTTTACATATCTTTTGTTCAAACAGAAAACACAAATCAACTAACAAGGAATAATCAGGTAACCTTCGTTCTGCTTTTGCAATTAAATATCGTTTTGGTGTTTCGCTGTATGCTTGTCTCTTGATAGCAATACAGTTAGAACAAAAGTGAGGAGGACAAAATTTAGCCAGCATAGACTCGACAATAATCTTGATTTCTAGATTACTTTCAAAAGTAAATACTTTCTCTCTTAAAAACAATTCATCATCTGCTGTTAGTAGATATAACTGATTATTAGCATCCTTCATATTAGAGACATCAATGTGATGAGGTATATATAACTCGGCCAGCTTTGTTAACTGACAGTTTGTGTATGCCCACACAACAGGAGAGACAGGGACAAAATCATCTTCAAACTTGAACTTATTGTTAACAAGGCTAATTCCAATCCATATTGCAGCTTTTGTTTCTACTGCTCCTTCTGGAACAATCATAGTAATACCAAATTGACTGGAGTGATATGTTAAACCAGTTGCATCCAATGATATTTCAGTAAGTACTTCAAAGATGTCTATAAATATAGAAAAAATATTATTAAAAGGATTGAGCAATAATAGCTTTATAAGATGCTAATTTTACAGTGAAAGTTTGACTGGATTAGAAATTTGGCAGTAATGTAACTATCGAAAAAAAGAATTAAAATGAAATGGCATGAAGCAAGCTTAGTATCAAGAAGCTTTAGGCTTTTTGAACACTATCAATCACACCTATCATCAAAGTGCTCTCAGTTAAAATTAATAGCATAGCATTCATTGGTTGCTAGCATTTAAACTATGTAATTAGTAATAATTGTCAGGTACAACAACAGAAATAAACCAAAGATCATGCAAGGATACCATGTGGTCCAAAACAATTATAGAACTGTCTAGTAAACTTCACATGTTATAGCTGTTGTTTATGATATATTTACCTTTTACACTGTCTAATAAAGCAGATAGTTTATCAGTACTCTCAGTAGAGATGTTATCATCTTGCTTATGGTGTAAATCTGCCAATTACAAACAACTAGTCAAATTTCAATCATATGTAACAAAACATAATAGGTATTACTATTAATTAATAACAAGATAGAGTCATTCTAAAAATTTGATTATATTGTATTCAAGATGAAACATTGCCTAGAGTTACAAAAATTGGTAATTAGCAGTAATGTCTGTTGATTACTTATATAAGTAAATAATTAATTAACTACATGAACAGTTGATTCCATAGTATATTTACAATCAAAACAGTATGTTTACTATTTGCAACCTGTAATCATAATATATTGGTCTATTGCTAATGACAGATTACATTGAATCTTATATATCATTGTTTTCATTAATTAACCACTTATATCATATTATTATAAAATATATTTACTGTCAGGGCCCATTATATAATTATGGCAATTGTTCTGATTAATATAAAGGTATATATGTATATGAATAGCATAATGATTTGAATTACGATATCAATAACTAAGAAGTAACAAAATCAAAAGAAATCATAAGATGAAAACTGAGGTAAAACCTTAATGCAAAAATAATTATTATCTACAACTTTAGTCATTTCCAAAATTATAGGCATGATCATGTAGCTTCATGTAAAGAGACAATACAATTAGTACAACTAAAAATGTAAAATTACCTTCTGTGACTGGTAATTTCATCTCTTCAAGCCATGGTGTTTGACGCTCATAATTAATATCAGCAATGGTAATGCCATCCCAACAACATGTTACCATTTTCTTACCATCATCTGGACAGCAAAGATGTTCTCCTTCATATGTACAGAGTGAACAGCGAAAACGTTGCTGTGGCATAGTCAGAATGGGCTTATATTGAAACTTCTTAACAACAGCTTCAATTCCATCATAAACTGCTTGTCGAATCAATATACATCGATCAGGGCGGCCTGAGTAATGCACTTCTAACCAGTATATGGCATCAACTAATAGAACAGCACCACCTAAATCAAGAGATGACAATCGGATGGCATTTCGATACTGCAACACTTGATCAGAACATCCTGAAGATTGAAAAAGATCAAACTTTGGAGCTATTTGACGATTAATCATATTCACAACTAAAGCAGGAAAGAGACCTTGAGGAATAGGGTGCATCTCCCATGTTAAAACAAGACAATCCATATATTTTGAGAAAGGACTTCTAATCTTATCCAAAAGGGAGGTAGTAGGAAGGACACAAGGAAGAAAATATTTTCCTTTCTCAGGCAAGTGAGCAACAACAAGGATATCCACCATTAACCGCAAGAAATCATCTGCTGTAAAATCAGAAGTAAAACCATCAGGAATACAATCTAAGAGTTCTCGTTTGAATGTGCCTTCATTCTTTAGTTGAAAGTGGGCACTTGGAGGTAAAACAATATTCATTTTTCTCAAGTGGGCTACAGCATCGGCAAAAGAAATGCTAATCAATTCTGAGAGCTTATTAAATAATGGCTGTGGGTGAAGGAATACCACATTAGGAAGGGTATTAGGAAAGAACAAGAAAATCGTCAGATCGTGATAGTACATTAAACATGCATCCACATCCCTTTTACTCATTTTAAGTGCATTCCCAATACTAAGGCATTCATTTTTGCTAACTACCATTGACTCAGTAGACTTTTGGAGCTTTTCAAGATCAAGCTGAAACAAGAACCATCGAGCTGGAATTTCTGCCTCAATGTAAGACCGGCAGACAACACCTCTAATAAACTCAGCCATGTCCTTTTCAGTCTCACTTCTTGCTGTTGTATTGATAGGAAAGATAACTTCTCTTTCATCTTCACGGTAACTAAGTCGCACATCTTGGAATTGCTTTAAAGTTGACCATAGAGAAGCATTTTTGTCATCTAAAGACTCCCCAATGCATTCATTTATTTTATCATAGAATGTGCCAAGAACAAGTAGAGTAGGCTTATCATAAGAACACTTCACGTGAACATTGCGCAAACGTGGTTGATCAATTGATGATAGCGAACGAAACGATGATTCAAGAAGTTGCATGTTGGTGATTTGGCGCTCGACTGGTTGTCCAATCATCTCACCTTTGAAGCTAAAATAAAATTTGGGCCGATCTTCTAGTTTCTCATTTAATTTGAGGGTGAGTATACTAACTGGATTGCTTCGCAGCAATGCCGGCGCTATATCTAAAAATGGCGCTTGACCACCAGAATCTACCACATAAACCCAGTGTGACTGATATAGCTCAGGAGACTTCTCAACTCTTGGCATTATCTTAGCAATTTCTGTGGCTGCAGCAGAAAATGATTGAGGAGTTGATGCAGGGGATGGAATAGAGGACACAGCTTTTGATTCTTTTGAAGCACCATCGTCATCAGATGATGATGAAGACTCGTTGTCATCTTTATTATGTTTAGTTGACTTTGATGAAGCAGCTTTAACTCCATGTTTTATTCCTTTAGCAAGCATACGTTGAAGTGATTGTGAACTCATTTTATTCCACAGTGGGCTAGAAAAATTGCCCCCTGCTATAAACCCAGTGATGTCTACCCTCCTTACTTCTGCTTTAGTACCAACTGCAGTACTATGGTGTTTTTCTGGGGGAGGTTCATCTAGCAACAGGTTAATGATAGAAGATTTTCCTGTTCCAGGAGCTCCTGATGTGGCAAACTTGGACCATCTTGCTATTACATGGCCTTCTTTCAATGCTTCATTAACAACACCAGAATAATCTATTAGAAAAAAAAAGCATCTATGAAAACATCAGTATGTGTAAATAAATGTCTAAATAAAGTATCTAGCACATATATTAATATATGGTGACATAGTTTTCAAAGTTTAGGTTAACAATTACTTGACAAATAGCTCAAAAAGATAACCTATGATCATTGAAATAGTGTTATTTTGTAATAGAAACAAACTTTAATGATAATCCTCTTTCAGAACTCATTGCATTGCCACCATATATACAGACTTAAGGTAAGTTTGACATATTTATAGGAATAGTTGTGCTCAATACAAAGAGGTAATATACAGTGGTGTGGCCTGACATTTGAATAACATGAAGGGTGCTGAGACTGGCATGCAAAACCAGACAAACAGCAATTAGTCATAAAGGGGTGTGGCTAAAAGTAATTCATCATTATTGCCATCATTATATAGATCTACACAGTTACAGTGACTCTCATTCTCCAACAATCAAGTGACAAACAAAATCAACTATTTCAGAACAATATTAATTTTAAAAGCTAAGCCGTATTTGACAATAGATAAGGAGGACATTAGACAGTTACATGTACCGCCAGCTATATTAACATGTTCACCATGTACTATGGAGTTTGCAAGAGAAAACACAGTTTTTACTAAAATGTCTTTGTGGTTTTTGTAATTGTTGGGTTTTATGTTTTAATAATTGTAGTCCGAAATCAATTATTCCTCCATCTTGTACCCATTGTATCATTTAACCATTGTTATATTATTCCATCATATAGTGCTATTGCTTAACTTTAAACATTTGCTGTATTTCTCCTTTCTCATGATTATAATTTACATTGAGAACTATTTACTGATTGACTTAGAGCCAATAGAATTACAGAGTGATGTAATAGTATCCTACAATTCTAACTCAAGTACATGTAAGCTTCTAGTACAGACTTTGTTTCATAATTAACCAAAAGACTCTGACATTTAAACTAAAACAATTTCCAACTTAAATACTGCTGTGTCTATGAGGTCATTTTTTTTAACAAAAGGTATGTTGATGGCACTTGTATATCATGTAGTTAGTCATAATAACTTCAACTACAGTTAGAGAATTTCCTTTTCTTATGTCTGACATGTGGAGAATACCTGGTGGTCCGTTTAGACCCTGTGGTATATATGTGTATATATGTCAACTTTTATTTGTATGAATTCCTAGGATTAACACTAGACATTTATTCTTGACAACCATATCTAACAGTTCATTACATTAAAGTGCCTTTCTCAATGATCATTATGTAATTAAATTAAATAAAATTAAATACTGGGGGTGTGGCTAAAAATTCTTTAAAAATTGTCTTGTTATTGCTATATCTACATAAACCTCTCCTTATTATTATTTTAGCAATGTATTTCAAAGCCATTTATATATTACATTATGATACAGTTAGACATAAGTGAATATATGAAACTTTCCTGAAGCTGTTTTGGGCCATCTTTCATTTATCATGACTGCAGTTAAAGTGTTAGCCACACCCTCATGGTGAGAGTAATTCCCTGATTTCAAAGAAAGCAACATTGATTGACTTTAGTAGTCAGATAAGTAACTACTTTCATAGTTTAAGCAGAGAACAAGAGAAACATATGTAAGCCTATAGCTATTTTCAGAAGTAGAGTTTGCAGCTCTCACAATATGGCTGTAACTATTACCTTTGCTTTATTTGATAATTAAAAATTGTATTAGCATAATCTATTAATATATATACATATGTTTGACATGTGGTACTCATGACTGTACTAGTATGATTTATGTAATAATGTGTATACTTATAACATTTGATATTTTAAACCAATAATGAAAACTATATAATTGACATGTAAGAAGGTACTGTAATTATTACATGTACAATATAGAGCATAAATGACATACCTTGTATTGCATTATGTAATGCTTCCAATATAATGGCTTTATTCTTGGCATCTGGTTTGACTAAATCGGCTGGTATTTTGTTGTCTTCGTCTACTATGTTGGGGTCTGCACCTTTTGATAGTAACAGCTTAATTGTATCAACTTGACCATTTAGACATGCCCAGTGTAAAGGTGACCGGCCATACTATAAAACAAAATAAAAAAAGAGTTAATACAAACTGGTTATAAACAACTATAATATAAACAGTACACTTACACTAATGATGTGATGACTACAATATATTATATTAGTATACATGCTAACTATTATTACTATACACCTAAAAATGTAGTATAATGATGTGTAGACTATAGCCCTTACCAACACAACGATTGGTAAAAGTAATTAGATTATAATAACAACTGGTACATCACTTGAAGTCCAAAAACAATGTTTTTCACCTACTCAATTAATATGAATAGTTAATAACGGCACAAAAGATGGAAGATACTATTACATCTATACGACTAATTTTTGATTGTTAGGATCAAATCAGTCCCAAAAACAAGAATGGCCCAAATAACACAGAAATATCACTAATATTTGTTTATTGCCTGTAATATTCCCATTATAAAACACTCAAGTATACTCATTCACATGATACAAAAACTGATAACATTATACACAGTATACTGCACATATTTATTCTAAACACTGTTCCTGAAATTTCAAAAAAAAATCATTATGTCAGATGAATTTGTTATATCAACCTCTAATAATTCACTACAAACATTACTACCTCATATGTTCTAATTTTTAGAAATTCATCTTAATTTGACACTTGTACCTCATGATTACATGTATCAATCTAACAGTAACATTCAGTGGCTGAGTAAGAAACTCAAGGTTGTCAAAAATGATTTACTTAGGGTCCCAGACTTATTTGAAAATGTGATATCCTCTCTCAATGCACTCTATAGAAATTTCTTTGATGGCCATATTAATAATTGTAAATTGATTTATAAGTCAATTCTCTCTATTTTTATAAAAATAATCACTTGAAAAATATATTGTCTATTTTAAACTCCAAAATTTGCCTATGAAATCATAACGGCCAAGATTTAGCAATGCCATTCCTAAGAAATAATTATATAAATAATATGCATAACTGTCTTTGATGTTGGAGCAGCTGATGAGGTTAATGAATTTTCATAGCTACTACTAACAGAGTAGAAGTTAGAGGTCTACAAAGCAGGTTATTTTTTTAGCCATGCACATAATATGTACATACATTATATACAATATGTATATATATATATTTACATGCATCATTGTCTTCTTAAATATCTGGGTTGGCCTAAAGTGGGTGGAGTTATATTCTAGTGTTAGGATGATCCATTTTTAATGATATCTATACTATAGCAATACTGTAAATATATGTACTTTCAATTTAATATTGCCATTTTTAGATTTCGTAAGTTTAAGCCCCAAGTACTTTAACATGTCTGTAATAATAAATTCCTCATACTATGTAACATTATAATAAAAGTAACTCTCTTCTCCCAGTGATTGAAACACACTTTATTAAGCTGAGTAGTTCTCTAGGAATCATTTATCATTTATTGTTATAGTGCAGGAATAAATATAATTAACCTGTCAATGAAGCTACATCAACTAAAGCTATTATTGTTTTAATGTATAAATTGTTGATGTAATATGTTACTGTAAGAATATGTTAATATTGTATATGAATTATTAATTAGGATTTATTGTTCTATTTATGTTTGTAGTTCTGGTTCTGCTATTGGTTACATGTTATTTTGGCATCTGTGGTATAGCTAGTCTTTATTTTCTCTTATTTCTTATATTATTTGTATATTTATTCAAAGATAGTTAATTGTCAAATACTACCACTGAACTTGATAACTGATCAGGTTACAACAATTGCCATATCATGTTTGGACTCATGATAATCTAAGAAATTTTATTCTTGATAACTGTCTACATGTAATTTGTTAATATTTATGAGATCAGAGAAAAATGCTTATAGTGTCTCAATATCATTTATGAACTGACTATTTTATGGGTCCATAAAATGATAATTAGAGTATTACACAACAAGCAGAAAGCACACCCAAAACACGCCCTGAATCGATTAATGATGGCTGATCTAGCAGATGTTCACTCGTGTTTGTGTGTGGGTCAAGAGTTTTCATCTTTCGAGGAACTAAATAGGGCTCTAAAACTATAGGAAGAACATACGTGTGTTACTTTAACTGAGATCATGAGAATGTTTGTGAATCATCCATTCAAGATTATCTCACAATGAGTTGCGTGATCAAAGTACATCAGATGGTAGGTTGAACATATACTCAATGATGAATAACAATTTGTAGTTTTGCAAGACAAAGGAAATACAACAACTTTAGTGAAAATTCCACCTAAGATACGAAAAAAAGGAAGGCCAAAAGGTGTTGGATTAACTGCAATTGGACTGCTAAAGAAAAAGAAAACTGACAAGTTAAGTCCATTTATTAAGAAATCTGAATGGGAGAAAATAAAAGATATTGTGCTATGTGTTAACACTTATCCTTTGGTGTATGTGCACAGTGATGCTTTGTTGGTTTGTGGATGAAAATGTAGCAACTCAAACAATACACAATGACATCATTATTGAGGAAGATAAAGTGGCAAACTAAATGACACAGGCTATTATAATTAACCACTCCTACTTTCACACCTCTAATTTGATAAAGATGGTCCTTGTTATGTCATGTCAGTGTAAACACTGACTTTCTGAGTGCTAAATTTGTAAAAGCTGTATTACAACAAGTACCCAATGTTATGGCTTATGGTAGTTGGTCACTGAAGACAGCTGAAAAAGTTTATAGCATCATCGAAAAAAAGTGTTTAGCTCTGGTTTATGCTATTAAGTACTTTAAAAACGACCTCTTGGGGCATTTATTCACTGTGTATACAGATCACAACCCACTACAGTGGTTGTGCACACAGAAGATGGAGGGAAAGTTAAAACATTGGTCTTTGCAACTTCAAGAGTTTGAATTTAAAATTCTTTATAGAAAAGGTACCCATAATACGAATGCTGATGCTTTGTCACGGCAACCATGTACAGCTGCTACAAAAGTCGTTTGTGGACCTAGTCAAAGTGAACTGATTAAGGAACAGGCTAATGATCCAATTCTAGCAAACATCATTTCATGTTTCAAGAAAAACAGTAACAAAAAACCTCAAGGTACAGAATGGAAACACCCACAATACAGAAGGTGGCTTCAACTATGGCCCCAACTCAAGTTACAGAATGGTCTTCTCTATTGTCATATCATTAAACAGGTTAGTAAAGAGCAACGTCTATTGCTGATAGCACAATTAAGTCTCAAAGCGACTTACCTAAAACAATGTCATGATGCCCTTTATGTGCTCATCAAAGGTATATGAAAACATTACTGCGATTACAAGAAAATGTGTACTAGGTTGGAATGGCAACAGATACTCAAAATTACTACAACTTGTGTGATGCTTGCAATCAAACAAAGCCAGCACTAACCCAACTGGTCCCATTGGTAAATATGCCTATTGGTAAACCCTGGGAGATGTTAGGAGTGGATATTCTAAAAGTACCAATGTTATGTCAGGTCAATTCTTATATCTTAGTTATACAAGACTACTTCACCAAATGGCCTGTGGCCATTCGTCTGAAGGATCAAATAGCAGAAAGTACAGTGAAAGCTCTCGTTGAAACCCTTAGTATTTATGGCATACCTATTTATATTCATTCTAACTAGGGAGCTAATTCTGACCAGGGAGCACACTTTTAAAAGAGACATACCTGGCTTTTGGAACACATAAATCATGAACTACACCCTATCATCCCCAAGATGATAGTTTAGTGGAGTGTACCAATCACTCCTTATTGCAGATATTAAGGACATATTGTGTTGAATCCAGTGATTGGGAGAAATGGCTGCCTCTCCTCCTATACACCTACTGATCCTCAATGCACACATCTACTAAATGCTCACCATATCTTTTAATGTTTGGTAGAGAACCCACACTTCCATCTGATTTACATGGACTACACACAGACACATATGTTTATTCTAAATAACTCCAACATAGCTAAGTCAGATGTATGAATTAGTTGAACTGTACCTTATAGACGTAGCATCTACTCACAAGAAGGCATATGACACTTGGGCTCATACTAGGTCATCATTTCAAGCTGGTAATCATGTTTGGTTATCCAAACTAACAGGTGGAAAGCTCTGTTCAAGATTTATGGGTGGGTGGACTGTTTTAAAACACAATTCAGGTCAACCGACTGTCATAATTGCACACTTGGATGGACAAAAGAGGACAGTACATATAAATCGTTTACAGCTCCATACTCTTAGACCAGTTCTAAAAGGAATGCCACAGCATTCTCCAACACTTACACCATGTTGTCAGCAATCTCCTTTTAAACATTCTGTTATTGAGTCTGAAGATGAATTATCTAACAATTACCCATTAGAAGAACCTTCCACTTCTCGACCTACCCGCACACACAGAGTTCCGGATAGATATGCTCCCTATGTCACTTTGTCACTCGAGATGAGCTCTTGAAGAGGGAGGTTATGTAGGATAATAATTAACGTTAATTAACATTAATCAACATTAATAATCAATAAACAAGAGCACATATTGTTTTGAACTGATTGTTTTTGTAAATTGTTTTTTTGAGAAATATTGTATCATTTGTATTACACTACCATCCACTGGTGCTACCATCGATTGAACTTCCACAATATGGAAACCCAAAGTGTCCCAAAAACAGTCAATGATCCCAATTAATGCTTCACCACTGAAAACTTTATATAATGCTTCATTAGAACTTTCACTATAGCTGTGCATACGTGTTTATTATGCAACAAACTGAGAATCTTGAAACACCAAAGAAATGTCCAGAATTTACAGGGCTGTAGCAAGTGGTCAGGCTGGTCAGGCTTTGGCCTAACCACTTTTATTTGAGCATCAAAACCAGACCTACTGTACCATACTATAAACATTAATTAATTCTACATGTGAACTGTCATGGCAGTTGCATCAGAGACAGCCGCAATTGTTCCTAGTGAGCCTCACCAGCCATTGGCTTTCAAATTCCCAAAAAGGACTTTTGGAAAAAAGAGTTCTGTTACTAGATGCTTTCAGCCTTCTTGGTTTAAGCAGAGGCCTTTTTATCATTACGAGGAGGCATTGGATGTTGTATTTTGCCATACTTGTCTGGTGGCCTGTCAACAGAAGTTGATCATGGCTTTAAATGCTGATACTGCTTTTGTAAGTTGAGTCTTATAATATACCAGCTATAGTTAAAGTCATTGGCCTGTGCTACATTTATATACAAATTAGAATCAATAATGTGTCATTCCTAGATTTCTCAAAGTTTCTGTAATTGGAAGGATGTGACTGCTAGTTTCAAGAAACATGAGACAAGTGCATGCCATAGGCAAGCTGTGGATTTGATGATTACCCTTCCAGCAACAACAAGGGATGTTGGTAAGCATCTGTCTCAGCAGCATGCATCTAATAAGGAGAGTAATAGAGATGTCTTATATAAAATATTCATGTCAATCAAGTTTCTGTGCCGTCAAGGGCTTGCATTACGAGGTGATGGTTGTAAGAGTTATGGTAATTTTAAGGTATTACTTTCAATGCTTGCTGAGCTGGATCCAAATTTGGGTAGTTGGATGAAAAGGAAGGAAAATGTGTATAGAAGTCCTGATATACAAAATGAAATTGTTAAAGTTATGGGTATTAAATTGCTTAGAAATTTGTCATGTGATCTCCAGCATTCACCTTTCCTAGCTATTATGGTGGATGAGACGACAGACATCTCAAATAAGGAACAGGCAACTGTTGTCATTCGGTGTGTTGAAAATTTTACAGTGCATGAAGAATTTCTTGGGCTTTATTCTCTACCCTCAATTGATTCTGATGTTATAGTTGGCATGATTAAAGATGTGCTAATTCGAATGAACTTGAATATCAACAAGTTAAGGGGTCAATGTTATGATGGAGCCAGTACTATGAAGGGCCATAGAAGTGAGGTTTCTACACAAATAAGTCAAATTGAGCCAAGGGCAGTTTATACCCACTGCTATGGACACTCCTTAAATTTGGCTGCAAGTGATGCACTAAAGGGATCAAAATTAATGAAGGATGCATTAGAAACAGTGCATGAAATTTCAAAATTAATAAAATATTCACCAAGGTGAGAAGGCATTTTTCAAAAGTTAAAAGAAGATTTACCCTCCAATCCTGGAATTAGAGTTTTATGTCCAATGAGATGGACTGTTAGGGCTAAATCAATTGCTAGTGTCATCAAAAACTTTGATGTACTTCAAGATACATGGGAAGAGGCACCACCTACAATTGTGAAAGACCTTGAAACTAAGTCCTGAATACGTGGAGTATCAGCCATAATGAATAATTTTGATTTTGTTTTTGGAGCCATGTTAGGGGAATTGGTTTTATGTCATGCAGATAGTCTTAGCAGCACCCTCCAGCATGAAACCATGTCAGCAGCAGCTGGTCAAGAGCTTGCTCGTATGACTGTGCAGACACTTGAAAGTCTTTGCAATGACAGAATGTTTGATAATTTTTGGGCAAATGTGAATCAGTTTACTTCTACCCATGAAGTCCATGATGCACGGCTACCTAGGCAACAGAAGAGACCTAGAAGATATGAAAAAGGACCTTCAAGTGGAAATGTTCATGAAACTCCAAAGCAGTACTACCAACAACATTATTTTGAAGCTATTGACCTGATACTTAATTGTATTCAAGATCGGTTCAACCAACCAGGGTACAAAGTTTATTCCACTCTTGAATCTCTCCTAATGAAGGCAAGTAAACAAGAGGAGTTTCAAGTTGATCTTGAAGCTGTGTGTGCATTTTACAAAGATGATTTTGTCAAGGTACTTTTACATGCACAGCTCCAAACATTTGCTGTGCATTTCCAAGAAGTGATGAAAGAAAAGGAAACACTAGACAAACTCTCATTCTTTGACCTGAAGAATTATTTCTCCTCAATTTCAAGCTCCCAGGCTGCTCTTTTAGACCAACTTGCAAAAGTAATGCAGCTTATCTTGATCATGCCAGCAACTAATGCCTCCTCTAAGAGGTGATTTAGTGCTCTCAGAAGAGTCAAGAGTTATTTATGATCTACAATGCTACAGGAACAATTGAACTATCTCATGTTACTACATGTGCATAAAGATCGAACCGACAACTTGTGCTTAAAAACAGCTATCAATGAATTTATACAAGACTCACAACACAGAACAAACATTTTGCCAAATACAAACTGTGACTTTTGATTGTTATTATATTAAATATTAAATTACTTGCTGCTAGTTTACTGCTATTGCTTGTACATGCATACAAGTACAATAGAAGTGACCTATGGCCTGACCACTCAAAATTTGCTTGCTACAGCCCTGTTGTACTCTGTCCTGTTGACAAAAAGCAAATTGTAAAGACTAATTTAGTTCAACTGGAATGGCATGACAAACTTGGATATCTTCCTTCTCCATGTACACCTTTAATTCAGAACATAAATACTGAATGGTTACATTCCTAATCCAAAAATTCTCATACCAATCATTTTCATTGAAAGTTCTATTGACAATGTAGTCTCAAAAATCAGAGCTTCTAGACCTAATCTAATTAAATCTCTCTATGTAATGTTGAGAAGGCAGTGTGGATGCTAATATCAAACAAGGAAAGCCATTTTTGTCTCCCTTGTCTTGAAAATAAGATACTCCATTTGATTAATGGATTAGTAATTCAAGGTGGGCGCCTCCTTAAAGCCAACATAACCATATCAATTCTTAAAGACTCCATCTTTCATTAATTACTATTATATTATAATTAACCACTCCTACTTTCACACCTCTAATTAAAAAAGTTGGCCCTTGTTATATTATGTAAGTGTAATCACTGACTTTGTGAGTGCTAAATTTCCACAGACACAAATATCAGAATTAACCTAGGCTAAATATACTAGTGTAAACAGCTCATTATGTTGTTTGAAGAAGAGGAGACACTATCAAATTATTTGTCATAACCCACCTAGTAAAATAGATTCTATTCAAGAAAGTGAGTTCCTAGGACAGATACAAGTTGTCAACAGAGATGAGAAGTCATGGAATATTACTCTCCAGTTGATTGATCAGTCCTGTCAATTCAACCTTGATAGAGGAGCAGATGTAACAGGAATTCCAGAAGATAGTTATCGAAGTTAATTTTAGACAGAATCAAATTACAACCCTCGGATAGAGTACTGAAAGGTACTACCTTACACCAGTTAAAAATAAAAGCAAAATCCACTGACACATTATGCTATAAAGATCGAGAGAGTAAGTAAGAAATTTATGTTATTGAAGATTTGGTAAGACGATCACTAGGACATCCAGCAATTGAAATTCTCCAACTTATGACCTTTGTTGACTCTGTTATTGACATTTGTAAAGATCAAATCACACTAGCTCATCCTTACCTTTTTATTGGCTTTGGTAGAATTTTAGAAGAATATAGAATTAAATTAATCAATATTCTGACTCCGTTTAAATTGACAACACCTCAAATAATACCACTCCAGTGGAAGTTGTGGTAACATTGACCATATTGCAAAGGTTTGTTGCAGTAAAACACAAAAGGTATCAAAAAAGACCACCACACATTATATGTTACAAGACTCACCCTCTTCTGTGAAACCCCATCACCACCAGCGTTTCAACAGCAACAGTGCAGTAATTTTATGATCTTTTCCCAGATAATGCAAGTCCAACCCAAATGTTTTGACAGTTCATGTAAACAAGGCAGTCCTCTATTAGTAGTGCTACTGACCAATTGCAACCTACAGATGTGTCCATTCACACATATACTGGTGAAACATTGACCACATTAGATGTCCAGGTAGAGTATGAATCACAAGTCCTCATCCTGCCATTGGTTGTTGTGAAAGACCAGGAAAGAGTTAGAATGACTACAAAGTCTGGGTATTATTACACCAGTATCATTCTCAGATTGGGCTGCTCCAATAGTTCCTGTTGTGAAAAGTGACACTAACATTCGTATTTGTGATGACTATAAGGTGACTATTAACCAGGCCTCTCAAACAGACTCCTATCCATTACCTCATGTTGATATTATTTGATGATGACTCAAAAACATTTACAACAATCAACACACACAAGGGATTGTTTTAGTATCAGAGATTACCTTTTGGCATTTCAACTGCACCAGCATTGTTTCAACATACAATGGAAAGTCTTCTTCAAGGACTATCAAAAGTGTGTGTTTATATTGATAATATTTATTTGCAGGTGTGGATGAAGAGGATCATTTACAATACTTAAGCCAAGTGTTAGAGCAATAAGAATCTGCTGGACTGTCTCTGAAGAGGTCAAAATGTGTCTTTATTACAACATCAGTGGAATACCTTAGTCACATCATTGATGCTAAGGGCCTTCAACCCTCGAGCAGTAAGGTAAAAGCCATTAAAGAGGCTCCAGAGCCCACTAATATTACTGAATTAAAGTCTTTTTTAGGGTTTCTGAATTATAATAACAAGTTTCTCCCTAATGTGTCAACAATCTTAGCCCCATTGCACAGATTACTATGTAAAGATACCAAATGGAAATGGTCTAAGGCACAAGCTGAAGCCTTTAAAAAGGCTAAAGATCTCCTTCAGTCTTCCTCATTACTTGTTCATTTCAATAGTGTGAAACCATTACTTCTCTCATGTGCCTCCCCCTATTGCTTAGGAGCTGTTCTTGTTCAAAGAATGGATGATAACAGTGAGAAGCCTATTGCTTTTATCTCTCGAGCTTTGTCTTCTGCAGAAAAAATATTCTCAGCTGGAGAAGGAAGCATTAGCAATTGTTTTTGCTGTAAAGCAGTTTCATCAAGGAAGTTCACCAGTACAAGATTTGTCAACTGCATCGTTCAGTTCAAGTAGAGCTCCTCTGCATCCGTTGGAATTTCCCAGTAGACCATGGGTAAGAGTACATATTGATCATCTTGGTCCTTTTTTAGGAAAATTATATCTCTTACTAATTGATGCTCATTCTAAGTGGATGGAGGTCCATGTTGTTCCCTCTACATCTACCAAAGCTACCATTGAAAAACTCAGAATTATATTTGCAACTCATGGAATCCCAGAACAATTAGTATCAGATAATGGATCTGGGTTCACTAGTCAGGAATTTTGACTCTTCATGGAAAAAAATGGAATAAAACACATATTGACTTCTCCGTACCACACGAGCTCATATGGTTTAGCTGAGTGTGCTGTACAGACTTTTAAGAATGGAATTAGGCAATTGGAATGTGATGTTCAAGAAAGAATTTCAATGTTTTTATTTAGATATAGAGTTACTCCTCATAGTACCACTGGTCTATCTCCTGCTGAACTGCTAATGGGTCAGAGATTTCGTACTCATTTGGACCTACTCTATCCAGATGCATCTCGTAAAGTTATTTAAAAACAAGACAAGTTGACAACAGTTACTAAACAGTGTTGAAAATTTGCAGTAGGGGATCAGTTATATTGAAGAAATTTCAGGTGTCCTAACAAGTGTATTCCTGTCACTGTAACACATTTCGGGTCCTGTGTCATATCAGGTACAAACTTCATCTGGCTCCACTCAATGCCATCATGTTGATCAACTTAAATATCGTCACTCACTTGGCAGCAACAGTCAAGAGCCTAATGATTCTGATGATTTTAATGATTGGCCTTTTTCGTGCACTACATCAACTACTGAAGCAACTACAAATCTAGAACAATGTCATGGTCAGTTGGAGATTGCATCATCAACCACCAACTCTCTTTGGCGTTCTAGGTTCAACTGAAACCATCTATACCATACTATGAACAAATCAACTTAAAAGAGAAGGAATTAAGAGAGAAGCAAAAACAGAATTACAACCATCGTTATAGAGTAAAGGAGAAAGAACCTCTGAGGTCTGGAGAAAATGTGTGGATACCAGATTATAACACTAATGGGACAGTCATTCTTAGTTTCCCAATTAAATTTTTACCTCCCGAACTATTTTTACTCCACCAATAATAACTTGATCATGGTTCATGATAAAATATCAATTTTTTTCCTCACATTACACAGTGTTACATCATCATGTTGTAAATATTACATCATTATACCATATATCCTTAATAAGAAAAAAATTGTTTTATCTTCTGTTTAATTAGGTGAATACATAATCACTTTTTATTTGAAGCAACAGCTAGAAATGAATGAAATATAGTTTCAAACACTTCAGTAATGTATTCACGAGAAATGAAGGTGAATATAATTGACTGAAACATGCGGAATTCATCAGTTCTTTCTTTTTCTCTTTTCATGTCCTTTTTGCATTGTGCTTCCTTTAGGTCATCCTGTAGGTCTCCCAGTAGGCTTAGGAATAGATTTACTGGTAAGCCACCTCCTCCTGTCTTCTATGAAACTTTCTTGATGAAATTTATTAAAACAATTTCGAGTAAAAAAGCATAATGGAGTTTCACACTTGCTATACTGACATGTTGTTTGCTTCTTTACACCACAAGTGACTTTACAATACACACAGTCCTTTCCTTTATACATTCTCACTGGTGTATGTTCAACAGCAGGATCACATCTTCTCCCAGCAACTAATTGATGAAGCGACACTTCAATATGACAAAGTTGTCTCAGAAAGGTTTTACAAAAATTGAAATGACTTAGTTTAACTTTAGGATGTACCTCTTAGAGATAAAGTACGAGTTCACAATAGCAATCTCAACAAAGTGTAACAACGTCTTCCAGATACACCATTAGTATCTTTCACACTGCATACACCAACAATCCATCCTATACATATACATCATCACCTTGACTCATAGACTTACGTGCCAGTTTCTTCTTCAGGTTTGAGATTTCAGTAGGAACTTCAACACGATTACAGTCAAGGGTACCTGTGACATGAACACCAAGCCCATTTAAGTCATAGATCAAGTTATAGTACACAGCTGGTATTAAATTTATCTATGTAAACAGAATACCTTTGTGATAAATTTCTTTCAGCAATCTCGTAACAACATCATATCCTAGACCATTTCACCTCTTGACCTCTACATTCTTTCCTCTCTATACAGAAAAAGGATGACGTATACCTATTGTGTGCATCACATAAGTATGACAACTTGAAATCTCACTTGACAGGTTTGTCATAAATATATTGACAAAATGAAAACCATGCCTTGGACTACACCATTTGCTCATCTATGCAGATCTCACAATGTGGTTGGTAAAGCTCTTTAAAGCGCTTTTGAAGATGGTTATTCAGTGGTCATACTTTACAAAGTTTGTCCCCTTCTTCCTTCAACTTCTTCTCTGTGTCTTCATTTACTACATGCAAAAATGATAGATAGCCTTCAAGTTCAAATCTGTTTTGACTGAAGACTTTAGAAATTAGAGGATTATAACACAAACTTGTAGACATCCACACGAGTCTGTAGCAAGGTACACTACGATATCCCAAATGAACAAATATTCCCACAAGCAAATAGAAATCATCTGGGACCATCTGTTTAAACTATCAATACATTGTTGGATGGATATTTTTCTGGAGTTCAGCATACTCATTGGTAGCATCACTAATTTTCTGAACTATGTCCATATCAAAATAAAGTTTGAAAAGATCTGCTGGCAATAGTTCACGAAACCCAATAGCAAATGTGCTCCAACAGCTCTCAAAGGATTGAAGTCATAAGTTTTTGGAATATTACGATCAATCTCAGACAAGTCATGTACTTGAAATGTCTTTGTGTTTTTTGTCAATGGTTGGGCCTTTGGATTTAAGGATGTACCCCTGCCACAACCTTGACCCCTTCCATAACTCCTGCCACAACCACGACTCCTTCCTCGACTCCTGTCACTTCCACATCATTGATAAGCTGTCAGAGTGTCTACACAGCTATGATTATCTTCACTGTTTTCCTCCTGTTCACTACACTCACTGCCTTCATCACATGATGTATCATTGCAATCATCCTCAGGTGTCACCTCTGCATGTAAATATTCTGCCTCAGTGTCAGTTAGGTCAAAGTCTGAATCTAATTTACTGCTTGAAGAATCATTAGTTAGAAACTGACTTTCATCATTCGAGGTATCAAACAAGAGTTCATGAACATCAGATGTAGTATAAACAGTTTTACTATGGTCTGTACAGGGGGCCTTCATGACTTATCTACAAAGTTCAAACATTGCATGTGAGCTTATCATAATTATATGATATAAATATCTTAGATATAGAAGGAACTTCTTCATCAGATACTTCTTGCTCATCAGGACTTTCATTTGAGTCAAGTAAATCCAGGCATTCAGAACTGTAAGATCGTACACTCACACTATTGTCTTCCTGAAGCAAACTCAACACGTGGCTTACATCCATGCATCCAAAGATTTGCTTAAAATTTACTTTTCTAATTATACAAATGAAATATATTTCTGGCCAATAATTAGAGTTTTTTCTACAAGAGGCAAAATGTTCCAGCTCCTCTTAGTCTAGCAAATGTAAGTTTTGAGAAAAAAATTGATATCAAGAATTTACACAATTTTGCATGGAGTGGGAAACCAAGAGTTAAAGAAATGTCATATTAATCATTGGTTTAGTGATAAGGAGAAATCAATGAGACATTGCTAGTAACCCTCAAGAGAATTCTCCTATTATTGATGAAGTACCTTTAGAAGATCCAACTGGTGATGAGACTATTCAAACTCAAACTAATTATGTTCCTATTGCAATTAATTGTAATGTCAAAGACAACATCACTAGAAGTGGAAGAATATCTCAACCACCAGTATGATATAATATGTATTGGACTTAAGAACCTAATATGTATTGACCTCCCAGAAGAAGAGATGTAGTGGTATGACTACTTATCATTAATACATAATTATTATTTATTGTCTTGTCCTTGTATGTAACTTATATATCTGAGTTGTTTACTCTATCATGTTTCTACTATTATTACAAAGCGATCTTTGTCAATCAACTAAACATATAGTAGCAAACAATACAATAATACCTCAGTAATAGCATCAACAGTAGCTCCAGACTGGATTAAAAGATCAGCTGTTTCAGTATGTCCTTTCAAAGCAGCAAAGATCAAAGGTGTACTATTGAACTAAATAATCATAATAATATAAGACATAAGATATAAAAATAGTAGTACATAACAACATGTGACATACAGTAAAAGACATCATTACTCACTACAGTTGCTACAACGGTTAATATAATACAGTATATGTGGTATATTTTGTGGGTATAAATTTTCACGATTTTACCCAAAATTCATATTCAAATTGCGAAATTCACAAAATTAAATCCCCATGAAATACACTACGTATATGGTATTATGTAGTATATGACTTTATACTCAACTATGTACCATATTAACCTGATACTGGAATATTAAGACAAAGTATCAAAGAAGTACTAAACAATGTATAGGTATTATGTAATGTAAACAGTGACATAGAGGACAAAGCAGCAGAATAACTCTATGTGCATATAATAGATGAGGATCAATCTATAACTTATATTAATGATAAGTTGTTATTAATAGCAAAATGACATTGTAAACAATGTAATTAATTGTACCTTCAGTTAAATCTATATAAATTAAATTATTAAATAATATATTCAAAGATTAAAAACAGGTCAAGAGCAAAGAACAATTTGTGACAACTCTTAGTTTGATCAAATAACATTGTCATAACATATTTAATTTCAGATGTGTTATCCTTAGGTATAGCTGTACTTGTTATAGTACATGTACATGTACTCTGGTACATAACTACAATGATGAAGTTTCCTTCTCTGACTTTATATCTAATCTCTTTATTAAGCATCTCCATCTGACCTTAAGTTGGCCACAAGCATTTTCAATTACTATACAGGCTCCACTACGATAATAATTGTAATGTTGTTGGTCATGAGAAAGTGTACCATGTGGAAAGGGCTTCATAAGCCAAGATAATAGTAGGTAGGGAGAGTCATCTAAAAGGACAATTAGGAGATCTTTGTCACAAACTTTCTTCTTGTAGATAGACGAGTTTGTGAAACTAGTGCATCATGAATACTACCAGGCCAGTCTGTGTAGATATCAATAAAATGATACTTTTAATCAGGTACTGTTTGTAAAATCATTGAGTACCAACCTTTACAATTGTAATAGTCAGTATGAAACTCCACTGGTGCTACCACTGATTGAACTTCCACAATTTGAAAACCCAAAGTATCTCAAAAACTGTCAATTATCCCTTTAATGCTTCACCTCTGAAAACTTTATATAATGCTTCATTAGAACTTTCACTATACCTGTACATGCTGTTTTATTATGCAACATACTGAGGATCTTGAAACACCAAAGAAATGTCCAGAATTCTGTACTCTGTCTTTGTTGAGAGAAACCAAACTCTAAAGACTAATTCCAGTTCAACTGAAATGGCATGACAAACTTGGATATCTTCCTTCTCCATGTACACCTTTAATTCAGAACATAAATACTGAAAGGTTACCTTCCTAATCCAAAAATTCTCATACCAATCATTTTCATTGAAAGTTCTATTGACAATGTAGTCTCAAAAATCAGAGCTTCTAGAACTAATCTAAATAAATCTCTCTATGTAATGTTGAGAAGGCAGTGTGGATGCTAATATCAAAACAAGGAAAGCCATTTTTGTCTCCCTTGTCATGAAAAGAAGACACTCCTTCTGATTAATTGATTAGTATTTCCAAGAGGACGCTTCCAATATAAGGATATTAATTCCTAAAGATTTCATCTTTCATTAATAACTATTATATTATAATTAACCACTCCTACTTTCACACCTCTAATTTAATAAAGTTGGCCCTGGTTATATCATGTAAGTGTAATCACTGACTTTGTGAGTGCTAAATGTCCACAGATACAAATATCAGAATTAACCTAGGCTAAATATACTAGTGTAAACAGCTCATAATGTTGTTTGAAGAAGAGGAGACACTATCAAATTATTTGTCATAACCCACCTAGTAAAATAGATTCTATTCAAGAAAGTGAGTTCCTAGAACAGATACAAGTTGTCAAAGGAGATGAGAAGTCATGGAATATTATTATCCAGTTGATTGGTCAGTACTGTCAATTCAACCTTGATATACAGGAGCAGATGTAACAGGAATTCCAGAAGGTAATTATCGAAGTTAAAAAAGAATCAAATTACAACCCTCAGATCTCGAGTACTGAGAGGTGCTAGCTTATTGACATTCTGACTCCATTTACATTGACAACACCTTCAATAATACCACTCCATTTCTTCTCTAAAGTCAAAGAAGAAATCATTTGAATGGAAAGAACAGGAGTACTCTGTATAGTTGATGAACCAACACAAATGGTGTTCAGGAATGGTTGTCATATCAAAACCTATTGATAAGGTATGTATATGTGTTCATCTTACTAAATTGAATGAACAAATAATTAGAGAGAGGCCTATCCTGCCTTCTATGGAACAGTTGTTGACATAAATAAGAATTGCCAAAGTATTTTCCAAATTGGATGCTAATTCAGGGTTCTGGCAAATTAGACTACCCAAAGAATCATCATTTTGAACCAATTTCAATACCCCATTTGGAAGAATTTGCTTAAAGCTCAGATTGTTTACATAATGTAATGTGTTTTGTATGGTATCTGTGAAATGAATTTCAGTGTATGAGCACATGTATGATTTGCTAGAACATTCTATCACATGGTGTATCTAGAATATTCTTTTTCATTGTTGTTATGTTTAGATATATATCATTGAGTTTTGTTTTCCAAGTCCATCTTTGTCAATCTTACAAATAAAACTATCAGGTTATGAGCTCATCATTGCCTAAATAAGGAGTAAAGCAAGAGATGCAGAGAAGACTATAACAGTCCCACTAACGGGATCCAATTATCCTACATGGAAAGTCCAGTGCAAGATGAGTCTTATGAAAGATGGACTGTGGGGAATTGTCAATGGGAGTGAAGCAGCTCCAGAGGAGGGTACTGACATGTACTCCAAATTAGTAACTCGAAGGGATCGTGCCCTCGCAACTATTGTTCTGTCCATCGACCCATGTTTGCTCTACCTTATCGGTGATCCAAAGGACCCTATAACTGTTTGGGAATTGCTCGTTGGGCAGTTTCAAAAGGCGACGTTGGAGAACAAGCTAGCATTACATGGAAGGCTACATTCGTTACGCTTAAAGGAGAATGAGAATATTCAAGACCACATTAAGGCTATTACTGAGATTTTCAACGAATTAGCTGTAATAGGACACAATATTGAAGATGAGGACAAAGTCGTTTATCTGATAGCTAGTCTTCCAGAATCGTATGATATGTTGGTCACAGCACTGGAAGCTAATACTGATGTACCAGACATGAAAACTGTCACTGACGTTTGCTACATGAAGAATGAAAAATAAAGGATTGAAATGCCTCAAGCACAACACTTGAAGGAATAAAAGAAGAAGCCATGGTGGTATAGCAGAAGAAACGAGGACCCAGATGCCATTTATATAAGAAAGTTGGACATATGCAACGAAACTGTCATAAGTGAGAAAGAAAGTTTGAAGGTTGGAATAGGCACATGAAGGAGTAAATTCCGAGTTAACTGTGCAGAGTCTAGAAGTCGAAATCATGATTCTGATTGCGATGAAGTCGGTTTAGTGGTTCAACATGTTTTATTAGCTGGAGTTGAGATGTCATCTAGAAGGAACTGGATCGTGGACTCAGGAGCTACTTGTCATATATGCAATGATCGTAACTCATTTGTTGAACTGCATAATCTGAAGAAGACTCTTGATGTCACTCTTGGAGATGGTCATACGTTGAAAGCCATCGGACATGGAACAGTTATCTTGATGATGAAGACTGGTTGCTTAAGAAGGAAGTGTAAGCTCCATGATGTATTGTTTGTTCCCAATCTTACCTGCAATTTACTAAGTGTGTCCAAAGCTGTAGAAAAGGGAATCTCAGTTACCTTTAATGAGCGTGGATGTGTCATTAAGGATGCTAAACACAGATTGATCACTGTTGGATACAAAGTTGGAAGTCTCTACCATGTGATGTATGCTAAACCGAAGGATCATGTTTACGCTGTTACTGAGCCAAAACTGCCAAAAAACAATGAGCAGTTGTCAAGAGAACATCTGTGGCACCGTCGATATGCCTTGGAGTGAAAAACCTTCAAAAACTAGCAAGTGAAAAACTTGTAGAGGAGTATGACTATTGTGCTTCGAAGCAGATCACGTTCTGTGAACCTTGCCTGAAAGGCAAACACAAAAAAAGTCAATTTCCACCTTATAGTAAGAGAACAACAGCTGAACCTCTGGAATTGGTCCATAGTGACGTCTGTGGAAAACTGGAGTCGAAATTCCTGAGTGGTGCTGAGTACTTTGTTACATTGATAAGACAAGGTATGTCTGTGTACATGTGATTAAACATAAAAGTGATGTATTCAAAAAGTTTTGTGAGTGGAAAACAGAAGTGGAGAAATCACTAGGACACTGTGTAAAGACTCTTCATACTGATAATGGGGGCAAGTATACCTCAACTGAATTTGAAGCACACCTCAGAAACGAAGGAATAAAGCATGAGTTTACCATTCCCAAGTGTCCTGAGCAAAATGGAGTAGCTGAGAGGTTAAACAAGACATTGATTGAAATGGTTCGTGCTATGTTAGCTGATTCAGGACTAGTTAAGTCTTTTTAGGCTGAAGTGCTTGCAACTGCTGTGTATTTACGGAATCAATGCCCAACAAAAGCTATCGAAGGGAAGACTCCATATGAAGCAATCAGTGGTGAGAAACCAAAAGTAGGACATTTGAGAGTTTTTGAATGTACTGTGTATTCACATTTTCCAAAAAATGAAAGATATAAGTTGGATGACAAAGCACGAAAATGTATCTTCCTAGGGTATTCTACCAACCGAAAAGAATATCGTCTACACGATCCAAACTGTTTAAAAATTGTCCATAGTCGTGATGTGAAATTAAACGAATTTGTAAGCGGAGTTGAGAAGGAGACTGCAAATGAAATGACAAGAGATTCACGAGTGATAATTCACTGTTCCAGCGATGATGTTGAAGCACTTGAAGATGACAATTCATTGAAAGAAGAAACTGAAGAACAGGAGAGGGATAATAAAGAAAGCACTGTGACAGAAGAGAGAACAGAGCCGACAGTCAGACGATATAATTGTGAAATGAGTCGCCCTGATTACTATGGCATATGGGTCAACTCTGTTAATACCATCACTGAACCACTCATTGTGAAAGAGGCACTAAGTTCTTCTGAGAAGGAGAATTGGAAAGGAGCAATGCAGGCTGAGTTTGAATCTCTTCATTCAAACAAGGTTTGGGATCTAGTGCTTCCACTGAAAGATCGAAAGGTCATCAACAGCAAGTGGGTTTTCAAATGTAAGTTAGGTGAAAATGGACTAGTTGAATGCTACAAGGCAAGACTGTTTGCACAGGGATACTCACAGAGACCAGGACTAGATTATGAGGAAACCTTCTCTCCTGTGGTTCATTTGAGTCTGTTCACTCAGTTATAGCTCTTGCCATTCATGGAAAGATGAAACTCCATCAAATGGATGTAAAGACTGCATTCCTAAATGGAGAATTAACTGAAGAAGTGTTCATGAAATAACCCGAAGGTTTAGTGGAAGAGGGTAAGGAAAACTTAGTCTGTCGACTGAAATGAAGCATCTATTGGCTAAAGCAGTCACCACACTACTGGAACACTGCCCTTGATGATCATCTAAGAATGATGAAGTTAGTACAAACAAAGGTGATCCATGTTTATATGTGTCTACTGATGGAGAACCTGTCATTATTGCAGTTTACGTAGACGATATTTTAGTAGTTGGAAGGACTGATAAGAGAATTGCTGAAGTGAAGACTGCCATTGCTAATTGATTTGACATTAAGGATATGGGTAAATTGTACTATTTCTTAGGAGTTAAAGTTGTCCAAGACATTGAGGCAGGTACTATATGGATGGGACGACCAACATATACAGAGAATCTTGTTTCACATTTTAGTATGCAAAATGTCAAGACCTGTAAGACACCAGTTAACCCTAGTCTGAAACTGACTAAAGCAAAGGATGACTCGACATACATTGATGGAGAATTGTGTCAGTCTGCAGTTGGAAAGCTAATCTACCCTTCCACAAGAATGAGGCCAGACATCGCCTTTGCTGTGAGCAACATTGCCAAGTTTACAGCGAAACCTACTGAACAGCAGTGGAGAGCAATGAAGCATATCATACGGTATCTAGCTGGTACCACCAACTTCGGATTACTGTTCACCAGGAATGAATCAACTGAATGTACAGGATACTCGGATGCTGACTGGGCAGGAGATATTGATGATAGAAAGTCCACATCAGGCTACCTATACCTATTTCAGGAGCACCTGTTAGCTGGAGAAGTAAGAAGTAATCATGTATAGCGTTGTCAACTGCCGAAGCTGAATATATGTCCTTAACATCTGTAGCTCAAGAGGTCATTTGCCTGGTTTGTCTTCTTGTTGAATTACAGAAGGAGTCAATTACACCAGCTATCATACATGAAGACAACCAATCAGATATATGTATGACTAAAAACCCAACATTTCATGGTCGAAGCAAACATGTTGCCATAAAATACCATTTCACAAGAGATGAAGTCAAGAAGGGAAAAATCAATGTCCAATACTGTAAGACTGAAGACATGATTGCTGATATGCTAACGAAAGGACTGTATGCTGAGCAATTCATGAAACTAAGAAAATGGCCAGAGTAAAGGAATTACACCAACAATCAGACATAAAGTGAGAAGGAGTGTAGAAAAAGAGTACTTAAAGCTCAGATTGTTTACATAATGTAATGTGTTTTGTATGGTATCTGTGTATATGAATATTCAGTGTATGAGCACATGTATGATTTGCTAGAACATTCTATCACATGGTGTATCTAGAATATTCTTTTTCATTGTTGTTACGTTTGGATCATTGAGTTTTGTTTTCCAAGTCCGTGTTTGTCAATCTTACAAATAAAACTATCATAATAGGCTTCCCTTTGGTATTACTTCAAACCCAGAATATTACCAAAAGCATATATCTGATATTCTTGTAAGTCTACATGAAGTGATTTGTATGATAGATGACATTCTCATTTATGGCAGTTCACAAGAGGAGTATGATTAATGTTTGTCTATAGTTCTTCAAATCTTAGAAAGAGAAGGGGTAACACTCAATGTAGAGAAATGTCAATTCTTCACAATTGAAGTTACATTTTTAGGACAACTTTTACAAGCCACAGGTATTCAACCTGATCATGACAAGATCCAGACTATTCTCAACTTACCAGAACCTCAACGTAAGGAGATTTCTAGGAATGGTAAATCAGCTCAGTAAGTACAGCTCAGTAAATGTCTCACCTCTATCTCTACATGCCTGATCAACCAATTATTGTATCAGCAGATGTATCATCTTAATGGATAGGTGCTATTATAAGACAAAGACAACCAGATGGTAAAGTCAGGCCTGTCACCTATGTGTCAAGATCACTTACAAATACAGAACAGCAGTATGAACAGATTGAGAAGAAATTGAGAATGAAGCTAATGAGATTCAAATACACCATTTCTCATGTATCAGGGAAAGAATTAGTTACTGCATATGCATATTGTCTCAGCAGGACGTTGAATCAGCAAGATAATGTTCTTTACCAAAAAGCAACTAAATTTGTTAATATTGTCATTGATAGTCTTCAGCCTCAAATGGATACCTCAAAGAGATAAAAGTCACTAAACACTAATCAAGTACTGTTTGAGTCAGTTAAACCATATTATCCTTTTACAATAGAACTAACAGTAAATAATGGACTACTACTTAGAAGAGCAAGATTCATATACCACCTACACTACAATCACAGATAATGAAGAGACTTCATAGTGCCTTCAAAGGATCACTTAAACCAGACAATGAGCTAAAACTTCAGTATGGTGACCTAGTACAAGTCATCAAATTACTGAAATTATCAATCTTTGTTCTGAATGTTCGAAACTAGATATTGATGTCCTGAGCCATTATACCATCTGAACATTCACAGTTCCCATGGCAACACATTGCAAGTGATTTATTTGAGTGGAAAAATTCAATGTATATATTAGTTATCAACTATTTCTCACAATATATTGAAATATCAAAATCTCATGAACCACGGCAGAAGCCAAAAAACCATCTATACCATACTATGAACAAATCAACTTAAAAGAGAAGGAATTAAGAGAGAAGCAAAAACAGAATTACAACCATTGTTATAGAGTAAAGGAGAAAGAACCTCTGAGGTCTGGAGAAAATGTGTGGACACCAGATTATAACACTAATGGGACAGTCATTCTTAGTTTCCCAATTACATTTTTACCTCCCGAACTATCTCTACTTCAGCAATAATAACTTGATCGTGGTTCATGATAAAATCTAAAAAATTTTTCACATATTACACAGTGTTACATCATCATGTTGTAAATGTTACATCATTATACCATATATCCTTAATAAGAAAAAATTGTTTTATCTTCTGTTTAATTAGGTGAATATATAATCACTTTAATTTGAAGCAAACATATACTAGAGTAGAGGTTTTAGTGCATCAAAGTCTTGTTACTGAATGAAATAACAGCTAGAAATATAGTTTCAAACACTTCAGTAATGTATTCGTGAGAAATGAAGGTGATTATAATATACCAAAACATGCGGGCTTTACCAGTTTTTTTCTCTTTCCGTGTCCTTTTTACATTGTGCTTCCTTTAGGTCTGCCAGTAGGCTTAGGAATAGATTTACTGGTAAGCCACCTCCTCCTGTCTTCCATGAAACTTTCTTGATGAAATTTATGAAAACAGTTTCGAGTAAAAAAGCATAATGGAGCTTCACACTTGCTATACTGACATGTTGTTTGCTTCTTTACACCACAAGTGACTTTACAATACACACAGTCCTTGCCTTTATACATTCTCACTGGTGTATGTTCAACAGCAGGATCACATCTCCCAACAACTGATTGATGAAGCGACACTTTAATATCACCAAGGTTTTACGAAAATTGAAATGACTTAGTTTTCCTCTAGGATGTACCTCTTTGTACATAATGTACGAGTTCACAATAGCAATCTTAACAAAGTGTAAGTACGTCTTCCAGTATTCACGTGTTTGGTGAAGAATGTTGTAATATTTGATAAGTTCATCAAACAGATCAACATCATTCATTAAACAATTATAACTATAGACTATTGCAGGAATTAGTACATCTTTCTTCTCATTTACTCCAGCATTATTTTTTACATTTCTAAGCACTGTACCTTCAGAATGACTGGGATGTTCATTAGACATAACAGATACACACTTAGTATCATTCCACACTACATACACCAATGTTCCATCACATACATATACACCATCACCTTGACTCATAGACTTATGTGCCAGTTTTTTCTTCAGGTTTGAGATTTCAGTAGGAACTTTAAAACAACTATAGTCAAGGGTACCTGTGACATGAACACCAAGCCCATATAAGTCGGTAACTAGTACACAGCTGGTATTAAATTTATCTATATAAACAGAATACCCTTGTGATAAATATTTCTACAGCAAACTCATTACGACATCATATCCTAGGCCATTTCAGCTCCTGACCTCTCCATAGTTTCCTCTGTATACAGAAAAGGATGATGTATACCCATCGTGTGCATCACATAAGCACCACAACTTGAAACCCCACTTGACAGGTTTGTTATATATATATATTGATAAATGAAAACCATGCCTTGGACTGCACCATTCGCTCATCTATGCTGATCTCACAATGCGGTTGGTAAAGCTCTTTGCAGCACTTTTGAAGATGGTTGTTCAGTGGTCATACTTTACAAAGTTTGTCCCCTTCTTCCTTTAACTTTTTCTCCGTGTCTTCATTTACTACATCAAACAATAATAGATAGACTTCAAGTTCAAATCTGTTTCGACTGAAGACTTTAGAAATTAGAGGATTATAACACAAACTTGCATCCACATGAGTCTGTAGCAAGGTATCCTACGATATCCTAAATGAACAAACATTCCCACAAGCAAATAGAAATCATCTGGGACCATCTGTTTAAACTATCAATACCATATTTCCTCGTAGAAATGCCTATCCCAAATAAACGCCTTACCCCGTTTAAATGCCTAGGAAGCATGGCTGAAATAGCGTAATAAACGCCCAGTCTCGAATAAACACCTGGGTGTGGTCAATACGCCACGTGGTTTCTCGTGTTATAATTATGGCGGCATCTAAATAAAGTCACTGAAGCTTTGACATCAGCTTTAAACTTCGTGCTGTACAAGTTGCTGAAGAAACTTCAAAGTCTAATGCTTCGCACTTTATTTTTCCTCCATGCTTTAAAAAAGTGCCATGAAACATTTGAGATGGAACGTGGCATGTGTCCTACGATTTTGCTGTCTCTCGTTAACGATATGTCGTATCTATCATACAAGTTGCCTTCTTCTATCTCAGCTGGTAGATCTCTCTAATAAATGGAGTCCATATAGACTTGTAGATATGGTGGCCAGTAACAACGCTATTTTCTTGACTGTCTCCATATCAGTAGTTGGGCCAACACATCATACACATGCTTACTTTATAAGTTACTGATAAACGCCCATTACCGAATAAACGCCTACCTTAATTAAAATCCTACTTTTATAGTCAAGATAGAAAAATAAACACCTAGGCGTTTACATGAGGAAATACAGTACATTGTTGGATGGTTATTTTTCTGGAGCTAAGCATACTCATTGGTAGCATCACTAATTTTCTGAATGATGTCCATATCAAAATAAAGTTTGAAAAGATCAGCTGGCAATAGTTCACTAAAACCCAATGGCAAATGTGCTCCAACAGCTCTCAAAGGATTGAAGTCATGAGTTTTGGAATATTACAATAAATCTCAGACAAGTCATGTACTTGAAATGTCTTTGTTTTTTTGTCAATGGTTGGGCCTTTGGATTTAAGGATGTACCCCTGTCACAACCTCCACCCCTTCCATAACCCATGCCAAGATCATGACTCCTTCCTTGACTCCTGTCACTTCCACATCATTGATAAGCTGTCAGAGTGTCTACACAGCTATGTTTATCTTCAATGTTTTCCTCCTGTTCACTGTACTCACCACCTTCATTCCATGATGTATCATTGCCATCATCCTCAGGTGTCACCTCTGCATGTAATTGTTCTGCCTCAGTGTCAGTTAGGTAAGAGTCTGAATCTAATTTACTGCTTGAAGAATCATTAGTTAGAAACTGACTTTCATCATTCGAGGTATCAAACAAGAGTTCATGAACATCAGATGTAGTATAAACAGTTTTACTATGGTCTGTACAGGGGGCCTTTGTGACTTATCTACAAAGTTCAAACATTACGTGTGAGCTTATCATAATTATATGATATAAATACCTTAAATTTAGGAGGAACTTCTTCATCAGATACTCTTTGCTTATCAGGACTTTCATTTGAGTCAAGTAAATCCAGGCATTCAGAACTGTAAGATCGTACAATCGCACTATCATCTTCTTGAAGCAAACTCAACATGTGGCTTACATCCATGCTTCCAAAGATTTGCTTAAAATTTACTTTTCTAATTATACAAATGAAATATATTTCTGGCCAATAATTAGAGTTTTTTTCTACAAGATGCAAATTGTTCCAGCACTTCTAGCAAATGTAATTTTTGAGAAAAAATTGATATCAAGGGTTTACACAATTTTGCATGGAACGGGAAACCAAGAGTTAAAACAAATGCCATATCAATCATCTAATATCATGATACCAACTGGTTTAATGATAAAGAGAAATCAACAAGACAGTGTTAGTAATCCTCAAGAGAGTTCTCCTATTATTGATGAAGTACCTTTAGAAGATCCAACTGGTGATTAGACTATTCAAACTCAAACTAATAATGTTCCTATTGTAATTAATTGTAATGTCAAAGACAACATCACTAGAAGTGGAAGAATATCTCAACCACCAGTATGATATAATCTGTATTGGACTTAAGAACCTAATATGTATTGACCTCCCAGAAGAAGAGATGTAGTGGTATGACTACTTATAATTAATACATAATTATTATTCATTGTCTTGTCCTTGTATGTAACTTATATATCTGAGTTGTTTACTCTATCATGTTTCTACTATTATTACTAAGAGATCTTTGTCAATCAACTAAACATATAGTAACAAACAATACAATAATACCTCATTAATAGCATCAACAGTAGCGCCAGACTGGATTAAAAGATCAGCTGTTTCAGTATGTCCTTGTATAGCAGCAAAGATCAAAGGTGTAGAATCGTTCTAAATAATCATAATAATATAAGACATAAGATATAAATATAGTGGTACATAACAACATGTGACATACAGTAAAAGACATCATTACTCACTACAGTTGCTACAACAGTTAATATAATACAGTATATGTGGTATATTTTGTGGGTATAAATTTTCACATTTTTACCCAAAATTCATATTCTTGAAAAAACTTTTCGCAAATTAAGATAGATCTATTTTGTGGTGAGGCATATTCAACAAATTATTAATAGGTGTGACTTCCCAATCATTAATGGGCGTGGTGTAATAGTTACGATTACCTACAGTACAAACGTGTTCTCGAGTCATTATCAACAATGTCTACCTCATTCTCTGTGGACTCTGCAATACATAGCCACCACATTTATAAAGAAATTTGGACACCATTCCTAGGAGAAATCCTTTCATGCAAAGAATAACAAGGTAATGTACATGATCTGTACACTACCATTGTCAAGCAATCTTGTGACAACATAACACTTGGCACGCCTATTTTTCTAAGAAATATAAATGTTAGTGGCTTTTTAATTTCGCGGAATTTGCTTAAATAACAAAATTCACAAAATTAAATCCCCATGAAATATACCATGTATACGGTATTATGTAGTATATGACTTTATACTCAACTATGTACCATATTAACCTGATACTGGAATATTAATGTATAGGTATTATGTAATGTAAATAGTGACATAGAGGACAAAGCAGCAGAATAACTCTATGTACATATAATGGATGAGGATCCATCTATAACTTATTAATGATAAGTTGTTATTAATAGCAAAATGTCATTGTAAACAATGTAATTAAATGTACCTCAAGTTAAATCTATAACAATTGGTATTAAAATAAAAATAGTAACTAGCAGATTACTTGGAACTAAAGATATTATAGATCATTGCTATATATGATAATGATGACATGTTCATACAATAAAAACGATAAGAGGACAAGGACCTTACTACTCTTACTGTACATAGTTGATGACAAATATTTTATCAAATAAAACAAGTAACACTTTGATATTGATATATGGAGTATGAAATGAACTAAATTATTAAAGAATATATTCAAAGATTGAAAACAGGTCAAGAGCAAAGAACAACTTGTGACAACTCCATAGGCGGAGGAAGCTCAAAAAAGTTGGGGGGGCTGAACATATTTGTACACAGTTTTACATGCAAAAGTATACATTTTAAAAATGAGAATTAAAATGCAACAAAATATTTTCTTCGTTCATCATTTTTTTGAACAAACTCCTTAGCAAGTTCTTGCAGGTCTACTAGTAATAAATGTTAGAATGCAAAATGAGTTACTCTATGTAAAAGTTGGGGGGGCTCTGCCCCCTTTATAAAAGTTGGGGGGGCATCAGCCCCCTTCGCCCCCACCCTCAGCCGCCTATGAACTCTTAGTTTGATCAAAAAACATTGTCATAACATATTTAATCTCAGATGTTGTTATCCTTAGGTATAGCTGTACTTGTTATACTACATGTACATGTACTCTGGTACATAACTACAATGATGTAGACTATACTACTGACTGTTTCCTAAGTACATGTACTTGTACATCATTACTAATACTATATACTTATTAATGAAATGAAGACAGAAAAAGTATTTTCTAATTTAGACTGGAGTAGTCAAGAGATAACACTAACCACCATATATATCATGTATCTATCTACATTCATTCAGATATTCAAACATCCATTTATACATCCATTTATCAATCTATCCTTCAATAGATCAACATATTAATTAACATGTATACATTTCACAATATAATCATATCATTCACTTCTGTAAACCATATTCCATCTAATAACACAATAACTACCACTGCATGATATAAAGAGGTATCACTAATTGCTATGACTGGCCATTTTATGTTGGATATGACTTAATACTCCACCATTTATCCTGGTATTGGAGTACTATGACAAATTATCTAAACTGTAGCTTGACTAGTATATTTGAATGTAACCATGTTATCATATGTAACCTTTGTGACCACAGAAGTTTGATAGACAGTATAGACAGAAAAGTATGAGTTATGTTTTAGCTCATAAACAATGATAACAGTGACAACATAGTTCAGAGATGGACATGAAAATAATCTAGTTCATTGAGGAAACAGAGTAAGTCTATACACATTATGGGTCCATCAAAAGCTTTACAAGCAAAACATTTTAGTAGGAGTAGTATTAAAAATGGATAAACAATGTCAACACTTTATCACATCAGGTTAGTATATCAGGACATCTTTAGGGGAATGGGGGCAGACATTGGATCATCTACTCAATATCCATCTACTATGTATCTACACTTACTTTAAAAAATCTACCTAGTATCTACTTGTATTAATACCATCTACTTTCATGTATTTACATTTACTTTCATGCAGTAATATCATTTACTTTCATGTATTTGTTGATAAAAAAACAAAAACTGCATTTAGTCTGAAACTGAAAGAAGAGTGAAAATTACTGTAAAAAAGTAGCTGTTCTATTAGAGAACTTTGTAAACGAGTTCACCGCTGGCTTAAAACTATTCCTGCTTTGGAAAATAGCCGCTCGACAGAAGCAGAACTACAGGGTACTGAGTGTAATTGTAGTGCTAAATTATATAAAGGGCTATCTTTCCTTTCCATCCAAAACTTCAAAGGTTCAATGTCCAACGTAGGATCAGCGAAGTATGCCTCCATTTCTGCATCCACCTCATTTGTGAAACCAGTTCGTCTTAGGCTCGTTGTACTGAAATCCAAGAGCCTCTTGGACTTTGCTACACAATCTTTATTACTGCTAGGTCGAGATGGAAAGGAGAAAAAGTGGCAGTAGTCAACAGATATGGTAGCAGCCATTTTACTTGACACTAAGGAGGTGTGGTTAATAAATACACACTCAAAATTTTGTGTACTGTTTTTGACAGTCGTGTATGTACATCTATCTACATTTTAGACAATTTTTCGTGTATATACTCGTGTATCGTGTATACACGTGCAATGTCTGAATGGGGGCATTTGTCAAAACTCCACCCATTGACAAATTTCATATTACAATTTTATGTAAATATAAACTAATCAGTATATATATGAGGCTATATATTACACATAAACAAAAACAAAAACAAAGTCAAACGTCAAATCATCAGGTACATGTATGTAGTAGAAGGTAGATTGCCCACCCTAACATTTTCAAAGTTGAATGGTGCTTCTCCTTGAAATATTATCTAAATGAAACCTTGTAAATGTATGATTTGTCATCAGTGGTCACTAACATTGTGTTAAAGTATGTAAAGTATGTGACTTCTGACTATATGTTTTATACTCAAGCATTTAGCTATACAAGTTTAATGTCTATATGCATACATGTCAGTACTATATTGATCTGTTATACAGTATATATGTTGTTATCACTATATTATGACCAATTTGAGTTTAGTGGGATTTTTGTAGAATTTCAATAATGAAGAATGTCATGAACCTATGTTGGGTGTGGCCTCATAGTAACATTTAAACATTTCTTCATTATTTGCTGTTAGTTCCTTCTTAGTATTTCATGATTTTGATACAAAAGTAATTTTCTCCAGTTTCTAAATATTGTCCCACAGCTAGTGAACACTTGTGTAAGTGTTTATTAATGATATACAAAGTATGTGTGATGTTACATCATTGTGGTATGACAAGAACACCATTTAATTTATATGAGATTTCTAGCTCACTACTTTCCTGACAGTTAGTGCTCTATTATCATATCATAATTAAGCAGAGGGTTACAAAACATATTGAATGGTACAAAACATTTTCTCTACCTTACTCCTAGGCTGAGATTATAAATCTAAGTCAGGTATCAAATTCAAATTAAACAGATTATAACTCAGGGTTTCTTTCAAGGGGGAGGGGGGCATTTGCCCCCCTTGGAATGATGAGAATTTTGTTTTACATGTGAATCAATTCAAGTGTTTATAAATGTTTTAATGGCATAAATTGTCAATAAATGATAACAATAGATAAATACATTCTATACAACGATTCTTTTAGGTTCTCTAGTCCAATGTTTAGCTATTATGCAAGTAAGCTATAGTTTTTAATACCAGTCAAGATGTGACCTAACTATCAACGTACTATGTAGGTACCAATAATGTGTTTGTACAGATCATTGACACTTACATAGTACATTGACAGTTAGGTCATAACCTGTATTACTACTGTATGCATACCAAAGTACAAATTAATTTCTCCAAAACAGGAAATTTCATAATATTGCTCAGCAACATAGGATACAAAGTCAATAATCATAATATATACCTGGCAGATGTACATTATGTTTGTGTCATTGCTCAAGAACATAGGATACAAGTATAATTTATACCAGGCAGATCTAAACTATGTTTGTGTGAAACAAGTCCCAGATTCCACCATAATACGTCAAATCAAATGTAAAAAGTCTAAATTTTCCAGGGGGTGGGTGGGGGGGCATGCCGCCGGACCTCCGAATTTGTCATGTGTAAAGCATGCTGATATTACTTCACCCCTCCCCTCCTCCCAGTCTCCCATTATATCACATTTTGCACCCCCCTAGGCCAAAAACCTGAAAGAAACCCTGTAACTATCTCGTATTTATGCAAGAAAAGGAATCTACTGACTTAAATCCAATATCTTGATAGTAATGACATGATATGTAACTCATAGTTATAATGATAAATCAATGAATAAAAAACACTAGATCCTTTAAGTTCTCACATTAAGGAAATCAACATCTGATACAAGACTTTCTGATCAGTTTTAGGTTTGATATTCAGTATTTTCTACTAATATATTTTAATGACCTTTACATATTGTCTGTCTAATGTAGTGATCTAAATAGACAGTATCCACAATATGAGAGAAGTGTTAGTATTAACTAAAGTCAAGTATACATATTATTACATAATGTTACATAATACAATAAGTATATTCAAACAGTAATTATTATTATCTAACACTTACATTACTAGTTGAGTTTGGATTAGCGCCTGCATTAATTAACTCAGAGACCACATTAGAATATCCATTAATAGCTGCTATATGTAAAGGAGTCCATTGGAACTAAATTAATAGTAGAAGATAATGTTATTTAATTACTGCTATATTTCACACATGACAATAATCCATTAACCATATAGCTAGTATGATATCATAACTGACACTATAAAGTCATATTATGATAGTACATTACTTCATATATAACATTAACTGAACTGTATCTGAGACAATGTGAGTTTATAGAGATGATATTAGAGTCAACACAAGTACTCAGTTCACTTGTAACCAACAATTGACTGGTTTAATTATCTTTACACAATGTTAATTAACTGGAGCTAGTATGTCTATACTTCAGTATATGATTATATCTTATTGTCTATATAGTATACTACAAATAGTATAAACTGTTTGAATTATAGAGTTATTATGATGAGATATAGTAAGTATATGTTGATGTAGTTTGATATTAATAACATATTCCATCAATATACTAGTATAACCTCTGTATAACATACTATTTGTATGATATATCTACTGAGAGTTTGATAGTAACTCTGTTAGGATTGTGTTGATGAGCTATTAATATTGGTTCATTAAATGTATACTGTCTTCACATGATACATGTATGTGTGTGTCACTACTATATATTATATGATATGATGACATTTATTAACTTACATTGTTAGGATTATGATAATTTGGATTTCCCCCTTTTTTCATAACATCTTTTACAAGATTGATATCACCACTAACTACTGCATCCCACAATTCTTTACCCTATTATAAAGATAGTGTTCATATATCTCATGTATTGTAGTATATAGTGAGTATACAAATCAACTCTTACAATTATAACACTACTAGGTAGACATTATATCTACATAATAATACTGATATGTAAATAGTATTACATGATATGATATAATGATAGAAAGATTATAGACTTACTAGTTTGTCTTGTTGTGATGACATCTTTAAGTCTGTACTGTTCTAAGGACCTGTAGGTAAACAAGTAATAATTATAGTAATTAGGTGGGTGTGTACTGACTATATAAACTATTACTATATGTTAGTACATCAGTAGTCTTGTCTCATTCTATGAGGAAGATTCCTTTGCCTGTTTCAAATATTTAACTTGTTACAAAGTGAAAGCAATATCTTTTGAAATGTTATCAAGAACACATTTAGGGTTTAGGGTTTGAGATTTACATTCTCAAATAGTTACACTCTCTGGTAAAGCCTACAAAACAGTCTGTTTACAAATTTAGATTAAGTTAGCGTAGCTGAAACTAAAGGTATGCTATACCAGAACAACCTTTCATTTGAGTTTATCTCTGGGGACAAGATTAGGTTTGGACCTAGTTCATGAGACTACACAGTTCTATATTATGTCTTAATATAAAGTATGCTCAATTCAACAACACTACTACTATATTTAGTATAGGTAAGAAATGTATCATATAACATATTAGTATTTAAAAAATAACTTGATGTACTGGACCCAGTACATGTAGTAACATGTAACGTTTCAGTTAATACAGTTTATTAGGTACACTGACATATTAATAATACTTACCACGTTTTGTTGAGTAAGGAAGACTATACTGTAATGAATGATGTCCTGACTTTGAAGACTACTGTATATCCTAGCCTTGAGAAGCTGGTTGTCAGTGCGTTATTCTCTATGACTAAGAGATACGCCCATACTTAAAATACAAGGAATTCTAATTAGCCTTGAGTAGCCCCACCCTTATCTAGTGTGGAAGTATGTTTGCAGCAATATCAATTAATATGAGTAAATAAAATTTTGGCAGCAGATAAAATGGACACGTTGAAGATGTAGTGAGCTTTGGACTTAATTAATTGCATACTGTGGTGTCAACCCAGGCCATAGAGCATATTGTGCCTGATTCAGTTTACAGTCTTAATAGTCCTACCTGTAAGCTTGGCAAGTTGTGTTGAGTTAGAATACAGATATGTTAGCTCACTCAATTTACTGCTCATTTAGTAACGATGTGAAACCGATCATCAGAGATGGGAATTCACGAGATACGTATGTTATTCAACTCTACATTGGAGAGATAGTGGTCGTACACAGATCATTGAGGTAACTACTATTCAGCGAACGCATAACAAACACCGAAAAAAAAGATCGATTCTACTAATTGTTTTTAATTTGGGCAGACCGGTACCACATAGTAACTCTTAAAAGTTTACTTCAGCCTGCAAGTCCAAAAGAACTGACTTTGAAAACGCACTACAATGTAAAGCCTTTCTCTATTGTACAGAGATACAAATTTCATATCTGAGAACGTCGTAAGGGAGACTCAGTAATTGCATATGTAGCATCACTCTAAGCTTTGAGTGAACACTGGAGAAAGCTTATATGACATGATTCAAGAAAGACTTGTCTACAGAGTAAGTGATAACGTAAATCAGAGACATTGACACGTTTACTATAAGAAGCTGAACTCGCATATAAAAAAGCTTTTAAAATAGCTCAAGGCATGTAGATCACAGCCAAAGTTGTGGAAAATATCAAAAATCGAAGCTTATATCATGTTACAGTTGTGGGAAGATTGGCTAAATCGCAAAGTGTTCAAGACTAAATCAATGGACTTTCGTGCTCATTAGTCGCAGAAATGCACGCAAAGGAAGAAAAACTGATAGTGGCAAAGATTACTCCTCCTCCTGAAACCACTTCTTACAGCAACTGGAATGCAGACATATACCACCTCATACCATATATGGAAAGACCCAGCCTGTAGTGGTCAGAGTTTATCTTAACAAAATAATGTGGAAAAAGACACTGTTCATCGATATCCTTCCTATTTTCTAAAAGACAAAGTGGACAAACAGCTCCATTGCCTTCAGAGTCAGGGAATAATACCATCAATTCAATTCTCAGACAGGACAGCTCAAATAGTACCTGTGATTAAGTCAAACAGTAATAATCATATTTGTGGAGACTACAAGATCACTAAAAAATTGGTTCCAAAGCAAGACATATACCCATTGCCAAGAATTGAGGACTTATTCTCTCACCACTCAGGAGGAATCATTTTGACAAAGTTCGACCTGACATGTGCCTATCAACAAATTGAACTAGATGAAGTGTTGAAAAGTACATTACCATTAACAAATTCAAAGGTGCCTTTCAATTCAACATATTACTCTTTAGTATTTCTTCTGCATCATCAATATTCCAAAAATTATGGAAAACCCTATTGAGTGGTCTACAAAGGAACCTCAATCTATCAGGATGACATCTTTGACAATTATCTTGTAACTTGTTTTGTATTTTAATAGATTTAACAAGTTCTTTTAAGAAATTTATATCTTTTTGGAAAAAGTGATTGTAATTAGTATTCCTAATTATATTGGAAATACAATATACATTTCCTTAATTGGACTTAATTGAACTGATAACTTATCTTAACAGAATTCCTGTATTAAAATAATGATATATTGACACAATTCTCAAGCTGGAACATTGCCAATTCTTCACATTCATTGATAAACTGTCAAAGTATCCAGTACACAGAAAGAAATGAGGAATTATGAGATGTTAAAACAGATTTCCATAAGAAAAATATTTGTCTTTTAACATAATGTAAGTCTTATGTTAGATTCCAATCAATGTGGACAAATGTATTGATCAATGTGATAGTGGAAGGCATAACCAAGAGGACTTAGACTTGATATAATAAAGGTCCTATCACCTTGACAACATGCAATGGATCAACTTATGTGGTCCTCAGAATACAAGAGCACACAGTCTCTCTCCAACATTTAATATATGAGCTTTAGTCTCATTCACCATTTTGTCCTGTTTCAGGATGAATTAAATCAAAACAAGTACAACCTTTCCTCCTCATCATTAATTCAGATGGTGAGATACCTGTACTTGTTTGAAGTAAGATACAAAAATTTGAGAGAAACGTTTTAATCCTATCTTGCATACTATCTTCTAACTTACTGATACCACATTAATGGTTCTAAATAAAATTCAGCCAGGCCCACTGGAAGATGGGTGGTACAGTAAACTGAGAATATACTTGATTCTATTCTGGTTTATAAAACATTTTATTTAGAGAAAAATTGATCTGGAATTCCACTATTGCAAAGATTTCCTTCTGTTTCTTAATAGTTGTTTCACATGAGGTAGAATTGACAACAAATGGGCATTGTTACGGGAGCTGATGATTTACATAGCAGTCAGCTGATTAATGATGAGGCCTCTAATTGAAATACATACACTTGCTGCACTGAATTAATTAGCATGTAGATTATTGTGCACATACAATTTATTTTCTTACCTATAACTAAAGAATCTCCTGGAAGGATCACTTGATGATTGACCAATCAAATTAATTCCTGCTTTGAGCCATATGACAGAGTCATCTGGACTGATAACTATATTTGTTGTTTGTTACTGAGAGTAGTACATTAACATTATATCATTTCCTGTTTAATATCTTATAAAAGAAAGTGTTTTAGGACAGCACAATGAGTCTGTCCAGACAAGTAGCCAACTTAACTAGTAGCAGAAAAACATTCTTTGTTACAGATATGTATCCATTTTGAATGGATATCAACGAGAATAAAGAATATGTGTCTGATGAGTAAAGTCCAAGATGTTCAATATGTAGTGTTGACCAGAGTGATGGGTTGTGCATCAGTCGATAATATGACTTCTTTCTGTGAATCAAAAAGAAGTAATAATGACGAAGACTGGAGCATCTCTTTGGCCTTTTAAATGCCTTCTCCTGTTCTGTTGATCATATCCAATGGGCACCTTTCTTGAATAACCTGTATAGGGATGAGAGGAAAACAGATAGGAAGGCAAAAATTTATTGCAATAGTTTATTAGTCCAAGAAGCAATTTTAGTTCTGATACACTTGATGGAGCTGGAACTTTCTTTATGGCTTGAATTTCTAGGATAACATAAAAAGCACATTTAGACCTTTGCAGAGTTATCCAGCTGACTTTAGCTTCAGTAGAACTCAGTTGTGATTACACAGGCATTCTTGTAAATGTACTCTTGTCATAATTCAAATGTGGTTAAGTCATTCACTTCAATGTTAACTCTGTAACAGCACTGAGACTTGTATATAGGTGGTGGTGAATTTGATGGCCAACCTTTTAAACATGACATTTCCTCTTTTAATATATTTTTACAAATATTCATATTTCTTTCTTTAGTAGATTTATTGAAATGTTTCTTTTGTCTAGAGCCATGAATAGTCCATGAAAGAGGTCAAAGAGATAAAAATTTATCTTCATCACTATCTTCATGTTCTTCCTTTTCAAGTTAATTGATACTCATCAATTCCACAATAAGGTTCTACTTCAAGTGTTTTCTTTCGCTATTCTGTTAATGAAAATGTTTTTAAAGAGAAACCATGTGGACAAGTAGTTTCTACATTAATAGATGTCTATGTTATGTTAATGTTTATTATAAGAGATATAAGAGAAATTCTTGTTCTCTAGGACTTTCTCATTACATAGTAGAGAGTAATAACATAGTAACAATTAGCAACATGCATTTACTTACAAATTTACATAGTGTAAATGCAATTGTAAAATTACAATGATATTACAACAGTATAACGATGTTGTATATGTTATAATGATTTCATTGTAAAATCAATGGATTTGTGTTGGCTAAGTGTAAATCATTATGTTAAATTTCACAACACTATCAAACTAAAAGATTTTATAGACACTACTAGTGATCAGTATCAAGTATACATTATTAAATGACATGTTAAGACACAGTGACATATTATACATTAAATTGTATCTTAATTAATATAAATACATGTCTAGAGATCTTGTTTCCGTTTTTATTTCTTTTAGTTTAATATGTCTCTCACAAAGTCATTACCTGTCACAAACCTTACTACTAGTAGTCAGTCTAGTACATGTGGGAGGCTAAATTTACGTATGTGATAGTTAATGCCAGTGGTCATATTAGTTCATATATACAAAGCGGACATTATGGTTGTGTATAATGAAATGAAATGAACAAATGATCTTGTTCACATTTATACTAACAAAATGGCAAAAATTATTAACAAAATTATATAGATAAATAAGGAATGGTAATAACAAAATATAATAGAGACCAAACTGTAAATGTTTTGTGACATTTTTTATTTGACAGTATACTTCGATTTAAGAATCGCTTTAACTAGAGTTAGTTCATTGACTTTTAATGACTTCAACGATAGCTCCCCAGGTCACATTAGATGGGTTAGTGGTACAAATCAAGGTCTGTAGTACCATGATAACTTGAGAGTGCCATCATATCAAGGATTTCTGTTTATAAATTGTATTGTATATGCTATATCTGTAAACCTTCACCAATCTGTCTCTAGTTGTATTTAATGGGAACAAGGGATTGTTGAAGGTGAAGTTTTCTTAGGATGTGCTTCTAAGCCCAAAAAAATATAATTTAAAATTATGATTGTAGATAGACAATTTGCCTTGAATGAGAATGAGGAGTGCCATAGGCCCAAGGCTAGTCAAACCAGATGACCTAAGATCACTACCTCCTTCTCACAACATCAATAAATGATAAATGACCTCTACTAGGAAGGTCTGGCTACACCTCTGTGAGAGCTACTAGATTCTAAAACACAAAACAATTAATATTAACAACAATGTAACTGTTGTCTCTTTTATCTTGTTTGTATTTATTGTACCAAACTAATATAATACTATATTTATTTTATGTTTTTATTTACTTGATCATTTTGTTTTAAAAACAAACAGTTTATGATCAGAAGCCATATTCTTATAATTTATGAAGTTTAAAAAAGTTTCATTTTACTATAAACAAGTAACTAACATTTAACATGATATTCATAGATCATGTTACTATAATTAATTATATGTATAATGTATATTTGCAGGAGACATTTTCAATGAGTGTAGTTACCAATTACATCATGTGTGCTAACTGAGTGTTTATAATACAAGATATGTGACTTACATGTTTATAAGAAGTCTGAATATGTGAAACTAGTAAGAAACAGTAGTATTATAGAGAGACATGACTGGACACACTTTATAGTCTAACATCGCCACACATATGGAAATGTACTTCTCCTGCACATCTATCCATGCAATGTATTAAAATGTCTAGGAAGACCACACCCAACTATGGTTTTAATTTTCATCGTTTGACTTATTATTAATGAAAAGATATGAAATTTTGAATCCCTCAATTTTAACCAACTATATGGTATATTGTAATGTATCCTTTAATTCACTAAAGGCTAATTTATAATATGATGTTAGAGCAAGCGTCATGTGTGAGTGTTGTATACATCCAATATAGATTTGTCAATGATGAACATAATAACCTTTAACCTTAATTTTAACTCCACCTATAGTTACCAAGCTCATGCACTATGGACAGCAATGAGAAGAAGTTGGAAATGGTTCACAATATGCTGTTAGAGCAAGCATCATATGTGAGGGTTGTATTGTGTTGTACTTCACAATACAGTGTACAACATTGTCAATGCTCAACATAATAACCTTAGATGACGAAGGTTCCTAAATTTCATTGGAAGGCTCTTTTCCAAGAGCCCTAAAGTGATATTGGTTAAAGAACATTTTGAAATAATATTTACTTCAGCTCACTAAGTGAAAGCCGTCAATATCTTTTAATACTGAGTGATTTTCAATATGCTGCTCACAACAGATGCTAATTTCTTCAGGTGATAGAATCATAGTACAGAACATGATACATGTAGACATTGCAGATACTATTTCATTCCAAACTTTTGAGTCTAAGGCATTTTGCTTCACAGCATTTGCTGTTCCTACTGAAACTTGAGTAGAAAGAAGACATTTTGTTATCTAGTCAGAAGAATGCATAACCTGACTTAAATGTAGCAAAATTGAAATACATTACTGAAGAAGAAAAAATGGATAAAACATTAAAGGTAAAAGACCTACTAAAAGGAGTTCCGAAAGGCAATGTATAAATTGTTCAAACAGAAATTAAAAATGTGGCATTAGTTAACATTATTGGTTAAATTAATGACACATAATGGTAATTGAAATCAAATGTGTGGATCACCTTTTTATCCATCACCTATATACTGAGATGCAGTTATCATCTGTTATCAATAAATTCCTAGCTTAAAAACAGACCAAATAAGAGAATTTTTAAAAATCATCATTAGTATTTGATCCATTATATATGATTCAAATATATACCAATGGTGCCAGTAGTCAAATAAGAAGCATATCAGATTAAAAGAACTATACTTAAGTCTATTATTGTTGTCAAAATGTGATACAGGTGTAGGTGAAGTAAAAAGTAAAAAATTGAGTATATAAATCAAGGCAGAATGTTTAGCAATTTAGTTAATATTGAAGGTCAGACCAAATCATAAAAATATCAGATAGACAAATATATAGGTTATATTTAAAATCATTAGAAGCTAGACAAAATGTTACCTAAACTATTTGAAAAAAGTAAACACATGTATGAAGACAATTACTACAAATTGACATGAATAAATCACAAGCTGATCAATTAAAGTTAGCAAGAGAAAGAGATTCAGTTGACAAGTAAATAACAGCATCAATGGCCAATATTGTTAACTAGAATACTGCTATAAATACTGAGCTTGATTTGAGATAAACTAGATTTAAAATCAGGTACATTAAAAAGAGACAGGTGAAGAATTTTTCAATAGTGGTGTAATTCAAGCATCATGGCATCCATAAGACTCAACTGAAAATGCTAAAATAGATCACAATGTTAAAATAGCATGAAAACTACTGTAATTATTGACATGCAAAGGAGATACTATTCAAAACAATGAATCATCATTATACAGCTAACTCATATTAAGTCCACAATTTCATATTTAATACAATTGCGTAATTACTGTTGCTTAGCCAAATTTGTCTTAAAAAGACAATTTTTTATAAAAATAAGTGAATAAATTAAAAGATCTTTTAGGATAATTACATAATTTAATTGTTCATTACAACTTGTCGTACACGTATTTCTAAAGTGACTATTTGTTATAGAAGAAGTTATGTCTGTGAAGAAATTCTAAAGCAAAAACTATTGCATTAATACATCTCTACTTTGTTTCTACACATTTTGGCTCTGCCATGACCAAGCACTAGTTCATGAAGTACACATCTATAAATACAATTTAAGACATTGTGTTTCCATAAGTAAATAATACACACCATGTGGTAACATGCTTTTCTCAGTTATATGTGACCCAATCTGAAAAAAACGGTCATTTTGCGCAAACGAACGATTTTGAGTTATTTGACTTGTAGTATAGAGTATTTCTTACTCTGTATTTTGGCGTTTGTTGCATCAAAATCTGACTCTTGGTTGCTGAGTTACGTGCGTTACAAACACATCCCCTCAGGGAATGCTAAATCTCAAAAACATTGATTTTTAATTTTCCGTTTACTTCCGTTAACGCAGCTCACGTGATCGAGCACATTTTTTTGCTGCGAAATGTTTGTCTTCTTTTTGATGTCTTTTGAGATCTTATCAAATCATTTTCTTGATGTGACAATGTCAGCAACTTTATTAAATCCTAAACAAGTTTTTGTGTTTACTAAAAGGTTAGGGATAAGATATTTTTTACTATACAGTTTGAATATAAATATAGGTGTGATAAGAAAAGGAAATACTTAATAGTGAAGTTAAAGTACTTTATATACAAGGAAGGTGAGATATTTACTGGTAGTATATGTATACGAGAGAGAGAGAGAGAGATGTTGAAGTTTTTGATTTATATCAATAATAAGAGTTGTTGATATATTAGAGCAGAAAAGGATGTTAAAGTCAATGTAGCCAGCAAACAACTGATTATTATTGGTTTATGCATGAAATCACAGTAGCGAGAGAGAAAGAGATGCTATGAGTTATTGAATAAATAAAGTACAATAGATATCTTGTAAATTCCATGTAGCTAGGATGATCACTTCTAGTGTGTGTAAAAGAAACAGTAGATGTGGAGTGAATTAGATGAATGAAGTAGTTTGTTTGTTACGATTCTGAATAAGTATTATTAGTTATTTTTCATTTTGGCAGGAACGTCGATTGTGTCCACTTTTTCCACACATACCACAAACACGTTTATGTAGAGTTAGTTCTTCAATAGTTGACCTGTCACTATCTTTATGTAGTACTGGTTCTGGAGATGGGCGGGGTGTTGATGGCCGGTGAACAAGCGGGAGAGGACATGTGATATCTCTGCTGGCAGCTGGACAAAACTCTCTAATTTTGTCAAAGAGATACCATTGTCTCTCTGGTGTGAGACCATGTGGTGTTATTTGAGATGGCATTTGACCTGAGTCTAGAAATTCGGAGGAGTTAGATATGATGTTCAGTTTTAAAGTAGGTTCATCTTCAGCTTCTTTCATCATTAATTCATCAGGGTTTGAACTTGAGATCTTAAAATGATGAAACTTTTTTATTGATTTAATGCGTTTAAATGAAGGAGCTAGAAACCCTGTCCAATCATAAGTTGGAACTATGATATGACCATTCTCATGACCGATCAATTGGGCAGAGTTAACGGTAGCTGATTGCTCAACAACATTCACAATATCTTGGACACAACCAACTTCTGTCCTTCGAAAACGTTGTTTGATCAGCCCAAAACACCAATCAGGAGAGAATTTTGTGTGTCCTGCTGGCAAAAACGATAACGTGATAGACTGGTTTAAACCAACTCTCACTCTCCACATGAGGTACTAAGTAAGGGAGATATGCTAACTCAGCAATAATGATTTACCTGAATCATAGCATTGTTTTTATTTTGACCACAACAATTGTCTGCATTGAGGTGTAGTCTTACGGCATTGAGGCCATGATTCTCTAAATAAAAATGGAGCATGCTGATTACACTGTTTGCTCCTTTTCCAGTATCAAATGCCTCATCAATCAAAAAGTTGATCTGACGAGGAATAGCCTCACAACAGACACCGAATATTGCACACTTTCGTGGTGTCAAAAAATAAATAGGCCCTGGTTGTAATGGATTGCTAGGATAATGAATCTACAAGCAATAATGTTTATTGATTAATAGTCACGGTCATGTTTATATACCTGTTGAGCATAGTCAAAACTATAATGAGCGTTTACGTTTAGCTCTATTATAGGTCTTGAGAGTGGGGGAGTAAAGGTGCCATCTACTGTAAAGAGATCTTTTATAACAGTGCTGGTCTCTTTAAGTACTGTTTGATAGTAATGTCTCTCTTTATGTACAAGATCCACATGTAGTCTGGCCTTTTCTAAGACCTTAAGGAAACATGTAAGTTATCTGTTTGTAATATTATTACTCCTTACTTCTGACTGATTTGCAAGTAGTGTACTCATGCTTTTAACAATAGCAGAGCTATTTTTTGACATTGCCAACAAAGATCTGTCATCGGTTTTGTGATAACAATATCATCTAGCACATCCTTTTGGATGTGCTAGATGATAAGAGTTACATGTTGTATTTCTTATAACCTGGTATTCTACCAGGTAATAAAATTGCATGAGCCTCAGAATAATTTTGTATAAATGTTATTATTCGTGTTACCTCCTCAGGAGTGAATGCATGATGTGGTTTTCTTCCAACATACCGTGTTTTCTAGCAATAATAATTACAATGGTATTTCTTTATTGAATAGTTTACATTGTTCTGATTCCGTCTTTTAGGTAAGATTGTTTTATTGCCTGTAATCTGTGTTTACCAATGCCATGTAAAAACAAGAACGTTTTTCTACAAATCTGTAGAGTATGGTAATGTATTGTCATTATCATGTTCTTCAGTTATACCTTGACTCCATTATGCATAAATTGTGTGTAGGAGTGATCTCTTTCTTTTGAGGGATGTCTCAAGCCTGATGTACTGTCTCCAGCTCGTGTGGTAGCTAGAAGCTGACCCATTATTACAAGGTCCATTTCCTGCTTTGATAATTCTGCTATATCATTTCTTATGGCCCTGTAGTGTGACTCAGGAAACTGTTCTGAGCATCTAGCTCGACACCCACACCCCTGATTAAAGAAGGTTTGACAAGCAGTCTCTTCTTCAATGTCTGTAGGTCTCTGACTAACCCCTATATCTGTCTCGCATCTATTTACTACAATTGCTGGTGTTATGGTTGGTTCTGCAATTAAAAATTTAATTTTGTTTTTCTTGAATTAATAGTATCTTCGGATTGATGGTCAAAGTGATCTTCAAGCTCATGTGTCATATTATCTACTTCTACTTCCATTTCAATATCATCCATTTCTAAATCTAATTCATTGTCATCTTCATTATACTCTGTTGTTATTAATAACCATAATAAGTAGATTCATAGCAATTTCCTGTCTGCGTGTGTGAAATACTTACCTCGTATCCTCTGGGATTGCAATGTTCTTGCTAGTAGGGTGGGGCTCCCTTGTGACGTCACTAGAGGAACGAATCCTAGGTGCAAAGTAATGGCTGAAGACAATGTATCTAGTCAGTATTCCAGCACATTAGGCCTCTCCTACTCTTCTTCTTCCTTCGATATGATCGAAAGCAGTGACCCTGCTTTGTGTGTGGAATCTGACCTCGAGGAAGGCTCTGAGAACATAGTTGTTCTATATCAGTATGAACCAGAGGAAAGTGGCTCTGAGTCAGAATCATCAGATGAGTCTCAGAATGATGGGAGGTTACTAAATACTGAATGGTTAGTCTCTTGTGTCTGTTAGTCAGCTATAATAATGACTAAGAAGGCTACATAAGCTGTCTGAGCTAACTTCAAAATATTGTGTTATGTTGTAGATACTATTATATTTACCTGTGTAACTGTGGAAATTGTATAGTCATGCCTACTGTAGCTGAGTGCATATGGTGTTGTGAGATAGACACTACAATCTAGAAAATGGGGCAGATTCAAGCACAGATATCCTGTATCACTGAGCATGAAGGATTTGAATCTATTTGCCTAAATGTTTGTGTATTACAAGCAGGATATTTCAGTTATAAGCAACATTATGGTACACATGATATTCAGGACCAACCAGGATATGAGTAAGTACAGGGTTTTATTGAGCTCACTTACAGTAAGCCATTACATACAGGCAATACAAATTTATCTCTTATCGACAGTTTACTAGTTGGTGTTGGTATCAGGTTGGAAGAAAAATACATGTTGTATTACCAAGCTGTGTTGACAACAAAATTTGGACAAAGTTTCCATCTGCTCATTATGTTGGGTTCAAGTATCACTAACTCAATGAGACTGACATATAGTTAATGAGTTTAGAGTCAAGAGTAATAATATTAATTATTTCCATAACAAACAAATAATAACATTATTGAACTAATATTGAACTAATGTTGGAGAAGGCTGAAACGACTTCTGTGGCTCTTGGTAGCAGCAGCTGACACAAGAGACTAATCATTCAGTATTTAGTAACCTCCCGTCATTCTGAGACTCATCTGATGATTCTGACTCAGAGCCATTTTCCTCTGGTTCATACTGATATAGAACAACTATGTTCTCAGAGCCTTCCTCGAGGTCAGATTCCACACACAAAGCAGGGTCACTGCTTTCGATCATATCGAAGGAAGAAGAGTAGGAGAGTCTTAATATGCTGGAATACTGACTAGATATATCGCTTTGAAAGTCTTCAGCCATTACTTTGCACCTAGCAATGCTAGCATTCGTTCTTTTTGTGACGTCACAAGGGAGCCCCACCCTACTAGGAAGAACATTGCAATATCAGAAGAAGCCTTGAAAGAGCTTCGAAAAGAAGCTTGCTTTTAACAGTGATAACAATTTTTAAAAATTGTGATAATATTTTTAGGGTGAATTGCATATGTCAAAGATAACATTTATGCACAAAAAATATTTTTGAATTTTGGCATGTCCCCCCCCCCCCTTTAAATTCTATTAAATTGTTGTGATTAACTACAATTTTCTTTGCAGCTGTTCTCTTTCAATGATGTCAATATCCACACTTACCTTAAAAAAGAAAAAGATAATTATGAATATTTAATTAATCACGACCCACAGATTTAATTAAAAAATTACATTTTGAAAAATTTGAGCGAGTTTCAGTATCATGTTATGGTTTGGAAGTGCTGAAAGTACTGAGGGATCTGGCTTTGTCGAACCTTTTATAGACTTTCAGTGACCACATTGGTATATGGAAAAATCGAAATTTGCATTGATAATATCTTGAAAGTTTTAATGTTTCTATATACATATGAATTCTATATAATGGAGTTATTCTGAATACAATAAAGATATTCCTAGAAAGTTGAAAATTCCTAGCAAAAGAAATGCACGGAAAATTTAATGAAATGTCAAATTCATTTCTATATTACCTTCATTCAATTAATATCACCTCCCACTAGTATTAGCAATAAATGTTTGCTTTATTTAGTACACAATGTTACTTGGAATATAGAGCGTAAACATATTGAAGAATCTATACCTTTAGACTACTTAAGTTATCAGGGGATATTTTCACCTCATTTTTTGAAAAAAAGACCAATGCCCACTTATAAATTAAAACCATAAGATACAGTAGCGGAGGATGGACACTCCAATTCTAAATTCGTATTTATTATCTTTGCATTATTGAGAATTCCAATTAACAATCCAGTTAATATGGAAGCCTAGGGCAGATATTAAATATACAACCAAAACCAGGAACACAACCCAACTGGAAACATCTCACTGATGTAACATTCTAAGAAACGGCTTGTGGTCTTGTGCTCCGTGTCTTATTGAGTAAAGAAGTCTAACAAAAATTAGAAACTGCACATATGCCAAGAGTGGATTAAGGAAAACAGAATTGGAACTCATCAACTGGTCCATTAACAATTTTTTTCAATAATGTAAAAGTGTGTAGCAGTAGAAATTGGAGTGTCTGTCCATAGCTTCTGTAATAAATGAATCATAACACCCACTGAAAGAAAGGTAATATTTTATGCAAAAATAAACTAATTTTGGCATACTAATAAATTTCTAGATATGTTATATTTGACAAATGCTTATGTTGAAAACATTCTCTGTAAAAATGCTATTTAAAAATCCGTTTGCTAATTAATTATTGGAAAAATTACTAGTTTTGAAGAAACATTGCAGCATACACACATTACTAAAATAAAATGGCATGGACAAAAAACAGAAAGTGGTTCTATATGAGTAAAATATTAAGACTTAATAATAAAGTACAACAAACCAACAACAACAATATACAGTTAGAAAAAACAGTTTTACTTTCTTTCCAAACTATAATGATCTACACAATGTTTTAAAACTAAATAAAGGTAAATCTCCTTTAGATGACAGAAATACAATATAATCATAATCAGTAATAAAAAGAGCTGCAAGAAGAAACATAATTGTAAACGTTTGTGCAAAAGAGGCTAGAAATTAATAAAATGTTTACAAGCATTTCTTTTTAGTAGCTGCAGATGTCTGCTCAACGTTTCTCATACGTTTAGATTTATGACGTACATGAGGTTCAGATACTTGGCCAACATCAGTCATATATTCTGATTTAGGATGCTCAGGTGTTTGGTCGACATCAATCATACGTTCACATTTAGGATACACCTTGCATTCGGATGTTTGGATGACATCACACATCTGTGCATACTTAAACTGCACCTCAGGCTTTGCTAAAAACATACGCATTTTAACTGCAGTTGACTTATGTTTGACAATAGGGCTCTCAACAGCAGCAATGACAGCTTCCCATGTCACTTCACTAGTCATGCTAGTCGTCCAGGCTTTGATAACTTTGAAAAGCTTGTAGCTATTATCTTCATTGCTTCTGATACAACTCTCTAAAACGCTTTCACAAACTTCAAGCGTGACACCTATCTTGTGCCATTCATAATCAATATCAGCTAACAAAGTGAGGAGATCAGTGATATTGGGTTCTCTCTTCAATAATTGAGCAATATCTGTAATACAAAAAATCATACATCATAATAATACCACTATTTTACAACTGTACATGTCCAATAACTATAGATATAATATGGTTAATTAGATGTGTTAAAGCTGATCTGAGGAAGACACAATACAACTTTACAATTACTTAGTGTTAATTGTTTAATACAACCATTTCCAAAGAATATACAAGCACAAAACATAACACATGAAATGTAAAAGTGTGAGCAGAAGCATTTAATATGAACATTATTATTGTTATTATTATTGCGTGTACATAAAGAATGTCATTGTCAATCTAGAAATTAGTAACAGTTGGCTTTATGCTGTTACCATGTGTTAGTGCTATTGAATAAATATCAAACTCATATAATAACTATAAATAAACCATTTTAAAAAGTCAAAGACAATGTAGGAGATCACAATGATAAGAAGTGTAGAAACAATGTACAGATAAAAAAGGACAAATCCTCACGTCAAAAAATCAGCTGCTTACAAGAACAAGTACATTATTTTGTAATTACCTTTAAGTTTAGAACCTTCTGCTGCTACATGATCAATCCAAGGGTATTGTCGGATACGATCGATTGCAACAACTGACATGCCATCTCGACAGCAAGTAAGCATTTCTTTCTCTTCATCTGGACGACAAAGATGGTTCTTTGAAGGAAGGCAAATCGAACAAAGAAAGCGCTCTTGAGGAATTGACAGAATGGGCTTATACTGGAATTTCTTTACAACTGCATCAATGCCCTCTAAAATAGCACAACGAATAGAAGAGCAATTTCGGGAACGCCCAGAATAATAAATTTCCAGCCAATAAATAGCATCAACTAAGAGAATGGCACCTTCTAGTTCAAGACACATAAGTCTAATCGCATTACGATATTGCCAAGATTCTTTGTTTGAGTCAAAAGGTCGGTAAAGATCAAAACTTGGTGACATTTTTCGTGTAATGAGATTAACAATAAGAGCAGGAAATACACCTTGAGGAAGGGGTTTCATTTCCCACGTCAAAACAAGAGAGTCCATGTTTCTTAAGAATGGACCTCTAATATCATCTAAGTTGTCAGATGTTGGGAGGACACAGGGAAGAAAAAACTTTCCCTTTTCAGGTAGAGGTGCAATAATAAAGATATCTTCCATTAACTTTAAAAAGTCATCTGCAGTATAATCTGGTGTAAATCCCTTAGGTATATAATCCAAAAGATTTCGCATGAAAGTGCCTTCACTTTTTAGTTGATTATGGACATTAGGTGGCAAAAAAATCTTCATATTTCGCAAATATTCTACGGCATCAGCAAATGAGATACTAATTAATTCAGAGAGCTTATCGAAAAGTGGTTGTGGGTGTAAGAAGACAACATTAGGGAGGGTTTTGGGGAAATACAAAAATACTGTCAGGTCATGGTAGTACATGAGTGCAGCTTCCACATCCATTCTATCCATCATTAGACTCCCTCCAATCTTCATGCACTCATTTTTGCTCACAATCATTGTCCCTTCAGTGTTTTGAAACTCCTCTAGATCTAAATGAAATAAATACCATCGAGCTGGTATGACGGCTTCAATGTAAGAATTGCAAACAATACTACGAATTGAGTCAGCCATTTCTCGTTCAGGCTGACCTCGAGCAATTGTGTTGATAGGAAAAATTACTTTCTTTCTACCATCACTATAATTGAGCCTCACATCACGGAATTTGCTTAAACTTGACCAAAGAGCAGCATTTTTCTGATCTAAGGTCTCTCCAATGCACTCATCTACTTTATCATAGAATGTGCCAAGAACTAGAAGGGAAGGCTTGTCATAAGAACATGTGATATGGATATTGCGCAAATGTGGTTGATCTGTTGAAACTAGTGAACGAAAAGATGATTCAAGAAGTTGCATATTGGTGATCTTGCGTTCCACTGGTTCTCCAATCAGCTTACCTTTAAAGCTGAAATAAAATTTGGGTCTATCTTCAAGCTTCTCATTTAATTTGAGGGTGAGAATACTGACTGGGTTATATCGTAGCAACGCGGGCGCTATGTCAAGGAATGCTGCTTGACCACCTGAATCTACCACATAAACCCAGTGTGACTGATGGAGCTCTGGGGACTCCTCTACAGTTGGCAAGATTCTAACAATTTCACTAGTAGCAGGAGATACAAGCTTAGGTGTTGATTGTTTTGGTGAAGTAGATATATGCTTTGACTGTGACATATCCTTTGTAGTACCAGATGGTATTCCATCATCTTCAGATGAAGATGAAGATTCATTGTCATCCTTACTTTTTGTTGCAGATGGTTTTGGAGAAGAATCAACTCCATGTTTTATTTGTTTGGCTATCATATGTTTGACTGAGTGTGGGTTTACTTTATTCCAGATTGGGCTAGAAGAATTGCCTGTTTCACCTTCTGCCACTAAACCAGTCGTACCAACTCTCCTTACTTCTGGTGCAGTGACTGCTAAAGTACTATCATGCTCATCTGGAGGAGGTTCATCTAGGAGAAGTTTTACGACTGAAGTTTTCCCAGTTGCAGGTGCTCCTGAGGTAGCAAGCTTTGACCACTTTACTTTAACATGGCCTTCCTTGAGTGCTTTACGTACAACACCAGAATAATCTATTGAAAAGAAAAAAAATATGATAAATAAAGACAATAAACATGCTGGTCCTAATATTAAAAGCAGTTATAATACATAAAGCTAGTATATGTGATTAGTATATTGGATAGAACATATAGTTAAAATGATTGCAATTGACACTGTTTAATTTCTAAGAGAACCAAGTTGAATATTCTAAAAATTAAGGTTCTAATGCTGCCTGATAATATCTAATTCTAAGATTAATTAGTAATTGCCTCTAACTCTATAGAGTAACAATGAACTAATCAAGTTAAGGCTATGTATACTTTACAAATACTACACAAATACAATACAACAAAAGGAAGTGATGTAAACTAAGCACAAATTATTAACAACTCATAAAGTTATTACACTAAGTTATAATAATGAGTAATAACACTTTAAGAATAAGAGTATAATAATAAAAAATGACCAACTATTTCTTGGAATGCAAATATCGACAAACTTTAATATCTTCACATATAATGTTATGTTAGCTCTATGGCAGGCAAGATCATGCATAGGTTAAAGAAGCATAGCCTAAAAGATGCCTAGAGTTTTCAAATAAATAGAGGTTAGTAAGTGGAGTTACTGAATAAGTATAACTGCATTAATGAAAAAAGTTTACATAGTTTAAATTATGGGTTTATATGTTGTCATGTGCAAGTGTACAAACTAAATACCTTGAGCGATACATAGACTAGCATGTAAGATTACATAAATTATTTACTACAACTGATTTTAATGAATATAGCAGAATATTACTGACATAAAGTGAAGTCTGGCTAAATTAAATAAATTTTAATATATACAGCATTTATAACAAATGTTGCCAAAAACAATAAATAGGAGAACTAGTTGAAATCATCCCTTAAAACAATGAAATCATTCTTAATTTGGACTTAAATAGTGTCACAGATGCATACCAACCCTAATTGTCATTTTCAGAAAATTGGCTAAAAATTACAAAAGATGATAGGTGATTTAATGTATGTACAAATGCAACAAATAGATTGTATTGTCAGAGAATCGGGTACTGAAACTAAAAGCTGTTTTATAAAAGATGATTGACCAGTTAAACATGCAACACTTGTAGTAGTTTAAACAAATGTTTGAATAGACTTGAGGTAAGTTGGGGTGATCAAATAGCAAGATTATTTGCCAGAGAATATTATATAAGTAAACCTTAATGATTTTTAATATACTTCTAAAAATGTGGATCTCACATACAAAAGCAGTTGTAAAATAGGGAAAGAATTGATGTCATGTAGAAATGGAATTATTGATCGTCAATTTCTATTAAATGAATCATGCTTTAGAAGTTATGTACTAGATATGGTCATTCCACTTAAAGTCTGAAAAGATAACTACATCAAGGTATTTGAAGGTTCTCACTTCCTCGATGGACTTTTGAAAGATGGTCAGATACAAAGGAGTATAAGTATGTTTACATGAAATGGTCATAACATAGGACTCTTTGCAGTTCAATCTAAGCCATACTCTATCTACCTACACACAAAAGCAACAAAATTGTAGCTCATAGACTAGAATATATGAGCCATACTGTGACACCCAAATTAGTTGGAAAAGTTTCAGAGACATATCCGTTGAATACTACTCTCTGTAGTTGATGTCTTAAATGTGACTAAAACATAAAGTTGGGGTCAAAAATTCAATCGATTATAGTGAATGAATGAGTCCAAAATGTGAAACAGTATCAAAACCTTTATCAAGTCAAAAAAGACAGTTGACACAGTATTTCCACATTCAGTAAAGAATGCCCAGTCTCTGGTCATTGAAAGAAAAGCATCTTCATTTGAACATTTGAACTGAAATAAATTTTGAATTTTTTCCTCTTTCTAAGATCTCATGCAACGATTAAGGACTATTTTTTCAAACACTTCAGAGACAATAAGTAGGATAATAGGATGAGACAAAAAGTATGGGAATCTTTCTTATGAATGAGAATAATGTTAGATATATTCTGACATTTAGGAAAACACCAATGGAGAAAGAATAAATAGTTGTTAAGTACAGGATGGTGCAATAGATGAAGAGGTGTTTTTCAGTAAGGTCAAGAGATTCCATTAGATTCACTAGCTTTTGCCTTTAAGGAGCCAAGTAGCACATCTAATGAATGATGGAAAAATTAGGGCTAGGAAATAGAGCATGTATATTACAAGAAAGACTAGACATAAAAAATCTATTTAAAAGTTTTGCTTGTTATTTAGAAAAGTAAGCTACAAATACACCTCAAGAAACAACAGGAGGAATGGTTGGACAATGTACTAATGGGAGAATTAAAGAACAATCCATGTCAGTTCAAATGCCGGATGACTATAAAAGTCAACAACAAGCATAGTGGCCCTAACATGGAGAACATCATCTATTTTTCTACAGTGATCACATCTGAATGTCTAGAAACCAGGGATAGCAACTTAATCATTTATTATAGATTCATCCAGCAGTGATTTAGTATTTCCAATAATCTGAGCATCTAAGGCAACTACAGGAAGTTTATCAATCTTTGGATAGAGACTGCAAACATTATACAAGAGACAGAAGACATTTGCTCAGCTTGTAAGTACAAAAAGAACTCAATTTGAACATTTTTTAAATGAAAAGTAGATTTGTAACAAGCTGGACAGTATCATGGTTCATCAGAATAAGATACATTCACACAAAAAATGTGATGCAAAATTTAAATAAATCATGTGAAAAAATATTGGCTCATGATTGTTAATAACAGATTTTCTGTAAATACCACAAAGAATGTTTTACGCCTCACAGTGCATTGCTTTGTTTTTCTTTTTTCTTATAGCAAAATAATAAAAATACTGTGAATATTTCACATATTTATAAGTTTGCACTCTATATAAGGAAACAACATGAAGCGATATAGGATGACATTTAAAAATGGATAAAGGGGCTGAGATGGCTTGTGAAACCAGAGAGACAAAAATAAGTCATGAGGTAGGGGTGTGGTTAAATATGAAATCCTTATTGCCAAAATTTTATTATTTAACTCTGTCACAAATTTAACCATTTGAGAAAATGTATCAATTACTGAGTCAGGTCTGTAGAAGTCTGACTTCATAGAAAAAACACTTAGATGATAAGAGAGTACTAAAGGTAAATCTACAACACTATTTCCTGAAACTAAGTTTTTTTAAAGCCTCTTGAACGAGAAACACAACATTTTGTAAAGGCAACATTGCAACAGGTGATTTTACAAAGTGGTCGCTTTTCTTACAAACTTGTATTGGTGCTTGTATTGGTTATTATTGCATAGTTAATTATTACTGCAATTATGTTTTAGGTGTACAATTTGATATCAATGAACATGTGTCAGACTTCATGTCAATATTCTCTTGTTTTACTGTCATATTTTAATTAGGTGTCTTTGAATGTATTATTATAAATGCAATTGTTACAAAGCCAAGGATATTTAGTTAGAAAAATATGAAAAAATACAAGAGTTGAAGGCAGAGATGGAGAGATTATCCACATACATCAAATGCCTCAAGTTGCATGTACTTGACACAAGCAGTGTGGTTGCCAAGAAGAAGGTAGTCATGTTTTTGATTGTTGTAGGACCTACTAATGATACTATTCTTAGAGACTTAATTTCCCTCTCAAATTTCATGATCAGCCCCTCAATAATCTTATTAGGACTTTAAAGTCTCAATTCTAACATTAGCTTATCATCATTGTTCGACAGTTACATTTCCATAAAAGAAAGACCAATGCCATAGTAAAGGTATAGCTAATTATGTAGCTGAGTTAAGACATCTTGCGACTAACTGTATGTTTGGGAACTATTTAGACAATGATTTATGAATTTTGTATACAACTAAACAATGAGACAACAAAGAAGAGAGTTCTTGTTGAAAAGAACTAAATATTCAAGAAAGCAAAGGACCTAGTTACTACTCTGGACACTGTGAAAAGAAATATTCACAGGATGACTGTTAGTAAAGCCAGGGTGAGAAGCATGCCTCTGTTAACTGTCTATATGACACTAGTCTACCCTGATATTGGTGTGGGGACAAGGACTAAACCTATTGGAGGCAAAGTTTGAAAGATGCTACATGTTGTATGTGTAACAAAAGGGGAAATATTTCCAAAGTTTTCAGAACAAATAGAAAAGAGTAACCCAGGAAACAGCCTGTAAGCATTAAAACTAAATATAAGAAAGATGCCAAGTCGTCAAGAGTGTCTACGGAACAAGATTGTTCAGAGTCATCATCTGATAAGAAGAGAGTATTATTTAATCTCAGGAGTCAGTCTACCTCTCTAATTGTGATGAACATGAAACTTAACAATATAAACACTGTTATAGAAATAGACACAGGGTAAAGTATGTCCCTCATATCTCAAGACTTGAAGGACAAAATGTTTCTATCGATTGAATTAAGTTAGGCATTGTAATTCACAAAAGATGAAGTCCAACAGCTTAGGAAAGAGAGATAAAATGGAAGATGGAGGTCATTATAAAAGAAATCATGACAATATACCACCTGAGTTTGAAAATAATGTATATCAGTTCAAATGATAAATGACTGTAAAATCAATAACAAGTACAGTGTCCTTAACATGGAAAACACCATCTCCTTTTCTACAATGATCACACCTGAATGTCTGGAAACCAGGGATAGCTACTTCATCATCTATTATAGGTTTCACTGGACAAAATTCAGTAACTCCAATAATCTAAACATCTAAGACAACTAGATATAGTTCGTCAGCTATGGATGGAGGTTGTGAACATTATACAAGAGAGAGAAGTTTGCTGAGCTAGGGTAGTAAGTACTACAGGAGCTTAATTTGAACAATACAATGAGACAACATGCAGTCACACAGCGTCACATTTAAAAAGGGGCTGAGACTGGCATGTATAGCCTCACATTTAAAAAAAAATGGAGAAGGCTGAGACTGGCATGTGAAGCCAGGCAAACAATAATTAGTCATGAAGAGATGTAGCTAAATATTAAATTATCATTATCATCAAAACTGTATTATTAAACTCTGTTATAAATCTAAGCCTCTCAAACAAATATATCAATTGTTGAGTCAGCTTTGTAGAAGCCTCTCCTTATAGATAAGTTGCTAAGATAATAAGAGAGTAAAGAGGCAAAACAATAACACTCATTTCCTGAAACTAAGTATTTTTAAAGTCTGTTGAAGTCACTCTTCTTACTAAATCGTATTGGCAGCTGGTTATTACTGTATGGTTAATTATGAATATTATTTTGTTGTAAGTGTACAATTAGTTATAAATAAGTATGTATCAGACCTCATGTCAATACTTTCTTGTTTTTCTGTTATCAAATGTATTTCACAATTAAGATGACTACTGTCAGAAAAAGGCAAAACTTTGAGCCAGAGACAGGAAGATTTTCTACTTACATTGAATGTTTCAAGTACATCAACACAAACAGTGTGGCTGTCAAGAAGAAAGTAACAACGTTTTTGACTTTTGTAGGACCTATGGATTATGTTCTTCTCAGTGACTTTTACTCTCCATTCAAATCTCATGACCAGCCCATCTATAATCTTATTCAGACTTTAAAATCCCACTTTAAGCCTGAGCCTATCATCATTGCTAAAGAGTATAATTTCTAAAAAGAGAGACCAAAGCAATGGTGAAGGTATAATTAATTATGTAGCTGAGGTAGGATGTCTTGCATATTTAATTTCAGAACTATTTAGACAATTCTTTATGAGATCATTTTGTGTGAAGAGTAAAGAACAAGACAATAGCTAAAAGAGTTCTTGAAAAGGACTTAACATACCAAGGGCACTTTTGAAAGAAATATTTGTATCATAACTTCCAGTAAAGACAGGGCAAAAAGGACACCTGGATAAAAGTTTACATGACACTAATCTACCAGCCTATAATTGTAAAGGCTAGGACAACATCCATTGGAGGTGAGGGTTGAATAATGTTACATGTTGTGTGTGTAACAAAAAAGACATACTTCCATAGCTTTTTAAAAAGAAAAAGCAAAGAAACACCCTAAGTACTAAAATTATATATATACAAAAGATGCCAAGTGGTCAAGAGTGTCTATGAAACAAAAGTGTTTCAGGGTCATAGTCTGATGAGAGAGCATTATTTAATCTCAGGAGTGAGTCTACCCCTCCAATTGTTATGAACATGAAACGTAATAATGCAGAGATTATTAATGGAAATAGACAAAGGGGCAGCTGTTTCCCTTATATTTTAAGAAAAGAAGAATTTGTTTCTATCAAATTACATCACTCAACTGTCATATTGAAAACATACAGATCTGAGACAATATCAGTAATGGATGAGTTTGATGTACATGATAAATACGAAAATGTACTACTATTCTATTGGTCATAAAAAAGAAGGTTCAAGTTTGAATGGTAGAAATTGAAGAGCCCCATATTCATTTTAATTGGACTGCATTTAAGCATGTCAAAACTGGTACACACGAGTTGGAATGATTACTTTAGAATACAAATCAGTGTTTATTGACATGTTGGGAACTATGAAGAATTGTTAGCTAAATTCAATGCAAAAAGTAATTTCTAATCCGAATTTTTCAAATGATGTCCTGTACCTTTTGTATATATATCTTGCCAGCTGTCAACTGTAATGCTCTTTTGTTGCAATTTGAGATTGTTGTGCATTAAGTTATCAACTAATCCCTTGAAATTTGCTGGATAAGAAATGTGGTATAGCCATACTCTCATCGACCATAACATGTAACCACAAAGTGTGATATATAGGTTATAGGTAATCGTCTCCACCTACAATGTATGTATAAAAAGGTTTCAACCTTTTCAGTATTAGTTTATAGTCTCTCCAGGAGAAAAACAGCTACTTTATAATTCCTGACAAGATATTTGACACCATCTAGTTTATTTGAAGTTACAGATTACCATAAATGCCAAGACCTTTACTGTTAGTTAACTGAGACTCCATTTTTCAAAAGGATTAGTTGTAATGAACATTAACTAGTGATTGTATGTGAAATATTAACCCAACTCCTTATAGTATACTTGGATAAAAATAATTCATAATTAATTTGATTTTGAGATTAAATTGTAGTACCCAATAATTTGTTTTTGGATGCAAGATATTTCTAACATCATATACGATAATCAAATTTCTTGTACACGAAGTTTTTTTTTGGCAGCTCAAGTTGACCGTCATAGTCACCATAGTATTTTCATAATACCATACTGTATTTTTATGTTTTAATAAAGGAAGATCATTGAAATTTCATTGTCTGAAAAATGGTCAGATATTTCAAGTAGTCCATAAACATCACAAGAATATACAGCATCCATGTTTGAGTTGACCTTCTGGGCCACCATATTACTTTCATGATGCCATGCAAACTGTATGAAATGTTTTTAACAGAAAAATATCATTAAAACTTCTTTTATAGAAACAGAAAGGTTTTAGAGACTACTAGTGGTCAATAAATCTCACAAGAATATACAGCATCCATGTTTGAGACAAAAATAAGCTCAATATAAGTTGAGAGTACAGCAACAGATGACTCAGTTTTGTTACACACTAAGACGAGCAATGATAGGACATTATACTAGTGACATGATAGATTGATGTCAACGAATCATTAATATCAATAATGAAATCACCTTTCAAAAAAAGGATTTGTGAAGCTATGGTGGCAAGATTCAAGAATGATTGCAGTTGCTAGAAAAACAAGAGTTGAAAACATTCTGACACGTGAACTAAAATAATTTCCAACTTAAAAACTGCTGTGTCCATGAGGTCATATTTTAAAAAAAGGTGTGTTGATGGCATTTTTACATCCTGTAGTTAGTCATAATGACTTCAACTACATTATGTACAAGTGTTATCAACACACTGTCTGTTTTTTATTTACACATTTGAAAAAAGTTGATTTAGTTAGAGACTTCCCTTTTGTTGTATCTGACATGTTGAGCATGCCTGGTAGTCCTTTTAAATTCTGTGGTATGTATGCGTATATATGTCAACTATCATTTTATGAACACTAGACATTTATTTCTCACAACCATATTTAACAGTTTACTATATCAAAGTGCCTTTCTCAATGATCATTATGTAATGAAATTAAATAAAATGAAATGGTAGAGGCGTGGCTATAAAAATCATAAAAAACATAAGTTCATATATATGTATAAATAGATTTTCCTAAAGCTGTTTTACATCATTTTTCATTATCATGACTGCAGCTAAAGTGTCAGCCACACCCTCATGGTGAGAGTAATTCCCTAGTTTCAAAGAAAGCAACATTGATTGACGTTAGTATTCAGATGAGTAACTACATTCATAGTTTAAGCAGAGAACAAAAGAAACATATGTAAACCATTAGCTATTTTTAGAACTAGAGGGTGCAGCTCTCACAATAACAATGTGACTATCACCTTTGCTTTATTTGATAATTAAAAATGGGATTAGTAGAATCTATTTATATATATATACATAATTATGTTTGACATGTGGCACTCATGACTGTACTAGCATGATGAATGTACTTAGCAGTAAAAAAAAACAACAACTAATGATATTACAACAACATTGTCTGTAGAGCTTTAATTTTAAAATGACTTAAGGTAACTTTAACATATTTATAGGAATAGTTTTGCTTAAGTTGATATACAGTGGTGTGGTCTGATGTTTGAATAAAATAGAGGGTGCTGAGACTGGCATGCAAAACCAGACAAACAGCAATTAGTCACGAAGAGGTGTGGCTAAAAGTAATTCATCATTATTGCCATCATTATATAGATCTACACAGTTACAGTGACTCTCATTCTCCAACAATCAAGTGACAAACAAAATCAACTATTTCAGAACAATATTAATTTTAAAAGCTAAGCCGTATTTGACAATAGATAAGGAGGACATTAGACAGTTACATGTACCACCAGCTATATTAATATGTTCACCATGTACTATGAACTTTGCAAGAGAAAATACAGTTTTTACTAAAACGTCTTTGTGGTTTTTGTAATTATTGGGTTTTATATTTTAGCAATTGTAGTCCAAAATCAATTATTCCTTCATCTTGTACCCATTGTATCATTTAACCATTGTTATATTATTCCATCATATAGTGCTATTGCTTAACTTTAAATATTTGCTGTATTTCTCCTTTTTCATGATTATAATTTACATTGACACTATTATTTGGTACAAAGAAGCATTAATTTTGTTACAAAGCATGTGCTAAAATATTGGGCATTGCTGGAAAAATCAAAAATCAAAGATAGTTCCGATTAAGAAACATACTCATTTCCCCAGCATTCCTGAGGAATCCACATGTTAAACCTGTGTTTAACAAATCACATTGTTTTTATAGTTAGCTATGACTATAAACTGATTTGATCAAAAGCAAGATCTGCAAACAAATTATTCCTTATACATCTTCTGCTGGAATATGGACTGTTTGTCTTTATGTATTTGGTTTTCTTATAATTACCTTTACTTAATAATGATTACTAAAACGTTAGTTATAGTCACACAGAGAGGACGGGCTAGCTTTTGCAAGATGTTTACAAAAACAGATAGTAAATTAACTACAGTTTACCCAAAGTAAAGTTCATTTTTGACAACTGTAATATAGGTGAGCTACGAGACAAGTCACAAAAATTAATATGAATTGATTATAAATATTACAATACCAACTGGCATATTATCAATGGATGTTTGATATTGAATCTAGCTGTGGCAATTTCCACAATTTCACTAATAATGACGTGGCAAATAGAAATGGCAAGTTGAAGGTGGTGAGTACATGACAGTTTACTACAAGAAGTAATTGACAAATGTTTCATAAAGTTAACAACACTGAGAACAGAGAGAGAACACAAAGCTGCTATTAAGTTTTAGAAAGAAAGGCAAATCCTTTCAATAGCACTTAAAGCTTCTATTTAAAGATGCTTACAAATTATTCTTCTATATTTGTCATAAATTCTCAAACTGGTCATTAAGGTAGTTTATATTAATGAAGCAAGGCAGTATATTATAAAAACATATGATGGCTATGAATGTATTTTTATTAACACTGTGCTTTGCCATAAAAACATATGATGGCTATGAATGTATTTTTATTAACACTGTGCTTTGCCATGCCATCAAATATTTACATTGAGGCACAAACTTGGAAAGCTTCTCTTTGATTCTGTGATAACAGATAAACTAGTGTTTACTATAAGTCAACTCAGAGGTGTTGTGACAGAGTGGATTGAGAGAAGATATTAGAATAATGCAACAGTCCAAACTTGAGGTATGAGAAAGTGAAGGGTTACTAAGCAGTCTAAGGACCACTGACAGCCAACCACTTCAACAAAAATATTAATAACTATGATAATAACAACAACCGTAACAACTGACAAAATGATAAAAGCGTGTGTTATTTATATCAATACTAGTGATGTCATAACATACAAAAATGAATATAAGACATGTAAGTTCAAAGTCTACCAGGTGGCTCAGTATATCTATCACAAGAGACACTTTATAGGTCAATGTGTGTACCTCAATGTGTAGTTTTGACATGTTTAAAGATGTCTAAGCAAACATCAATAGTTTTGTGAACTTTTAATATTTACTGCAGAACTTGCATTGGCTACAAGTGGTGCATCAAAGGGACACTTTCAAAGATGTATGCCCTTACTTAGAAAGTATTGGAAGACTGCTATAAGCAGACATAGTGAGCTACTATTTACTGCACTATATGTTAAAGTACTGTTACATTTTAGACAATTGGATGATGATGGCAAAGGTTATGACCATGATAACTTAGAGCCAATAGAATTACAGAGTTATGTAATAGTATCCTACAATTCTAACTCAAGTACATGTAAGCTTCTAGTACAGACTTTGTTTCATAATTAACCAAAAGACTCTGACATTTAAACTAAAACAATTTCCAACTTAAATACAGCTGTGTCCATGAGGTCATTTTTTAACAAAAGGTATGATGATGGCACTTGTATATCATGTAGTTAGTAATAATAACTTCAACTACATTATGTAGAAGTGATATCAACACACTGTCTGTTTATATACTCATTGCAAAAAAAGTTGATTCAGTTAGAGAATTTCCTTTTGTTATGTCTGACATGTGGAGAATACCTGGTTGTCCTTTTAGACCCTGTGGTATGTATGTGTATATATGTCAACTTTATTTTTATGAATTCCTAGGATTAACACTAGACATTTATTTTTGTCAACCATATCTAACAGTCACTATATCAAAGTGCCTTTCTCAATGATCATTATGTAATTAAATTAAATAAAATTAAATACTAGAGGTGTGGCTATAAAATTCTTTAAAAATTGTTATGTTACTGCTATATCTGCATAAACCTCTCCTTATTATCATTTTTGTAATGTATTTCTAAACATTTTATACATTACATTATGATACAATTAGACATGAGTAAATATATAAAACTATAAAGACATTTTCCTAAAGCTGTTTTGGGCCATCTTTCATTTATCATGACTGCAGCTAAAGTGTCAGCCACACCCTCATGGTGACAGTAATTCCCTGGTTTTAAAGAAAGCAATATTAATTGACTTTAGTATTCAGATGAGTAACTACTTTCATATTTAAAGCAGAGAACAAAAGAAACATATGTAAGCCTATAGCTATTTACAGAAGCAGAGACTGCAGCTCTCACAATATGGATGTGACTATCACCTTTGCTTTATTTGATAATTAAAAATGGTATTAGCATAATCTATAAATATATATATACATATGTTTGACATGTGGTACTCATGACTGTACTAGTATGATTTACATACATAGCAGTATAAAAACTACAACAACTAATGATATTACAATAATTTTGTTTATGCAGCTTGCTTTTTAGTTCTATTAATAAAGTTATAGTGAACCATCAATACAAGCAATAATATGTATACTTATAACATTTGATAGTTTAAACCAATAATGAAAACTATATAATTGACAAGTAAGAAAGTAATTATTACATGTATAATATAGAGCATAAATGACATACCTTGTATTGCATTCTGTAATGCTTCCAATATAATGGCTTTATTCTTGTCATCTGATTTCACTAAATCAGCTGGTGTTTTGTTGTGTATGTCAACTATGTTGGGGTCTGCACCTTTTGATAGTAACAGCTTAATTGTATCAACATGACCATTTTTACATGCATAATGTAAAGGTGACCAGCCACCCTATAAAACAAAATAAAAAAATAGTTAATACAAACTGGTTATAAACAATTATAATATAAACAGTACACTTACACTAACAATGTGATAACTACAATATATTATACTATACATGCTAAATATTATTACTATACACCTAAAAATGTAGTATAATGATATGTAGACTATAGCCCTTACCAACACATAGATTGGTTACAGGTAAAAGTATTTAGATTATAATAACAACTGGTACATCACTTGAAGCTCAAAAAACAATGTTTTTTACCTACTCAATTAATATAAATAGTTAATAACGGCACAAAAGATGGAAGATACTATTACATCTATACAACTAATTTTTGATTGTTAGTATCAAATCAGTCCCAAAAACAAGAATGGCCCAAATGACACAGAAATATCACTAATATTTGTTTATTGCCTGTAATATTCCTATTACCAAACCCTCAAACATACTCATTCATATGATACAAATACTGATAACATTATACACAGTATACTGCACATATTTATTCTAAACACTATTCCTGCAATTTCAAAAAAAACCAAATAATTATGTCAGATGAATTTGTTATATCAACCTCTAATAATTCACTACTAAAATTACTACCTCATATGTTCTAATTTTCAGAAATTCATCTTAATTTGACACTTGTACCTCATGATTACATGTATCAATCTAACAGTAACATTCAGTGGCTGAGTAAGAAACTCAATGTTGTCAAAAATGATTTACTTAGGGTCCCAGTTCTATTTGAAAATGTGATATCCTCTCTCGATGCACTCTATAGAAATTTCTTTGATGGCCATATTAATAATTGTAAATTGATTTATAAGTCAATTCCCTCTAATTTTATGAAAATAGTCACTTGAAAAATATATTGTCTATTTTCAACTCCAAAATTTGCCTATGAAATCATAACAGGCAAAATTTAGCAATGCCATTCCTAAGAAATAATTATATAAATAAATATGTATAACTGTCTTTGACGTTGGAGCAGGTGATGAGGTTAATGAATTTTCATAGCTACTACTAACAGAGAAAAAGTTAGAGGTCTACAAAGCAGGTTATTCTTTTAGCCATGCACATGATATGTATATACATTATATACAATATATATATATATATATATATATATATATATATATATATATATATATATATACATGCATCATTGTCTTCTTAAATAGCTGGGTTAGGCTAAAGTGGGTGGAGTTATATTCTAGTGTTAGGATGATCCATTTTTAATGATATCTATACTATAGCAATACTGTAAATATATGTACTTTCAATTTAATATTGCCATTTTAGACTTCATAAGTTTAAGCCCCAAGTACTTTAACATGTCTGTAATAATGAATTCCTCATACTATGTAACATCATAATAAAAGTAACTCTCTTCTCCCAGTGATTGAAACACAATTTATTAAGCTGAGTAGGTCTCTAGGAATCATTTATCATTTATTGTTATAGTGCAGGAATAAACATAATTAACCTGGCAATGAAGCTACATCAACTAAAGCTATTATTGTTTTAATGTATAAATTGTTGATGTAATATGTTACTGTATGAATATGTTAATATTCTATATGAATTATTAATTAAGATTTACTGTTCTGTTTATGTTTGTAGTTCTGGTTCTGCTATTGGTTACATGTTATTTTGGCATCTGTGGTATAGCTAGTCTTTATTTTCTCTTATTTCTTATATCATTTGTGTATTTATTCAAAGATAGTTAATTGTCAAATACTACCACTGAACTTGATAACTGATCAGGTTACAACAATTATCATATCATGTTTAGACTCATGATAATCTAAGAAATTTTATTCTTGATAACTGTCTACGTGTAATTTGTTAATATTTCAGAGATCAGAGAAAGATGTTTATAGTGTCTCAATATCATTTATGAAGTGACTATTTTTATAGGTCCATAAAATGATAATTACAGTATTATACGACAAGCAGAAAGCACACCCAAAACACGCCCTGAATCGATTAATGATGACTGACCTAGCAGATGTTCACTCGTGTTTGTGTGTGGGTCAAGAGTTTTCATCTTTCGAGGAACTAAATAGTGCTCTAAAACTATAGGAAGAATGTACGTGTGTTACTTTATATACCAAAAAGTTCAAAAACTGTAGCAGCTACTCGTAAACGTGTTCCTAAGCGCCATATTAATGATAACTTAGGATACTCAGAATTGCACTATGTATGTATGCATGGTGGTCGAGAGTATGTGTCTCACTCCAAGCATAAAAGGAAGTGCCAGAGATACGATAAAGGATGTAATGCTAAGTAATTAACATAATTTTTTAATAAATTTTTTGACAGATTGCCTATTTGTAATTAAAATCAGATTGTCACCTGATGGGAATAAACTTCTTCGATATATTAGTGTGGAACACAATCATGGCTTGTCAAGGGTAAGTTTTGTGTATAAATAATTATATTATGATCATAGCTATTTTGTAGGAAGCATTTAGACACATGGCAAAACAAAGACTATCGGACAAGAAGATATGAAAAATACTGCACATGTCCTAAGCTTAAAAGCAAATAAAAAATTGTACAGAATCAATTCAGCAGTAGTACAGGAAAGGTAATCACAATGAAAGATGTGAAAATATAGCTGCGAAGTCAAAGAGTCAGATTAAAAATGATTTTCAGGAATTAGTTGAAGAGATAAAGAAGGTTAAAGGTATTATAAGTGGCTAAATTACTGACAAGTTAAGCTACCTCATTTAGGTGCTGAAGTAACTGTTTTTATTGATGAAGATAACACATTACAGGCTTTCTATTTTCAAACTATGGAAATTAAGAAATGTTCCAGTCATACCCAGAACTTCTGTTTATTGATGCCACATACAAGTTGAATGATATACTGAAGCCACTGTATGTTCTTATATGTATTGATGACAATGGTGAAAGTGAAGTAGCTTGCTTATGGTTGGTGGAGCAATGAAGATAAGGAGACACTTACCAAGTTGATGATAGAATTCAAAAAGCACAATGAAAGTTGGTAATCCATACAGTGTATCATGTCAGATAAGGATATGATTGAAAGAGATGTTTTTACAAAATATTTTCATCAATGAATATAAAAAGAGATCACAGGGCAATTGAGATTACATCAAAGAGGCAAATTACTGAATATAAGATGATTCTGTTGTTGGTCAATACATGTCACTACTTACACACTACTCCTTTGGCTTTTTGAAGACACAGAGTGTCAAGAGAAAGTAAAAATTGTACAAGATACAGATGAGTACAATTGTAACATCAACAACACAGATGGAAATATAACCATTAGCATCAACAGCTGTCCATGTGGCTTTTTTACTTCCACAAAACTACCATGTTGTCATATCCTAGCAGTGTGTCAGTATAAGGGACTTTCACTGTTTGATGAAATGCTATGTGCTGAAAGATGGAAATTATGTCACTTTTGCAGTACCATTGTATATACCAAGATAGTAATGATAATGAGGGTGGTATTGATGTCACAGATGGAGTTATAGGTATTCATTTAACAACAACTGCTCACCATACATCAAGAATTCTGACAGAACTTGAAAAGTATCAAAAGGCATTTACATTGACACAAGATTTAGACCAACAACTGTCAACTTGTGGTATGAAGGATTTAAAGATTGTATCCAGGACTTGTAATTTTTGAAAACAATGTGGACTCAAGGGAAAATAATTACTTTACTAGTGATAATAATTACTTTACATAATAATAATAACGTTTGGTGCATTTTAGGTGTGGTTTCCGCTTGCTGTAAAAATAGCTTGGAATTTTCGTTTTACAGACCTGTAAAAATAGTCACTTCATTTGTCAAACCCAGTCAGTAAATTGACAAACACATCAATACCATTAATAAAATCTTCTATAGTCATCAACTGTTCTGGCTTAACTGTGTCATATCCTAGCTTAGCGAACACTTCTTGAACAACCTGGTGTCTCCTCTTCTCCATGCTAATTCATGTAGACACTATGTTTACATTAACACCTAATATTACAAACCACAGATATATAATGTTATTAGTTAATGAAATTCCTTTTCGACAACTGCACTATGTGTGGTAAACCAAAACCTTCCTCTCTTAGCAAAGGGTCTGACTCGTGAGATTAGGCTAGGACTAGGCTAAAAGTACAAGTATAAACACTGTAGCAAGTAGTGGCGAACTAAATGAAACTGGCCATTATAATTAACCACTCCTACTTTCACACCTCTAATTTAATAAAGATGGCCCTTGTTATGTCATGTCAGTGTAAACACTGACTTTCTGAGTGCTTAATTAGTAAAAGCTATATTACAACAAGTACCTAGTGTTATGGCTTATGCTAGTTGGTCACTGAAGCCAGCTGAAAAAAATTACAGCATCATTGAAAAAGAGTGTTTAGCTCTGGTTTATGCTATTAAGTACTATAAAAACTACCTCTTGGGGCATTTTTTCACTGTCTACTTCACCAAATGGTCTGTGGCCATTCCTCTGAAGGATCAAATAGTACAGTGAAAGCTCTCATTGAAACCCTTAGTATTTATGGGATATCTACTTATATTCATTCTGACAAGGGAGCTAATTCTGACCAGGGAGCACACTTTTAAAAGAGACATGCCAGGATTTTGGAACACATAAATCATGAACTACACCCTATCATCCCCAAGATGATGGTTTAGTGGAGCACACCAATCCTTCCTTGTTGCAGATGTTAAGGACATATTGTGTTGAATCCAGTGATTGAGAGAAATGGCTACCTCTCCTCCTATACACCTACTGATCCTCAATGCACACATCTACTAAATGCTCACCATATCTTTTAACATTTGGTAGAGAATCCACACTTCCATCTGATTTACATGGACTAGACACAGACACATATGTTTATTCTAAACAACTCCAACATCAGCTAAGTCAGATGTATGAATTAGTTGAACTGTACCTTATAGATGTAGCATCTACTCACAAGAAGGCATATGACACTTGGGCTCATACTAGGTCATCATTTCAAGCTGGTAATCATGTTTGGTTATCAAAACCAACAGCTGGAAAGCTCCGTTCAAGATAGGAGAGTGGGTGGACTGTTTTGGAACACAATTCAGGTCAACCAACTGTCATAATTGCACACTCAGATGGACGAAAGAAGACAGTATATATAAATCATTTACAGCTCCATACTCTTAGACCAGTTCTAAAAGGAATACCACAGCATTCTCCAACACTTACACCATGTTGGCAGCAATCTCCTTTTAAACATTCTGTTATTGAGTCTGAAGATGAATTATCTAACAATTACCCATTAGAAGAACCTTCCACTTCTCAACCTACCCACACACACAGAGTTCCGGATAGATATGCTCCCTATGTCACTTTGTCACTCGAGATGAGCTCTTGAAGAGACGGAGGTTATGTAAGATAGTAATTAACATTAATTAACATTAATTAACATTAATAATCAATAAACGAGAGCACATGTTGTTTTGAACTGATTGTTTTTGTAAATTGTTGTTTTGAGGAATATTGTATAATTTGTATTACACTACCATCCACTGGTGCTACCATCGATTGCACTTACACAATTTGGAAACCCAAAGTGTCTCAAAAACTGTCAATGATCCCATTTAATGCATCACCACTGAAAACATTATATAATGCTTCATTAGAACTTTCACTATAGCTGTGTATATGTGTTTATTATGCAACAAACTGCGGATCTTGAAACACCAAACAAATGTCCAGAATTCTGTACTCTGTCCTGTTGAGAGAAACCAAACTGTAATGACTAATTGTAGTTCAACTGGAATGGCATGACAAACTTGGATATCTTCCTTCTCCATGTACACCTTTAATTCAGAACATAAATACTGAAAGGTTACATTCCTAATCCAAAAATTCTCATACCAATTATTTTCATTGAAAGTTCTATTGACAATGTAGTCTCAAAAATCAGAGCTTCTAGACCTAATCTAATTAAATCTCTCTATGTAATGTTGAGAAGGCAGTGTGGATGCTAATATCAAAACAAGGAAAGCCATTTTTGTCTCCCTTGTCTTGAAAAGAAGATACTCCTTCTGATTAATGGATTAGTACTTCCAGAAGGACGCCTCCTTAAAGCCAACATAAGCATATTAATTCTTAAAGACTTCATCTTTCATTAATTACTATTATATTACAATTAACCACTCCTACTTTCACACCTCTAATTTAATAAAGTTGGCCCTGGTTATATTATGTAAGTGTAATCACTGACATTCTGAGTGCTAAATTTCCACAGACACAAGTACCAGAATTAACCTAGGGTAAATATACTAGTGTAAACAGCTCATAATGTTGTTTGAAGAAGAAGAGACACTATCAAATTATTTGTCGTAACCCACCTAGTAAAATAGATTCTATTCAAGAAAGTGAGTTTCTAGGACAGATACAAGTTGTCAAAGGAGATGAGAAGTCATGGAATATTATTCTCCAGTTGATTGGTCAGCCTTGTCAATTCAACCTTGATACAGGAGCAGATGTAACAGGAATTCCAGAAGATAGTTATTGAAGTTAATTTTAGACAGAATCAAATTACAACCCTCAGATCAAGTACTGAGAGGTACTAGCTTACACCAGTTAAAAATAAAAGCAAAATTCACTGACACATTATGCTATAAAGATCGAGAGAGTAAGAAATTTATGTTCTTGAAGATTTGGTGAGACGATCACTAGGACATCCAGCAATTGAAATTTTCCAACTTATGACCTTGTTGACTATATTATTGACATTTATGAAGAGCAAATCACACTAGCTCATCCTTACGTTTTTATTGGCTTTGGTAGAATTCATGAAGAATATAGAATTAAATTAATTGATATTCCGACTCCGTTTAAATTGACAACACGTCAAATAATACCACTCCAGTGGAAGTTGTGGTAACGTTGACCATATTGCAAAGGTTTCTCACAGTAAAACACAAAAGGTATCAAAAAAGACCACAAAAGGTCAAGCTACACATTATATGTTACAAGACTCCCTCTCTTCTGTGGAACCCCATCACCACCAGTGTTTCAACAGCAACAGTGCAGTAATTTTATGATCTTTTCCCAGATAATGCAAGTCCACCCCAAATGTTTTGACAGTTCATGTAAACAAGGCAGTCCTCTATTAGTAGTGCTACTGACCAATTGTAACCTACAGATGTGTCCCTTCACACATATACTGGTGAAACATTGACCACATTAGATGTCCAGGTAGAGTGTGAATCACAAGTCCTCATCCTGCCATTGGTATTTGGGAAAGATCAGGGTCTAAGTTTATTCCAACGGAACTGGCTTGAGAAAATTAAACCAAATTGGTCTGCACTTCACACTGTCACTATGTCATCTGTCTTAGATAACTTATTACAACAACACCAGAATCTTTTTCATGATCAGCTGGGAACACTAAAAGGATTTCAGGCTCAATTAGACGTAGATGCTACAGCTCAACCTCATTTTTTCAAACCTCGACCGATGCCATATGTACTTTAACGAGAAAGTCGAAAAAGAGTTAGAACAACTACAAAGTCTAGGTATTATTACACCAGTATCATTCTCAGATTGGGCTGCTCCAATTGTTCCTGTTGTGAAAAGTGACACTAACATTCGTATTTGTGGTGACTATAAGGTGACTATTAACCAATTATCCATTACCTCGTGTTGATGACCTTTTTGCAGCTCTTTCAGGTGGAACTATCTTCACAAAACTCGATTTACATCATGCATAATCATACAAGTAGATATTACTGATGATGACTAAAACAATTTACGACAATTAACACACACAAGGGATTGTTTCAGTATGAGAGATTACCTTTTGGCATTTTCACTGCACCAGCATTGTTTCAACATACCATGGAAAGTCTTCAAGGACTATCAAAAGTATGTGTTTATATTGATAATATTTTGGTTGCAGATGTGGATGAAGAGAATCATTTACATAACTTAGGCCATGTGTTAGAGCTGTTAGAATCTGCTGGATTGTTTCTGAAGAAATCAAAATGTGTCTTTATGACAACATCAGTGGAATACCTTAGTCACATCATTGATGCTAAGGGCCTTCAACCCTCGAGCAGTAAGGTAAAAGCCATTAAAGAGGCTCCAGAGCCCACTAATATTACTGAATTAAAGTCTTTTTGGGCTTCTGAATTATTATAACAAGTTTCTTCTAATATGTCAACAATTTTAGCCCTTTTGCACAGATTACTACGTAAAGATACCAAATGGAAATGGTCTAAGGCACAAGCTGAAGCCTTTAAAAAGGCCAAAGATCTCCTTCAGTCTTTGTCATTACTTGTTCATTTTGATAGTGTGAAATTATTACTTCTCTCATGTGATGCTTCCCCCTATAGGAGCTGTTCTTCCTCAATGGATGGATGATTACAGTGAGAAGCCTTTTCCTTTTATCTCTCGAACTTTGTCTCCTGCAGAAAAAAAATATTTTCAACTGGAGAAGGAAGCATTAGCAATTGTTTTTGCTGTAAAGCAGTTTCATCAATACTTATTTGGTAACCCATTCACATTGTATTCTGACCATCAGCTATTGAAACATCTCCACTGTGAGTTTTGTCAGATTCCAGTCATCCTCCAGGATACAATGACGAGTTTTAACATTGTAAGCATATTAGTACATCATTCAACATAGACCTGGTACTAAAATGGCAAATGCTGATGCTCTAAGTCAATTTCCACTACCTGAAGGACCCTCATCAGTTCCAATCCCTGGAGACATAAACATGGTCCTAGATCAACTCTCTCACAATGTTGTCTCTGCTTCACTGATTAAATCGTGGACAGAAAAAGCCCTGTTTTAGTGAGAGTTCATCACCTGGTCCAAATAGGGTGGACACTAAGTGACCCTGGGCCTGATATTCGTCCTTATTTTCGACGTCACACTGAATTAAGTGTCATAGATGGTTGTATATTTTGAGGATCAAGGATGGTTATTCCTTTAAAAGGGAGAGGAAACATTATCACACAGCTGCACGAGACGCACCCAGGAGTGAACAAGATGAAACACTTAGCTCGTTCATATGTATGTGGCCTTCTTTAGACTCTGATATTGAAAAGGAAGTTCATTAGTGCAAGATTTGTCAAATGCATAATTCAATACCAACTAGAGCTCCACTGTACCCATGGGAATTAGATAGTAGACTATAGGTAAGAGTACATATTGATCATCTAAGTTTTTTTAGGAAAATTATATCTCTTACTAATTGATGCTCATTCTAAGTGGATGGAGGTCCATGTTGTTCCCTCTACATCTACCAAAGCTACCTATGAAAAACTCAGAATTATATTTGCAACTCATGGAATCCAGAAAAGTTAGTATCAGATAATGGATCAGGGTTCACTAGTCAGGAATTTTCACACTTCATGGAAAGAAATGAAATAAAACACATATTGACTTCTCTGTACCACCCAAGTTCAAATGGTTTAGCTGAGCGTGCTGTACAGAGTTTTAAGAATGGAATTAAGAAAATTAGAAGGTGATGTTCAAGAAAGAATTTCAATGTTTTTATTTAGATATAAAGTTACACCTCATAGTAGCACTGATCTATCACCTGCTGAACTGCTAATGGATCTGAGACTTCGTACTCATTTGGACCTACTCCATTCAAACATTCCTAGGTGAAGTAAATTGCTTGTTATGTATCTACTTGACAGTCCCAACATTATCAGCAACAGTAGAAAGAATGTTTTCTTGTCTACAAAGACTCAATAATGTTACTCTGATGCATACACATAAAAATAGAGCGGACAAACTTGATTTATTAGATATTGCTACATAATTCATTCGTTGTAATGATAGATGCAGACCATTTTTTGACAATATTAACAAATTAAATGTTAATAATTTAAAAATAATGATAATATAACCACGGCTATGAATATTAATAACCCTAAATATTTGATGATAAAATCACTAGCCCCCTTCTTCTAATTTGCTTCCTAATTTGCTTGGAGTGGTATCATCTCCAATGTTAAGAAAATTTCAATTTCCTGTGCAAGCACCCACCCCATCCACCCTCTTAGATGTGTGGTTATTATCACTTGTTGTGCAAAGAGAAATAAGTTAGGCTGGCGATTTTCTAAGTTTAGACATCATAGTTTTGTTGTCTTTTGTTCTGTTTAAAATTGAAAAGGTCAGCTCACAAGACACTTCTTAACCACCTTGCTCAATGAAGGATCTTCTCTTTTTGCTAAATTTACACAGACACAAGTGCCAGAATTAACCTGCGCTAAATATACTACTGTAAACAGCTCATGATGTCTCCATAGAGTTGATGAACCAACACAAATGTGTTCAAGAATGGTTGTCATATCAAAACCTATTGATAAGGTATGTATATGTGTTGATCTTACTAAATTGAATGAACAAATAATTAGAGAAAGGCCTATCCTGCCTTCTATGGAACAGTTGTTGACATAAATAGGAATTGCCAAAGTATTTTCCAAATTGGATAGATGACATTCTCATTTATGGTAGTTCACAATAGGAGTATGATTAATGTTTGTCTATAGTTCTTCAAACACTAGAAAGAGAAGGGGTAACATTCAATGCAGAGAAATGCCAATTCTTCACAATTAAAGATAACTTTTTAGGACAACTTGTACAAGCCACAGGTATTCAACCTGATCGTGACAAGATTCAAGCTATTCTCAGAGCCTCAACATAAGGAGATTTCTAGCAATGGTAAATCAGTTCAGTAAGTACAGCCACAAAATTGCAGACAAGAGCAAACCTTTAAATACCTACTAACCAATAATAACCAATGGTACTGGTGAGAGTCACAGTAAAGATAATTTCAAGAGTTGAAAAAATGTCTCACCTCTATCTCTACATGCCTAATCAACCAATTATTGTATCAGCAGATATATCATCTTATTGGATAGGTGCTATTATAAGACAAAGACAACCAGATGGTAAAGTCAGGTCTGTCACCTATGTGTCAAGATTACTTACAAATACAGAACAGCAGTATGTACAGATTGAGAAGAAATTGAGAATGAAGCTAATGAGATTCAAATACACCATTTCTCATGTATCAGGGAAAGAATTAGTTACTGCATATGCATATTGTCTCAGCAGGAATTAAATCAACAAGATAATATTCTTTACCAAAAAGCAACTAAATTTGTTAATATTGTCATTGATAGTCTCCAGCCTCAAATGGATACCTCAAAGAGATAAAAGTCACTAAACACTAATCAAGTACTGTTTGAGTCAGTTAAACCATATTATCCTTTTACAATAGAACTAACAGTAAATAATAGACTACTACTTAGAACAGCAAGACTCATCTACCACCTACACTACAATCACATATAATGAAGAAACTTCATAGTGCCATTAAAGGATCACTAAAACCAGACAACAAGCTAAAACTTCAGTATGGTGGCCTATACAAGTCATCAAATTACTGAAATTATCAATCTTGTTCTGAATGTTCGAAACTAGATATTGATGTCATGAGCCATTATACCATCTGAACATTCACAGTTGCCATGGCAACACATTGCAAGTGATTTATTTGAGTGGAAAAACTCAATGTAAATATTAGTTATTAACTATTTCTCACAATATATTGAAATATCAAAATCTCAAGAACCACAGCAGAAGCCAAAAAACCATCTATACCATACTATGAACAAATCAATTTAAAAGAGAAGGAATTAAGAGAGAAGCAAAAACAGAATTACAACCATCGTTATAGAGTAAAGGAGAAAGAACCTCTGAGGTCTGGAGAAAATGTGTGGATACCAGATTCTAACACTAATAGGACGGTCATTCTTAGTTTCCCAATTAAATTTTTACCTCCCGAACTATCTCTACTCCAGCAATAATAACTTGATCATGGTTCATGATAAAATCTAAAAAATTTTCCACATATTACACAGTGTTACATCATCATGTTGTAAATATTACATCATTATACCATATATCCTTAATAAGAAAAAATTGTTTTATTGTCTGTTTAATTAGGTGAATATATAATCACTTTTATTTGAAGCAAACATATACTAGAGTAGAGGTTTTAGTGCATCAAAGTCTTGTTACTGAATGAAATAACAGCTAGAAATATAGTTTCAAACACTTCAGTAATGTATTCATGAGAAATGAAGGTGATTATAATATACCAAAACATGCGAGCTTCACCAGTTTCTTTCTCTTTCTGTGTCCTTTTTGCATTGTGCTTCCTTTAGGTCTGCCAGTAGGCTTAGGAATAGATTTACTGGTAAGGTACCTCCTCCTGTCTTCCATGAAACTTTCTTGATGAAATTTATGAAAACAGTTTCGAGTAAAAAAGCATAATGGAGCTTCACACTTGCTATACTGACATGTTGTTCACTTCTTTACACCACAAGGGACTTTACAATACACACAGTCCTTGCCTTTATACATTCTCACTGGTGTATGTTCAACAGCAGGATCACATCTCCCAGCAAATGATTGATGAAGCGACACTTTAATATCACCAAGGTTTTATGAACATTGAAATGACTTAGTTTCCCTCTAGGATATACCTCTTTGTAGATAATGTATGAGTTCACAATAGCAATCTCAACAAAGTGTAAGAACGTCTTCCAGTATTTACGTATTTGGTGAAGAATGTTGTAATATTTGATAAGTTCATCAAACAGACCAACATCATTCATTAAACAATTATAACTATAGACTATTGCAGGAATTGGTACATCTTTCTTCTCATTTATTCCAGCATTATTTTTTACATTTCTAAGCACTGTACCTTCACAATGACTGGGATGTTCATTAGACATAACAGATACACACTTAGTATCATTCCACACTACATACAACAATGTTCCATCAAATACATATACACCATCACCTTGACTTATAGACTTACATGCCAGTTTCTTCTTCAGGTTTGAGATTTCGGTAGGAACTTAAACACGATTACAGTCAAGGGTACCTGTGACATGAACACCAAGCCCATATAAGTCAGTAACTAGTACACAGCTGGTATTAAATTTATCTATGTAAACAGAATACCCTTGTGATAAATATTCTTTCAGCAAACTTGTTACGACATCATATCCTAGGCTATTTCAGCTCCTGACCTCTACATTCTTTTCTCAGTATACAGAAAAGGATGATGTATACCCATTGTGTGTATCACATAAGGACCACAACTTGAAACCCCACTTGACAGTTTTGTTATATATATATATGTGTGTGTAGTGGACTGGGAAAAGGGGTCATTTGGGAAAATACGTATAATTGAGATAATTACGGTCAAAGTTTAATGTTCAGGATGTGCGTTATTTAGAATGTAAACATTGACAATGGCAGCTGAAGCTCTTGCCTTAGAAGCTGAATTTTCTCTACTAGAAGAATTCTTTGGGAACAGGTCGGAAGAGAGTGATGCTGATTTGAGTGATACTTCAGCAAGCGATAGCAAGAGTAAAGAGGAGGATGATGCAGCAGGTATACAAGTAGAAGCTCATAAAGAAGATGACGAAGAAGTAGAAGCTGTAAAAAACTTCATTGCTAATACTTGTGGCTGCTTCAAGAAAAATGGAAAGCCTTGTAGAGGTTATTTTGATCAAAACGAATATGAGGAAGCAAGAATGACCATGGCTGAGCTCAACAATGACCAGCTTGACTTGGTAATATTAAGCCAGATTAATGTCCATCATTTTTCTGGTCGACTAGACGGTCATAGAACAGAAACTGAGAAAAGTGTTAGAGTGAAGGAATATACTAATTGAATGGGTCAGTACAAGAGGGGCCTAACCCACTAATTTGGCAGAAATAATTTTTTTCCAGAAATAAACAGTAGATGAATTGCTGCACCAAGTCTGAAAGTTGCAGTTTCATGCACAAACAAGAAGGAGTTAAAACTAATTTTAAAAATTCTCATGATTTTTCCTGTTTATTAGATTTATTTACGGTAGAAAGGTTTCCACCTCGTGTTCGCTTTTGAGAGAGCAGAGAGGAGATGGACGTACATGATACTTCTACAGACGAGTCTAGTCGCTCCACTGATGAATCTGACCGTGAGATTGACGGTGCCAATATTTCTGGCAAGATTTATAGTAGAAAGCGGCTTCGCAAGACAGAACAGTGGAAGAGAAATAAGCGCAAGTGTTTAAGAAATCGTGGTAAAGAGTATGTGAATTCCAAAGGTGTTATTGTTCCATCGAGGATGTGCGGAAAAGACTGTAAGTGTTCACTACGTTGCTTTGAGAAAGTACCTCAAGTTGACAGAGCTAGAATCCTTAAAGAGTTTAATAACCTTGCAAATTTCGATATACAAAACGCTTACTTACATGGACTTATTCATGGCATTGAACCAAAAAGACGATATACTACTAAAGGTGTCAACAGTAAACGCAAGAAGACATTTGTTTACTATGTGAGACTTCATGGTAAAGAAATGAGAGTTTGCCAAGCTGCTTTTTGTAGCATTCATGGTATTTCTGTTAAGAGAATCAGAAATATTAGAGTGAAGGACTGCAGTCCACCAATTGACCAGAGAGGAAGGCATGATAATAGACCCAGTCGTACTCCTGAAAACAGCATTGAATATGTGAAGGCTCATATTTCCTCTTTTCCACATCAGACAAGTCACTACTCACGAACAAATAATCCCAACAAGAGGTACCTCTCACCAGACCTAAACATCAAGAAAATGCACGCACTTTACCTTCAGAAGTGTGATGAAGTGGGCTGGCCATCAGTTTCTGAGCCCACTTATAGAAGAATATTTTGTGAAAAATTTAACTTTTCATTTGGTTCACCACGTTCGGATACCTGTAAGGTGTGTGATACTCTGAACTGCCATGTCAATGATGCTGCAGATGAAGGAACTAAATGTCAATTTCAGGAAGAACTTAAAGAACATCATGAGAAGGCGGAGCTTGGCTTTAAGTCACTTCGGGAGGACACAGAACTTGCTAGAAAACTTTCAGATTCGACCTTGGTTATTTCATTCGATCTGCAACAGAATCTTCCTACTCCTCACATCCATACAGGGTTAGTGTTCTATTTAAGACAATTATGGGTATACAATCTTGGTATCCACAATTGCGGAACTGGCGATGGATATATGTGTATGTGGCCAGAGAATGTGGCAGGACGTGGCTCAGATGAGATAGCATCATGCTTACTGAATTTTTGTCAGTCATTACCAGTTGTGCGTAAGCACTTGATAGCTTATAGTGACTCTTGTGGTGGTCAGAATAAGAATTTCTATATAGTATGTTTTTGGGTGTATGCAATTATCAGAGGATTCTTTGAAGTCATTGACCACAAATTCTTAACTCCTGGGCATACTTACTTGCCATCAGACCGAGATTTTGCCTTAATTGAGAAGAAAAAGAAGGAAAATGAAGATTTTATCCCTTCATAGTGGTTTAGCCTGGTAGAAAGTACTCGGACAAAGAAGCCGTTTCAAGTAGCTCGAATCAAGAGAGAAGACTTCAAAAGTTTGAAGACATTTCTCTAAGAAATTTGTAAACAGGAAGAAGACTGCAGATAAGGAACAACTTTCATTTCAGAAGATAGCTTGGTTTCGTTTCTCAAAATCAGAGCCTACAAAGGTGCTTGTTTGTCATACTCTTCAGGACGAGGAACCATGGAAGGTTTGGAATATTGGTCGAAAAGAAGTGAAATACACATCATCTCAGTTATTGGAAATCAAGTATAGTGCTGACAATCCAATTAATTACAAAAAATTGGAAGATTTAAAGAAAATAAAACCTTTCATTCCTGAAGCCTATCATCCTTTCTATGACAATTTGACATCCTCTTTGGAGGAAGTGGACACAGATGCAGAATACATAGATAGTGACTGATCATGTTAACCTCTATTACCATTTGTGCTCTTTGTTCAAGCATTTTTTGCAATTTTTTCATTAAAAATTTGGCATAAAAAATGTTTCTGAATTTTAATCTAAATTTTGCAATGATTACCTTAAAATTTAATTTTCTCAAAAAGCAATTTTTGTGGCTTGGGCCTCTTTTGCACTAACCCATTCAATTTTGTTTACAAAACTCGTCATATCTGTCTTAAGACATTCATGTTTCTCCATGGAATTGGAAAAAAGCGTTTTCGTACTCTGATGAAGCATTACCAATTAAATGGAGTTACCGTTCGAACACACGGTTATGTTCATAGACTTCCTTGGAATGCTTCTACTGTTCGTGATAAACAAAGAGCTGTTACTTTTATCAAAAATTTTGCTGAGGCCAACTCGCTCCCTCTTCCAGGTAGAATGCCAAAGTTTCATGACTATAACATAATCTCCTTCCAACAAATGTGTCTAAAGCTTCAGTGCATAGAGCATATGTGAAATCTTTAGAAGAACTTGAGCTTACCAGTGATACACCAGTAAGAACATTTGGCTATCGAGAATTTTGCAGGTTGTGGTTTGAGGTGGTACCCTTCATTAGATCAATGCCACCTGCTGATGATCTTTGTTTCACATGCCAGAATAATTCAACATCGATTATGAAGTCTGCCAACCTAAGTGAAGATGAAAAACAAAGAGGCTGCTACTGGCTCAGGAGCACCTTGAGGTTGCAAAGCAACAAAGGCTCTACTACAACCAGAAAATAATTGCTAGTAAATCTACTATAGACCAGGTACCAAGTAATAAATCAGTCACTTTTAGCTATAGCTTTGATCATGCTCAACAGATCTATTACCCTAGTTGTCCTCAAAATCCGGGTCCCCTTTATTTTAAAACTCCACACAAATGTGGTATATTTGGTGTATGTGACGAAGGTAGTGGTACACAACTAAATTTTTTAATCGATGAAGCTTGGTCGTGTGGTAAAGGTGCCAACAGTATCATAAGCATGGTTCACTACTATTTGGAGTACTATTCTCATGGAGAGGAAAACATGTGTCTTCAGGCAGACAATTGCATAGGGCAAAATAAAATAATACCATGACCTCTTACCTTGGTTGGCATTTGAAACAGGTCGTAGTAAATCATGTGAATTAAGCTTCATGATACCTGAACATACAAAATTTAGTCCTTACAAGGGTTTTTTGGTCTGATCAAATGAAAGTATATGCGTGCTGATGTGTCTTCCCTTGCTCAAATAGCCAAATTAGTAGAAGAGTCAACACAAGGTGGACAAAACAGGGCATTTGTAATTGGATCTGAACCACCATCTCAACGTTTTTATTATTATGACTGGAATGAATTTCTTTCCACCTACTACAAGCATATACCACAAATAACTTCATACCATCACTTTTATTTTTCTAAGGAGTATCCTGGAAAGGTAGTACTTCGAGAGTTTGCTGACTCAGAAGAGATTATGATGGGTGTTTTGAAACAAGGTGTTAACGTTGACCCAACTGCACTTCCATGTACACTTTCTCCTTCTGGACTCTCTGAACAAAGAAAACAGTACCTTTACAATGAAATACGAGTCTTTTGTGATGAAGAGTATAAAGATATCACTTGCCCAGAACCATCTCGAAAGCATCCAATTACTGACACATCTGATAGTGCTGGCCCATCTACAAACAAGTATAATAGTGCTGGCCCATCTACAAACAAGTATAAGCGTCTTTGTTCTCATTGTAGAAATCCAGGTCACTCAAAGACATGTAAAGGTCAGATAACCTGTCCTGAGTTACTTAAAGAAACTGGAGATTAAAAATGAAGATGTTCACAATTACTGTAATACTAGTATTAGTTTAAATTTTGGCAAATTAACTTTCATAGATTGTATTGTGCTTTAAAAATTAAAGATTTTGGTTTATAATGAGTTATATTATAGTGCTTAAAGCCACATGAAAAGTTTTTACTGAAACCACAATAACCACAGTGACCACATACCTTGTAGCTACTTCATAGGGTGTAATAAAAGTGTTTATAACTCAGTGATATCTTGCACTATAAACACGAAATTTAAACTTTAGCAAGTTTAGATATCAATAGTTATTATGAAATCATAATCTGAAAATCGACCATTTATCCCAACTGACCCCTTTTCCCAGTCCACTACACATATATTGACAAAATGAAAACCATACCTCAGACTGCACCATTTGCTCATCTATGCTGATCTCACAATGTGGTTGGTAAAGCTCTTTATAACGCTTTTGAAGATGGTTGTTCAGTGGTCATAGTTTAAAAAGTTTGTCCCCTTCTTCCTTCAACTTCTTCTCCATGCCTTCATTTACTACATGAAAAATGATAGATAGCCATCAAGTTTAAATCTGTTTCAACTGAAGACTTTAGAAATTAGAGGATTATAACACAAACATGAGTCTGTAGCAGGGTATGCTATGATATCGTAAATGAACAAATATTTCCACAAGCGAATAGAAATCATCTGGGACCATCTGTTTGAACTATCGATACATTGTTGGACGGTTATTTTTCTGGAGCTCAGCATACTAATTGGTAGCATCACTAATTTTCTCAACTATGTCATATCAAAATAAAGTTTGAAAAGATCTACTGGTGATAGTTCAATAAACCCAATCGCAAATGTGCTCCAACAGCTCTCAAATGATTGAGTCATGAGGTTTTGGAATCACGTACTTGAAATGTCTTTTGTATTTTTTTGTCAATGGTTGGGCCTTTGGATTTAAGGATGTACCCCTGCCACAACCTCCACTCCTTACATAACCCCTGCCGTGACCACGACTCCTTCCTCAACTCCTGTCACTTCCACATCATTGATAAGCTGTCGGAGTGTCTACACAGCTATGTTTATCTTCACTGTTTTCCTCCTGTTCACTACACTCACTGCCTTCATCACATGATGTATCATTGTCATCATCCTCAGGTGTCACCTCTGCATGTAATTATTCTGCCTCAGTGTCAGTTAGGCAAAAGTCTGAATCTAATTTACTGCTTGAGAATCATTAGTTAGAAACTGACTTTCATCATTTGCAGTATCAAACAAGAGTTCATGAACATCAGACGTAGTATAAACAGTTTTACTATGGTCTGTACTGGGGGCCTTTGTGACTTATCTACAAAGTTCAAACAATACATGTAAACTTACCATAATTATATGATATAAATACCTTAGATTTAGGAGGAACTTCTTCATCAGATACTTCTTGCTTATCAGGACTTTCATCTGAGTCAAGTAAATCCAGGCATTCAGAACTGTAAGATCGTACAATCACACTATCGTCTTCTTGAAGTAAACTCAACACGTGGCTTACATCCATGCTTCCAAAGATTTGCTTAAAATTTACTTTTCTAATTATACAAATGAAATATATTTCTGGCCAATAATTAGAGTTTTTTTCTACAAGATGCAAATTGTTCCAGCTCTTCTAGCAAATGTAATTTTTGAGAAAAAATTGATATCAAGGGTTTACACAATTTTGCATGGAGTGGGAAATCAAGAGTTAAAACAAATGGCATATCAATCATCTAATATTATGAAACCAACTGGTTTAGTGGTAAAGAGAAATCAACGAGACAGTGTTAGTAATCTTCAAGAGAATTCTCCTATTATTGATGAAGTACCTTTAGAAGATCCAACTGATGATGAGACTATTCAAACTCAAACTAATAATGTTCCTATTGCTATTAATTGTAATGTCAAAGACAACATCACTAGAAGTGGAAGAATATCTCAACCACCAGTATGATATAATCTGTATTGGACTTAAGAACCTAATATGTATTGACCTCCCAGAAGAAGAGATGTAGTGGTATGACTACTTATCATTAATACATAATTATTATTCATTGTTTTGTCCTTGTATGTAACTTATATAACTGAGTTGTTTACTCTATCATGTTTCTACTATTATTACTAAGAGAACTTGTCAACCAACTAAACATATAGTAACAAACAATACAATAATACCTGATCAATAGCATCAACAGTAGCTCCAGACTGGATTAATAGATCAGCTGTTTCAGTATGTCCATTAATAGCAGCATACATCAAAGGTGTAATATTGGGCTAAATAATCATAATAATATAAGACATAAGATATAAATATAGTGGTACATAACAACATGTGACATACAGTAAAAGACATCATTACTCACTACAGTTGCTACAACAGTTAATATAATACAGTATATGTGGTATGTTTTGTGGGTATAAATTTTCACAATTTTACCCAAAATTCATATTCCTGAAAAAAATTTTCACGAATTAAGATAGATCTATTTTGTGGTGAAGTGTATTCAACAAATCATTACTAGGTGTGACTTCCCAATCATTAATGGGTGTGGTGTAATAGTTACAATTACCTACAGTACAAACGTGTTCTCGAGGCATTATCAACGATGACTACTTCATTCTCTGTGGACTCTATAATCTGTAGTCACCATATTTATAAAGAAATTTGGACAACATTTGGACACTATTCCTAAGAGAAATCCTTTCGTCCAAAGAATAACCAGGTAATGTACATGATCTGTGCACTACCACTGTCAAACGATTTTGTGACAACATAACAGTTGGCACGTCCATTTTTTTAAGAAATATAAATGTTAGTGGTTTTTTAATTTCGCGGAATTTGCTCAAATCACAAAATTCATGAAATTAAATCCCCATGAAATATACCACGTATACAGTATTATGTAGTATATGACTTTATACTCAACTATGTACCATATTAACCTGATAATAAAATATTAAGACAAAGTATCAAAAAGGTACTAAACAATGTATAGGTATTATGTAATGTAAACAGTGACATAGAGGACAAAGCAGCAGAATAACTCTATGTACATATAATAGATGAGGATCAATCTATAACTTATTAATGATAAGTTGTTATTAATAGCAAAATGTTAATGTAAACAATGTAATTAAATGTACCTCAAGTTAAATCTATAACAATTGGTATTAAAATTAAAATAGTAACTAGCAGATTACTTGTAACTAAAGATATTATAGATCATTGCTATATATGGTAATGATGACATGTTCATATAATAAAAAGGATATGATGACAAGGAGCTTACTACTCTTACTGTACATAGTTGATGACAAATATTTTATCAAATAAAACAAGTAACACTTTGATATTAATATATGGAGTATGAAATGAACAAAATTTATTAAAGAATATATTCAAAGATTGAAAACAGGTCAAGAGCAAAGAACAACTTGTGACAACTCTTAGTTTGATCAAATAACATTGTCATAACATATTTAATCTCAGATGTTGTTATCTTTAGGTATAGCTGTACTTGTTATAGTACATGTACATGTACTCTGGTACATAACTACAATGATGAAGACTATACTACTGACTGTTTCCTAAGTACATGTACTTGTACCTCATTACTAATACTATATACTTATTAATGGAATAAAGACAGAGGAAGTATTTTCTAATTTAGACTGGAGTAGTCAAGAGACAACACTAACCATCTATCCATATATATCATGTATCTATCTACATTTATTCAGATATTAAAACATCCATTTATACATCCATTTATCAATCTATCCTTCAATAGATCAACATATTAATTAACATATATACATTTCACAATATAATCATATCATTCACTTCTGTAAACCATATTCCATCTAATAACACAATAACTACCACTGCATGATATAAAGAGATATGACTAATTACTATGACTGGACATTTTATGTTGCATATGACTTAATACTCCACCATTTATCTTGGTATTGGAGTACTATGACAAATTATCTAAACTGTAGCTTGACTAGTATATTTGAATGTAACCATGTTATCATATGTAACTCTTGTGAGCACAGAAGTTTGATAGACAGTATAGACAGAAGAGTATGAGTTATGTTTTAGCTCATAAACAATGATAACAGTGACAACATAGTTCAGAGATGAACATGAAAATAATCTAGTTCATTGAGGAAACAGAGTACATCTATACACATTATGGGTCCATCAAAAGTTTTACAAGCAAAACATTTTTAGTAGGAGCAGTATTAAAAATGGATAAACAATGTCAACATATTATCACCTCAGGTTAGTATATCAGGACATCTTTAGGGGAATGTGGGCATTTGTCCCCTTGGGAAAACTCCACCCATTGACAAATTTCATATTCCAATTTTATGTAAATATAAACTAATCAGTATATATATGAGGCTATATATTACACATAAACAAAAACAAAAACAAAGTCAAACATCAAGTTATCAGATACATGTATGTAGTAGAAGGTAGGTTATATGTGCATATGCAAGCAAGCTATAGCTTTTAATATCAGTCAGCTGTGACTTAACTGTCAATGTACTATGTAGGTCCCAATAATGTGTTTGTACAGATCATTGACACTTGCATAGTACATTGACAGTTAGGTCATAACCTGTATTACTACTGTATACATACCAAAGTACAAATTAATTTCTCCAAAATCAGGAATAACATAAAAAATTGCTCAGCAACATAGGATACACAGTCAATAATCATAATATATACCTGGCAGATGTACATTATGTTTGTGTCATTGCTCAAGAACATAGGATACAAGCATAATTTATACCTGGCAGATGTAAATTATGTTTGTGTGAAAACAGTCGCAGATTCTACCAAAATCTGTCAAATCATTTGAAATGCAAAAGCCAAACTTTTTCAGGGGAGAATGCCCCTGGACCCCCTAGTTTCTCATGTGCAAAGCACGCAGATATCACTTCGCCCCTCCCCTCCTCCCACTCTCCTATTATATTACATTTTGCACCCCCCTAGGCCAAAAACCTGAAAGAAACCCTGTAACTACCTCGTACTTATGCAAGAAAAGGAATCTACTGACTTAAATCCAATATCTTGATAGTAATGACATGATATGTAATTCATAGTTATAATGACAGATCAATGAATAAAAAGATCCTTTAAGTTCTCACATTAAAGAAATCAACATCTGATACAAGACTTTCTGATCAGTTTTAGGTTTTATATTCAGTATTTTCTACTAATATATTTTAATGACCTTTACATATTGTCTGTCTAATGTAGTGATCTAAATAGACAGTATCCACAATATGAGAGAAGTGTTAGTATTAACTAAAGTCAAGTATACATATTATTAAATAATGTTACATAATACAATAAGTATATTCAAACAGTAATTATTATTATCTAACACTTACATCATCAGTTGAGTTTGGATTAGCGCCTCCTCTAATTAACTCAGAGACCACATTAGAATGCCCACTATCAGCTGCTGAATGTAAAGGAGTCCATTGGTTCTAAATTAAGAGTATAAGATAATGTTATTTAATTACTGCTATATTTCACACATGACAATAATCCATTAACCATATAGCTAGTATGATATCATAACTGACACTATAAAGTCATATTATGATAGTACATTACTTAATATATAACATTAACTGAACTGTATCTGAGACAATGTAAGTTTATAGAGATGATCTTAGAGTCAACACAAGTACTCAGTTCACTTGTAACTAACAATTGGCTGGTTTAATTATGTTTACACAATGTTAATTAACTGGAGCTAGTATGTCTACACTTCAGTATATGATTATATCTTATTGTCTATATAGTATACTACAAATAGTATAAATTGTTTGAATTATAGAGTTATTATGATGAGATATAGTAAGTATATGTTATGTAGTTTGATATTAATAACATATTCCATCAATATACTAGTATAACCTCTGTATAACATACTATTTGTATGATATATCTACTGATAGTTTGATAGTAACTCTGTTAGGATTGTGTTGATGAGCTATTAATATTGGTTCATTAAATGTATACTGTCTTCACATGATACATGTATGTGTGTGTCACTACTATATATTATATGATATGATGATATTTATTAACTTACAAAGTCAAGACTATGATAATTTGGATTTCCTCCTCTTCTTAAAACAACTTTGACATCATTAACATCACCAGCACGTACTGCAGAATACAAATCTTTATCCTATTATAAAGATAGTGTTCATATATCTCATGTATTGCAGTATATAGTGAGTATACAAATCAACTCTTACAATTATAACACTACTAGGTAGACATATATCTACATAATAATACTGATATGTAAATAGTATCACATGATATGATATAATGATAGAAAGGTTATAAACTTACGAGTTTGTCTTGTTGTGATGACATCTTTAAGTCTGTACTCTTCTAAGGACCTGTAGATAAACAAGTAATAATTATAGTAATTAGGTGGGTGTGTACTGACTATATAAAGTATTACTATATATTAGTACATCAGTAGTCTTGTCTCATTGTATGAGGAAGATTCCTTTGTTTGTTTCAAATATTTAACTTGTTACAAAGTGAAAGCAATATCTTTTGAGATTAACAATGATTCTAGTATCTAGATATGAAAGGTTTATGAAGTAAGCCTCTTATACACATTACTAATGTTAGGATGGTAGAAGGCTATAATAATATTCATTTACAACACCTCCCATAATTGCATTCCTTAGCTAGGACACAAAAGTCAACCAGAGTTACCAGACTACAGTGCACATAAACAGAACCAAGATAGGAACCAGTCTCATAACATTATTTGAGTATGTATAATGTACTTAATGGTATTAACAATACATTTAGGGTTTAGGGTTTGAGATTTATATTCTCAAATAGTTACACTCTCTGGTAAAGCCTACAAAACAGTATCTTTACAGATTTAGATTAAGTTAGTACATATAGCTGAAACTAAAGATATGCTATACCAGACCTACTTATCATTTGAGTCTATCTCTGGGGACAAGAGTAGGGTTGGACCTGGTTCATGAGACTACTCAGTTCTATATTATATTTTAATACAAAGTATGTTCAATTCAACAACACTACTACTATATTTAGTATAGGTAAGAAATGTAACATATAACGTATTAGTATTTAAACAATAACTTGAGGTACTGGACCCAGTACATATAGTAACATGTAACGTTTCAGTAAATACAGTTTATCAGGTACACTGACATATTAATAATACTTACCACGTTTTGTTGAGTAAGGAAGACTATACTGTAATGAATGATGTCCTGATCTTGAAGACTACTCTATATCCTAGCCTTGAGAAACTAGTTGTCAGTGCGTTATTCTTTATCACTAAGAGATACGCCCACTACTTAAAATACAAGGAATTCTAATTAACCTTGAGTAGCCCCACCCTTATCTAGTGTAGTAGAAGTATGTTTGTATTTGTATACTTCTTAATCATTAAGAGATATGACCATTACTTGAATGCCAGGAATTGTAATTAATCTGGAGTAGCCCCACCCTTACTTTCTATTCAGAAAGGTTGGGAAATGACGGATTAAGTGTGTATTGAGTGGACAGGAGTAAGTCCATATTGTCACAATCAATGTATGAATATCACCTGATAAATAGACATGATAAGTCTGTAAATACCTCTTACTCCTAAACAGAAAATTAGTTTTTATTTGACCAACATCACAATGAATTACCAATAATTCACAGTTAATTTACATCATGTTTACATTGATATAAAATAATGAGCAGAAAGGCAGTCTTCATTGCTATTAATAATGATTCAAGAGCAAGGCTCACAGCATATGCTTCAAACATTCTAGAGAGTTCCTTAATAAAGGCCTTTACCAGCCCTTCTGAGGGGACCTTGAATAGAATAGATTCCTTGTCCACTGAACACCTTCAGGATAGCAGGACTCAATTGTCCCAATACACTCATCACTCGAAAGATCTCCCCAAGTGAAAGATGCCTTGGACAAAGGCTGGTAATGCTGGAACCAGTCATTGATGCACAACTGAATATCTGATAAAAGATCTGATAAAAGATTAGATGGTGTCCCATCAAGAACATCAGGAGAGTATCCACTAGACTCATTACTTGAGACTCTAGTATGTAATAACAAGAAGTTATTACTTTACTGTTAAACAATGTCTATAAGTCAGTAGTTATTATATGTATTTATATACTCACTTCATTTATAGTGAACAGATCTATATATCTTCTACAGCACTCTTAATTACATCAACATCACTGTTACGAGCTGTATTATAATGAAACTACTTCAAAAATAGAGAAAAACATATTATATTTGAAAAAACTGATAGTAGTATATTAGAATATATCATATAATATAAATATATTAATACCCAACATAGATGATATGTAATCAATACATGTATCCATGTATATAATGTACATGTACTTTACTCATAGTCTACTCCTGTTTTATCTACTAATATTTAACTGATAATAACATGTACTAACATAATACAAGTTTACTTGAACATCATGTAACATCATGTAGACAGTTATATAGTGACTATAATTAAATAATAAGACTATAGAGTTAATAACATCATTATGATATTAATTAGTTTAGTGAGGAATTCTAATTAAGACTATTTAGTATGTTATGAATATTATTAATACTTTGGGTGACATTCAAAGTGTGTCAATGATCTTTCATACAATATGTTAGACTACATATTAAGTGATCATTTCTATATATTATTGTTCTATTGTTCTATGTAATTATTAAAGTTATCTAATACTACATGTAGTAATCATTGACTCTACCTCTACACTAATAGACCTAATATCACAGTGTGTTTATTGTCAGGACTAGTTTAATGTACCATTACTTGTATCATACACACACATAGTGTCAACCTGTGAACTCAATCATACTAACATTGAAGTATATACTATCATTATATAACAATGTCTGTCTATCTACTACAGTCATAGCTATAGTCTACAGTCACATATACTAGGATCAGTTAATGGTTTATACTATTAACACAACACACACACATATATATACTGCAGTCACCTACCAGTATCATAGATGGCCCAGACATTATCTTTTAGTACTTGCTTTCTTTGTCATTAAGAACCACGCCACTAAAATGGTTTATTAGTAATAATACAATAACTCAAGTCGTAAGTGCGCTCCTGGTACTATACATGTACTAGATATATAAAGTACTCTAATTATCTATCATAACATGCATTATTAGTACTCTATTATATAAAGTACTTTATAAGTATCTGTTAACAAGTTAGTGGTTTTATGGCGTGTTTAAATAAGAAACTTAAGTGTTTGTGGTAACACGACATTGTATACAGTCGATAATACACATTGTAATTGATAATATATTACATAACACAGACATATACTCCATTTTAGAGTCAGTGATAATATACAGGTACTAGATATATAAAGCATCTTTACTCTTCATTCAGAAAAGGTTAGGAAATAATGTGTTCAGTGGACGTTGAGTTGACAGGAGTAGGTCCGTATTGTTGTTTAATCTCACAATCAATGTATGAATATCACCTCATGAATAGACATGATAAGTCTGTAAATAACTCTTATTACTAAACAGAAAATTAGTTTTTAATTGACCAGCAAATTTCATAATTAATTGCCAATAATAACAATTAATTTACATCATGTTTTCATTGACATGAAAGTTATATTAAATAGTAATTGTCTATTGGAATTCTTTACAAGACTTAAGATGATGCATAGAATCCTTAATATGGCAATATCTTCTGTGTCTTTATTTCATGATTAGATTTATTAACAAGTATAGATCATTGATAATTTTGTTATTTACAAATTAAACCATTCTCTGGCCCAATAGTTAAAATAATAGTATGTCTTCCCTTATGTCAGGTTATGGATCATAAATAATTTAATACTCATTACTTTAACGTGATAACAACATCCAAGATACATTCTTGTGCCATCTTGTAAGAGTTTACTATAGAGGTCAATGAAAAAAAGTTCAATGTTTCTCATATTGCACCTCTTATACTGTACTGTTTATTCTTGTTACACATATATCAATTGAAAATTTGAAGTAAGAACTAAACAATGATATTCACCTGAAGCTCAGATACATATAAGTTTTCCAGAAAAACGGTTACAAAACAGGTCATTTAGTCATTATCTCTTTTTCATCATAGTAGTATATTATAAACTTTAGTTTGGTACTACTATGTATCCAAGTAGTCCTAGTTTTTCTGCTAGTGATGATAACAACTTTCACTTTAGAATATATAGTGTGGAAACATTAATTGACAATGCACCAACTATGACAAACATCTATATATTATACATTTCATGGACAATATATCATAGTCTAGTACTAGTATGTATCTGAGCTTCAGGTGAATATCATTGTATAGCTCACACTTTAAACTCTCGATTGGTATATGCATAAAAAGAATAAACGTACTGTATAAGAGTTGCAATATGAGAAAGATAGAACTTTACATGTGGAACGGGATTTACCCCGGAAGTTGTCGTTTCGATTATTAGTGAGTATTAAATACTTGAGATCTTTACGTGAAAAGTCTATTAATATTAATATCTTAACATTATCTACATGACAGTTCATATTAGAAGAATGCAGAAAACTACTTATTTACATTCATTTAATTAGCTAGTCAATCAATTATTATAATTATTATTGATAGTTGACAGTAAATTTATATCACATAGACAAGAAGGTTGTATTAAAATGTATCTGTCCATTACAATTCTTCAAAAGATGGTCCATATTGTCTTTAATATGGTACCATCTTGTAGGTCTCCAATCTGTGATATAATTTATTAACAACTACATCATTAATCAATGTTGTCTACAAGTTAAACTATTTGTTGGTCTATTAAGTATTAATGTGTGTTTCCTCATGTTTATTAGGAAGAGTTAAGTTTTAAATCATTTATAAAGAATACAATTACTTCCCAGGTATTTTAAAGTGATGTAATATAAACTAAATATTACTGGATATACCAAAGGATTGAAATAAAGGAGGACACATCCTGATTGTCTAATGTAATATTTGCTACTAACAACCAAAAGATGTATAATATCAAATATTTTCATAATAAACAAAACTCTTCTATTTTCAGTTTCTCCATTATCTCATAGTGAATAAAATGAAGGTAGTTCCCAGAACTTTTGTGGGTGACCTTCAATTAATAAAGAGATTGAACAGTTAGTGTTGGCCAATTTGACCTTGGTAGTGTGTCCAGATTGATTTCTCTGCACCATTGTTTTGTAAAAACGTATTTGCTCATAGTTGATAATCACTCTAAATGCCAGAGATCTGAAAGGTATCATCTACATCAACTTCTACAACAAATGAAGTCTTATGGCACATTTTCTCTGTTGTTGGTTACCCCAACAGCTTGTGCTTGATAATGACCCTCAATTTACATCCCAAGAGCTCACTATCTTTCTTCGTAATAATGTTATAAAGCATTTCAAGTTCACTTCTTATCACCTGTTAACTAATGTTGCTGTAGAGAGACTGGTACAAATAATTCTCTCAAGAAGGGGAAGAAAGAAGGTCACTCTAGTCAAAATACACTGTCTAATTTTTTTTTGTATTACCAAGCAAGTTCACACTCAACAACTGGTAAAGTTCCCTCTGAACTAATGCTATGAAGAACAGTACTGGATTTGTTGAGGCTTAACACACTGACTAAATTTAGTCACCACTTACCAATAAGGTCTACAGAAAAGTAATCACGATATCCATTGATGTAAGACAGTTTGAAGTTGGACGACAAATATTGGTTTGTAGTTACTGTGATACGACCCCTCATGAATTAATAGAAATAGTTAAGAAGAAAGGTTATGTTATGTTTATGGTAGAAATAGGAGATTGAGTTATTTACTTCATAGAAATCAAAGCATAGAACTTGATGATATATGGGAATATCCTGGCAGTAACACTATTCCAGAATATCAATCTTGTTTAGATCAGAACCCTCTTTCTGATTAGTCAGACAGTCAGACTGAGACAGCCAACTTAGACAGTTGTTTAACCGACACTTCTTGACGTTACCCTCAACATGTTCGTCATCTGCCAGATCGATATTATTTAAACATACTGTGCTCATTGGCAAATAGTTAATGTATATTGCATTTCATCATGTATTGTTGTATTATTTTGTAAGAGAGAAGGAGTGTAGTGGATCTTAGTTGTGATATTATTATATGAATATTGTTATAATTTGAGCATGCTCAGTTTTCTATTGATTTTCACGTTTATTCTTTTGCTCTCTCGTGTTTGTTGTTCTTTGAGTTGTATCCTAATAAATATTTGATAATAGTAAACAAAGATATGACAGAATGGTCTTCAGAATTGTTAATTCTAGAAGCTGTTTCTACCTTCTTAATTCTCTGTTGATACAAGGCTTTCTATAAACCAATGGGAATGATGATACAATCAAATCATTTAGATCACAAATTGTTTTTGAGTTATGATCATTACTGGTACTTGTCATCACTATAGCATACATACCCTTTAGCATAATCTTAATGTTGTCTTTTATGAAATTGTTTGACCAATAATAAACTTGTTGATTAGAAAAGAATAAGTCATTTTTATCTAATAAACAAGGTCTAGATCTATCTATTGTATTAAATAAAACAAACACAAAGACAGACAATGAAACGTCTCTTCTACAATATTTGCTGGTAGGAATTCACTAACCATTATGAAATAATCTGATATGTCTGATCATGTATATGTCAATTGCAGCACATATACCAGGTCATTAATTTCTGGGTATTGGAATACCTGATAGATTAAACTTAGTAATTAAGGTATTTCTTGTGAACTTGATATAGGAGGTGTCATCTTATTAAGTTTTAAAAAATTTAAGGATTAAAAAAAGATTCTTGAAAACACAACTATAACAAAAAAATTTGAGCACAGAAAACATAAGAAAAACTTATAGAGACCTTTATATGATATGTCTGCCATTTTTGTGACAGAATTATTTACTTTTATCATATAAACTTACGGAACCATTTGTCTACTAAGTACAGCATTGTATACTAGTTATATATACATTGGTCATCAATTAAGTTATGTACTAGCCATAAGGATCACTTTATCCAGGATATGCACTATATGTGATCAAAAGTATCCTTCACTACAAAGTGTTAGTATTGACCATCACAGAATGGGATCAGTAATTAAAGTTAATACATCATATAAAATAGAACACATTAATTAAATGAGTCAAAAAGGAAAACATAACAATTTTTGTCATAGTTCTATTACATGTATAATTAAATTCATTTTCAGACTTAGTTAAGTTTGGAAAACCAGAAACATATCTTCTATTATCCATTCCATATTCTTTGCTGAAAAAAATTATAATATCTGCTGCCCTTCATCAACTTTTCCCACAAACCTTCTATCCTCAAAACAAGTTGGTGTATAGCTATTAGCATGAATTCCTCTTTTTATGTCTCAATTCTACATTCTGCAAACTTAGAAATCATATTAAGTATAATAACATCAATTCACTCTTCCATTTTTTATCTTCCTAGTAGCTATCATGACTTAGACCGTCTAATGAAAGTTTTTTTCCTTAAATAACTATCACAATTCATATAACGTCATCTTCAAATCTTCAAATCTACTTATCAATTATCTTGATTCATTGACCTTTAATAATCAACAAAACTACCAATTTTTCTAATCTGTCTCTCCATCAATTATTTTTTATTTTGTTTTGCTCCAGTGGGTCGAACAGTAGAAGAACTTGCAAGCAGGGCATTTATTGTGCATGCTACTTGCTTTATTATCATTTGATGATCATGATAATAGGAAGATAGAAGAAAGTGTTGGCTAGTGAGCTCTCAAAAGCAGTTCTAGATGTCTTAAAGAAAACATGTGTGATGAAAAAGTAGTTATATAGTGGATTTTGTTGTTAATATAGAACTGGTCTAAGTGATCCTCAACATATGATGAAGACAAAGAAACTTACAAGCATTAATATATGCATCTATCATTTTGATTTTGATTGATAATAATATAATGGCTTTCATTCAGTTTATTAAATTAATTCCAGGTCTTGAAACTGTGTTTGTTGATTCAAAGAAAAAGTGCATGCATTGGACACCTCAAAACCTTGTAATGACAGAGTCACAAAAGGACAGTTGAAATTGTACCACATATTTAGCTGTTTGTGCAGAATCAGTTAATAGTTCAATGATGCAGGAGATTAACACAATTTAAAAATGGCTTGACTGGAGCTCACACTGACTTTCAGTCTCTTTCAGCAGAATATGCAGAACAAGAAATATCTAGACTTTTAAGAGAGAGTTTTGGCAGAAATTCCAATGCAAGCAGATGGACTGCAATACATTTCTCTTCTTCCATGTAAGGAATTAATTCTGTCAACTTTGCTGTTTAAACACACATCTCTTCATCATTTCTTCCATAGTTGGAAGTAAGCTTGAGGTGTAAGAGTTGAATGATAGAACCCTTACTATTAGACCAAAATGAGAAGTATATTTCATTAAATGTGCCTCTCATATTGTACTCGCAGTAAGGACTCTACTTTCTGCCCTAGCGAAAGGTTTTACGATGCTTTCTCTGGACACACCTTAAAGTCACACCCAGCAATTATTTGGGTGGAGTTACAAGAAACATCGTGCTAGACTGGTAAGTTTCTAGTTGAGTATCTGTGATATTGACGGTATATTATATTGTTTTATGAATCATTTACTTATTAAATGTTGCTATACTAGGATATGTGATCGTGTCTTGGTAAAGTAAAATAAAAAGGTAAGACAATATGTAATTGGTAATATTTCAATATTTATTTATAATAACTGTGATGAGATATGATAGAGAGATCAGTGTTGTATATATGGATTACTTTTGAACATGTATACTATTAACTTACATAATGTAACTTTGTGTGGTATATTTCAAAGTAATGAAGGATGTGTAATGGTGTTTTGCAGATGTTATACCAAAATTGTGTCTGGTTCTTTTTTGTCTAGCTTGGCAAACTTCACACTGTGGGTAAACTCCATATGATGTCTCCTTTCTAATAAGTTGAGGAAACGTTCACTCAGTTAGTCTCATAGGGAGAACTCTTGTTTGTGCTATATGTCTCCATAATATAACACCAACTGATCAGACTTATCAATACCTCCCTTATACAACTTGTAATTGTCTATCATCACTGGTTCTGTCTCAACTCCTTCTGTAACTGCTCTGGTTCTGTGTCACTTTTCCATCATATCATCTGTGTGGAATGTAGATATCATGTGTACCATCATCTGTGTGTCATTCAGTCCCTTCCTATCTTTTCTTACTGTCCTAAAAGCCTCAAATCTTTTCTGTTTTAGGTCCAAGAAGAGGGTAATGATGATTAATAGTTATCTGTACACTCTGTGACTATTGTTAGAGAGAGATGATACTATAGTTTCATGACTACTTGGTGAGCAAGCCTTTTCTTAGCTGAACCATCATTTTCTTTCCCTAGTAACATCAGTTGTATTATTCATAGTAAGCTATGTATAGATTTACCTGTATATAACTTGAAATTGTACATATAACCATTTTTTGCATTAACTACTATGCATGCTTTGACACACCATTTGTGTTTTTGGGCATATACTGAATCCAATTAAAGTCTACTGTTATATCTTATTATCCTCTCATCAGCAGATAGTTCCTGATCAAGGACATATGTGGACTGAAAATGCCTTTACTATTAAATCAAGGAGTGGCCTTATCTTGTAAAGCTTATCATAGTCATCATTGTTATGATCGGATTGCTTCTATATATTGTTGAGATGGAAGAACTTTATCAACTGTTCAAAGACATGTACCGAAGCTTTCATTATAAAATGGCAACTTGGTACTCCAGTAAGATCTGTTATATAAATTGGTACATAAACTTAGATGTAGTTATATGTAAGTATATGTTTATATGTTTATATGTATTATGTGTAAATAATACTAAACTAGTACATAGTAAAAAATTGCTTAAATATTACTTCACTGTAGAGACCCCATTACTCCCATATGGTGATAATAATAGCCAGTAATAGATCTACCTCTTCTCTTTGTATAGGATTTCTTATCCATTCATGACCATGTGCTGTGGGATTGTCATTCAGATGAACTTTACATGATGTAAGCACTTGTTCTGCATATCTAACTGTCTCTGTATACATTAAATTTTTTACTTCTTATGTCAAAAAGAGGTTGAAGAAATCCACTGGTAACTTCCCACTCATGTCAACAGTAAGAGGAGGTGAAGTAATAAATGGATGTACTGAGGAGAGAAAGCAAATAAGAAGAATGAAATACTTCATTATTTATTTTTATATTGTGTATACATACTTGTATGGGGAGGGGGAAATTACTAGGCGTGGCTGAACTAAGTGGAACACTGGGAACGGAAGTCGTGGTTTGATGTGGTAAGTTGTTGCCATAGTCTATTAGCGAATCTGTATACTCACTGCTAGATTCATCGACATAACTATTAAAGTCGCTATCAGATGGAATATAGCACGATGAACAGTCGATGTAAGCCTTTAGATATTTGGAACGATATATCCTTTAGTTGCTTGCAAAGTAAAACTGTTTGAATACGTTACATGTGAATTTTAATATGATATGGTGGTTGTTGGGCTACTGTCTAAACCTAAGTGATTGCAGTTGTTGACTATTACAGAGAAAAATCAATAAAACAAGTATGTGATAAGTTGGCAATTATGTTAGTGTAGTTTCATATAGACAGCTTTACTCTTAATTTTACATGTTTAACTGAGTAGTATTAGTTTAACTATATACCCATTTCATTTTGGCCCTGTATTTATCAGTAAATCTTGCCTTCCCTAGTTACTCCATTTCATCAAAAGCTCATTTTTTCTACTCAGTTTAGAAGTGTCAAAGTGTCTTGTAACTTTAAAACTTGAACCTTAAACTTGTACATGAACATTTAAAACAGCAAGCTAAACAGTCGTAGAATAATAAGAGATACTAATTGATATTAGTGCCAAAATAGTAGCCATTCCTGATTGAATAAGTGAAAGTCATGAACACTTCAGATGTGGAACACAATTACTAACAAAAAGCTTAATTAATGATGTATGTGTTTGTATCCTTTACATGTAGTTCCATATAATGTTACTAAACTTAATCACATTAACAAAAGTATGTATGAACTGTAGATTACTTGTGTACATATAAATTAATTAAAAGTGTTATGATTACTACTTTTCCATGTTCTTAAAAACTCTAACTTGACTATTGACACATTATATACTACACAAGATATGATAAGTTAATTAGAGGAACAAAGTATGTTAGCATGTTTGTTTGTGTCTACATATGTATTTTGAACTTTGTACTTTTATGATGCTAATGTATATACCTGTCTTATAAGAGGATACATTTATAGGAGATTAATAGATCCATATGTTATAATAAGTCAAGTTTTTTGTATATTCATACTGATTAATTACTTCTAATAATTCTATGATTTATTCCTTTCACATACTTTTAAGGCAAAATACAAAGAATACATGCAACATTGTTTATTTAAAGATATTGATACTATAGAATCTCTATTACACTAATAAGTCACCTGTAATAGCAGTTCCATTCATGTTGAAGCGTTAACTATAGTTAATGAAATAATACACATAAATGGAGACACAAATCTTTTAATTTTACAATTTCCTTTTATGGCAAGTATTCCAATTTTGTCACAGGAATAATGAAATGGAGTCAGAACTCACAGACAAGCACATCAAATTCCAATAATGTACAAAGAATTTCTAAAGACCTCATGATGTTTCATAATTGATTTTAATTTAACTATACATGTAGAGGAACATATTATCATTTACTTTGTGGACATTTTTCTAAAACATTGAATAGTATGACTACCTTGGCGTTCAAAAGAGTTCGGTCACCCACGCGGAAGTTGCATTATTTTAGTTTATTTAAATTAACCACAGCTACAAGTGTAGTGCTTCTGTGCTGTTAAAGCTATTTTTGAAGAGAAGGCTTAACAGGGAGTGGTATGGAGTCTGTTACAGTTACATTAGAAGTTGGAGAAAATTTATGGTAAGTATCGTCTGTGTTTTAAACTAGGGATGATGTTTATTACCGTGTTTTACGGCAAAAACAAATAAAATAATACCTTATGTAAGTAAATATGTCTAGTACATTGCGTGCCCACCCCTTGCTTTAATAACAGCTTCAATTCTTCGTGGCATTGATGAGACAAAGTTTTGTATTATCTCTGTTGGTATATTCTCCCAAAGATCATTTAGGGTGTCCCATAATTGAGAGAGAGTTGTTGTTGGCAATTTCTCCAGTTTTCTCTCTAAATAATCCTATAAGTTTTCCTTTGGGTTTAAGTCTTGAGATTGAGCTGGCCATGTAGTACAATTAACATCGTTTTTGTCCATTCAATCTGTTATTAGATGAGCCTTGTGTAAAGATGCATTATCATGCATGAAGATGTAGACCAAACCTCTTATTGATCAGGCTGATGGGCTCATTGCATTTTGTAGTATTTCTGAATACTCTATCCATCTTGCCTTTGACTTGTACTAACATACCCTTTTCATTGCTACAGATGCATCCCCACACCATCATACTACCGCCACCATGCTTTACTGTGCTCTGTATATAGTCCTCATTAAATTCTTCTGATAGTCTACATTGTATGTACATTCCACCAATGCTATGGAAGAGATTAAACTTGGACTCGTCATACCATACAACTTTCTTCCACATATCCTCTGTCCAGTCCCTGTGATCCTTTGCCCATTGGAGATGTTGTTGTTTGTGTCTTGGCAGTAACAATGGTTTCCTTCTTGATATTCTACCATTTAATCCAGCATCTATCAGTCTTCTCTTCACTGTACTTGAGGAAGCCATGACATTATCTTCCTCCTTCCATATATTTTTCAGAATAGGTGCTGTTAGTTTATGATTTCTGATTGACTTTAACACGAGACTTCTATTTTCTCATTTTGAAGACAATTTAGGATATCCAGGTCATGGTTCATCAGTTACTGACTTATTTTTCTTGTATATTTTGATGATGTCATTTATGTATTCTTTAGTATTTTTAATTGTTTTGAAATACTTCTAGCTAGATAGCAGTTTAAGCTGGTGCAAAGCTATAATTTAACTTTTCTGGAACTCACTGGTGGGTTTTCCTCTGGGCATGTTGTAGTCAGCTATTTACTAATTGTTTCCAGATACTTGTCTCCAAGTCAAGGACTTTAAACGAGTTTATAACTGCTACTCTAATTGCTTTTCTGTAAAGAGCTGTTGATAAACGCAACTGAACAGCTGTAAGATGTTCTGTTAAGTACTGCGCATTGTCTAAGTAAATAAGCTTAAGTACTATTTTTAATAAGAAACACGTGGGTAGCTGTACTCTTTTCAGGGCCACTGTTTAAAATAGATGATGAAAGATACTTAAAAATACTATACCTATATCAATTACTAATAGTATCTAGCTGTATAACTTGTTTTTGGAGAATGTCAACACTCAAACATACACTCATTATTGTGTACATATTCAACATTTACTAGAGATTTGTATATATGTACCTGTAGATATTGAATCATAGGCTCATAGTCATAAATAATTTTTTATAAATTGTTTCATAGTTATATTTACAGTTTATAAAGTGAATATGTCTACTATATAAATGTTGTTCAAGAAAAAATTTTATATGTATGTTGTTCAAGACAACTATATTTTAGCTATCATTGTATACTTTCTGCAGTATATGTACATTTTGAAATTAATTACAAGATATTATATCAGTAACTAAGATGCAATTGTGACTTAAAGCTTCAAAGACATTCATGTTGTAAAAGTTTTTTCAACAAGTGTACATTATGTACAATACATAAAATGAAATACAAATCACTAACAATTAACAAAACATACTTCTAACACACTAAGATTTATAAAGGTTAAGCAAATCAATTATGAGATAAATTAGAACAATTAAGTGAAAACAAATCTACAGAAAAATATCAAAAAAAATTGTACCAGATAATACAACAACAAGATCATTAATTCAAAACCTAGAAAAAACAAAAAAAATACAAAGTCATCAAAATTAGTATTGCAAAATAACAGATCGTATAGTAAATTACTTTGGTTGTTTATACCTTGATTGTACTTGATTGAATGAATGAATATTTAGATATTTCATAATGTTTGCTTAAATCAATTGCATGTAGCTGCTATTATATGAAATGACTCAATTTGTGACGAAAGAATAGGTAGTCCCTCAAATATGTTCATCAAACAAGTGTTTGATGGACATAATTATTTGAGGGAGTATCATTGTCTATTATTGATCTCATTCTTTCATAAAATGTCAGATTAATCAGCTGTTTGACAATATCCTGGTTTGAGAGCAAGAGAAAACAACATTAAATGAATCATACTGTTGACATGCAAAATTATATTAAAAAATTGATGACGTAAGTACAGTATTTAATCAATTATTTGAACACAGTCAGTATTATAAATATGGAAACTTGTACCATGGTTCAAATCAATATAACACTAAATTCTTCACTCAAAGCAATGTTTCAAAACTAGCTTTTAGAAAAAAATGAGAATGGTAAATAATAAAAGTTAGCAATTTATGCACCAGATGTGACATCTGGTGCATAAATTGCTAACATTACTCATTCCAATAGTTGATCTAATATGACCAAATATAGTATTGTCTTGAATAGCTTTTACCCATGGTTAACTGGACTATATATTCTAATTTTATATATATATGATATTGACTCTAGCATAGTGTGATGGTGGAAAATGGAGACAGAATCTATTCAATTTTTGAGATCTGGACAGAATACAATTTAAGTGTTTGCATGTATGCAGTTGATTTTTCAAAGTAATTGATATATTCTAGTGATTATTTTTTCTTGATATTGTAATTGAAATTGACATTTATTAAGTGGAAGTGGTGATTGATTTTTCTGTCATTGATGTTTACTACTATGTATTTTTTCAGGTACTAATGTGTTGAGTATATGTGAAAGAGGCTTTGAAGCCATTTCATTATTATTTTCTATTAACATTATCAAAGCAGCCATTCTACTAGCCCATGTTTGTCAAAATCATTTGCTCTCAATCTATTTTGTGATCCTCACATTTGTTAAGCTCCAAAGCTGTCCATGTATATATGGCTTCTCATTGTGATTAAATTACATGTAATACACTAAATACCATGGACAGTTTGGGAATATTAAGTTAGTGTGGTAGCTACAAATGAGACAACAGTTTATTGTATATAACACTTATGATCCTAACTTTGTTGTATTATAACTGATCAAGAAGTAGCCTCGTACCCAGGTGTTCTAGCAAAGAGTTTAAGCCTGGGTACGAGGCTAATCAAGAAGGTTCAATCTTGCAGAGGTTAGTCATGAAACAAATTTACTTTTAGAATTCTGAATGTAATATAATATTGAAAATATTGCCTTACAGAGACAGTCACTAATTACTGAATTTTAGTTTGCTATTAAAAGGAAGAGCAAACTTAAAGTAATTAAAAGTAGTGTATATTCATATTTTCATGCAGTCTTCCATAGACCAACAGTTTTGTACTCCATCATCTGTCCTAGCTTTGTCACACTCACCTTCACTGTTATCAGTATACACTTTGGTTCTTGGTAGAATGAAGTTTCATAATCCTCAGGAAATGGATAACAGTCTAAACATGCCTTAAGAATGTTTTTTTCTATCTTTGACATACTATAACAAGATTAGAAATGATCATGTCATCTATTGTAACATCAAACTCACTTAATTTGGAGACACAATCTAGTTTTGTCACCCATTAATTGTGTTATTACACAATTAATAGACATGAAAACTTGATTGTGCCTACATTTGTAACATGGGTCCACTTTTTTCTGTCATAACTTGACCTCAAGTTCCAATTTTTCAAGATATAATTGGACCTCTATGTCCACTTGTTTCTGCTCCAAATTTATGTAACAGAACAAGAATTGACATTGAGAAGTAAAAGGTTGTCAACCTGACATGTGCTAAACTTAGTTTTAATTGTTTCTTATATATACATATATAATATATATATGCTGTTGTTCCATTTATCAGTAATTATTCAGTGTGTGATCAGCTCTGCACTAGCTTGGAACAACAATCCTAGACATGTACTTGGAGATAGAAAATATTAATTTAGAAAATACTTTATTGTAATTAGATTTATTTTCATGTGCTAAATGATGAGCAAACATTTTAGCAACAATGCTTTTATTTGAATTAAAAAGTTTTTAGTTTTCATAGCACTGATGTAAACTTATTTGTGCCTACACATACTAATAAAGAATATCTTTATATTAAAAAACAAAGCTTAAGCAAAATATGACTTTTTAAAAATCTAGGGATAACAATGTAAAACTTTGTAAACATGTAATGCCAAAGTATGTTCTAGAACAATTATGTATATATGTATGTATGTATGTATATATTTATTCTGCTGTATGCTTATATAAGGATATCTACATGCAAGTGTTCCTAAACTACATGTCACCACGAACTACAACTTTACTGATGTAGTGGTAACATAGAAAGAGTCAATTTATATTTATAGATTTTGCATATATTTTGGTAGTGTCACGAGCATATTGGTGGACGGGCTTTGTTTAATCTATATACATATTAATTGTAATTATGTGCTAGCATGAAAACCTTTGGAGTTTGATAAAAATGCCATGTCCTGTACTTGAGGATTACTCAGTTATTTATATTGAATTCAATGAAATCTTTAAAAAGGGTACATAAAGGTCAACAAACTAGTACAAGAAATTCTACAAAATTGGCAAATCAATTAACTCAAGATAATATCAAAAATGATAATGTTAACAGAATTAAATCAAAAATAACACAAACAACTGACAATAACAGTCAACACTTATATGAGTTGACATTTATTTTTACGATTTGTGGATGTTTGGCTGATATCAGTCATATGTTCGTACCTAGAACACACCTCAGGCTTTGCTAAAAACATTCGTATCTTAACTGCAGTTGTCTTATGGTTGACAATGGGACACTCAATGGCAGCAATGATGGTTTTCCAACTAATCTCATTAACCATGCTAGTCATCCAGCTATTGATGACTTTAAAAAGTTTACGACCATTATCTTCGTTACTTCTTTCACAGCTTTCTAAAACTCTTACTTCAACTCGAAGGGCAAGACCTATCTCGTGCCATTCATAGTCAATATCAGCTAATAAATTGAGGAGATCAGTAAGGTCAGGTTTTTGTTTCAAAATGTGCGATATGTCTACAAAGAAATTAGACAATAAATTGTAAATGCTGCTTATTTTACAATGCAATTGTCTAACAAATGTAAAATAAATATATACAGGTACAAGTCTTATCACTAATACTTTTATAATGTACATACTAGATATTTTATAAAATTGCCATAAATTAGATTATCTCAATTTACCTTCTTGCTTAATGTTTTCAGCACCAATATCTTTAATCCAAGGATATTGACGTGATTGGTTAATTGCAACAGTTGACCTGCCATCCTTGCAACAAGTGAGGGTCACTTGCTCTCCATCTAGACGACAAAGATGATTGCTTGGAGATGAACAGATTGAGCAGAGAAAGCGCTCTTGAGGTATCGATAAGATCGGCTTATACTGGAATTTCCTCACAACTGCATCTATCCCTTCCAAAATAGAACTTCTAATAGCTGGGCATTTTTCTGGACGTCCCGAATAATATATCTCAAGCCAATAAATGGCATCAACTAGCAAAATTGCACCTCCCAGGTCATGACATGTTAGTTGGATAGCGTTTCGATACTGTCGAGATTCTTCATGACGGTCAATAGGTCGGTAAAGATCAAAACTTGGTAAGACTTGTCTCTTAAGCAGGTTTACTACTAGGGCAGGAAAGATTCCTTGAGGGAGTGGTTTCATTTCCCAGGTCAAAACAAAGGAGTCCACGTTCCTTAAAAATGGACTCCTGATGCCCTCTAAGTGATCTGATGTAGGAAGAACACTGGGAATAAAAAACTTTCCTTTCACAGGTAGGGGTGCAATTATAAAGATATCCTCCATTAATCTTAGGAAATCATCAGCTGTAAACTCAGCAGTAAATCCCTCTGAGAGACGATCAAAAATATCTCGTGTAAAAGTGCCTTCACTCTTAAGTTGATCGTGGGAGTCAGCAGGTAGAACAATATTCATTTTCCTTAAATGGTCAACAGCATCAGCAAAAGAAATACTAATTAACTCAGACAACTTATCGAATAATGGTTGAGGGTGTAAGAACACTACATTAGGAAGGACTTTAGGGAAATATAAGAAAACGGTCAGATCATGGTAGTACATGAGGGCTGATTCTACATCCCTTTGCTCCATCATTAATGCTCCTCCAATCTTCAAACACTGTTCTTTGCTTACAACCATTGACCCACTCTTCTTTTGAAACTCTTCTAGATCCAGGTTAAACAAGAACCATCGAGCTGGTATGATAGCTTCGATGTAAGACTGGCAAACAATATTACGAATTAAATTGGCCATTTCTTGTTCAGCTTCACCTCGGGCAATTGCATTGATTGGAAAAATTATTTTTCTTGCACCATCACTATAATTGAGCCTCACATCACGAAATCTGCTTAATGTCGACCACAGAGTAGCATTTTTGTCATCTAAGGTCTCTCCAACACATTCATTTACCTTATCATAGAATGTACCGAGAACAAGAAGAGAAGGTTTGTCGAAAGAACACTTGATGTGGATATTACGTAAATTTGGTTGATCAGATGACACTAGTGAACGAAATGATGATTCAAGAAGTTGCATGTTGGTTATCTGGCGTTCCACTGGTTGTCCGATTAGCTCACCTTTGAAGCTAAAATAAAATTTGGGGCGATCTTCAAGCTTCTCATTTAATTTGAGGGTAAGTATACTAACTGGGTTATATCGTAGCAGAGCCGGAGCTATGTCCAAAAACGCAGCTTGACCACCTGAATCCACCACATAAACCCAGTGTGACTGATAAAGTTCAGGGGACTCCTCTACAGTTGGCAAGATTTTAACAACTTCACTAGTAGCAGGAGATACAAGCTTAGGTGTTGACTGCTGTGGTGAAATGGACGACTTTGATACACTCTTAGCAGTAGCATGTGGAGCTCCGTCATCATCAGATGAAGATGAAGATTCATGCTCACCACCACTTCTTGTTGTGACTTTTTTGGGGGAAGCCTCAATTCCATGTTTTATTTGTTTTGCTATCATATGTTTGACTGAGTGTGGGTTTACTTTATTCCATATTGGGCTAGAAGAATTGCCTGTTTCACCTCCTGCCACAAAACTAGTTGTACCAACCCTCCTTATTTCCGGTGTAGTGACTACTAATGTACTATGGTGCTCTTTTGGAGGTGGTTCATTAAGGAGAAGCTTTACAACTGAAGACTTTCCGGTTGCGGGTGCTCCTGACGTAGCAAGCTTTGACCATTTTACTTTGACATGGCCTTCCTTGAGTGCTTTACGTACAACACCAGAATAATCTATTGAAAAGAAAGAAATACAAATAAAGACAAGCAAACATATTGCTCTTCTTATTAAAAGTAATTATTATACATAAAGTTAGTATATGTGATTAGTAAATTGGATAGAACATATAGTTAAAATGATTGCAATTGACACTGTTTTTTTCTAAGAGAATCAAGTTGAATTTTGTATAAATTAAGGTCCTAATGCTGCCTGATAATATCTAATTCTAAGACTAATTAGTAATTGCCTCTAACTCTATAGAGTAACTATGAACTAATCAAGTTAAGGCTATGTATACTTTACAAATACTACACAAATACAATACAACAAAAGGAAGTGATGTAAACTAAGCACAAACTATTAACAACTCATAAAGTTATTACATTAAGTTATAATAATGAGTAATAACACTTTAAGAATAAGAGTATAATAATAAAAAATAACCAACTATTTGTTGGAATGCAAACATCGACAAACTTTAATTTCTTCACATATAATATTATGTTAGCTCTATGGCAGGCAAGATCATGCAAAGGTTAAAGAAGCATAGTCTAAAAGGCTGCCTACAGTCTTCAAATTTAGAGAAAGCTAGCAAGTAAAGTTACTGCATTAATATAAGCATAGCCTAAAAGATGCCTAGAGTCTTCAAATAAAGAGATATTAGCAAGTAGTGTTACTAAATAAATATAACTGCATTAATGACACAAGTTTACATAGTTTAAATTATGGGTTTATATGTTGTCATGTGCAAGTGTACAAACTAAATACCTTGAGAGTTACATAGACTAGCATATAAGATTACATAAATTATTGTCTAACATCATTTACTACAACTGATTTTAATGAATATAGCAGAATATTACTGACATAAAGTGAAGTCTGGCTAAATTAAATAAATTTTAATATATACAGCATTTATAACAAATGTTGCCAAAAACAATAAATAGGAGAACTAGTTGAAATCACCCCTTAAAACAATGAAATCATTCTTAATTTGGACTTAAATAGTGTCAAAGATGCATAGCACCCCTAATTGTCATTTTCCGAAAATTGGCTAAAAATTACAAAAAATGATAGGTGATTTAATGTATGTGCAAATGCAACAAATAGATTGTATTGTCAGAGAATCGAATGCTGAAACTAAAAGCTGTTTTATAAAAGATGATTGACCAGTTAAACATGCAATACTAGTAGTGGTTTAAACAAATGTTTGAATAGACTTAGGGTAAGTTAGGGTGATAAGGTAGCAAGGTTATTTGCCAGAGAATATTCTATAAGCAAAGCTTAATGATTTTTAACATACTTCTAAAAATGTGGATCTCACATACAAAAGCAGTTGTAAAATAGGGAAAGAATTGATGTCGTGTAGAAATGGAATTGTTGATCGTCAATTTCTATTAAATGAATCATGCTTTAGAAGTTATGTACTAGATATGGTGCTTCCACTTAAATTCTGAAAAGATAACTACATTAAGGTATTTGAAGGTTCTCACTTCCTCAATGGACTTTTGAAAGATGGTCAGATAAAAAGGAGTATAAGTATGTTTACATGAAATGGCCATAACATAGGGCTCTTTGCAGTTCAATCTAAGCCATACTCTATCTACCTACACACAAAAGCAACAAAATTGTAGCTCATAGAGTACATGAGCCATACTGTGACACCCAAATTAGTTGGAAAAGTTTCAGAGACATATCCGTTGATTACTACTCTCTATAGTTGATGTCTTAAATGTGACTAAAACATAAAGTTGTGGTCAAATATTCAATCGATTATAGTGAATGAATGGGTCCAAAATGTGAAACAGTATCAAAACCTTTATCAAGTCAAAAAAAGACAGTTGACACAGAATTTCCACATTCAGTAAAGAATGCCCAGTCTCTGGTCATTGAAAGAAAAGCATCTTCATTTGAACATTTGAACTGAAATAAATTTAGAATTTTTTCCTCTTTCTAAGATCTCATGCAATGATTAAGGACTATTTTTTCAAACACTTCAGAGACAATAAGTAGGATAATAGGATGAGACAAAAAGTATGGGAATCTTTCTTATGAATGAGAATAATGTTAGATATCTTCTGACATTTAGGAAAACATCAATGGAGAAAGAATAAATAGTTGTTAAATACAGGATGGTGCAATAGATGAAGAGGTGTTTTTCAGTAAGGTCAAGAGATTTCATTAGATTCACTAGCTTTTGCCTTTAAGGAGCCAAGTAGCACATCTAATGAATGATGGAAAAATTAGGGCTAGGAAATAGAGCATGTATATTACAAGAAAGACTAGACATAAAAAAAATCTATTTAAAAGTTTTGCTTGTTATTTAGAAAAGTAAGCTACAAATGAACCTCAAGAAACAACAGGAGGAATGGTTGGACAATGTACCATGGGAGAATTAAAGAACAATCCATGTCAGTTCAAATGACGGATGACTATAAAAGTCAACAACAAGCATAGTGGCCCTAACATGGAGAACATCATCTATTTTTCTACAGTGATCACATCTGAATGTCTAGAAACCAGGGATAGCAACTTAATCATTTATTATAGATTCATCCAGCAGTGATTCAGTATTTCCAATAATCTGAGCATCTAAGGCAACTACAGGAAGTTTATCAATCTTTGGATGGAGACTGCAAACATTATACAAGAGACAGAAGACATTTGCTCAGCTTGTAAGTACAAAAAGAACTCAATTTGAACATTTTTTAAATGAAAAGTAGATTTGTAACAAGCTGGACAGTATCATGGTTCATCAGAATAAGATACAGTCACACAAAAAATGTGATGCAAAATTTAAATAAATCATGTGAAAAATATTGGCTCATGATTGTTAATAACAGATTTTCTGTAAATACCACAAAGAATGTTTTACGCCTCACAGTGCATTGCTTTGTTTTTCTTTTTTCTTATAGCAAAATAATAAAAATACTGTGAATATTTCACATATTTATAAGTTTGCACTCTATATAAGGAAACAACATGAAGCGATATAGGATGACATTTAAAAATGGATAAAGGGGCTGAGATGGCTTGTGACACCAGAGAGACAAAAATAAGTCATGAGGTAGGGGTGTGGTTAAATATGAAATCCTTATTGCCAAAATTGTATTATTTAACTCTGTCACAAATTTAACCATTTGAGAAAATGTATCAATTACTGAGTCAGGTCTGTAGAAGTCTGACTTCATAGAAAAAACACTTAGATGATAAGAGAGTACTAAAGGTAAATCTACAACACTATTTCCTGAAACTAAGTTTTTTTAAAGCCTCTTGAACGAGAAACACAACATTTTGTAAAGGCAACATTGCAACAGGTGATTTTACAAAGTGGTCGCTTTTCTTACAAACTTGTATTGGTGCTTGTAGTGGTTATTATTGCATAGTTAATTATTACTGCAATTATGTTTTAGGTGTACAATTTGATATCAATGAGCATGTATCAGACCTCATGTCAATATTCTCTTGTTTTACTGTCATATTGTAATTAGGTGTCTTTGAATGTATTATTATAAATGCAATTGTTACAAAGCCAAGGATATTTTGTTAGAAAAATATGAAAAAATACAAGAGTTGAAGGCAGAGATGGAGAGATTATCCACATACATCAAATGCCTCAAGTTGCATGTACTTGACACAAACAGTGTGGTTGCCAAGAAGAAGGTAGTCATGTTTTTGATTGTTGTAGGACCTACTAATGATACTATTCTTAGAGACTTAATTTCCCTCTAAAATTTCATGATCAGCCCCTCAATAATCTTATTAGGACTTTAAAGTCTCATTTCTAACATTAGCTTATCATCATACTTCGACAGTTACATTTCCATAAAAGAAAGACCAATGCCATAGCAAAGGTATAGCTAATTATGTAGCTGAGTTAAGACATCTTGTGACTAACTGTACGTTTGGGAACTATTTAGATAATGATTTATGAATTTTGTATACAACTAAACAATGAAACAACAAAGAAGAGAGTTCTTGTTGAAAAGGACTAAATATTCAAGAAAGCAGTGGACCTAGTTACAACTCTGGACACTGTGAAAAGAAATATTCACAGGATGACTGTTAGTAAAGCCAGGGTGAGAAGCATGCCTCTGTTAACTGTCTATATGGCACTAGTCTACCCTGATATCGGTGTGGGGACAAGGACCAAACCTATTGGAGGTGAAGTTTGAAAGATGCTACATGTTGTATGTGTAACAAAAGGGGAAATATTTCCAGAGTTTTCAGAACAAAGAGAAAAGGGTAAGCCAGGAAACAGCTTGTAAGCATTAAAACTAAATATAAGAAAGATGCCAAGTGGTCAGGAGTGTGTACAGAACAAGTGTGTTCATAGTCATCATCTGATAAGAAGAGAGTATTATTTAATCTCAGGAGTCAGTCTACCTCTCTAATTGTGATGAACATGAAACTTAACAATATAAACACTGTTATGGAAATAGACACAGGGTAAAGTATGTCCCTCATATCTCAAGACTTGAAGGACAAAATGTTTCCATCGATTGAATTAAGTTAGGCATTGTAATTCACAAAAGATGAAGTCCAACAGCTTAGGAAAGAGAGATAAAATGGAAGATGGAGGTCATTATAAAAGAAATCATGACAATATACCACCTGAGTTTGAAAATAATGTATATCAGTTCAAATGATAAATGACTGTAAAATCAATAACAAGTACAGTGCCCTTAACATGGAAAACACCATCTCCTTTTCTACAATGATCACATCTGAATGTCTGGAAACCAGGGATAGCTACTTCATCATCTATTATAGATTTCACTGGATAAGATTCAGTAACTCCAATAATCTAAACATCTAAGACAACTAGATATAGTTCGTCAGCTATGGATGGAGGTTGTGAACATTATACAAGAGAGAGAAGTTTGCTGAGCTAGGGAGTAAGTACTACAGGAGCTTAATTTGAACAATACAACGAGACAACATGCAGTCACACAGCCTCACATTTAAAAAGGGGCTGAAACTGGCATGTATAGCCTCACATTTAAAAAGAAGTGGAGAAGGCTGAGACTGGCATGTGAAGCCAGGCAAACAATTATTAGTCATGAAGAGATGTAGCTAAATATTAAATTATCATTATCATCAAAACTGTATTATTAAACTCTGTTATAAATCTAAGCTTCTCAAACAAATATATCAATTGTTGAGTCAGCTTTATAGAAGCCTCTCCTTATAGATAAGTTGCTAAGATAATAAGAGAGTAAAGAGGCAAAACAATAACACTCATTTCCTGAAACTAAGTATTTTTAAAGTCTGTTGAAGTCACTCTTCTTACTAAATCGTATTAGCAGCTGGTTATTACTGTACGGTTAATTATGAATATTATTATGTTGTAAGTGTACAATTAGTTATAAATAAGTATGTATCAGACCTCATGTCAATACTTTCTTGTTTTTCTGTTATCAAATGTATTTCACAATTAAGATGACTATTGTCGGAAAGAGGCAAAACTTTGAGCCAGAGACAGGAAGATTTTCTACTTACATTGAATGTTTCAAGTACATCAACACAAACAGTGTGGCTGCCAAGAAGAAAGTAACCACGTTTTTGACTTTTGCAGGACCTATGGATTATGTTCTTCTCAGTGACTTTTACTCTCCATTCAAATCTCATGACCAGCCCATCTACAATCTTATTCAGACTTTAAAATCCCACTTTAAGTCTGAGCCTATCATCATTGCTAAAGAGTATAATTTCTAAAAAGAGAGACCAAAGCAATAGTGAAGGTATAATTAATTATGTAGCTGAGGTAGGATGTCTTGCAAATTTAATTTCAGAACTATTTAGACAGCTCTTTATGAGATCATTTTGTGTAAAGAGTAAAGAACAAGACAATAGCTAAAAGAGTTCTTGAAAAGGACTTAACATACCAAGGGCACTTTCAAAAGAAATATTTGTATCATAACTTCCAGTAAAGACAGGGCAAAGAGGACACATAGATAAAGGTTTACATGACACTAATTTACAAGGCTATCATTGTAAAGGCTAGGACAACATCCATTGGAGGTGAAGGTTGAATAATGTTACATGTTGTGTGTGTAACAAAAAAGACATACTTCCATAGCTTTTTAAAAAGAAAAAGCAAAGAAACACCCTAAGTACTAAAATTATATATATACAAAAGATGCCAAGTGGTCAAGAGTGTCTATGAAACAACAGTGTTTCAGGGTCATAGTCTGATGAGAGAGCATTATTTAATCTCAGGAGTGAGTCTACCTCTCCAATTATTATGAACATGAAACTTAATAATGCAGAGATTATTAATGGAATTAGACAAAGGGGCAGCTGTGTCCCTTATATCTTAAGAAAAGAAGAATTTGTTTCTATCAAATTACATCACTCAACTGTCATATTGAAAACATACAGATCTGAGACAATATCAGTAATGGATGAGTTTGATGTACATGATAAATACAACAATGTACTACTATTCTATTGGTCATAAAAAAGAAGGTTCAAGTTTGAATGGTAGAAATTGGAGAGCCCCATATTTATTTTAATTGGACTGCATTTAAGCATGGTACACACGAGTTGGAATGATTACTTTAGAATACAAATCAGTGTTTATTGACATGTTGGGAACTATGAAGAATTGTTAGCTAAATTCAAAGCAAAAAGTAATTTCTAATCCAAATTTTTCAAATGAGGTCCTGTACCTTTTGTATATAAATCTTGCCAGTTGTCAACTGTAATGTTCTTTTGTTGCAACTTGAGATTGCTGTACATCAAGTTATCAACTAATCCCTTGAAATTTGCTGGATAAGAAATGTGGTATAGCCATACTCTCATTGACCATAACATGTAACCACAAAGTGTGATCTATAGGTTATAGGTAATCGTCTCCACCTACAATGTATGTATAAAAAGGTTTCAACCTTTTCAGTATTAGTTTATAGTCTCTCCAGGAGAAAAACAGCTACTTTATAATTCCTGACAAAATATTTGACACCATCTAGTTTATTTGAAGTTACAGATTACCATAAATGCCAAGAACTTTACTGTTAGTTAAGTGAGACTCCATTTTTCAAAAGGATTAATTGTAATTAACATTAACTAGTGATTGTATGTGAAATATTAACCCAACTCCTTATAGTATACTTGGATAAAAATTATTCATAATTAATTTGATTTTGAGATTAAATTGTAGTACCCAATACTTTGTTTTTGGATGCAAGATATTTCTAACATCATATACGATAATCAAATTTCTTGTACATGAAATTTTTTGGGCAGCTCAAGTTGACCTTCATAGTCACCATAGTATTTTCATAATACCATACTGTATTTTTATGTTTTTAATAAAGGAAGATCATTGAAATTTCATTGTCTGAAAAATGGTCAGAGATTTCTAGTAGTCCATAAACATCACAAGAATATACAGCATCCATGTTTGAGTTGACCTTCTGGGCCACCATATTATTTTGATGATGCCATGCAAACTGTATGAAATGTTTTTAACAGAAAAAGATCATTAAAACTTCTTTTATAGAAACAGAAAGGTTTTAGAGACTACTAGTGGTCAATAAATCTCACAAGAATATACAGCATCCATGTTTGAGACAAAAATAAGCTCAATATAAGTTGAGAGTACAGCAACAGATGACTCAGTTTTGTTACACACTAAGACGAGCAATGATAGGACATTATACTAGTGACATTATAGATTGATGTCAATGGATCATTAATATCAATAATGAAATCACCTTTCAAAAAAAGGATTTGTGAAGCTTTGGTGGCAAGATTCAAGAATGATTGCAGTTGCTAGAAAAACAAGAGTTGAAAAGACTCTGACACATGAACTAAAATAATTTCTAACTTAAAAACTGCTGTGTCCATGAGGTCATTTTTAACAAAAGGTATGATGATGGCACTTGTACATCATGTATTTAGTCATAATAACTTCAACTACATTATGTACAAGTGCTATCAACACACTGCCTGTTTATATACTGTCAGTTTTTTATTTACACATTTGAAAAAAGTTGATTTAGTTAGAGACTTCCCTTTTGTTGTATCTGACATGTTGAGCATGCCTGGTAGTCCTTTTAAATTCTGTGGTATGTATGCGTATATATGTCAACTATCATTTTATGAATTCCAAGGATGAACACTAGACATTTATTTCTCACAACCATATTTAACAGTTTACTATATCAAAGTGCCTTTCTCAATGATCATTATGTAATGAAATCAAATAAAATGAAATAGTAGAGGCGTGGCTATCAAAATCATAAAAAAAGTTCATATATAAGTATAAATAGATTTTCCTAAAGCTGTTTTACATCATTTTTCATTATCATGACTGCAACTAAAGTGTCAGCCACACCCTCATGGTGAGAGTAATTCCCTGGTTTCAAAGAAAGCAACATTGATTGACTTTAGTATTAAGATGAGTAACTACATTCATAGTTTAAGCAGAGAACAAAAGAAACATATGTAAGCCTAGAGCTATTTTTAGAACCAGAGGGTGCAGCTCTCACAATAACAATGTGACTATCACCTTTGCTTTATTTGATAATTAAAAATGGGATTAGTAGAATCTATTTATTATATATACATAATTATGCTTGACATGAGGCACTCATGACTGTACTAGCATGAAGAATGTACTTAGCAGTAAAAAACAACAACAACTAATGATATTACAACAACATTGTCTGTAGAGCTTTAATTTTAAAATGACTTAAGGTAACTCTAACATATTTAAAAATAGTTGTGCTCAATACAAAGAGGTAATATACAGTGGTGTGGCCTGACATTTGAATAAAAAGGAGGGTGTTACGACTGGCATGCAAAATCAGACAAACAGCAATTAGTCACGAAGAGGTGTGGCTAAAAGTAATTCATCATTATTGCCATCATTATATAGATCTACACAGTTACAGTGACTCTCATTCTCCAACAATCAAGTGACAAATAAAATCAACTATTTCAGAACAATATTAATTTTAAAAGCTAAGCCATATTTGACAATAGATAAGGAGGACATTAGACAGTTACATGTACCACCAGCTATATTAATATGTTCACCATGTACTATGAACTTTGCAAGAGAAAATACAGTTTTTACTAAAATGTCGTTGTGGTTTTTGTAATTATTGGGTTTTATGTTTTAGTAATTGTAGTGCAAATCAATATTCCTTCATTTTGTACCCATTGTATCATTTAACCATTGTTATATTATTCCATCATATAGTGCTATTGCTTAACTTTAAACATTTGCTGTATTTCTCCTTTAACATGACTATAATTTACATTAACACTATTATTTGGCACAAAGAAGCATTAATTTTGTTACAAGCATGTGCTAAAATATTGAGCATTGCCGGAAAAATTAAAAATCAAAAATAGTTTCGATTAAGAAACATACTCATTTCCCCAGCATTCCTGAGGAATCCACATGTTAAACCTGTGTTTAACAAATCACATTTTTTTTATAATTAGCTATGGCTATAAACTGATTTGATCAAAAGCAAGATCTGCAAATAAATTATTCCTTAGACATTTACTGCTGGAATATGGATTGTTTGTCTTTATGTATTTGGTTTTTGTTACAATTACCTTTACTTAATCATGATTACTAAAACGTTAGTTATAGTCACACAGAGAGGAGGGGCTAGCTTTTGCAAGATGTTTACAAAAACAGATAGTAAATTAACTACAGTTTACCCAAGGTAAAGTTCGTTTTTGACAACTGTAATATGGGTGAGTTACGAGACAAGTCACAAAAATTAATATGAATTGATCATAAATATTACAATACAAACTGACATATTATCAATGGATGTTTGATATTGAATCTGGCTAGGCAATTCCATAATTTCACTAATAATGATTTGGAAAGTAGAAATGGCAAGTTGAAGGAGGTGAGTACATGACAGTTTACTACAAGAAGTAATTGACAAATGTTTCATAAAGTTAACAACACTGAGAACAGAGAGAGAACACAAAGCTGCTATTAAGTTTTAGAAAGAAAGGTAAATCCTTTCAATAGCACTTAAAGCTTCTTTTTAAAGATGCTTATAAATGATGCTTCTATATTTGTCATAAATTCTCAAACTGGTCATTAAGGTAGTTGATATTAATGAAGTAAGCCAGTATATTATAAAAACATATGACAGCTATGAATGTATTTTTATTAACACTGTGCTTTGCCATGCCATCAAATATTTACATTGAGGCACAAACTTGGAAAGCTTCTCTTTGATTCTGTGATAAAAGCTAAACTAGTGTTTACTATAAGTCAACTCGGAGGTGTTGTGACAGAGTGGATTGTGAGAAGATATTGGAATAATGCAACAGTCCAAACTTGAGGTATGAGAAAGTGAAGGGTTACTAAGCAGTCTAAGGACTACTGACAGCCAACAACTTCAACAAAAATATTAATAACTATGATAATAACAACAACCGTAACAACTGACAAAATAATAAAAGTGTGTGTTATTTATATCAATACTAGTGATGTCATAACATACAAAAATGAATATAATTAAGACATGTAAGTTCAAAGTCTACCAGGTGGTTCAGTATATCACAAGAGACTCTTATAGGTCAATGTGTGTACCTCAATGTGTAGTTTTGACATGTTTAAAGATGTCTAAGCAAACATCAATAGCTTTGTGAACTTTCAATATTTACTTCAGAACTGCCATTGGCTACAAGTGGTTCATCAAAGGGACACTTTCAAAGATGTATGTTCTTACTTAGAAAGTATTGGAAGACTGGTATAAGCAGACATAGTGAGCTAGTATTTACTGCACTACATGTTAAAGTACTATTACATTTTATACAATTGGCGTGATGATGGCAAAGGTTATGACCATGATAACTTAGAGCCAATAGAATTACAGAGTGATGTGATAGTATCCTACAATTCTAACTCAAGTACACGTAAGCTTCTAGTACAGACTTTGTTTCATAATTAACCAAAAGACTCTGACATTTAAACTAAAACAATTTCCAACTTAAATACAGCTGCATCCATGAGGTCATTTTTAAAAAGGTATGTTGATGGCATTTGTACATCATGTAATTAGTCATAATAACTTCAACTACATTATGTACAAGTGCTATCAACACACTGTCTGTTTATATACTCATTGTAAAAAAAGTTGATTCATTTAGACGATTTCCTTTTGTTATGTCTGACATGTGGAGAATACCTGGTTGTCCTTATTGACCCTGTTGTATGTATGTGTATATATGTCAACTTTATTTTTTTATGAATTCCCAGGATTAACACTAGACATTTATTTCTCACAACTATATCTAACAGGTCACTACATCAAAGTGCCTTTCTCAATGATCATTATGTAATTAAATTAAATAAAATTAAATACTAGAGGTGTAGCTATAAAAGTCTTTAAAAATTGTCTTGTTACTGCTATATCTACATAAACCCCTCCTTATTATCATTTTTGTAATGTAATTCTAAGCACTTTATACATTACATTATGATACAGTTAGACATAAGTGAATATATAAAACTATAAAGACATTTTCCTAAAGCTGTTTTGGGCCATTTTTCATTTATCATGACTGGAGCTAAAGCGTCAGCTACAACTTCATTGTGACAGTAATTCCCTGGTTTCAAAGAAAGTAACATTGATTGACTTTAGCATTAAAATGAGTAACTACTTTGATACTTTAAGCAGATAACAAAAGAAACATATGTAAGCCTATAGCTATTTTCAGAAGCAGAGACTGCAACTCTCACAATATGGATGTGACTATAACCTTTGTTTTATTTAATAATTAAAAATGGTATTAGCATAATCTATTAATATATATATATATGTTTGACACGTGGTAATCGTGACTGTACTAGTATGATTTACAAAGATAGCAGTATAAAAACTACAACAATTAATGATATTACAATAATTTTGTCTATGCAGCTTGCTTTTCAGTACTATTAATAAAGTTATAGTGATCCATCAATACAAGCAATAATTTGTATACTTATAACATTTGATAGTTTAAACCAATAACGAAAACTATATAATTGACATGTAAGAAGGTACTGTAATTATTACATGTACAATATAGAGCATAAATGACATACCTTGTATTGCATTCTGTAATGCTTCCAATATAATGGCTTTATTCTTGTCACCTGGTCTGACTAAATCAGCTGGTGTTTTGTTGTCTTTGTCTACTATGTTGGGGTCTGCACCTTTTGATAGTAACAACTTAATCGTATCAACATAACCATATTTACATGCTTTGTGTAAAGATGACTGGCCGTCCTATAAAACAAAATAAAAAAGAGTTAATACAAACTGGTTATAAACAATTATAATATAAACAGTACACTTACACTAATGATGTGATGACTACAATATATTATATTACTATACATGCTAACTATTATTACTATACACCTAAAAATGTAGTATAATGATATGTAGAATATAGCCCTTACCAACACAACGATTGGTAAAAGTAATTAGATTATAATAACAACTGGTACATCTTATTAAAGAGCAAAAAACAGTGCATGTTTACGTACTCAATTAATATGAATAGTTAATAATGGCACAAAAGATGGAAGATACTATTACATCTATACAAGTAATATTTGATTGTCAGTATCAAATCAGTCCCAAAAACAAGTATGGCCCAAATAATGCAGAAATATTACTCATAATTTTTTTGTTTATTGCCTGTAATATTCCTATTATCAAACACTCAAACATACTCATTCACATGATATAAATACTGATAATATTATACATAGTATACTGTATATATTTATTCTAAACACTGTTCCTGCAATTTCAAAAAAACCCCAAATAATTATGTCAGATGAATTTGTTATATCAACCTCTAATAATTCACTACTAAAATTACTACCTCATGTGTTCTAATTTTCAGAAATTCCTCTTAATTTGATACTTGTACCTCATGATTACATGTATCAATCTAACAGTAACATTCAGTGGCTGAGTAAGAAACTCAATGTTGTCAAAAATGATTTACTTAGGGTCCCAGTCCTATTTGAAAATGTGATATCCTCTCTCAATGCACTCTATAGAAATTTCTTTGATGGCCATAATTATAAATTGATTTATAAGTGAATTCCCTCTAATTTAATGAAAATAGTCACTTGAAAAATATATTGTCAATTTTAAACTCCAAAATTTGCCTATGAAATCATAATAAACCAAGATTTAGCAATGCCATTCCTAAGAAATAATTATATAAAAAATATGCATAATTGTCTTTGCTGTTGGAACAGCTGATGAGGTTAATGAATTTTCATAGCTACTACTAACAGTTGTAGACGTTAGAGGTCTAAAAAGCAGGTTATTCTTTTAGCCACAAGCTATGTACATACATTATATACATCATATATATATATATATGTTTACATGCATTTTTGTCTTCCAAATTTATCTGTTTGGGCTAAAGTAGGTGCAGTTATATTCTAGTATTGGGATGATTCATCATTAATGATATCTATACTATAGCAATACTGTAAATGTATGTACTTTCTATTTAATATTGCCATTTTTAGATTTCATAAGTCTAAGCCCCAAGTACTTTAACATGTCTGTAATAATATATTCCTCATACTATGTAACATCATAATAAAAGTAACTCTCTTCTCCCAGTGATTGAAACACACTTTATTAAGCTGAGTAGGTGTCTAGGAATCATTTATCATTTATTGTTATAGTGCAGGAATAAACATAATTAACCTGTCAATGAAGCTACATCAACTAAAGCTATTATTGTTTTAATGTATAAATTGTTGATGTAATATGTTACTGTATGAATATGTTAATATTGTATAAGAATTATTAATTAAGATTTACTGTTCTGTTTATGTTTTAGTTCTGGTTCCACTATTGGTTACATGTTATTTTGGCATCTGTGGTATAGCTAGTCTTTATTTTCTCTTATTTTTTATATCATTTGTGTATTTATTTAAAGATAGTTATTTGTCAAATACTACCACTGAACTTGATAACTGATCAGGTTACAACAATTGTTATATCATGTTTAGGTTCATGATAATCTAAGATATTTTATTCTCAATAACTGTCTACTTGTAATTTCTTAATATTTCAGAGATCAGAAAAAATGTTTATAGTGTCTAAATATCATTTATGAAGTGATCTTTTTATGGGTCCATAAAATGATAATTCTAAAACAAGCAGAAACCACACCCAAACCACGGCCTGAATTGATTAATGATGGCTGACTTAGCAGACATTCACTCGAGTTTGTGTGTGAGTCAAGAGATTTCATCTTTCGAGGAGCTAAATAGTGTTCCAAAACTATAGCAAGAACGTACGTGTGTTACTTTATATACTAGAAGTTCAAAAACTGTAGCAGCTACACGTAAACGTGCTCCTAAGAGCCATATTAACAATGATTTAGGATACTCAGAATTGGACTATGCATGTGTTCATGGTGGTCGAGAGTATGTGTCTCACTCCAAGGATAAAAGGAAGTGCCAAAGGTATGACAAGGGATGTACTGCTAAGTAATCAACATCATTTCTTAATACATTTTTGAAAGAGTGCTCATTTGTAATTATAGTCAGATTGTCACCTGATGGGAATAAACTTCTTTGATATATTAGGGTGGAACACAATCATGGCTTGTCAAGGGTAAATATTGTGTATAAACAATTATATTATGATCGTAGCTATTTTGTATGAAGCATTTAGACACATGCCAAAACAATGAAAAAATGCTGCACATGTCCTAAGCATAAAAGTAAATAAGAAAATTGTACAGAATCATTTCAGCAGTAGTACAGGAAAGGTAATTACAATGAAAGATGTGCACAATATAGCTGTAAAGTCAAAGTGTTAGATTTAAAATGATTCCCAGGAATTAGTTGAAGAGATGAAGAAGGTTAAATGTATTATAAGTGGCTAAATTACTGACAAGTTAAGCTACCTCATTTAGGTGCTGAAGTAACTGTTTTTGTCGATGAAGATAACACATTGCAGGCTTTCTATTTCCAAACTATGGAAATGAAGAAAATATTCCAGTCAGACCCAGAACTTCTATTTATTGATGCCACATACAAGTTGAATGATGTACACATGTTGCTGTATGTTCTTATATGTATTGATGGCAATGGTGAAAGTGAAGTAGTTTGCTTATGGTTGGTGGAGCAATGAAGATAAGGAGACACTTACTAATTTGATGATGGAATTCAAAAAGCACAATGAAAGTTGGTAATCCAAACAGTGTATCATGTCAGATAAGGATATGATTGAAAGAGATGTTTTGACAGAACAAGTACCTGTGAGCCTGCTAATATGTCTTTTTCATACACTACGCAGTATGAAAAGGGAGATGTCCTGTTACAAACTAGGCATATCTCAAAGTGAAAAATCTGTGTGCTTGGAAATAATGTCTAAGATGGCGTACACACAAACTGCATCCTTTATGATCAACTGAAGCAGTGTGTACCTCAGCCAGTACTTGAATACTTCAATGATAATTGTCATTGCATGTGTGATCAATGGGTGGATGGATTAAAATAAGCAAATTGAAATTTCATGAAATGTACAAATAACAGAGTAGAGAGCATCAACAAGAAGTTAAAAATGGTTATTACCAGATATTCCGGAATGACAGTTTTTTCCAAGACTTAATGAAAATATTTTCATCACTGAATATGGAATGAGATCACAGGGCAATTGAGATAACATCAAAGAGACAAATTACTGAATATATGATAATTTTGTTGTTGATCAGTACATGGCACTACTTACACCATACTACTTTGGCTTTTTGAAGACACAGAGTGTGTAGAGAAAGTGAAAATTGCACAAGATACAGATGAGTACAATTGTAACATCAACAGCACAGATGGAAATATAACCATTAGCACCAGCAGCTGTCCATGTGGCTTTTTTACTTCTATGAAACTACTAATGTTGTCATATCCTAGCAGTGTGTCAGTATAAGGGACTTTCACTGTTTGATGAAACGTTATGTGCTGAAAGATGGAAATTATGTCACTACTGCCACACCATCGTGTATACCAAGTTAGTAATGATGACAAGGGTGATGCTGATGTCACAGATGAAGTTATGGGTGTTCATTTAACAACAACTACTCACCATACATCAAGAGTTGTGACAGAACTTGAAAAATATAGAAAGGCATTTACATTGATACAAGATTTAGCCCAACAACTGTCAACTTGTGGTATGTAGGATTTTGAAGATGGTATCCTGGACTTGCAATTTTGAAAACAATGTGGACTCAAGGGAAAAAAGTTAGGAATATGGAAATGGAGACAGAAACTGGTAAGATAAAACATGTATGTAATAGTAATTTTACTTGTTTTTATAATTGATGTAGATGTTTTCAATAATAGGAATTGTAATAATATGTCTGACTGTGATCATGAGAATGTGTGTGAATCATCCATTCAAGATCAAAGTATATCAGATGTATGATAACTTTGGTGAAAATGTCACCAAGATGCGTAAAAGAGGAAGGCCAAAAGGCACTGGATTAACAGCAATTGGGCTACTAAAGAAAAAGAAAACTGACAAGTTAACTCCATTTATTAAGAAATCTGAATGGGAGAAAATTAAAGATATTGTGCTATGTGTTAACATTTATTCTTTGATGTATATGTACAGTGATGAGTGTTTTGATGAAAATGTGTGCATTCATTTGATTAGAAAGTATTTTACATTTGATGCTTGGAACCAAGTGAAAATGGTCGTGGATGTTCTGAAAGATAAAGGTTGTTGGATATGTCATGTATGTCTACAACCACTCACTGGGAAAAGCATAGCCTGTGATAGCTGCTTGGAGTGGTATCATCTCCAATGTATTGGGTTTAAGAAATCATCCAAGAAGAAAACTTGATTTTGTAGATCATGATATGTTAAATAAGAATGTATTGATGTGTTCCTCTCAGTCTGTTCTGTGCAATAATAATAGTGATAATAATTACTTAACATAATAATAATAACGTTGAGTGCGTTTTAGGTGTGGTTTCTGCTTGCCGTAAAAATAGCTTGGAATTATCATTTTACAGACCTGTAAAAATAGTCACTTCATTTGTCAAACCCAGTCAGTAAATTGACAAACACATCAATACCATTAATAAAAGCTTCTATAGCCATCATCTGTTCTGGCTTAACTGTGTCATATCCTAGCTTAGCAAACACTTCTTGAACAACCGGGTGTCTCCTTTCCTCCATGCTGATTCATGTAGACACTATGTTTACATTAAAACCTAATATTACAAACCACATATATATAATGTTATTAATTAATGAAATTTCTTTTCGACAACTGCTCTATGTGTGGTAAACCAAAACCTTCCTCTCTTAGCAAAGGGTCTGACTTGTGAGATTAGGCCAGGACTAGGCTAAAAGTACAAGTATAAACACTGTAGCAAGTAGTGGCAAATTAAATGACACAGGCAATTATAATTAACCACTCCTACTTTCACACCTCTAATTTAATAAAAATGGCCCTTGTTATGTCATGTCAGTGTAAACACTGACTTTCTGAGTGCTAAATTAGTAAAAGCTGTATTACAACAAGTACCTAGTGTTATGGCTTATGCTAGTTGGTCACTGAAGCCAGCTGAAAAAAATTACAGCATCATCGAAAAGAGTGTTTAGCTCTGGTTTATGCTATTAAGTACTTTAAAAACTACTTCTTGGGGCATTTTTTCACTGTGTATACAGATCACAACCCACTACAGTGGTTGTCCACACAGAAGATGGAAGGAAAGTTAAGCCACTGGGCTTTGCAACTTCAAGAGTTTGAATTTAAAAATCTTCATTGAAATGGTACCCACAATACGAATGCTGATGCTTTGTCACGGCATCCATGTACAGCTGCTACAAAAGTCATTGTGGACCTAGTGAAAGTGAACTCATTAAAGAACAGGCTAATGATCCAATTCTAGCAAACATCATTTCATGCCTCAAGACAAACAGTAACAAAAAGCCTCAAGGTACAGAATGGAAACACCCACAATACAGAAGGTGGCTTCAACTATGGCCCCAACTCAAGTTACAGAATGGTCTTCTCTATCGTCATATCATTAAACAGGTTAGTAAAGAGCAGTGTCTAGTGTTGATAGCACCATTAAGTCTCAAAGCGACTTACCTACAACAATGTCAGGATGCTCTTTATGTGCTCATCAAAGGTATATGAAAACATTACTGCTATTACAAGAAAATGTGTACTAGGTTGGAATGGCAACAGATACTCAAAATTACTGCGACTTGTGTGATGCTTGCAATCAAACAAAGCCAGCACTAACCCAACTAGTCCCGTTGGTAAATATGCCTATTAGTATACCCTGGGAGATGTTAGGAGTAGATATTCTAAATGTACCAATGTCATGTCAGGTTGATTCTTATATACAAGAGTACTTCACCAAATGGCCTGTGACCATTCCTCTGAAGGATCAAATAGCAGAAAGTACAGTGAAAGCTCTCATTGAAACCCTTAGTATTTATGGCATATCTACTTATATTCATTCTGACTAGGGAGCTAATTCTGACCAGGGAGCACACTTTTAAAAGAGACATGCCAGGGTTTTGGAACACATAAATCACAAACTAGGCCCTACCCTCCCCAAGATGATGGTTTAGTTGAGCACACCAATCATTCCTTATTGCAGATGTTAAGGACATATTGTGTTGAATCGAGTGATTGGGAAAAATGGCTGCCTCTCCTCCTCTACACCTACTGATTCTCAATGCACACATCTACTAAATGCTCACCATATCTTTTAACGTTTGGTAGAGAACCCATACTTCCATCTCATTTACATGGACTAGACACAGACACATGTGTTTATTCTAAACAACTCCAACATCAGCTAAGTCAGATGTGTTAAATAGTTGAACTGTACCTTATAGATGTAGCATCTACTCACAAGAAGGCATATGACACTCGGGCTCATACTAGGTCATCATTTCAAGCTGGTAATCATGTTTGGTTATCAAAACCAACAGCTGGAAAGCTCTGTTCAAGATAGGAGATTGGGTGGACTGTTTTGGAACACAATTCAGGTCAACCAACTGTCATAATTGCAGACTCGGATGGACGAAAGAAGACAGTTCATATGAATCGTTTACAGCTCCATACTCTTACACCAGTTCTAAAAGGAATACCACAGCACTCTCCAACACTTACACCATGTTGTCAGCAATCTCCTTTTGAACATTCTGTTAGTAGGTCTGAAGATGAATTATCTAACAATTACCCATTAGAAGAACCTTCCACTTCTCGACCTACCCGCACACTCAGAGTTCCGGATATATATGCTCCCTATGTCACTTTGTCACTCGAGACGAGCTCTTGAAGAGAGGGAGGTTATGTAGGATAGTAATTATAACATTAATTAACGTTAATCAACATTAATAATCAATAAACGAGAGCACATGTTGTTTTGAACTGATTGTTTTTGTAAATTGTTGTTTTGAGGAATATTGTATAATTTGTATTATACTACCATCAACTGGTGCTACCATCGATTGCACTTCCACAATTTGGAAACCCAAAGTGTCTCAAAAACCGTCAATGATCTCATTTAATGCTTCACCACTGAAAACTTTATATAATGCTTCATCAGAACTTTCACAATAGCTGTGCATATGTATTTATTATGCAACAAACTGCGGATCTTGAAACACCAAACAAATGTCCAGAATTCTGTACTCTGTCCTGTTGAGAGAAAGCAAATTGTAAAGACTAATTGTAGTTCAACTGGAATGGCATGTCGAACTTGGATATCTTCCTTCTCCATGTACACCTTTAATCCAGAACATAAATACTGAATGGTTACATTCCTAACCCAAAAATTCTCATACCAATCATTTTAATTGAAAGTTCTATTGACAATGTAGTCTCAAAAATCAGAGCTTCTAGACCTAATCTAATTAAATCTCACTATGTAATGTTGAGAAGGCAGTGTGGATGATAATATCAAAACAAGGAAAGCCATTTTTGTCTCCCTTGTCTTGAAAAGAAGATACTCCTTCTGATTAGTACTTCCAGGAGGAAGCCTCCTTAAAGCCAACATAAGCATATCAATTCTTAAAGACTCCATCTTTCATTAATTACTATTATTATAATTAACCACTCCTACTTTCACACCTCTAATTTAATAAAGTTGGCCCTTGTTATATCATGTAAGTGTAAACATTGACTTTGTGAGTGCTAAATTTCCACAGACACAAGTATCAGAATTAACCTAGGCTAAATATACTAGTGTAAACAGCTCATAATGTTGTTTGAAGAAGAGGAGACACTATCAAATTGTTTGTCATAACCAACTAGTAAAATAGATTCTATTCAAGAAAGTGAGTTCCTAGGACAGATACTAGATGTCAAAGGAGATGAGAAGTCATGGAATATTACTCTCCAGTTGATTGGTCAGTCCTGTCAATTCAACCTTGATAGAGGAGCAGATGTAACAGGAATTCCAGAAGATAATTATCGAAGTTAAGAAAGAATCAAATTACAACCCTCAGATCAAGTACTGAGAGATACTAGGTTATTGACATTCTGACTCCATTTACATTGACAACACCTTCAATAATACCACTCCATTTCTTCTCTAAAGTCAAAGAAGAAATCATTTAAATGGAAAGTACAGGAGTACTCTGTATAGTTGATGAACCAACACAAATGGTGTTCAGGAATGGTTGTCATATCAAAACCTATTGATAAGGTATGTATATGTGTTCATCTTACTAAATTGAATGAACAAATAATTAGAGAGAGGCCTATCCTGCCTTCTAAAGACAGTTGTTGATATAAATAAGAATTGCCAAAATATTTTCCAAATTGGATGCTAATTCAGGGTTCTGGCAAATTAGACTAGCCAAAGAATCATCATTTTGAACCAATTTCAATACCCCATTTGGAAGAATTTGCTTTAATATGTAGAAAAAGAGCACTTAAAGCTCAGATTGTTTACATAATGTAATGTGTTTTGTATGGTATCTGTGACATGAATATTCAGTGTATGAGCACATGTATGATTTGCTAGAACATTCTATCATGTGGTGTATCTAGAAAATTCTTTTTCATTGTTGTTATGTTTGGATATATATCATTGAGTTTTGTTTTCCAAGCCTGTCTTTGTCAATCTTACAAATAAAACTATCAGGTTATGAGCCCAGCATTGCCTAAATAAGGTGTAAAGCAAGAGATGCAGAGAAGACTATAACAGTCCCACTGACGGAATCCAATTATCCTATGTGGAAAGTCCAGTGCAAGACGAGTCTTATGAAAGATGGACTGTGAGGAATTGTCAATGGGAGTGAAACAGCTCCAGAGGAGGGTACTGACATGTACTCCAAATTAGTAACTCGAAGGTATTGTGCCCTCGCAACTATTGTTCTGTCCATCGACCCATGTTTGCTCTACCTTATCGGTGATCCAAAGGACCCTATAGCTGTTTGGGAATTGCTCGTTGGGCAGTTTCAAAAGGCAACGTTGGCGAACAAGCTAGCATTACATCAAAGTCTGCATTCGTTATGCTTAAAGGAGAGTGAGAATATTCAAGACCACATTATGGCTATTACTGAGAATTTCAACGAATTAGCTGTAATAGGAGACAACATTGAAGATGAGGACAAAGTCGTTTATCTGATAGCTAGTCTTCCAGAATCGTATGATATGTTGGTCACAGCACTGGAAGCTAATACTGATGTACCAGACATGAAAACTGTCACTGAACATTTGCTACATGAAGAATGAAAAATAAAGGATTGAAATGCCTCAAGCGCAACACTTGAAGGAATAAAAGAAGAAGCAATGGTGGTAAAGCAGAAGAAATGAGGACCCAGATGCCATTTATATAAGAAAGTTGGACATATGCAACGAAACTGTCATAAGTGAGAAAGAAAGTTTGAAGGTTGGAATAGGCACATGAAGGAGTAAATCCCGAGTTAACTGTGCAGAGTCTAGAAGTCGAAATCATGATTCTGATTGCGATGAAGTCGGTTTAGTGGTTCAACATGTTTTATCAGCTGGAGTTGAGATGTCATCTAGAAGGAACTGGATCATGGACTCAGGAGCTACTTGTCATATATACAATGATTGTAACTCATTTGTTGAACTGCATAATCTGAAGAAGACTCTTGATGTCACTCTTGGAGATGGTCATACGTTGAAAGCCATCGGGCATGGAACAGTGATCTTGATGATGAAGACTGGTTGCTTAACAAGGAAGTGTAAGTTCCATGATGTATTGTTTGTTCCCAATCTTACCTGCAATTTACTAAGTGTGTCCAAAGTTGTAGAAAAGAAAATCTCAGTTACCTTTAATGAGCATGGATGTGTCATTAACGAAACTAAACACAGATTGATCACTGTTGGATACAAAGTTGGAAGTCTCTACCATGTGATGTATGCTAAACCGAAGGATCATGTTTACGCTGTTACTGAGCTAAAACTGCCAGAAAACAATGAGCAGTTGTCAAGAGAACATCTGCGGCACCATTGATATGCCTTGGAGTGAAAAACCTTCAAAACTAGCAAGTGAAAAACTTGTAGAGGAGTATGACTATTGTGCTTCGAAGCAGATCACGTTCTGTGAACCTTGCCGGAAAGGCAAACACAAAAAAAGTCAATTTCCACCTTATAGTAAGAGGACAACAGCTGAACCTCTGGAATTGGTCCATAGTGACGTCTGTGGAAAACTGGAGTCAAAATCCCTGAGTGGTGCTGAGTACTTTGTTATATTCATTGATGATAAGACAAGGTTTGTCTGTGTATATGTGATTAAACATAAAAGTAATGTATTCAAAAAGTTTTGTGAGTGGAAGACAGAAGTGGAGAAATCGCTAGGACACTGTGTAACGACTCTTCATACTGATAATGGGGGCAAGTATACCTCAACTGAATTTGAAGCATACCTCAGAAACGAAGGAATAAAGCATGAGCTTACCATTCCCAAGTGTCCTGAGCAAAATGGAGTAGCTGAGAGGTTAAACAAGACATTGATTGAGATGGTTCATGCTATGTTAGCTGATTCAGGACTAGTTAAGTCTTTTTAGGCTGAAGTGCTTGCAACTGCTGTGTATTTACGAAATCAATGCCAACAAAAGCTATTGAAGGGAAGACTCCATACGAAGCAATCAGTGGTGAGAAACCAAAAGTAGGACATTTGAGAGTTTTTGAATGTACTGCGTATTCACATTTTCCAAAAGACGAAAGATATAAGTTGGATGACAAAGCACGAAGGTGTATCTTCCTAGGGTATTCTACCAACCGAAAAGAATATCGTCTATACTATCCAAACTGTTTAAAAATTGTCCATAGTCGTGATGTGAAATTCAACGAACTTGTAAGCGGAGTTGAGAAGGAGACTGCAACTGAAATGACAAGAAATTCACGAGTGATAATTCACTGTTCCAGGGATGATGTTGATTCCTCGAAAGGAAGAAACTGAAGAACAGGAGAGGGATAATAAAGAAAGCACTGTGACAGAAGAGAGAACAGAGCCGACAGTCAGACGATATAATCGTGAAATGAGTCGCCCTGATTACTATGGCATATGGGTCAACTCTGTTAATACCATCACTGAACCACTCACTGTGAAAGAGGCACTAAGTTCTTCTGAGAAGGAGAATTGGAAAGGAGCAATGCAGGCTGACTTTGAATCTCTTCACTCAAACAAGGTTTGGGATCTAGTGCCCCCGCTGAAAGATCAAAAGGTCATCAACAGCAAGTGGGTTTTCAAATGTAAGTTAGGTGAAAATGGACTAGTTGAATGCTACAAGGCAAGACTGGTTGCACAGGGATACTCACAGAGACCAGGACTAGATTATGAGGAAACCTTCTCTCCTGTGGTTCATTTTGAGTCTGTTCACTCAGTTATAGCTCTTGCCATTCATGGGAAGATGAAACTCCATCAAATGGATGTAAAGACTGCATTCCTAAATGGAGAATTAACTGAAGAAGTGTTCATGAAACAACCCGAACGTTTTGTGGAAGAGGGTAAGGAAAACTTAGTCTGTCGACTGAAATGAAGCATCTATTGGCTAAAGCAGTCACCATGCTGCTGGAACACTGCCCTTGATGATCATCTAAGAATGATGAAGTTCGTACAAACAAAAGGTGATCCATGTTTATATGTGTCTACTGATGGAGAACCTGTCATTATTGTAGTTTAGGTAGACGATATTTTAGTAGCTGGAAGGACTGATAAGAGAATTGCTGAAGTGAAGACTACCATTGCTAATCAATTTGATGTTAAGGATATGGGTAAATTGTACTATTTCTTAGGAGTTAAAGTTGTCCAAGGCCTTGAGGCAGGTACTATATGGATGGGACAACCAACATATACAGAGAATCTTGTTTCATATTTTAGTATGCAAAATGTCAAGACCTGTAAGACACCTGTTAACCCTAGTCTGAAACTGACTAAAGCAAAGGATGACTCGACATACATTGATGGAGAATTGTATCAGTCTGCAGTTGGAAAGCTAATCTACCCTTCCACAAGAATGAGGCCAGACATCGCCTTTGCTGTGAGCAACGTTGCCAAGTTTACAGCGAAACCTACTGAACAGCAGTGGAGAGCAATGAAGCATATCATACAGTATCTAGCTGGTACCACCAACTTCGGATTACTGTTCACCAGGAATGAATCAACTGAATGTACAGGATACTCGGATGCTGACTGGGGAGGAGATATTGATAATAGAAAGTCCACATCAGGCTACCTATACCTAATGTCAGGAGCACCTGTTAGCTGGAGAAGTAAGAAGCAATCATGTATAACGTTGTCAACTGCCGAAGCTGAATATATGTCCTTAACATCTACAGCTCAAGAGGTCATTTGCCTGGATTGTCTTCTTGTTGAATTACAGAAGGAGTCAATTACACCAGCTATCATACATGAAGACAACCAATCAGCTATATGTATGACTAAAACCCAACATTTCATGGTTGAAGCAAACATGTTGCCATAAAATACCATTTCACAAGAGATGAAGTCAAGAAGGGAAAAATCAATGTCCGATACTGTAAGACTGAAGACATGATTGCTGATATGCTAACAAAAGGACTGTATGCTGAGCAATTCATGAAACTAAGAAAATGGCCGGAGTAAAGGAATTACACCAACAATCAGACATAAAGTGAGAAGGAGTGTAGAAAAAGAGCACTTAAAGCTCAGATTGTTTACATAATGTAATGTGTTTTGTATGGTATCTGTGTATATGAATATTCAGTTATGAGCACATGTATGATTTGCTAGAACATTCTATCACGTGGTGTATCTAGAATATTCTTTTTCATTGTTGTTACGTTTGGATCATTGAGTTTTGTTTTCAAGTCCGTGTTTGTCAATCTTACAAATAAAACTATCATAATAGGCTTCCCTTTGGTATTACCTCAGCCTCAGAATATTACCAAAAGCATATATTTGATATTCTTGTAAGTCTACATGGAGTGATTTGTATGATAGATGACATTCTCATTTATGGCAGTTCACAAGAGGAGTATGATTAATGTTTGTCTATAGTTCTTCAAATCTTAGAAAGAGAAGGGGTAACACTCAATGTAGAGAAATGTCAATTCTTCACAATTGAAGTTACGTTTTGAGGACAACTTTTACAAGCCACAGGTATTCAACCTGATCATGACAAGATCCAGACTATTCTCAACTTACCAGAACCTCAACGTAAGGAGATTTCTAGGAATGGTAAATCAGCTCAGTAAGTACAGCTCAGTAAATGTGTCACCTCTATCTCTACATGCCTAATCAACCAATTATTGTATCAGCAGATGTATCATATCTTATTGGATAGGTGCTATTATAAGACATAGACAACCAGATGGTAAAGTCAGGCCTGTCACCTATGTGTCAAGATCACTTACAAATACAGAACAGCAGTGTGAACAGATTGAGAAGAAATTGAGAATGAAGCTAATGAGATTCAAATACACCATTTCTCATGTATCAGGGAAAGAATTAGTTACTGCATATGCATATTGTCTCAGCAGGAATTGAATCAGCAAGATAATGTTCTTTACCAAAAAGCAACTAAATTTGTTAATATTGTCATTGATAGTCTCCAGCCTCAGATGGATACCTCAAAGAGATAAAAGTCACTAAACAATAATCAAGTACTGTTTGAGTCAGTTAAACCATATTATCCTTTTACAATAGAACTAACAGTAAATAATGAACTACTACTCAGAAGAGTAAGACTCATCTACCACCTACACTACAATCACAGATAATGAAGAGACTTCATAGTGCCAACAAAGGATCACTAAAACCAGACAACAAGCTAAAACTTCAGTATGGTGACCTAATACAAGTCATCAAATTACTGAAATTGTCAATCTTTGTTCTGAATGTTCGAAACTAGATATTGATGTCCTGAGCCATTATACCATCTGAATATTCACAGTTGCCATGGCAACACATTGCAAGTGATTTATTTTAGTGGAAAAATTCAATGTATATATTAGTTATCAACTATTTCTCACAATATATTGAAATATCAAAATATCAAGAACCACAGCAGAAGCCAAAAAAACCATTTATACCATACTATGAACAAATCAATTTAAAAGAGAAGGAATTAAGAGAGAAGCAAAAACAGAATTACAACCATCGTTATAGAGTAAAGGAGAGAAAATGTGTGGATACCAGATTCTAACACTAATGAGACAGTCATTCTTAGTTTCCCAATTAAATTTTTACCTCCCGAACTATCTCTACTCCAGCATTAATAACATGATCATGGTTCATGATAAAATAAAAAATTTCCACATATTACAGTGTTACATCATCATGTTGTAAATATTACATCATTATACCATATATCCTTAATAAGAAAAAATTGTTTTATCTTCTGTTTAATTAGGTGAATATGTAATCACTTTTATTTGAAGCAAACATATACTAGAGTAGAGGTTTTAGTGCATCAAAGTCTTGTTACTGAATGAAATAACAGCTAGAAATATAGTTTCAAACACTTCAGTAATGTATTCATGAGAAATGAAGGTGATTATAATATACCAAAACATGCGGGCTTTACCAGTTGTTTTCTCTTTCTGTGTCCTTTTTGCACTGTGCTTCCTTTAGGTCTGCCAGTAGGCTTACGAATAGATTTACTGGTAAGCTACCTCCTCCTGTCTTCTACAAAACTTTCTTGATGAAATTTATGAAAACAGTTTTGAGTAAAAAAGTATAATGGAGCTTCACACTTGCTATACTGACATGTTGTTCGCTTCTTACACCACAAGTGACTTTACAATACACACAGTCCTTACCTTTATACAATCTCACTGGTGTATGTTCAACAGCAGGATCACATCTCCCAGCTACTGATTGATGAAGTGACACTTTAATATCACCAAGGTTTTACGAAAATTGAAATGACTTAGTTTTCCTCTAGGATGAACCTTTTTGTAGATAATGTACGAGTTCACAATAGCAATCTAAACAAAGTGTAAGAATGTCTTCCAGTATTTACGTGTTTGGTGAAGAATATTGTAATACTTGATAAGTTCATCAAACAGATAAACATCATTCATTAAACAATTATAACTATAGACTATTGCAGGAATTGGTACATCTTTCTTCTCATTTACTTCAACATTATTTTTTACATTTCTAAGCACTGTACCCTCACAATAACTGGGATGTTCATTAGACATAACAGATACACACTTAGTATCATTCCACACTACATACACCAATGTTCCATCACGTACATATACACCATCACCTTGACTCATAGACTTATGTGCCAGTTTCTTCTTCAGGTTTGAGATTTCAGTAGGAACTTCAACACAATTACAGTCAAGGGTACCTGTGACATGAACACCAAGCCCATTTAAGTCATAGATCAAGTTATAATACACAGCTGGTATTAAATTTATCTATGTAAACAGAATACCCTTGTGATAAATTTCTTTCAGCAATCTCGTAACGACATCATATCCTAGACCATTTCAGCTCTTGACCTCTCCATTCTTTCCTCTCTATACAGAAAAGGATGATGTATACCCATTGTGTGCATCACATAAGTATGACAACTTGAAATCTCACTTGACAGGTTTGTCATAAATATATTGACAAAATGAAAACCATGCCTTGGACTACACCATTCGCTCATCTATACTGATCTAACAATGTGGTTGGTAAAGCTCTTTAAAGCGCTTTTGAAGATGGTTGTTCAGTGGTCATACTTTACAAAGTTTGTCCCCTTCTTCCTTCAACTTCTTCTCCGTGTCTTCATTTACTACATGCAAAAATGATAGATAGCCTTCAAGTTCAAATCTGTTTCGACTGAAGACTTTAGAAATTAGAGGATTATAACACAAACTTGTAGACATCCACATGAGTCTGTAGCAAGGTACACTACGATATCCCAAATGAACAAATATTGCCACAAGCAAATAGAAATCATCTGGGACCATCTGTTTAAACTATCAATACATTGTTGGATGGTTATTATTCTGGAGCTCAGCATACTCATTGGTAGCATCACTAATTTTCTGAACTATGTCCATATCAAAATAAAGTTTGAAAAGATCTGCTGGCAATAGTTCACTAAAACCCAATGGCAAATGTGCTCCGACAGATCTCAAAGGATTGAAGTCATGAGTTTTTAGAATATTACGATTAATCTCAGACAAGTCATGTACTTGAAATGTCTTTGTGTTTTTTGTCAATGGTTCGGCGTTTGGATTTAAGGATGTACCCCTGCCACAACCTTGACCCCTTCCATAACTCCTGCCACAACCACGACTCCTTCCTCGACTCCTGTCACTTCCACATCATTGATAAGCTGTCAGAGTGTCTACACAACTATGATTATCTTCACTGTTTTCCTCCTGTTCACTACACTCACTGCCTTCATCACATGATGTATCATTGCCATCATCCTCAGGTGTCACCTCTGCATGTAATTATTCTGCCTCAGTGTCAGTTAGGTCAAAGCCTGAATCTAAATCCTTGCTTGAAGAATTATTAGTTAGAAACTGACTTTCATCATTCGAGGTATCAAACAAGAGTTCATGAACATCAGATGTAGTATAAACAGTTTTACTATGGTCTGTACTGGGGGCCTTTGTGACTTATCTACAAAGTTCAAACATTGCATGTGAGCTTATCATAATTATATGATATAAATATCTTAGATTTAGGAGGAACGTCTTCATCAGATACTTCTTGCTCATCAGGACTTTCATCTGAGTCAAGTAAATCCAGGCATTCAGAACTGTAAGATCGTACACTCACACTATCATCTTCCTGAAGCAAACTCAACATGTGGCTTACATCCATGCATCCAAAGATTTGCTTAAAATTTACTTTTCTAATTATACAAATGAAATATATTTCTGGCCAATAATTAGAGTTTTTTCTACAAGAGGCAAAATGTTCCAGCTCCTCTTAGTCTAGCAAATGTAAGTTTTGAGAAAAAAATTGATATCAAGAGTTTACACAATTTTGCATGGAGTGGGAAACCAAGAGTTAAAGAAATGCCATATTAATAATTGGTTTAGTGATAAGGAGAAATTACTGAGACATTGTTAGTAACCCTCAAGAGAGTTCTCCTATTATTGATGAAGCATCTTTAGAAGATCCAACTGGTGATGAGACTATCCAAACTCAAACTAATAATGTTCCTATTGCAATTAATTGTAATGTCAAAGACAACATCACTAGAAGTGGAAGAATATCTCAACCACCAGTATGATATAATCTGTATTGGACTTAAGAACCTAATATGTATTGACCTCCCAGAATAAGAGATGTAGTGGTATGACTACTTATCATTCATACATAATTATTATTTATTTTCTTGTCTTGTATGTAACTTATATATCTGAGTTGTTTACTATATCATGTTTCTACTATTATTACTAAGAGATCTTTGTCAATCAACTAAACATATAGTAACAAACAATACAATAATACCTTATCAATAGCATCAACAGTAGCTCCAGATTGGATTAATAGATCAGTTGTTTCAGTATGTCCATTCCAAGCAGCAAAGATCAAAGGTGTAGCATTGTCCTAAATAATCATAATAATATAAGACATAAGATATAAATATAGTGGTACATAACAACATGTGACATACAGTAAAAGACATCATTACTCACTACAGTTGCTACAACAGTTAATATAATACAGTATATGTGGTATATTTTGTGGGTATAAATTTTCACGATTTTACCCAAAATTCATATTCAAATTGCGAAATTCACAAAATTAAATCCCCATGAAATATACCACGTATACAGTATTATGTAGTATATGACTTTATACTCAACTCTGTACCATATTAACCTGATACTGGAATATTAAGACAAAGTATCAAAGAAGTACTAAACAATGTATAGGTATTATGTAATGTAAACAGTGACATAGAGGACAAAGCAGCAGAATAACTCTATGTACATATAATGGATGAGGATCAATCTATAACTTATATTAATGATAAGTTGTTATTAATAGCAAAATGACATTGTAAACAATGTAATTAATTGTACCTTCAGTTAAATCTATATAAATTAAATTATTAAATAATATATTCAAAGACTAAAAACAGATCAAGAGCAAAGAACAATTTGTGACAACTCTTAGTTTGATCAAATAACATTGTCATAACATATTTCATTTCAGATGTTGTTATCCTTAGGTATAGCTGTACTTGTTATAGTACATGTACATGTACTCTAGTACATAATTACAATGATGAAGTTTTCTTCTCTGACTTCATATCTAATCTCTTCATTAAGCATCTCCATCTGACCTTAAGTTGGCCACAAGCATTTTCAATTACTATACAGGCTCCACTACAATAATAATTGTAATGTTGTTGGTCATGAGAAAGTGTACCATGTGGAAAGGGCTTCATAAGCCAAGATAATAGTAGGTAGGGAGAGTCATCTAAGAGGACAATTAGGAGATCTTTATCACAAACTTTCTTCTTGTAGATAGACGATTTTGTGAAACTAGTGCATCATGAATACTACCAGGACAGTCTGTGTAGATATCAATAAAATGATACTTTTAATCAGGTACTGTTTGTAAAATCATTGAGTACCAACTTTTACAATTGTAATAGTCAGTATGAAACTCCACTGGTGCTACCACTGATTGAACTTCCACAATTTGGAAACCCAAAGTATCTCAAAAACTGTCAATTATCCCTTTAATGCTTCACCACTGAAAACTTTATATAAAGCTTCATTAGAACTTTCACTATACCTGTACATGCTGTTTTATTATGCAACATACTGAGGATCTTGAAACACCAAACAAATGTCCAGAATTCTGTACTCTGTCTTTGTTGAGAGAAACCAAACTCTAAAGACTAATTATAGTTCAACTGGAATGGCATGACAAACTTGGATATCTTCCTTCTCCATGTACACCTTTAATTCAGAACATAAATACTGAAAGGTTACATTCCTAATCCAAAAATTCTCATACCAATCATTTTAATTGAAAGTTCTATTGACAATGTAGTCTCAAAAATCAGAGCTTCTAGACCTAATCTAATTAAATCTCACTATGTAATGTTGAGAAGGCAGTGTGGATGCTAATATCAAAACAAGGAAAGCCATTTTTGTCTCCCTTGTCATGAAAAGAAGACACTCCTTCTGATTAATTGATCAGTACTTCCAGGAGGACGCTTTCAATATAAGGATATTATTTCTTAAAGACTCCATCTTTCATTAATAACTATTATATTATAATTAACCACTCCTACTTTCACACCTCTAATTTAATAAAGTTGGCACTGGTTATATCATGTAAGTGTAAACATTGACTTTGTGAGTGCTAAATTTCCACAGACACAAGTATCAGAATTAACCTAGGCTAAATATACTAGTGTAAACAGCTCATAATGTTGTTTGAAGAAGAGGAGACACTATCAAATTGTTTGTCATAACCAACTAGTAAAATAGATTCTATTCAAGAAAGTGAGTTCCTAGGACAGATACAAGTTGTCAAAGGAGATGAGAAGTCATGGAATATTACTCTCCAGTTGATTGGTCAGTCCTGTCAATTCAACCTTGATAGAGGAGCAGATGTAACAGGAATTCCAGAAGATAATTATCGAAGTTAAGAAAGAATCAAATTACAACCCTCAGATCGAGTACTGAGAGATACTAGGTTATTGACATTCTGACTCCATTTACATTGACAACACCTTCAATAATACCACTCCATTTCTTCTCTAAAGTCAAAGAAGAAATCATTTAAATGGAAAGAACAGGAGTACTCTGTATAGTTGATGAACCAACACAAATGGTGTTCAGGAATGGTTGTCATATCAAAACCTATTGATAAGGTATGTATATGTGTTCATCTTACTAAATTGAATGAACAAATAATTAGAGAGAGGCCTATCCTGCCTTCTAAGGACAGTTGTTGATATAAATAGGAATTGACAAAGTATTTTCCAAATTGGATGCTAATTCAGGGTTCTGGCAAATTAGACTAGCCAAAGAATCATCATTTTTAACCAATTTCAATACCCCATTTTGAAGAATTTGCTTTAATATGTAGAAAAAGAGCACTTAAAGCTCAGATTGTTTACATAATGTAATGTGTTTTGTATGGTATCTGTGTATATGAATATTCAGTGTATGAGCACATGTATGATTTGCTAGAACATTCTATCACGTGGTGTATCTAGAAAATTCTTTTTCATTGTTGTTATGCTTGGATATATATCATTGAGTTTTGTTTTCCAAGTCTGTCTTTGTCAATCTTACAAATAAACTATCAGGTTATGAGCCCAGCATTGCCTAAATAAGGAGTAAAGCAAGAGATGCAGAGAAGACTATAACAGTCCCACTAATGAGATCCAATTATCCTACGTGGAAAGTCCAGTGCAAGATGAGTCTTATGAAAGATGGACTGTGGGGAATTGTCAATGGGAGTGAAGCAGCTCCAGAGGAGGGTACTGACAGGTATTCCAAATTCGTAACTCAAAGGGATCGTGCCCTCGCAACTATTGTTCTGTCCATTGACCCATGTTTGCTCTATGTTATCGGTGATCCAAAGGACCCTATAGCTGTTTGGGAATTGCTCGCTGGCCAGTTTCAAAAGGCGACGTGGGCGAACAAGCTAGCATTACATGGAACGCTACATTCGTTATGCTTAAAAGAGAATGAGAATATTCAAGACCACATTATGGCTATTACAGAGATTTTCAACAAATTAGCTGTAATAGGAGACAACATTGAAGATGAGGACAAAGTCGTTTATCTGCTAGCTAGTCTTCCAGAATCGTATGATATGTTGGTCACAGCACTGGAAGCTAATACTGATGTACCAGACATGAAAACTGTCACTGAACGTTTGCTACATGAAGAACGAAAAATAAAGGATTGAAATGCCTCAAGCGCAACACTTGAAGGAATAAAAGAAGCCATTGTGGTAAAGCAGAAGAAACGAGGACCCAGATGCCATTTTTATAAGAAAGTTGGACATATGCAATGGAACTGTCATAAGAGAGAAAGAAAGTTTTAAAGTTGGAATCGGCACATGAGGAGTAAACCCCGAGTTAACTGTGCAGAGTCTAGAAGTCAAAATCATGATTCTGATTGCGATGAAGTCGGTTTAGTGGTTCAACATGTTTTATCAGCTGGAGTTGAGATGTCATCTAGAAGGAACTGGATCATGGACTCAGGAGCTACTTGTCATATATACAATGATCGTAACTCATTTGTTGAACTGCGTAATCTGAAGAAGACTCTTGATGTCACTCTTGAAGATGGTCATATGTTGAAAGCCATCGGGCATGGAACAGTGATCTTGATGATGAAGACTGGTTGCTTAACAAGGAAGTGTAAGCTCCATGATGTGTTGTTTGTTCCTAATCTTACCTGCAATTTACTAAGTGTGTCTAAAGCTGTAGAAAAGGGAATCTCAGTTATCTTTAATAACTGTGTATGTGTCATTAAGGATGCTAAACACAGATTGATCACTGTTGAATACAAAGTTGGATATATCTACCATGTGATGTATGCTAAACCGAAGGATCATGTTTACGCTGTTACTGAGCTAAAACTGCCAGAAAACAATGAGCAGTTGTCAAGAGAACATCTGCGGCACCATTGATATGCCTTGGAGTGAAAAACCTTCAAAAACTAGCAAGTGAAAAACTTGTAGAGGAGTATGACTATTGTGCTTCGAAGCAGATCACGTTCTGTGAACCTTGCCTGAAAGGCAAACACAAAAAAAGTCAATTTCCACCTTATAGTAAGAGGACAACAGCTGAACCTCTGGAATTGGTCCATAGTGACGTCTGTGGAAAACTGGAGTCAAAATTCCTGAGTGGTGCTGAGTACTTTGTTACATTCATCAATGATAAGACAAGGTATGTCTGGGTATATGTGATTAAATGTAAAAGTGATGTATTCAAAAAGTTTTTTGAGTGGAAGACAGAAGTGGAGAAATCACTAAGACACTGTGGAAAGGCTCTTCATACTGATAATGGGGGTAAGTATACCTCAACTGAATTTGAAGCACACCTCAGAAACGAAGGAATAAAGCATGAGTTTACCATTCCCAAGTGTCCTGAGCAAAATGGAGTAGCTGAGAGGTTAAACAAGACATTGATTGAGATGGTTCGTGCTATGTTAGCTGATTCAGGACTAGTTAAGTCTTTTTAGGCTGAAGCGCTTGCAACTGTTGTGTATTTACAGAATCAATGCCCAACAAAAGCTATCGAAGGGAAGACTCCATACAAAGCAATCAGTGGTGAGAAACCAAAAGTAGGACATTTGAGAGTTTTTGAATGTACTGCGTATTCACATTTTCCAAAAGACAAAAGATATAAGTTGGATGACAAAGCACGAAGGTGTATCTTCCTAGGGTATTCTACCAACCAAAAAGAATATCGCCTATACGATCCAAACTGTTTAAAAATTGTCCATAGTCGTGATGTGAAATTAAACGAATTTGTAAGCGGAGTTGAGAAGGAGACTGCAAATGAAATGACAAGAGATTCACGAGTGATAATTCACTGTTCCAGGGATGATGTTGAAGCACTTGAAGATGACAATTCATTGAAAGAAGAAACTGAAGAACAGGAGAGGGATAATAAAGAAAGCACTGTGACAGAAGAGAAAACAGAGCCGACAGTCAGACGATATAATCGTGAAATGAGTCGCCCTGATTACTATGGCATATGGGTCAACTCTGTTAATACCATCACTGAACCACTCACTGTGAAAGAGGCACTAAGTTCTTCTGAGAAGGAGAATTGGAAAAGAGCAATGCAGGCTGAGTTTGAATCTCTTCACTCAAACAAGGTTTGGGATCTAGTGCCTCCGCCAAAAGATCAAAAGGTCATCAACAGCAAGTGGGTTTTCAAATGTAAGTTAGGTGAAAATGGACTAGTTGAACACTACAAGGCAAGACTGGTTGCACAGGGATACTCACAGAGACCAGGACTAGATTATGAGGAAACCTTCTCTCCTGTGGTTCATTTTGAGTCTGTTCACTCAGTTATAGCTCTTGCCGTTCATGGAAGGATGAAACTGTATCAAATGAATGTAAAGACTGCATTCCTAAATGGAGAATTAACTGAAGAAGTGTTCATGAAACAACCCGAAGGTTTTGTGGAAGAGGGTAGGAAAACTTAGTCTGTCGACTGAAATGAAGCATCTATTGGCTAAAGCAGTCACGACACTACTGGAACACTGCCCTTGATGATCATCTAAGAATGATGAAGTTAGTACAAACAAAGGTGATCCATGTTTATATGTGTCTACTGATGAAGAACCTGTCATTATTGCAGTTTACGTAGACGATATTTTAGTAGTTGGAAGGACTGATAAGATAATTGCTGAAGTGAAGACTGCCATTGCTAATCGATTTGACGTTAAGGATATGGGTAAATTGTACTATTTCTTAGGAGTTTAAGTTGTCCAAGACATTGAGGCAGATACTATATGAATGGGACAACCAACTATACAGAGAATCTTGTTTCACATTTTAGTATGCAAAATGTGAAGACCTGTAAGACACCAGTTAACCCTAGTCTGAAACTGACTAAAGCAAAGGATGACTCGACATACATTGATGGAGAATTGTATCAGTCTGCAGTTGGAAAGCTAATCTACCCTTCCACAAGAATGAGGCCAGACATCGCCTTTGCTGTGAGCAACGTTGCCAAGTTTACAGCGAAACCTACTGAACAGCAGTGGAGAGCAATGAAGCATATCATACGGTATCTAGCTGGTACCACCAACTTTGGATTACTGTTCACCAGGAATGAATCAACTGAATGTACAGGATACTCGGATGCTGACTGGGGAGGAGATATTGATGATAGAAAGTCCACATCAGGCTACCTATACCTAATGTCAGGAGCACCTGTTAGCTGGAGAAGTAAGAAGCAGTCATGTATAACGTTGTCAACTGCCGAAGCTGAATATATGTCCTTAACATCTGCAGCTCAAGAGGTCATTTGTCTGGTTTGTCTTCTTGTTGAATTACAGAAGGAGTCAATTACACCAGCTATCATACATGAAGACAACCAATCAGATATATGTATGACTAAAAACCCAACATTTCATGGTCGAAGCAAACATGTTGCCATAAAATACCATTTCACAAGAGATGAAGTCAAGAAGGGAAAAATCAATGTCCGATACTGTAAGACTGAAGACATGATTGCTGATATGCTAACAAAAGGACTGTATGCTGAGCAATTCATGAAACTAAGAAAATGGCCAGAGTAAAGGAATTACACCAACAATCTGACATAAAGTGAGAAGGAGTGTAGAAAAAGAGTACTTAAAGCTCAGATTGTTTACATAATGTAGTGTGTTTTGTATGGTATCTGTGTATATGAATATTCAGTGTATGAGCACATGTATGATTTGCTAGAACATTCTATCACATGGTGTATCTAGAATATTCTTTTTCATTGTTGTTACGTTTGGATCATTGAGTTTTGTTTTCCAAGTCCGTGTTTGTCAATCTTACAAATAAAACTATCATAATAGGCTTCCCTTTGGTATTACCTCAGCCTCAGAATATTACCAAAAGCATATATTTGATATTCTTGTAAGTCTACATGGAGTGATTTGTATGATAGATGACATTCTCATTTATGGCAGTTCACAAGAGGAGTATGATTAATGTTTGTCTATAGTTCTTCAAATCTTAGAAAGAGAAGGGGTAACACTCAATGTAGAGAAATGTCAATTCTTCACAATTGAAGTTACGTTTTTAGGACAACTTTTACAAGCCACAGGTATTCAACCTGATCATGACAAGATCCAGACTATTCTCAACTTACCAGAACCTCAACGTAAGGAGATTTCTAGGAATGGTAAATCAGCTCAGTAAGTACAGCTCAGTAAATGTCTCACCTCTATCTCTACATGCCTGATCAACCAATTATTGTATCAGCAGATGTATCATCTTATTGGATAGGTGCTATTATAAGACAAAGACAACCAGATGGTAAAGTCAGGCCTGTCACCTATGTGTCAAGTCACTTACAAATACAGAACAGCAGTGTGAACAGATTGAGAAGACATTGAGAATGAAGCTAATGAGATTCAAATACACCATTTCTCATGTATCAGGGAAAGAATTAGTTACTGCATATGCATATTGTCTCAGCAGGACGTTGAATCAGCAAGATAATGTTCTTTACCAAAAAGCAACTAAATTTGTTAATATTGTCATTGATAGTCTTCAGCCTCAAATGGATACCTCAAAGAGATAAAAGTCACTAAACACTAATCAAGTACTGTTTGAGTCAGTTAAACCATATTATCCTTTTACAATAGAACTAACAGTAAATAATGGACTACTACTTAGAAGAGTAAGACTCATCTACCACCTACACTACAATCACAGATAATGAAGGGACTTCATAGTGCCTTCAAAGGATCACTTAAACCAGACAATGAGCTAAAACTTCAGTATGGTGACCTAGTACAAGTCATCAAATTACTGAAATTATCAATCTTTGTTCTGAATGTTCGAAACTAGATATTGATGTCCTGAGCCATTATACCATCTGAACATTCACAGTTGCCATGGCAACACATTGCAAGTGATTTATTTGAGTGGAAAAATTCAATGTATATATTAGTTATCAACTATTTCTCACAATATATTGAAATATCAAAATATCATGTACCACGGCAGAAGCCAAAAAACCATCTATACCATACTATGAACAAATCAACTTAAAAGAGAAGGAATTAAGAGAGAAGCAAAAACAGAATTACAACCATCGTTATAGAGTAAAGGAGAAAGAACCTCTGAGGTCTGGAGAAAATGTGTGGATACCAGATTCTAACACTAATGGGACAGTCATTCTTAGTTTCCCAATTAAATTTTTACCTCCCGAACTATCTCTACTTCAGCAATAATAACTTGATCATGGTTCATGATAAAATCTAAAAAATTTTCCACATAATACACAGTGTTACATCATCATGTTGTAAATATTACATCATTATACCATATATCCTTAATATGAAAAAATTGTTTTATCTTCTGTTTAATTAGGTGAATATATAATCACTTTTATTTGAAGCAAACATATACTAGAGTAGAGGTTTTAGTGCATCAAAGTCTTGTTACTGAATGAAATAACAGCTAGAAATATACGTTCAAACACTTCAGTAATGTATTCATGAGAAATGAAGGTGATTATAATATACCAAAACATGCGGGCTTTACCAGTTTTTTTCTCTTTCGGTGTCCTTTTTGCATTGTGCTTCCTTTAGGTCTGCCAGTAGGCTTAAGAATAGATTTACAGGTAAGCTACCTCCTCCTGTCTTCCATGAAACTTCCTTGATGAAATTTATGAAAACAATTTCAAGTAAAAAAGCATAATGGAGCATCACACTTGCTACACTGACATGTTGTTCACTTCTTTACACCACTAGTGACTTTACAATACACACAGTCCTTGCCTTTATACATTCTCACTGGTGTATGTTCAACAGCAGGATCACATCTCCCAGCAACTGATTGATGAAGTGACACTTTAATATCACCAAGGTTTTACGAAAATTGAAATGACTTAGTTTTCCTCAAGGATGTACCTCTTTGTAGATAATGTACGAGTTCACAATAGCAATCTCAACAAAGTGTAAGAACGTCTTGCAGCATTTACGTGTTTGGTGAAGAATGTTGTAATATTTGATAAGTTCATCAAACAGATCAACATCATTCATGAAACGATTATAACTATAGACTATTACAGGAATTGGTACATCTTTCTTCTCATTTACTCCAGCATTATTTTTTACATTTCTAAGCACTGTGTCTTCACAATAACTGGGATGTTCATTAGACATAACAGATACACACTTAGTATCATTTCACACTACATACACCAATGTTCCATCACATACATATACACCATCACCTTGACTCATAGACTTATGTGCCAGTTTCTTCTTCAGGTTTGAGATTTCGGTAGGAACTTCAACATGATTACAGTCAAGGGTACCTGTGACATGAACACCAAGCCCGTATAAGTCAGTAACTAGTATACAGCTGGTATTAAATTTATCTATGTAAACAGAATACTGTTCTGATAAATATTCTTTCAGCAAACTCAATATGACATCATATCCTAGGCCATTTCAGCTCCTGACCTCTGCATTCTTTCCTCTGTATATAGAAAAGGATGATGTATACCCATTGTGTGTATCACATAAGTACCACAACTTGAAACCCCACTTGACAGGTTTGTTATATATATATATTGATAAATGAAAACCATGCCTTGGACTGCACCATTCGCTCATCTATGCTGATCTCACAATGTGGTTGGTAAAGCTCTTTGCAGCAATTTTGAAGATGGTTGTTCAGTGGTCATACTTTACAAAGTTTGTCCCCTTCTTCCTTTAACTTCTTCTCTGTGTCTTCATTTACTACACCAAAAAATAATAGATAGACTTCCAAGTTCAAATCTGTTTTGACTGAAGACTTTAGAAATTAGAGGATTATAACACAAACTTGTAGACATCCACATGAGTCTGTAGCAAGGTATCCTACGATATCCTAAATGAACAAATATTCCCACAAGCAAATAGAAATCATCTGGGACCATCTGTTTGAACTATCAATACCGTATTTCCTCGTAGAAACGCCTATCCCAAATAAACGCCTTACCCCGTTTAAACACCTAGCAGCATGGTTGAAATAGCGTAATAAACGCCCAGTCTCGAATAAACACCTGGGTGTGGTCAATACGCTGCATGGTTTCTCGTGTTATAATTATGGCGGCATCTAAAGAAAGTCACTGAAGCTTTGACATCAGCTTTAAAATTTGTGCTGTACAAGTTGCTGAAGAAACTTAAAAATCTAATGCTTCGCACTTTATTTTTCCTCCATGCTTTAAAAAGTGCCATGAAACTTTTGAGATGGAACATGGCATGTGTCCTACGATTTTGCTGTCTCTTGTTAACGATACGTCATATCTATCATACAGGTTGCCTTCTTCTATCTCAGCTGGTAGCATCTCTCTAATAAATGGAGTCCATATAGACTTATAGATATGCCGGCCAGTAACAACGCTATTTTCTTGAGTGTCTCCATATCAGTAGGTGGGGCCAACACATCATATACATGCTTACTTTATAAGTTACTGATAAACACCCATCACCGAATAAACGCCTACCTCAATTAAACGCCTACTTTTATAGTCAAGATAAGAAATAAACGCCTAGGCGTTTACATGAGGAAATACAGTACATTGTTGGATGGTTATTTTTCTGGAGCTCGGCATACTCATTGGTAGCATCACTAATTTTCTGAATGATGTCCATATAAAAATAAAGTTTGAAAAGATCTGCTGGCAATACTTCACTAAAACCAACTGGCAAATGTGCTCCAACGGCTCTCAAAGGATTGAAGTCATCAGTTTTGGAATATTACATTAAATCTCAGACAAGTCATCTACTTGAAATGTCTTTGTTTTTTTGTCAATGGTTGGGCCTTTGGATTTAAGGATGTACCCCTGTCACAACCTCCACCCCTTCCATAACCCATGCCAAGATCACGACTCCTTCCTCGACTCCTGTCACTTCCACATCATTGATAAGCTGTCAGAGTGTCTACACAGCTATGTTTATCTTCACTGTTTTCCTCCTGTTCACTACACTTACTGCCTTCATCACATGATGTATCATTGCCATCATCCTCAGGTGTCACCTCTGCATGTAATTGTTCTGCCTCAGTGTCAGTTAGGTCAAAGCCTGAATCTAATTTACTGCTTGAAGAATTATTAGTTAGAAACTGACTTTCATTATTCGAGGTATCAAACAAGAGTTCATGAACATCAGATGTAGTATAAACAGTTTTACTATGGTCTGTACTGGGGGCCTTTGTCACTTATCTACAAAGTTCAAACATTACATGTGAGCATATCATAATTATATGATATAAATACCTTAGATTTAGGAGGAACTTCTTCATCAGATACTTCTTGCTCATCAGGACTTTCATCTGAGTCAAGTAAATCCAGGCATTCAGAACTGTAAGATCGTACACTTACACTATCGTCTTCTTGAAGCAAACTCAACACGTGGCTTACATGTTTGTTTCCAAAGATTTGCTTAAAATTTACTTTTCTAATTATACAAATGAAATATATTTCTGGCCAATAATTAGAGTTTTTCTACAAGAGGCAAAATGTTCTAGTTCTTCTAGCAAATGTAAGTTTTGAGAAAAAAATTAATATCAAGGGTTTACACAATTTTGCATGGAGTGGGAAACCAAGAGTTAAAACAAATGCCATATCAATCATCTAATATCATGATACCAACTGGTTTAGTGATAAAGAGAAATCAACGAGACATTGTTAGTAATCCTCAAGAGAATTCTCCTATTATTGATGAAGTACCTTTAGAAGATCCAACTGGTGATGAGACTATTTAAACTCAAACTAATAATGTTCCTATTGCAATTAATTGTAATGTCAAAGACAACATCACTAGAAGTGGAAGAATATCTCAACCACCAGTATGATATAATCTGTATTGGACTTAAGAACCTAATATGTATTGACCTCCCAGAAGAAGAGATGTAGTGGTATGACTACTTATCATTAATACATAATTATTATTCATTGTCTTGTCCTTGTATGTAACTTATATATCTGAGTTGTTTACTCTATCATGTTTCTACTATTATTACTAAGAGATCTTTGTCAATCAACTAAACATATAGTAACAAACAATACAATAATACCTTATTAATAGCATCAACAGTAGCTCCAGACTGGATTAAAAGATCAGCTGTTTCAGTATGTCCACTAAAAGCAGCACACATCAAAGGTGTAGTATTGCTCTAAATAATCATAATAATATAAGACATAAGATATAAATATAGTAGTACATAACAACAAGTGACAAACAGTAAAAGACATCATTACTCACTACAGTTGCTACAACAGTTAATATAATACAGTATATGTGGTATATTTTGTGGGTATAAATTTTCACAATTTTACCCAAAATTCATATTTTTGAAAAAATTTTTTGCAAATTAAGATAGATCTATTTTGTGGTGAGGCATATTCAACAAATTATTAATAGGTGTGACTTCCCAATCATTAATGGGTGTGGTGTAATAGTTACGATTACCTACAGTACAAACGTGTTCTCGAGTCATTATCAACGATGTCTACCTTATTCTCTGTGGACTCTGCAATACATAGCCACTACATTTATACAGAAATTTGGACACCATTCCTAGGAGAAATCCTTTCATGCAAAGAATAACAAGGTAATCTACATGATCTGTACACTACCGTTGTCAAGCGATCTTGTGACAACATAACACTTGGCAAGCCCATTTTTCTAAGAAATATAAATGTTAGTGGCTTTTTAATTTCGCGGAATTTGCTCAAATAACAAAATTCACAAAATTAAATCCCCATGAAATATACCACGTATACGGTATTATGTAGTATATGACTTTATACTCAACTTTGTATATATATTAACCTGATACTGGAATATTAATGTATAGGTATTATGTAATGTAAACAGTGACATAAAGGACAAAAGCAGCAGAATAACTCTATGTACATATAATGGATGAGGATCCATCTATAACTTATATTAATGATAAGTTGTTATTAATAGCAAATGTCATTGTAAACAATGTAATTAAATGTACCTCAAGTTAAATCTATAACAATTGGTATTAAAATAAAAATAGTAACTAGCAGATTACTTGGAACTAAAGATATTATAGATCTTTGCTATATATGATAATGATGACACGTTCATACAATAAAAACGATAAGAGGACAAGGACCTTACTACTCTTACTGTACATAGTTGATGACAAATATTTTATCAAATAAAACAAGTAACACTTTGATATGGATATATGGAGTATGAAATGAACTAAATTATTAAAGAATATATTCAAAGATTGAAAACAGGTCAAGAGCAAAGAACAACTTGTGACAACTCCATAGGCAGAGGAAGCTCAAAAAAGTTGGGGGGGCTGAACATATTTGTACACAGTTTCACATGCAAAAGTATACATTTTAAAAATGAGAATTAAAATGCACCAAAATATTTTCTTCGTTCATCATTTTTTTGAACAAACTCCTTGGCAAGCTCTTGCAGGTCTACTAGTAATAAATGTTAGAATGCAAAATGAGTTACTCTATGTAAAAGTTGGGGGGGCTCTGCCCCCTTTATAAAAGTTGGGGGGGCATCAGCCCCCTTCGCCCCCACCGTCAGCCGCCTATGAACTCTTAGTTTGATCAAATAACATTGTCATAACATATTTAGTCTCAGATGTTATTATCCTTAGGTATAGCTGTACTTGTTATAGTACATGTACATGTACTCTAGTACATAACTACAATGATGTAGACTATACTACTGACTGTTTCCTAAGTACATGTACTTGTACATCATTACTAATACTATATACTTATTAATGGAATGAAGACAGAAAAAGGATTTTCTAATTTAGACTGGAGTAGTCAAGAGACAACACTAACCATCTATCCATATATATCATGTATCTATCTACATTCATTCAGATATTCAAACATCCATTTATACATCCATTTATCAATCTATCCTTCAATAGATCAACATATTAATTAACATATATACATTTCACAATATACTCATATCATTCACTTCTGTAAACCATATTCCATCTAATAACACAATAACTACCACTGCATGATATAAAGAGGTATGATTAATTGCTATGACTGGCCATTTTATGTTGCATATGACTTAATACTTCACCATTTATCCTGGTATTGGAGTACTATGACAAATTATCCAAAGTCTAGCTTGACTAGTATATTTGAATGTAACCATGTTATCATATGTAACCTTTGTGAGCACAGAAGTTTGATAGACAGTATAGACAGAAGAGTATGAGTTATGTTTTAGCTCATAAACAATGATAACAGTGACAACATAGTTCAGAGATGGACATGAAAATAATCTAGTTCATTGAGGAAACAGAGTAAGTCTATGCACATTATAGGTCCATCAAAAGCTTTACAAGCAAAACATTTTTAGTAGGAGCAGTATTAAAAATGGATAAACAATGTCAACACATTATCACATCAGGTTAGTATATCAGGACATCTTTAGGGGAATGGGGGCAGACATTGCATCATCTACTCAATATCCATCTACTATGTATCTACATTTACTTTAAAAAATCTACCTAGTATCTACTTGTATTAATACCATCTACTTTCATGTATTTACATTTACTTTCATGCAGTATTATCATTTACTTTCATGTATTTGTTGATAAAAAAACAAAAACTGCATTTAGTTTGAAATTGAAAGAAGAGTGAAAATTACTGTAAAAAAGTAGCTGTTCTATTAGAGAACTTTGTAAACGAGTTCACCGCTGGCTTAAAACTATTCCTGCTTTGGAAAATAGCCGCTCGACAGAAGCAGAACTACAGGGTACTGAGTGTAATTGTAATGCTAAATTATATAAAGGGCTATCTTTCCTTTCCATCCAAAACTTCAAAGGTTCAATGTCCAACGTATGATCAGCGAAGTATGCCTCCATTTCTGCATCCACCTCATTTGTGAAACCAGTTGGTCTTAGGCTCATGAGACTAATTAGGCTCGTTGTACTGAAATCCAAGAGCCTCTTGGACTTTGCTACACAATCTTTATTACTGCTAGGTCGAGATGGAAAGGAGAAAAAGTGGCAGTAGTCAACAGATGTGGTAGCAGTCATTTTCTTGATACTAAGGAGGTGTGGTTAATAAATACACACTCAAAATTTTGTGTACTGTTTTCGACAGTCGTGTATGTACATCTATCTACATTTTAGACAATTTTTCGTGTATATACTCGTGTATCGTGTATACACGTGCAATGTCTGAATGGGGGCATTTATCAAAACTCCACCCATTGACAAATTTCATATTCCAATTTTATGTAAATATAAACTGATCAATATATATATGAGGCTATATATTACACATAAACAAAAACAAAAACAAAGTCAAACGTCAAATCATCAGGTACATGTATGTAGTAGAAGGTAGGTTGCCCACCCTAACATTTTCAAAGTTAAATGTTGCCCTCCTTGAAACATTATCTAAATGAAACCCTGTAAATGTATGATTTGTCATCAGTGGTCACTAACATTGTGTTAAAGTATGTAAAGTAGGTGACTTCTGACTATACATTTTATACTCAAGCATTTAGCTATACAGTTTAATGTCTATATGCATACATGTCAGTACTATATTGATATGTTATACAGTATATATGTTGTTATCACTATATTATGACCAATTTGAGTTTAGTGGGATTTTTGTAGAATTTCAATAATGAAGAATGTCATGAACCTATGTTGGGTGTGGCCTCATAGTAACATTAAAACATTTCTTCATTATTTGCTGTTAGTTCCTTCTTAGTATTTTATGATTTTGATATAAAAGTAATTTTCTCCAGTTTCTAAATATTGTCCCACAGCTAGTGAACACTTGTGTAAGTGTTTATTAATGATATACAAAGTATGTGTGATGTTACTTCATTGTGGTATGAGAATAACACCATTCAATTTATATGAGATTTCTAGTTCATTACTTTCCTAACAGTTAGTGCTCTATTATCATATTATAATTAAGCAGAGGGTTGTAAAACATATTGAATGGTACAAAACATTTTCTCTACCTTACTCCTAGCCTGAGATATAAATCTAAGTCAGGTATCAAATTCAAATTAAACAGATTATAACTCAGGGTTTCTTTCAGGGGGGGAGGGGGGCATTTGCCCCCTTGGAATGTTGAGAATTTTGTTTTACATGTGAATCAATTTAAGTGTTTATAAATGCTTTAATGGTATAAATTGTCAATAAATGATAACAATAGATAAAATACATTCTATACAACAATTCTTCTAGGTTCTCTAGTCCAATATGTTTAGCTATTATGCAAGTAAGCTATAGCTTTTAATACCAGTCAAGATGTGACCTAACTGTCAATGTACTATGTAGGTGCCAATAATGTGTTTGTACAGATCATTGACACTTGCATAGTACATTGACAGTTAGGTCATAACCTGTATTACTACTGTACACATACCAAAGTACAAATTAATTTCTCCAAAATCAGGAAATTACATTTAAAAAATTGCTCAGCAACATAGGATACACAGTCAATAATCATAATATATACCTGGCAGATGTACATTATGTTTGTGTCATTGCTCAAGATCATAGGATACAACCATAATTTATACCTGGCAGATCTAAACTATGTTTGTGTGAAAACAGTCCCAGATTCTACCAAAATACGTCAAATCAAATGCAAAAAGTCAAAATTTTCCAGGGGGGGGGGGGCATGCCCCTGGACCTCCCTAATTTGTCATGTGCAAAGCACACAGATATTACTTCGCCAACCCCCCACTCTCCAGCTATATCACATTTTGTCCCCCCCTTGACAAAAAACCTGAAAGAAACCCAGTAACTATCTCGTACTTATGCAAGAAAAGGAATCTACTGACTTAAATCCAATATCTTGATAGTAATGACATGATATGTAACTCATAGTTATAATGATAGATCAATAAATAAAAAACACTAGATCCTTTAAGTTCTCACTTTAAGGAAATCAACATCTGATACTAGACTTTCTGATCAGTTTTAGGTTAATATTCAGTATTTTCTACTAATATATTTTAATGACCTTTACATATTGTCTGTCTAATGTAGTGATCTAAATAGACAGTATCCACAATATGAGAGAAGTGTTAGTATTAACTAAAGTCAAGTATACATATTATTACATAATGTTACATAATACAATAAGTATATTCAAACAGTAATTATTATTATCTAACACTTACATCATTAGTTGAGTTTGGATTAGCGCCTCCTTTAATTAACTCAGAGACCACATTAGAATATCCATTAAAAGCTGCTGGATGTAAAGGAGTCAATTGGCCCTAAATTAAGAGTAGAAGATAACATTATTTAATTACTGCTATATTTCACACATGACAATAATCCATTAACCATATAGCTAGTATGATATCATAACTGACACTATAAAGTCATATTATGATAGTACATTACTTCATATATAACATTAACTGAACTGTATCTGAGACAATGTGAGTTTATAGAGATGATCTTAGAGTCAACACAAGTACTCAGTTCACTTGTAACTAACAATTGACTGGTTTAATTATGTTTACACAATGTTAATTAACTGGAGCTAGCATGTCTATACTTCAGTATATGATTATATCTTATTGTCTATATAGTATACTACAAATAGTATAAACTGTTTGAATTATAGAGTTATTATGATGAGATATAGTAAATATATGTTGATGTAGTTTGATATTAATAACATATTCCATCAATATACTAGTATAACCTCTGTATAACATACTATTTGTATGATATATCTACTGAGAGTTTGATAGTAACTCTGTTAGGATTGTGTTGATGAACTATTAATATTGGTTCATTAAATGTATACTGTCTTCACATGATACATGTATATGTGTGTCACTACTATATATTATATGATATGATGACATTTATTAACTTACACTGCCAGGATTATGATAATTTGGATTTCCTCCTCTTTTTAAGACATCTTTGACATCATTAACATCACCACTATATACTGCAGAGAGCAACTCTTCATCCTATTATAAAGATAGTGTTCATATATCTCATGTATTCTAGTATATAGTGAGTATACAAATCAACTCTTACAATTATAACACTACTAGGTAGACATTACATCTACATAATAATACTGATATGTAAATAGTATCACATGATATGATATAATGATAGAAAGGTTATAGACTTACTAGATTGTCTTGTTGTGATGACATCTTTAAGTCTGTACTGTTCTAAGGACCTGTAGATAAACAAGTAATAATTATAGTAATTAGGTGGGTGTGTACTGACTATATAAACTATTACTATATGTTAGTACATCAGTAGCCTTGTCTCATTCTATGAGGAAGATTCCTTTGTTTGTTTCAAATATTTAACTTGTTACAAAGTGAAAGCAATATCTTTTGAAATTAACAATGATTTTAGTATCTAGATATGAAAGGTTTATCAAGTAAGCCTCTTATACACATTACTAATGTTAGGATGGTAGATGACTATAATAATATTCATTTACAACACCTCCCATAATTGCATTCCTTAGCTAGGACACAAAAGTCAACCAGAGTTACCAGACTACAGTGTACATAAACAGAACCAAGATAGGAACCAGTCTCATAACATTATTTGAGTATGTATAATGTACTTAATGGTATTAACAACACATTTAGGGTTTAAGGTTTGAGATTTACATTCGCAAATAGTTACACTCTCTGGTAAAACCTACAAAACAGTATCTTTACAAATTTAGATAATGTTAGTAGCTGAAACTAAAGATATGCTATACCAGACCTACTTTTCATTTGAGTCTATCTCTGGGGACAAGACTAAGGTTGGACCTGGTTCATGAGACTACTCAGTTCTATATTATGTCTTAATACAAAGTATGTTCAATTCAACAACACTACTACTATATTTAGTATAGGTAAGAAATGTAATATATAACGTATTAGTATTTAAACAATAACTTGAGGTACTGGACCCAGTACATATAGTAACATGTAACGTTTCAGTAAATACAGTTTATCAGGTACACTGACATATTAATAATACTTACCACGTTTCGTTGAGTAAGGAAGACTATACTGTAATGAATGATGTCCTGATCTTGAAGACTACTGTATATGCTATCCTTGAGAAACTAGTTGTCAGTGTGTTATTCTTTATCACTAAGAGATACGCCCACTACTTAAAATACAAGGAATTCTAATTAACCTTGAGTAGCCCCACCCTTATCTAGTGTGGAAGTATGTTTGTAGCAATGTCAATTAATATGAGTAAATAAAATTTTCCCAAAAAAATTATAAAAAGTAGTGATGGCAGTAAAAGCATCTAGACTTGAGCTATTGGACCCAGTATATATAGTAACATGTGACAATTCACTTTATTCTGACATATTAATAATACTTACCAAATTTTGTAAAGAAGACTATACTATGATGAATGATGTCCTAACCTTGATCCTTGACAAACTGATTGTCAGTATATACTTTCTTCTTAATCATTAAGAGATACAACCATTACTTGAATGCCAGGAATTCTAATTAATCTGGAGTAGCCCCACCCTTACTTACAATTCAGAAAAGGTTGGGAAATGACGTAATAAGTGGGCGTTTAGTGGACAGGTGTATGTCCATATTGTTGTACAACCTCAAAATCAATGTATGAATATCACCTCATGAATAGACATGATAAGTCTGTAAATAACTCTTACGTCGAAACAAAAATTAGTTTTTAATTGACCAACAAATATAATTTATTGCCAATAATTGGCGATTAATTTACATCATGTTTACATTGACATAAAGGTTATATTAAATAGTAATTGTCTAATGGAATTCTTCTTGAGATGATTCATAATGTTCTGAGAGGTCTGTTGCAACATCTAGGTTCAGAGCAGTACATTTAATGAGAAGGTCATTTAACTGTTTAAAGAATATGAAGTGAGGATCATGGTCAGGTTATAGTGTAGCAGGCAATAAAACATGATGAGAAATAGGACCTGGTTCAGGATGTTTCTTATGATGAGCATTAAAAAACAGAACCAATGAAGGATCATCAGGAGATATGGGTGAATTCAGTGATAAAGGTCTGTCAGTATTCCTCCTAGATTCATTAAGGAGCATAAGAGTTGCCTTAACTCTCCCTTTAAACATTAAATGAGAGAATGAATGTACAAGGGTATCCTCATTAAAATGGTTAGACCATATCATTTATGTTGATATCGACTTCTTTTAGATTGAACAACTCTCATACAAAAGTTCATTAAAAGAACCATCACCCAAGAGCTGTAGACACTAATTCAAATGAGTAATATGATCTTTAGATTTTGACTGACTATAATGTTTCTGTATTACCAAAATAATTAGCAGAAAGGCAGTCTTCATTGCTATTAATATTGATTCAAGAGCAGGGCTCTCAGCATATGCTCAAAACAGTCTAGAGAGTTCTTTAACAAAGGCCTTTACCAGTCCTTCTGAGGGGACCTTGAATAGAATAGGTTCCTTGTCCAGTGAACACCTTCAGCATAGCAGGACTCAATTGTCCCAATACACTCATCACTCAAACGATCTCCCCAAGTGAAAGATGCCTGGAACAAAGGCTGGTAATCCCAGGACCAGCCATTGACACACAACTGAATATATGATAAAAGACCTCATAAAAGATAAGATGGTGTCCCATCAAGAATGTCAGGAGAGTATCCACTAGACTCATTACTTGAGACTCTAGTATATACTAACAAGAAGTTATTACTTTACAGTTAAACAATATCTATAAGTCAGTAGTTATTATATGTATTTATGTACTCACTTCATTTATAGTATAAATATGAACAGATTTATTCTCTACAGCACTCTTAATTACATCAAGATCATGATTACGAGCTGTATTGTAATGAGACTACTTCTAAAATAGAGAAAAACATATATCACACAGACACACACACACACACACACACATATATATATATATATTAATGCCCAACATAGATGATATGTAATCAATACATGTATCCATGTATATAATGTACATGTACTTTACTCATAGTCTACTCCTGTTTTATCTACTAATATTTAACTGATAATAACATGTACTAACATAATACAAGTTTACTTGAACATCATGTAACATCATGTAGACAGTTATATAGTGACAATAATTAAATAATAAGACTATAGAGTTAACAACATCATTATGATACTAATTAGTTTAGTGAGGAATTCTAGTTAAGACTATTCGTATGTCATGAATAATTATTATTAATACTTTGGGTGACATTCAAAGTGTGTCAATGATCTTTCATACAATATGTTAGACTACATATTAACTGACCATTTCTATATATTATTGTTCTATTGTTCTTTGTAACTATTAAAGTTATCTAATACTACATGTAGTAATCATTGACTCTACCTCTACACTAATAGACCTAATATCACAGTGTCTTTACTGTCAGGACTAGTTTAATGTACCATTACTTGTATCATACACACACATAGTGTCAACCTGTGAACTCAATCATACTAACATTGAAGTATATACTATCATTATATAACAATGTCTGTCTATCTACTATAGTCATAGCTATAGTCTACAGTCATATATACTAGGATCAGTTAATGGTTTATACTATTAACACAACACATATATATATACTGCAGTCACCTACCAGTATCATAGATGGCCCTGACATTATCTTTTAGTACTTGCTTTCTTTATCATTAAGAACCACGCCACTAAAATGGTTCATTAGTAATAGTATAGGAATTCATTATCAACTGTTGTATGTCAAAATTAAATTGATCATAAAAATTCAATTTATTAATTATTACAATATGTACTTATTCTCATAATTAGTATGTCCAATATCTTCTCAATATCAAGTACTAATGTTAGAGTCATCATATCATTTGATGTCTAAGATCATATACTGTCAATACCTACAAGTAAAAACATTTCCATTATAGATAATAAAGTATATAGTTACTAGTAATATAATACTAGACTAGTTTATCATATTAATATAATAGAGAGGAACTGATAATGATATATTAGTGTATTCTATTAATACATTATAATGGACATAACATAATTATATTAGAGATGTAAAATATGTGTTAATTAGTTTAGAAGACATAACAAGTTCAATGTTATATAAACACTACAAAACATTGATATACATAACAGTACTACTGTAGTAATTAGGACGACTATTAATGGTTTCTCATATTGACCTATTGTATATTGATATTGTACTATACTACTTACTAAATCAGTGGTGGGTCTAGTACTTGACTGTCACTGATAATTATCAACACTAAATATAATAGGTTAAAACACAAGTGATGTCCAGTACTGACACATCTTGTCTTGTCTATAATCCTAAAGCCTCTAGTATAAGTAACCTAGGATATTTGCTATATATAAATGGTTCTTAGGATTCAGGAGAACATCCATATCCTTTATTACAAAGTATCTAGAGATTATATATATATATATCCTTTTGACATACATGATATCTTGTTAATAACATATATTATATTATATTGATTTTATATTATGTCATTTACTTTTCCTTTAACTTGTCATAATATAATATTGAGTTATAATGTACTCTCTAGTCTAAGGAGAGAGAGATCAGTACTATACATGTACTAGATATATAAAGTACTCTAAGTACATGTATCTATCATAAGATGCATTAGTACTCTATTATGTGAAGTACTTTATAAGTATCTATTTACATGTTAGTGGTTTTATGGGTGTGTTTAAATAAGTGACTTAAGTGTTGTGGTAACACTACATTGTATATAGTATATAATACACATTGTAATTGATAATATATTACATAACACAGACATATACTCCATTTTAGAGTCAGTGATAATATACTGGTACTAGATATATAAAGCATCTTTACTCTAGATCTTCATTGAGAAAAGGTTAGGAAATGACGTAATAAGTGGGCGTTTAGTGGACAGGAGTAAGTCCATATTGTTGTATAACCTCACAATCAATGTATGAATATCATTCATGAATAGACATGATAAGTCTGTAAATAACTCTTACTCCTAAACAGAAAATTAGTTTTTAATTGACCAACAAATATCCTAATTAATTGCCAACAAATGACAATTAATTTATATCATGTTTACATTGACATAAAGGTTATATTAAATAGAAATTGTCTATTAGAATTCTTCACAAGTCTGAAGATGATACATAGATTCCTTATTTTGTCAATATCTTGTGTGTCTCCATTTCATGATTAGATTTATTAATAACAAGTAGATCATCGATAATTTGGTTATTTACAATTTAAACCTTTCTCTGGCCCAAATAGTTAAATTAACAGTATGTGTTCCCTTATGTCAGGTTATGGATCATTGATAATTTAATACTCACTACTTTAAGTGATAACAACTTCCAAGATACATTTCTGTGCCATCTTGTAAGAGTTTACCATAGAGGTCAATGAAAAAAGTTCAATATTTCTCATATAGCACCTCTTATACAGTATTGTTTATTCTTGTTATAGATATATCAATTGAATATTTGAAGTAAGAACTATACAACGATATTTACCTGAAGCTCAGATACATATTAGTTTTCCAGAAAAACGGTTACAAAACAGGTCATTTAGTCATTATCTCTTTTTCATCATAGTAGTATATTATAAAATTTAGTTTGGTACTACTATGTATCCGAAGTAGTCCTAGGTTTCCTGCTAATGATGATAACAACTTTCACTTTAGAATATATAGTGTGGAAACATTAATTGACAATGCACCAACTATGACAAACATCTATATATTATACATTTAATGGACAATATATCATAGCCTAGTACTAGTATGTATCTGAGCTTCAGATGAATATCGTTGTATAGCTCACACTTTAAACTCTCGATTGGTATGCGCATAAAAAGAATAAACGGTACTGTATAAGAGTTGTAATATGAGAAATATTGAATTTTTTTCATTGACTTCTATAATTAACTGTTACTAGTGGAACGGGATTTACCCCGGAAGTTGTCGTCTCGATTATTAGTGAGTATTAAATACTTGAGATCTTTACATGAAAAGACTATTAATATTAATATCTTAACATTATCTACATGACAGTTCATATTAGAAGAATGCAGAAAACTACTTATTTACATTCATTTAATTAGTTAGTCAATCAATTATTATAATTATTGATAGTTAACAGTAAATTTATATCACATGGACATGAAGGTTGTATTAAAATGTAACTGTCCATTACAATTCTTCAAAAGATGGTCCATATTGTCTTTAATATGGTAACATCTTGTGCGTCTCCGATCTGTGATATATTTTATTAACAACTGGACCATTAATCAATGTTGTTTACAAGTTAAACTATTTGTTGGTCTATTAAGTAATAATGTCTGTTTCCTCATGTTTATTAGGAAAAGGTAGGTTTTGAATCATTAATAAAGAATGTAATTACTTCCCAGGTATTTTAAAGTAATGTAATATAAACTGAATATTACTGGATATACCAAAGGATTGAAGTAAAGGAAGACACATCCTGATTGTCTAATGTAATATTTGCTACTAACAACCAAAAGATATGATATCACAATATTAAAATATTTTTTATAATAAACAAAATTCTTCCATGTCAGTTTCTTCATTATCTCATATATTTTCATGTATAATAATCAAATAGTTAAAAATATAATTGTCACATTCTTCTTCTACTTCAACCATTTGATGTATTCTGCAATTAAAAATGTCACATCCTATAGCTAGTGTCTCACATGTAATCATAAATGTTTATGTGTCAAGTTAATGTCAATTGTTGATAATGTTTGTAGTAAGTGATTACTTATATTTTGATACAAAATAAGTATCTTCACTAATTAACATTAGAACAATGCTAATAAAACATTGAATTTGAAGACAGAAGAGTTAGATGTTTATATAGTTGTAATAGTATTATTACTGCATTTCAAGAGAAAAGGAATTAATCCTGTTAGCAAATTTGTTGAGAAGTGATATCATTGTATGTTAGTTCTACTAGTTGACAGAGATGTTGAAAAGATTGAGATTTAAGACATAATTCAAGAACAATTATTTTGAATGTTTATTTGTTGTAGTTTGTATTCTATATTCTATAGACCAATGAGGACAATGATACAATCAAATCATTTAATTCACAAAATATTTTTATAATGTTGATCATTAATTGCAGTCACTGATATTCTACTTTAGTTGGTCTACTCTAGTCGTAGTAATATTATTACATATGAATATTATTATAGTCTGACCATGCTCAGTTTTCTTTTACTTACCCCTAATACGACAGTGGCGACGAGGATGCCAGTTAAGCCCATATAAAGGCAAATGCAATAGTTTGATCCGTCGACAGATTCTTTTACAGTTTATATTGAGAGGGGCAATCTGTTATTTCAGGCAAAGCATGTGCCAGATAAGAAGAAAGTTCTGGTGTTTCTAGCTATTGCTGGGAAGACCACCTACGGTTTCTCAGAAACTTGTCACAGCCTAGTTCGTCCATGGACAAAACTTTTGACAATCTACAAGATGTACTTAAGAAGCATTACCAACCTACCCCATCAGTGATTACTGAGAGGTTTAATTTTCATAAGAGGAATGAAAAAAAAGGGAATAGTGTGGCTGAATATGTAGCAGAATTAAAGTGGTTATAGACTTACTGCCAGTTTGAGGTATAAATAGATGATGCTCTGAGAGATCAGCTAGTATGTGGACTCTTAAAGGAATCAACTCAGAAATGGTTGTTAGTAGAAGACAAGTTAATCGTTACAAAAGCACTTGATATGGCTGAAAATATTGAGTCTGTGGACAAACAAACTCTAGCAATGAAGAATGGCTTAATAGACAAAAGTGGTCTTGTTCATAAAGTCTCACCATTAAATACAACATATTATAGGTGTAGTAAACTGAATCACACTGTTACTATATATAAAGATTGTTTGAAATGTGGCAAAAGGACCACTTAAAAGCTGTCTGTCACGGCAGAGAACCTAATAGAGTCCAACTGATGGTTACCGATTTCATACTTTTTAATATAGGTGTGCAGAAGCTTGTTGACCAATCAAGATGGAAGTAAAATTCAGAGACCAACTACGGATATTGACACAGGAGCTAATGTTTCAATTATTTCACAACAAGAGTATGACTCAAAGCTCTCCCATTACAAACCATATAAATCTGATATAGTATTGAAGACATATCTCAGAAATGATGAAAGATGTTGATGTAACCACTACCAGTGTACAATACCTGGATCAAGAATTCAAATTGGACATAGTAGTCATTCAAGGAGGAGCACCTACTCTACTCGGAAGGAATTGGTTAAGCCATCTCGTATTAAATTGTCACAATGTATTGCACACATCTCTTACTACTAGAGTGGATTTATTACTGGACATAAACTCAAAGGTGTTTAATAATACTTTAGGAACTATGTTTCAACATTATCCTAAATAACAAATCAAACCTAACACCTCTCCCAAGTTTTGGTACACACGCTCAGTACCATTTGCTTTCAAAAATAGAATAGAGAAAGAATTGGACAAGCATCAGTTAGCTGGAATCATTGAACCTATTGTATTTAGTGAGTGGGCAGCATCCATTGTGGCTGTTCCCAAGAAAGATGGACTTGTACATATATGTGATGACTATAAGGTGGATCACTGCCCATTGACAAAACCTAAGAAATTATTTGCATCTGAAACTGGGGATAGAAATTCACAAAAATAGATTTATGTCAAGTGTACCAACAAATCTTTTTAGACAATCAATCTGAAGACTTAGTCACCATCAACACTCATAATGGACTTTACAGATATACCATAATTTTGGAATTGCCTCAGTTCTGGCTATATTTAGCAAACAATGGGAATTGTCTTGTAGGGAACACCTCATACTCTCTGTTATATTGATGATATATTAAGAATTGGTGCTAATGATCGTGAACACCTTGCTAATCTAGAAGTACTCAGACATTTACAGTACCATGGAATCAGATTGAAAAGGAACAAATGTAAGTTCATTGATCATGTTGAATATCTAGGTCATACAGTTGATAATGAAAGGTTGCATGTTAACCCAGACAAAGTTAAAGCACTTGTGAATGCACTCAGGCCTCAGAATGTCATTGAACTAAGAGCCTATATAGGATTAGTTAATTTTAGTAAATTTATAGCAAATCTCACAACTACATTACAGCCCCTAAACATCCTGTTATAAAAAAATTTGTAAATGGGTGAGGTCAGATGAATGTGACATATATAGCAAGTCTTTAAAAAGTTGATTTCCTGCAATGTCCTTGTGGATTATAACCCCTCATTCCCTATTCAATTAGCAGCTGATGCCTCCCAATATGATATCGGGACAGGTTTGAATCGCATCACACCCTATGTGCTAGAAAAGCCTATAGCTTTTGTATCCTGAACTCTCTCTAAGTTATAAAAGAATTTCTCTCAAGTTGAGAAAGAAGGCTTGTTATTAATATTTGCAGCAAAAAATTTAACCACTACTTGTATGGTAGAGAATTCACCTCAATCACTGACCACAAACAATGACTATATTTTTTGATCTTATAAAGTATCCTCCCACCACAGCCTCTAGACTACATAGATAAGCTGTACTCTTATTAAATTCTTATTGCAATATTATTTTTAGATCTACTAGTGCTCATGGAAGTGTTGATAGGTTAACTTGCTTCCTGTTACCAGTTACAGAAGATCAATCAACACTCAGTGAAGGAGTGTCAACTATATTTTATATTGCTCAGATTGACACATTAGCTGTCACATGTGTTGAACTACAGGGAGTTACTTGTACTGATCTCATTGATAACAAAATGCTCTGCTATACAAGAAATTATCTGGTCATGTGAGATATCTAAAGAGCTAAACCCATACCACAATAGGGCATGAATTACATACCAATCATGTGGGAGTGAATAAAACGAAGGTAGTTCCCAGAACCTTTGTGGTGACCTTCAATCAATAAAGAGATTGAACAGTTAGTCTTGGCCAAGTTGACCTTGGTAGTGTGTCCAGACTGACTTTGCTGCACTGTTGTTTTGTAAAAACATATTTTCTCGTAGTTGACAGTCACTCATCTGCATCAACTTCTGCAACAAATGAAGTCTTATGACACATTTTCTCTGTTGTTGGTTACCCCAACAGCTTGTGTTTGATAATGACCCTAAATTTACATCCCAAGAGTTCACTATTTTTCTTCGTAATAATGTTATAAAACATTTCAACTTTACTTCTTATCACCTGTTAACTAATGGTGCTGTAGAGAGACTGGTACAAATAATTCTCTCAAGAAGGGGAAGAAAGATAGTCACTCTAGTCAGTATACACTGTCTACTTTTCTTTTGTATTACCAAGCAACTTTACACTCAACAACTGGTAAAGCTCCCTATGAACTAATGCTATAAAGACCTCTAAAAACAGTATTGAATTTGTTGAAACCTAACACACTGACTAAAGTTAGTCACCACTTACCAATAAGGTCTACAGAAAAGTAATCACAATATCCATTAGTAATTAGTCAGGCAATGAACCTGAGACTGGCAACTTAGACAGTTGTTTAACCAACATTTCTCAACATTACCCTCAACATGTTCGTCGATATTATTTAACCATGCTGTGCTCATTGGAAAATAGTTAATGTATATTGTATTTCATCATGTATTGTTGTATTATTTTGTAAGAGAGAAGGAGTGTAGTGGATCTTAGTTGTGATATTATTTTATGAATATTGTTATGATTTGAGCATGCTCAGTTTTCTTTTGATCTTTACGTTCACTCCTTTGCTCTCTCGTGTTTGTTGTTCTTTGAGTTGTATCCTAATAAATATTTGATAATAGTAAACAAAGATATGACAGAATTGTCTTCAAAATTCTTGGTTCTAGATGCCATTTCTACCTTCTTAATTCTCTGTTGATAATAAGGCTTTCTATAAACCAATGGGAATGATGATACAATCAAATCATTTAGTTCACAAATTGTTCTTGAATTGTGATCATTACTGGTACTTGTCATCACTATAGCATACATACCCTTTAGCACCAAATTTAATTTAGGCATATTTTTAGCAGAAATATTAGATGCTGACAATGGATTTTAACAAACATAGTATAAATATTCTAAAATACAATAATATTATGAAATACAACTTCTAATTGCAAATAAATAATATCCCTAGAAAGGACAACTAAGATGTTCCATATATCTGTCCAGTTCAAAATGATAGTAGTAATATATACTCGAGACATCAGTCTGGTCTATTCTATATAATAATCTTAATGTTGTTTTTTACGAAATTGTTTGACCAATGATAAACTTGTTGATCAGAAAAGAATAAGTCGTTTTTATCTAATGAACAAAGTCTAGGTCTGTCTATTGTATTAAATAAAACAGACACAAAGACAGACAATGAAAAGTCTCTTCTACAATATTTACCTGTAGGAATTCACTAACCATCATTAAATAATCTGATATGTCTGATCATGTATATGTCAATTGTAGCACATATACCAGGTCATTAATTTCTGGTTATTGGAATACCTGATAGATTAAACTTAGAAATTGAAGATATTTCTTGTGAATTTGATATATGAGGTGTCATCTTATTAATTGTCAAAAATTTAAGGATTAAAAAAAAGATGCTTGAAAACACACAGGGAAATTTTTCACTTTTTAACATTTGGAAATGGATGGTTTACATTAGTTGCAGTATTTCCATTAGTTAAAAATTACCAATTAATGTAGTATTGTTGTTTCTTTGATGGTATTTTACCACTCTTTATTAGAATCAATTTAGAAAATAACTTGTTTTACAGACAATTGCTTTTTTCGTTTTTATTTTGGTTATTAACTTACACTAATCCAATCATTGTAATAATAATGACAAAATGATGTACCATCAATGTAAATTATATATACATATTTTTTCCTACAAGAGCTAGACTATCTTTCTTGTTAATTTATACAACAGACTCGTGTTTAAAAGGTTCTAGAATGAAATGGAGGAGTGGTATAGGTATGGAGGATGGTGCAGGCCTTCTTCTCTTGGAACTTTAAGATAATAACTTGACTTCTATTATTTATTTATTTACTAATTTATTTATTAATTGCTCTAAAAAAGTAAAATAAATATATATAATATAATTAGTAGTGTTGTTCTAGTTTGCTCAAGTGGGACCAGTTTTATTCTTGGCCCTTAGTTTTAGTTATTTAAAGAAGCTTTTTTAACCGATGTCGGTAATTATTTCATAATAGTCGTTAATGAGATTCAAAGTGCTTCACTACCGCGCCCCACAAGACCCTGAAGACAAAATTGTAAGTAGATATAAATAAAACCAAGACAACTTGGACAGGTTGTGTTTTGCGATGCGTCTAAACTGACCTTTAAGATGGTTACCAGCATACTTGTAAGAGTATCCGAAAGGCGGACTAGGATACGGCTGGTAGTCTCCCTTTAAACGTGATGAGATCCAGAGCATTGTGGTCCCGGTTTAGTAATGACAATAATTTCCCCGAAGCTTGAAACCCAGTACAGCTGGTTTGAAGTTAGGGCAAAGTTCCAGCCAGGATTACCTTGTCTTCGGACAATGGTTGCCAAGCTATGGTGGCGGTTCTAGCTATCAAAGCAGGGAATCCTGGAGCCTAAGTGGAAGCCTCAGTGGATGTGTGAGTCACGAAAGATCATTTGGGCAACACAACATTTTTAAAACAAATTTATTCAATAAAAACACATAACACTACAATTGTAATAAATCCATCATATATACATTACCTACATACATGGTACAAAATGAGTGGAATATTTATTATTGTATTTATAATATGAACCATTTCATTTACATCATAAAAACAACAAATGTATTCAATAGATTTTTGCTGTTACACAACTAGCAAACAAATTTGAGCACAGAAAACATAAGAAAAACTTATAGAGACCTTTATATGATATGTCTGCCATTTTTGTGACAAAATTAAGGAAGATTTACATTTATCATATAAACTTATAGAACCATTTGTGTACTAAGTACAGCATTGTATACTAGTTATATCTACATTGGTCATCCATTAAGTTATGTACTAGCCATAAAGATCACTTTATCCAGGATATGCACTATATATGATCAAAAGTATCCTTCACTACAAAGTGTTAGTATTGACCATCACAAAATGGTATCAGTAATTAAAGTTAATACATCATATAAAGTAGTAGACATTAAATGAGTCAAAAAGGAAAACATAACAATTTTTGTCATAGTTCTATTACATGTATAATTAAATTCACTTTCAGTCTTAGTTAAGTTTGGAAAACCAGAAACATATTATCTATTATCCATTCTATGTTCTTTGCTGAAAAAATTTAATATCTGCTGCCCTTCATCAACTTTTCAGTTGATGATCTTGATAATAGGATAGTAGAAGGTGATGGCTAGTGAGCTCTCAAAAGCTGTTTAGGTGTCTTAAAGAGATCAAGTGTGTTGAAAAAGTAGTTATAGTGGATTTTGTTGTTAACATAGAACTGGTCTAAGTGATCCTCAACATATGATGAAGACAAAGAAGCTTACAAGCATTAATATATGCATCTATCATCTTGATTTTGACTGACAATATAATGGCTTTCATTCAGTTTATTAAATTAATTCCAGTTTTGCAAGTATGTTTAGTGATTCCAAGAAAAAGTGCATGCATTGGACACTTCCCAAAACCTTGTAATGACAGAGTCACAAAATGACAGTTGAGTTTGCACCATGTATTTAGCTATTTGTGCAGAATCCGTTAATAGTTCAATGATGAAGGAGATAACAACAATTTAAAAATGGTTTGACTGGGGCTCACACTGACTTTCAGTCTCTTTCAGCAGAATATGCAGAACAAGAAATATCTAGATCTTTTTAAGAGAGAGTTTTGGCAGAAATTCCAATGCAAGCAGATGGACTGCAATAAATATCTCTTCCTCCGTATACGGAATTCATTCTCCCAACTTTGCTGTTTAAACACACATCTCTTCATCATTTCTTCTATAGTTGGAAGTAAGCTTGAGGTGTAAGTGTTGAATGATAGAACCTTTACTATTAGACCAAAATGAAAGGTATATTTCATTAAATATGGCACTCATATTGTACTTGCAGTAAGGACTCTACTTTCTGCCCAGCGAAGGGATTTACGATACTTTCTCTGGACACACCTTAAAGTCACACCCAGTAATTATTTGGGTGGAGTTACAAGAAACATCGTGCTAGACTGGTAAGTTTCTAGCTGAGTATTTGTGATGTTGACTGTATATTATATTGTTTTATGAATCATTTACTTATTAAATATTGCTATACTAGGATATGTGATCGTGTCTTGGTAAAGTAAAATAAAAAGGTAAGACAATATGTAATTGGTAATATTTCAATATTTATTTATAATAACTGTGATGAGATATGATAGAGAGATCACTGTTGTATATATGGATTACTTTTGAACATGTATACTATTAACTTACATAATGTAAGTTTGTGTGGTATATTTCAAAGTAGGGATGGATGTGTAGTGGTGTTTTGCAGATGTTATACCAAAATTGTGTGTGGATCTTTTTTGTCTAGCTTGGCAAACTTCACACTGTGGGTAAACTCCAGATGATCTCTCCTTTCTAATAAGCTCAGGAAATGCCCACTCACTTAGTCTCATAGGGAGAACTCTTGTTCATGCTATATGTCTCCTATCAACAGGATGCTTATGGCCTTCTAGCAGACTTGCAACCAAGGATAGACGAAAGTGTAATTGAGTAAGACTTTTCTTAGCCACAGTATTTTACATGATACTGGTATTTATGATGGCTAGGTCAAGTAAATGAAAGAATACTCTTTTCCACCACTTTCAAGATCTGTGACAATATCCATAATATAACACCAACTGATCAGACTTATCAATACCTCCCTTATACAACTTGTAATCGTCTATTATCACTGGTTCTGTCTCAACTCCTTCTGTAACTGCTCTGGTTCTGTGTCACTTTTCCATCATATCATCTGTGTGGAAGGTAGATATCATGTGTACCATCATCTGTGTGTCATTCAGTCCCTTCCTATCTATTCTTACTGTCCTAAAAGCCTCAAATCTTTTCTGTTTCAGGTCCAAGAAGAGGGTAATGATGAGTAATAGTTATCTGTACACTCTGTGACTATTGTTAGAGAGAGATGATACTATAGTTTCATGACTACTTGGTGAGCAAGCCTTTTCTTAGCTGAACCATCATTTTCTTTCCCTAGTAACATCAGTTGTATTATTCATAGTAAGCTATGTATAGATTTACCTGTATATAACTTGAAATTGTACACATAACCATTTTTTGCATTAGCTACTATGCATGCTTTGACACACCATTTGTGTTTTTGGGCATATACTGAATCCAATTAAAGTCTACTGTTATATCTTATTATCCTCTCATCAGCAGATAGCTCCTGATCAAGGACATACGTGGACTGAAAATGCCTTTACTATTAAATCAAGGAGTGGCCTTATCTTGTAAAGCTTATCATAGTCATCATTGTTATGATCGGATTGCTTCTATATATTGTTGAGATGGAAGAACTTTATCAACTGTTCAAAGACATGTACCGAAGCTTTCATTATAAAATGGCCACATGGTACTCCAGTAAGATCTGTTATATAAATTGGTACATAAACTTAGATGTAGTTATATGTAAGTATATGTTTATATGTTTATATGTATTATGTGTAAACAATACTAAACTAGTACAGAGTAAAAAATTGCCTAAATATTACTTCACTGTAGAGACCTCATTACTCCCATATGGTGATAATAATAGCCAGTAATAGATCTACCTCTTCTCTTTGTATAGGATTTCTTATCCATTCATGACCATGTGCTGTGGGATTGTCATTCAGATGAACTTTATATGATGTAAGCACTTGTTCTGAATATCTAACTGTCTCTATATAGATTAAATGTTTTACTTCTTATGTCAAAAAGAGGTTGAAGAAATCCACTGGTAACTTCCCACTCATGTCAACAGTAAGAGGAGGTGAAGTAATAAATGGATGTACTGAGGAGAGAAAACAAATAAGAAGAATGAAATACTTCATTATTTATTTTTATATTGTGTATACATACTTGTATGGGGAGGGGGAAATTACTAGGCGTGGCTGAACTAGGTGGAACACTGGGAACGGAAGTCGTGGTTTGATGTGGTTAGTTGTTGCCATGATCTATTAGCGAATCTGGATACTCACTGCTAGATTCATCGACATAATTATCAAAGTCGGTATCTGATGGAATATAGCACGATGAACGGTCGTTGTAAGCCTTTAGATATTTGTAACGATATATCCTTTAGTTGCTTGTAAAGTAGGCTAAAGTATATTATTTTCCTTGTAGATATCAAGACGTATAATGAAAGTTTTCTCCCTTAAATAACTATCACAATTCCTATAGAGTCATATTCAAATCTACTTATCAATTATCTTGATTTATTGACCTTTAATAATCAACAAAACTACCAATTTTTCTAATATGTCTCTCCATCAATTATTTTTTACTTGTTTTTGCTCCAGTGGGTCCAACAGCAGAAATTGCAAGCAGGACATTTATTAGTGCATGCTGCTTGCTTTATTATCATTTGATGATCATGATAATAGGAAGATAGATGGAGGTGTTGGCTAGTGAGCTATGAAAAGCAGTTCTAGATGTCTTAAAGAGATCAAGTGTGATGAAAAAGTAGTTATAGTGGACTTTGTTGCTAACATATATAGAACTGGTCAAAGTGATCCTCAACACATGATGAAGACAAAGAAGCTTACAAGCATTAATATATGCATCTATCATCTTGATTTTGACTGATAATATAATGGCTTTCATTCAGTTTAAATTAATTCCAGGTTTGTAAGTATGTTTAGCGATTCCAAGAAAAAGTGCATGCATTGGACACCACCAAAACCTTATAATTTCAGAGTCACAAAATTACAGTCGAGATTGTACCACGTATTTAGCTGTTTGTGCAGAATCAGTTAATAGTTCAATGATGCAGGAGATTAACACAATTTAAAAATGGCTTGACTGGAGCTCACACTGACTTTCAGTCTCTTTCAGCAGAATATGCAGAACAAGAAATATCTAGATCTTTAAGAGAGAGTTTTGGCAGAAATTCCAATGCAAGCAGATGGACTGCAATACATTTCTCTTCCTCCATGTAAGGAATTAATTCTGTCAACTTTGCTGTTTAAACACACATCTCTTCATCATTTCTTCCATAGTTGGAAGTAAGCTTAAGGTGTAAGAGTTGAATGAGAGAACCCTTACTGTGTCATCAAATGAGGGGTATATTTCATTAAATATGCCATTCATATTGTACTCGCAGTAAGGACTCTACTTTCTGCCCCAGCGAAGGGATTTACGACGCTTTCTCTGGACACACCTTAAAGTCACACCCAGCAATTATTTGGGTGGAATTACAAGAAAATATCGTGCTAGTCTGATAAGTTTCTGGTTGAGTATCTGTGATATTGACGGTATATTATATTGTTTTATGGATCATTTACTTATTAAATGTTGCTATACTAGGATATGCTAGTGTGATCATGTCTTGGTAAAGTAAAAATAACAAAGTAAGACAATATGTAATTGGTAATATTTCAATATTTATTTATAATAACTGTGATGAGATATGATAGAGAGATCAGTGTTGTATATATGGATTACTTTTGAACATGTATACTATTAACTTACATAATGTAACTTTGTGTGGTATATTTCAATGTAGGGATGGATGTGTAGTGGTGTTTTGCAGATGTTATACCAAAATTGTATTTGGATCTTTTTTGTCTAGCTTGGCAAACTTCACACTGTGGGTAAACTCCATATGATGTCTCCTTTTTAATAAACTCAGGAAATGCCCACTCACTTAGTCTCATAGGGAGAACTCTTGTTCGTGCTATATGTCTCTTATCAACAGGATGCTTATGGCCTTCTAGCAGACTTGCAACCAAGGATAGATGAAAGTGTAATAGAGTAAGGCTTTTCTCAGCCACAATATTTTACATGATATTAGCATTTATGATGGCTAGGTCAAGTAAATGAAAGAATATTCTCTTCCACCACTTTTGAGATCTTTGAGAATATCCACACTATACTAACAACTGATCAGACTTATCAACACCTCTCATATACATGTTGTAATTGTCTATCATCACTGGTTTATGTACTATTTCGACACTGTCTGTAACTCCTCTGTTCTGCATCGCTTTTCTATCATCATCTGTGTTGAACTTAGATATAATGTGTATCATTCTCTTGTCTTTCCACTTCAAACATATTGTGCTACATTACCAGTGGTATTACTTTATATTTCAACTATACAGTTGTAAGGTAATTGATTGTTAATTTGTTTTAATTGTTATCTTTAGATAAAGTTATTGACTTAAATTCTCATTCAGTCCCTTCCTATCTTTTCTTACTGTCCTAAAAGCCTCAAATCCTTTCTGTTTCAGGTCCAAGAAGAGGGTAATGATGAGTAATAGTTATCAGTGTGCACTCTGTAACCATTGTTAGAGTGAGATGATACTAGTTCCATGACTAATCAGTGAAGGAGCCCTTTCTTAGCTAAACTATCTTTCTCATTTCCTAGTAACATCAGTGGTATTATTCATAGGAAGGTATGTATAGATTTACCTGTATATAACTTGAAATTGCACACATAACCAATTTTTGCATTAGCTACTATCCATGCTTTGATATCCCATTTCGTGTTTTTTAGACATATACTGAATACATGTCTACTGTTATATCTTATTATCCTCTCATCAGCAGATATCTCCTGATTAGGGATGTACACTGACTAAAATGCCTTTACTATTAAGTCAAGGAGTGGCCTTATCTTGTAAAGCTTATCACAGTCATCATTGTTATGATCAGATTGCTTCTTTATATCGTTGAGATGGAAGAACTTTATCAAAAGTTTAAAGACATAATAGTACTGAAGTTTTCATTATAAATGGCCACATGGTACTCCAGTAAAATCTGTTATATAAATTAGTATATAAACTTAGATGTAGTTATATGTAAGTATATGTTTATATGTTTATATGTATTATGTGTAAACAATACTAAACTAATACATAGTAAAAATTGTTTAAATTTTACTTCACTGTAGAGACCTCATTACTCCCATATGGTGATAATAATAGCCAGTAATAGATCTACCTCTTCTCTTTGTATAAGATTTCTTACCATTCATGACCATGTGCTTTGGAATGGTCATTCAAATGAAGTAAGCACTTGTTCTGCATATCTAACTGTCTCTGTATTGATTATTTTTTTTTCTTATATAAAAGAGGTTGAAGATATCCACTGGTAACTTCCCACTCATGTCATCAGTAAGACCAGATGAAGCAGTAAATGGATGTACTGAGGAGAGAAAAATAAGAAGAATGAAATACTTCATTGTTTATTTATTTATTGTGTATACATATTTGTATGGCTAAATTACTAGGCGTGGCTGAACTAGGTGGAGCACCAGGACAGTGGTGATCAAGCTTTTCTGTAATGCCATTAGCCGGAGAAAGTTAGGCATAAATTTTTAACCCCCATTCACTACGTTGGACAACTACGCATGCGCAGAATGTTCTTAATGCGTGTATTCACGTTTTTTCTTTAAGAAAAATGGAAAGCAATTCTTTGTACAATTTTGAGGCATTATTGCCACCAGGGATAACAAATTCAGCAAACAATTGCTACGCTAGCAGTGTAATTCAGTGCCTTCTGAATCATTCTGTATTTCTGTCTACTTCAGAGGAAATAAATGAAGAGCACAATGTATATGAGAAATGTATGAAGTCAGGTAAGAAACATATACAATAAGACCTATACCAACATCAGTATAACAAATAAAACAAGCATATATTCAACATCTAGCATTTCATAGTAATGAATATTTCAATATACTCAGAGTTTTGTCCGTATAAATATCTTCGTTCATTGTGTACTTCGTATAAGTACAACAGCTCACAAACAGATATTTCTTCTAACATGATCGTTCAAAGTCTACAAAGTAAGATAATAAAAAGGATTAAAACATATATAATTGTTAACCATAACAGTGGCTCATCAATCATTTCATCCTGGTGAATATCAGGATGCTCATGAGGACTTTATCTATTTCATGGATAAATTAACAGAACTGTCGTCAAGGTAACTTATTTGCATACATATCACACAAATATATATATATATATATATATATATATATATTATATCATAATTATAGAATTACAGAGTTGATACAAAACAAATTCTTTTTAGCAGTTACTCAAACAGGTTTGTGTTGAAGTTAATGATGTGTATTGGTATTATCACTAAATATATTAGTACTATGTAACAAATGTGGCTATAGTAGTGACATACTACAATCATCAAGTGTTTTGGAACTTAAAGTGAATGTAAGCAAATCACTTAACTGTATGTTCATTGTAATATATGAAGGAAAAGAAGAATGTCCACCTGCAAGGTTTAGTAATTGATGAACTGACAACCTGTGAAGGCCTTGATAATTACACATGTGGAGGGTATGTATTTATCCAGCTCATGTACATAAGTGATTTCATATATATTATAGATGTGGAAGTCATGGAGAGTGTACAAAATCATTAGAGATATTGAGATATCCAGAGTTTCTTTGTATTCATATTACTAAAAAATCAACTAATTTAACACAGTATGTTAGATATACATGTACACGCATCATTACTTTATATACATTATATCTTAGCACTGCCTTGCCAACTGTCCAAGTGCAGGTACATTTCATATATATAATACAAAATAAAATGAAATTGATTATTATCAATTTAGCAAACGGCTTTAAAAGTAGGCAACAGATACTACAGACTCACAGGGGTGATCAATTATTTACCAGTTGGAAGGCATTATACTTGCTTCATTTGTTGTAAATAAGATAACACTCAGTGGTTCTACATCAATGACAGCTCTGTATGTATACTATCAATATAACCATGTCCATAAGATACCATTGGTACAATCACAGGTAATTCCAGTTAGTACAGTTACAGTCACACAACAGGACCCATTCATGTTGTTTTATAAATTAAATGAAGGTATGTATTGTGAGAGATCTAACACATTAACTATGTGTAACACTACCACATTAGGTGAAACTATTTACTCACCTATCAAACTTTGTGACATTCAATGCCTATCCACAGCAGCCTATCTTACAGATGAGGTACTGTATAGTACAGCTAATGATTATACCTAAATATAAACATTTCAGGTTATACGTTCATACATGGATATTCTCTACTATGAAGCATCAAAGGTGTTATAAAATAATACACAAACATATATACTGTTTTATCCAATTATATAATAGAATGGGAAAAAAGTCTTTAGCTTAGGTTCTCAGTTTTTTGCCAAATTTTGCCAAAGTGACTATCAAGCAGTGTCAAGGTGGTATAATAAGGTGAAGTAAACGTGTGTAACACAAGACATAAATAGTAGTTACAGGTCAATCTTATGGAGTATGATATACTTCTGTGTGTTATTAATCATGGACATTGTCATTGGACATTACTGGTATTTTCTATTAGTCATCACAACTATAAAACAGTGAAATTGTATAGGCAATAGACTTAAGTAAGAAACAGGCAGAATACTTTGATGCATATAAGGGTTCAGTTCAATCATATTGGACAAAACTGAGGTATATATAAGGCAATATAAACTCAAATTTTACATGTACAAACAGATCATTTATTGAGAATCGCTGTATAGACCAGAACATGCCAGTGCCAAAATGGGATCAGTGGCAATACATTCACAGAACTGTGAGTTTAAGAACTGATAGTTGGTTAATTTAATGAGAATCAAATTTTCTCACTATGTTGTATGAATATATTATAACAACTTTATTATATAGGACCAACCACATCAAACAAATGGCCGTGACTGTGGTGTCTTTGTGACTCAATTTGCTTACAGTTATGTGTTTGAAATACCTTGGGATTTCCAACAAGTACATTCCCTACACACAAGACCATTTCATATCTTATTTGTAATGTTTAGGATAACATGGGAGTCATTAGGAAAATACTGGCAGAGGAACTACTCAATGGTCAACTAATGTATGTACATGGAGACTCAAAACATATAACCAAAACTTTCCTTAGGCATTATAATGTGAGACAAAGACTCTTAAACTCTCCAATCCCTGAAGGGTTTAGTTATCAACCAGTTTTTTTAGAACATCCATCTGCCAAAAGTCTACATGTTCCTATTATTACTGAGGAAGGTGTCGCATCTAATTTACTAACCCAAAAAAAGCCTACCACATCACTATCAAACTCAGGTAGTATGTTAGAAGGTATAAACAAATAAACAGTCAATGTATAGGAATATATGATGGCAACAATTTGTTATCTCTACAAAAAACTCAAGGAAAGAAGTTACTATCATTGAGAAAAGATGTAACTACAATGAGTTCAGGTTAATGATACTGTAGAGAGTAACAATGAATTGACCATCTATTACTTCAGGTGAAAGTCCAATGATAACAGACAAGCAATCATGTAAACAATTAAAACCCCTCTTATTTAAAAGGAGATCAAACACAGGCAACCTCACCTGTTCTTTTTGCAACAAGACATATGCACATAAGAGCACTCTATCCAAACACATTCATGACAAACATAGCACCAATATCCGAAGGGGTAGTATCACCTGTAGTAAATGTGATGAAAGGTAAAAATAACAATATAAATATTCAAAACATCTCATTTTTCTAAAATGTAAGGTTTACAACTCTACAAAAACTTATTCACCATCTACAAGACAACCATCAAATGAAGATAGAGGTAACAAATATTAAGTTTGATAGTATGGAGACATTCATTCAGTGGAAGGAAGACATTGAAAGCTCCACTCATTCAAGTTATGTATTGAAGTGTGCACCAACAATATCCAATGAAGCAAAGGTTTGGTATTATTATTGCAACAGAGCAGGTGTGTATAAACCTAATGGTAAAGGCAAGCGTCAGCTAAAGACACAAGGCACTGCAAAAATTGGATGCCAGTGCACAGCACATTTACGAGTCTCACAGTATCTACTTACACAAAAGATCTCTGTACGATATTGTCCAACACATTACAACCATGATTTAAAGTTAGCTTTTCTTAGACTACCTCAAAAAATGAGATTAGATATCGCCAATAAATTAGAACAAGGTGTATGCATAGACTGTATATTAGATGACATCTGAGACTCAGTTGATGGTGGCATTGACAGACAACATCTTATTACTCAGCAAGATACTCACAACATCAAATACCAATATAATATAGAAGGCATTACTCGACATCAAAATGATCTAACCAGTGTCACTGCATGAGTTATTGAAATGCAATCACTAGATTATAACCCTATACTTCTCTTTAAGAAACAAGGTGACAAGCAGCCCGATGAAATGGATAATTTCGCTGATAATGATTTTTTACTATGTATACAGACACAATTTCAACGAGACATGTTACTTAAATTTGGTAATAACACCATATGCATGGATGCAACACATGGAACAAACATGTATGACTTTCACTTAATTACAGTAATGACTGTTGATGAGTATGGAGAAGGACTGCCTGTAGCCTGGATGATTTGTAACAGAGAAGACACTTTGGCATTAATTATTTTTTTAAAAGCAATAAAAGATAAGTGTGGCACTATCGCTCCTCGCTGGTTTATGTCTGATGATGCAGAGCAGTATTTTAATGCTTGGCAAGGTGTTTTCGGAGGTAGTGATACTCGTAAAGTAATCTGCCTATGGCATGTACATAGGGCTTGGAGAAAGGCCATTAACCCTTAAAGCGCCACGTGGTAATACCAATAATTGATTGCCAACGCACAGCATTTCCGGTTGTTGAAATGGCTGTGAAACGTGCGTGATTATCTTCTTCCATCCTTGAATTTAGTAACGTTATCAAAGGTATTTAATGATGAAACTGTTCTTTGATCATCCTATTTTACATGTACTACAGTTTTGAAAGGATATTTTATCACAGTTGATGGTAAGTCCAAACGCATAAGCTCTATTGTGTTTTCAGCCATTTTTATCATGACTACAGTCACACATGAGCTTACCACACCTCAAGGAGACTTGTAAGATGTAGCTTTTACCACAGTATAAGTACCAAGAATTTTGCCTTTATCATTTCTGAAAGGTGAGTCACATGTGCATGTAGTGTTTTCATATGAACAAACATAAAGTAATACACAATACATTACAATACATTACAATACATTAAAAATACATGACAGTACACATTATATTACAATACATTACAATACATTACAATACATTATATTATTCTATTACATTATAATTTATAATTATTTAGTTCGTGATATCTTTCAAAACATACATCTACGTGAAGTGGAGGATTACTTTTACAAGTCTTACAATAGTAAATTGTGTCATGTCTCTGTCCTTTTGTTGGGTCATTACAAACTATACAACGTCTTCTGGTCTGTCCTCGTTCTATGTAATGTCTACCCTGGAACCTCTCCTCTTGCCTGGTAGGTCGCATAAGACATCGTCGTACATCCCCTACAGGCAACTGCTCACAGAGGCCAACTACCACGCTACGGCGATAATCGGCATGTGACAACGGCTTAGCCATGGTTTCTGAATAAAGGATGTACGAATTCACAATCGCGACCTCCATCAACCAGAACATGAGCTTTCTCCACCACTTTACACTCCTTCTTTCAAAGGAGTAGTACTCCGAATATTGGTCTGCCTTATCAACTCCACCCATGCTCTGGTTGTACCTTTCAATAACCAGAGGTTTCTCCCTGATTTCCCCCCTACGGCCATTGACTCTTATCATTGTCGCCTGATGGACACTGGAGATCATAATAGTTGGCTTTCCCTTATCCCTCCAAGCCAAAACCATTTTTTTTCCATCCCTCCAGGCCCTTGTTTCTCCCTTGTTCATTTTAAATGACTTTGCTCTAACCACACTGGGTAGCTGGCGCCGACATTTATTCAGTGTTCCAGTATATCCAGTCCCTCTTCTCTCCAATTCATCTACCAGTGAAACACTGGAATAAAGCCGGTCAGCATAGATATGATGACCCTTGTCGAGATATTTCTCAGTAAGGGCAATCACAACCTGGGCGAGCATAGGAAGATCAGGATTTACAGACGACAAATACTCTTTTCGCATCTCACTTCCAGTATAGGGGAAAATATTTAGAATATATCCCGTTCTACTGTCAGCGAGAACAAATGCCTTCAGGCCGTATTTGGTCGGTTTCAGTGGACAGTATTGTTTAAATGAAACCACACCCTTAAACCCAACCATACTTTCATCCACTGAAATGTCACACCCAGGGTAGAAAACTCTCTGGAAACTGGCAAGTAGCGTTTCAAGGAGAGGTCTAACCTTGTCAAGTCTTCGTGTCAAAGTTTTTGGTTCGGGGAGGTGGAGCATCCAAAAGATTTCTTCAAATCTGTTTCTTGGGAAGACATCGTGGAAAAAAGGGATGTAACTTTCCCACGACATCTTCCAATACGCTTCCATGTCCCGGCAGTGGAGGACGCCCATATTTATTATAACAGCCAGGACCCCTTTTATCTCGTTAGCAGTCACTTTCCTCCACTTCCTCCATCGACTCTTGGGTGTCAACTTCCCAGCCCTATCCTTCTCAGCAATTGTCCTCTCTGCAAAAGTGTTTGTTCCATCAACCAACATTTGAACAATTGTGTCATCAAAGAAGAGACTGAAGAAGTCAAGTGGAGACGAAGTGGTTGTCAATGTCATTCTTGGTCCTGGCTGTTGGACAAACGGTAGTGGTGTTGGTGGCGTGTCCATTGATATGTCATTGATGGGCGTCCAGGTGTTGTCATTGTTCCTTGTGTTCAACTGACGATGTAAAACTCCACCTCCCCTTCCACGACCCCTACCACGTGTTACACTACTTGTTCTACGAGTCCCATGACCCTGATCATGATCTATACGGTAATAATGAGAATTACCTATTCGGTTAGTATTTAGTATTTTGTAAGTATTATTTTCAGTATTTATTTAGTTAGTTTTCTGCTTACCTCCAACTAAAATTGGAGATCTACTACGTTCATCATCACTATCTGTAATAGCAATAGTAAATTACAATGTTAGAGAAACCATTATAAAATATTGTAGTTGTTCATGGATGTGACTTACGAGCAAGGTCAGGGTCATGGACTGGCATACTATCGTCACCACTTTCCTCATCACTATGCACTGTTATAGAATTTTTTTAGAATTTTTTTTTATGTTTATAAGAATCATTGTTAACTTACCTTCATCAAATAACTCTGAAAAATCAGAGAAATCATCATTGCTATCATCCATAATTTCCAAAACTTCCCCTACACATAACATTTTCTCCATTTTTCAAATATCGTTTTTTGAATATTGTTGCTATTAGAAACGACCGTATATTCTAACTTACCGTACAACTTCCTGTGGGCTGTGTTAGTAAAATTAAAGTTCTATAATCCTACTAAGATGTGAGGTAAGTTGTGAGGACTTTAAGCTTCATAGCAGGTAGAAGAGAGGGAGGTAAGTGCGTCGACGCATATATGCGTCTATGGCGCTACCGGGCAATGCAATGATCGACGCATAAATGCGTCTTTGGCGCTTTAAGGGTTAAAGAGTACGTAGTACTTAAAGAAGATCAAGTGACAATCTATCACTTACTCTGCACTTTAATTATGGAACATGAGGAGGCTAAGTTTCGTACTTTATTATAAGAATTTTTAACTTATATTTTTAACAATCACGAGAGATTTCATACTTATTTTAACGCAAACTATTGTACAAGGTTGCATGATTGGGCTACGTGCTACAGAGTGGGATCCACTGTAAATACAAATATGTTTTTAGAGGCTTTTCATAGAGTTTTAAAAATAGTATACTTACATCATAAACAGAATAGACGTGTGGATAGTCTTCTCGTAGCTTTAATTAAAATAGCTAGAAACACGGCGTTTGAAAGGATGAGGAAGTTGGAAATGGGGAAAAACAGCCACAGGATATGTGAAATCATGAAGCGCCATCAATCAGCCAACAAACTATCATCAACTTTAATTACACCTATAAATAACAAGAAATGGAAAGTTAACTCTCAGAATGTACAAGATATACATTATGTTGTTGAAAAGTTAGAGGAAAGCTGTGATTGTAAAGTAATATGCCATGACTGCCAAATTTGTCCACATGCTTACACATGTACATGTTTAGATGCTACTCTACATGCTACTATATGTAAACATGTACATTTAGTACATATGAATACCAGCGACCACTTTTTTTCCAATGAAAGAACATCATCAGACACAGATTATTTATACATTTCTAATGTACTCTCTTCAAAAAGGAAGAAAACAGACCTGGAGACAGCAAAAGAATCACTGTTATTGAAAGTACATTCATTAGAAATGGCAATTAGAGAATCCAATACAGTAAATGCTCTACAGGCAGTCAATAAACATGTGCAAGCAGCTATAGCAATGCTTGAAGCACTCAAAGAAGACAGTGACAAAATACTTCCTGTTAAGAGGAAGATCTTGCCAAATGCAAACAGTGAAAGGCAAACAACATTCTTTTCCACAAAAAAACAAAGACAAACACCACCAACATTATCAAAGCCATCGAGACAGGATAGCAACCTATGTAAATCAAAGATTGCAGAAGAGGAGCCTCTATTTTGTAGTGCTTGTTTTAAAGAGAATGACAGCAATCACACCAATGTTGAAGTCAGTTGGATTCAGTGTGATATCTGTTCTATGTGGCTTCATTTATCATGCACATTACCAAAACTTACACACTCACCTGTGAATTATACATGTCACTTCTGTAACTAGGAAACACTTATGAACTTTGATTAGCTATTATAATAAATACTAAAATCATACATAACGTAGTAATACATCAGTCATCATATCATATAAATTTGTATATCATATTACAAAAGACAAGTGTTAATGAAATTACCTTTAAAGCTTACTTATACAACTGGAGTTTAGTGAGTGCCCTAACAAGTGTTTCTTACCTATACAACTGGAGTCTAGTAAGTGCCCTAACAAGTGTTTCTTTGCCTGTTTGCCGACACGTGCTGGATATGTGGTGGATATAGACGGATGTGTCTCACGTGATGTATCGCCGCTAAAAGGGGTTAAAAATTAGTGCCTAACTTTCTCCGGCTAATGGCTACTGTCATTCTGTATATGCTCATTAATTGTTGCTTGATTTCTAGCTTTGCCATGTTCGTGAAGCAGTAACTGAATAAGTGATAGTATCATTCAATTCCCAAGCAAGATTAAGTGCTACTTTCGTGATGAAAAGTTTCTCTGAGTCTTTACATGACCCTTTAAAATCTATCAATATTTCATATACAAAATTTATTGTAACTTGAAGATGAAACCTTCTTTGGAAACGTCCCGTGGTACAAATATAAATCGATATATTATCTATTAGTAGCAGTCTTTTCAGTGCTTGGAGACGTTTCCTGAATGCGTTACTTCGCTCCAAGTCCACAAAACATTTTTCAGAACTTTTCTAACGATTACTTCGACCAACGGCCTTCTGTCTTGCTGATCCGTATTCCTCTGAGATTGTTTACAACATACTAAAAAATCTCCACGTTAAGTTTTTTACTTTTCGAGAAACGGCACTTGACCTCTGCAGCCTGAAAAAATCTATCAATATTTCATATACAAAATTTATTGTAACTTGAAGATGAAACCTTCTTTGGAAACGTCCCGTGGTACAAATATAAATCGATATATTATCTATTAGTAGCAGTCTTTTCAGTGCTTGGAGACGTTTCCTGAATGCGTTACTTCGCTCCAAGTCCACAAAACATTTTTCAGAACTTTTCTAACCATTACTTCGACCAACGGCCTTCTGTCTTGCTGATCCGTATTCCTCTGAGATTGTTTACATTATACTAAAAAATCTCCACGTTAAGTTTTTTACTTTTCGAGAAACGGCACTTGACCTCTGCAGCCTGAAAATTCTTTTGCGAGTTTTAAGCTTCTGTTTTCCTTGACGATGTTCTTGACACTACTGTTGTAAAGTCCACATGCTTTTCTATTCGTTGCTAAACGTTGGTAGCTGCTAATGCTTCGGTTGCCAAGTTATAGCAGTTCAAAAAAAACAACTCTGGTAACAGACACACACACACACACACACAAACTGACTACAGTACCCTCGCTATGCGCCCACGCACAGGGAGGTTAATAATCTGATCTGTCTGATCATGTATATGTCAATTGTAGCACATATCCAGGTCATTAATTTCTGGGTATTGGAATACCTGATAGATTAAACTTAGTAATTGAAGGTATTTCTTGTGAACTTGATATAGGAGGTGTCATCTTATTAAGTATCAAAAATTTAAGGATTTAAAAAAGATGCTTGAAAACACAACTAACAAAAAAAATTGAGCACAGAAAACATAAGAAAAACTTATAGAGACCTTTATATGATATGTCTGTCATTTTTGTGACAAAATTAAGGAAGATTTACTTTATCATATAAACTTATGGAATCATTTGTCTACTAAGTACAGCATTGTATACTAGTTATATCTACATTGGTAATAAATTGAGTTATGTACTAGCCATAAGGATCACTTTATCCAGTATATGCTCTATATATGATCAAAAGTATCTTTCACTACAAAGTGTTAGTATTAATCATCACAGAATGGGATCAGTAATTAAAGTTAATACATCATATAAAGTAGTACATATTAAATGAGTCAAAAAGGAAAACATAACAATGTTTGTCATAGTTCTATTACATGTATAATTAAATTCACTGTCAGTCTTAGTTAAGTTTGGAAAACCAGAAACATATCTTCTATTATCCATTCCATGTTCTTTGCTGAAAAAAAATCAAATATGCTGCCCTTCATCAATTTTTCCCACAACCCTTCTATCCTCAAAACAAGTTGGTGTATAGCTATTAGCATGAAGCCCTCCTTTATGTCTCAATTCTACATTCTGCAAACTTAGTAATCATATTAAGTCTAATAACATCAATTCACTCTTCCATTTTTTATCTTCCTAGTAGATATCAAGACTTATAGACCGTAAAGTTTTCTCCATTAAATAATTATCACAATTCATATAACGTCATCTTCAAATCTTCAAATCTACTTATCAATTATCTTGATTTATTGACCTTTAATAACCAACAAAACTACCAATTTTTCTAATCTGTCTCTCCATCAATTATTTTTTATTTTGTTTTTGCTCCAGTGGGTCCAACAGTAGAAGAACTTGCAAGCAGGACATTTATTGTGCATGCTGCTTGCTTTATTATCATTTGATGATCATGATAATAGGAAGATAGAAGGAGGTGTTGGCTAGTGAGCTCTCAAAAGCAGTTCTAGATGTCTTAAAGACATCAATTGTGATGAAAAAGTAGTTATCGATTTTGTTGTTAACATAGAACTGGTCTAAGTGATCCTCAACATATGATGAAGACAAAGAAACTTACATGCATTAATATATGCATCTATCATCTTGATTTTGATTGATAATAATATAATGGCTTTCATTCAGTTTATTAAATTAATTCCAGGTCTTGAAACTGTGTTTAGTGATTCCAAGAAAAAGTGCATGCATTGGACACCACCAAAACTTTGTAATGACAGTGTCACAAAATGACAGTTGAGATGGTATCATGTATTTAGCTGTTTGTGCAGAATCAGTTAATAGTACAATGATGCAGGAGATTAACAACAATTTAAAAATGGCTTGACTGGAGCTCACACTGACTTTCAGTCTCTTTCAGTAGAATATGCAGAACAAGAAATATCTAGATCTTTAAGAGAGAGTTTTGGCAGAAATTCCAATGCAAGCGGATGGACTGCAATACATTTCTCTTCCTCCATGTAAGGAATTAATTCTGCCAACTTTGCTGTTTAAACACACATCTCTTCATCATTTCTTCCATAGTTGGAAGTAAGCTTGAGGTATAAGAGTTGAATGATAGAACCCTTACTGTTAGACCAAAATGAAAGGTATATTTCATTAAATATGCCACTCATATTGTACTCGCAGTAAGGACTCTACTTTCTGTCCTAGCGAAAGCATTTATAATGCTTTCTCTGGACACACCTTAAAGTCACACCCAGCAATTATTTGGGTATAGTTACAAGAAAACATCGTGCTAGACTTGTAAGTTTCTAGTTGAGTATCTGTGATATTGACGGTATATTGTATTGTTTTATGAATCATTTACTTATTAAATGTTGCTATACTAGGATATGTGATCGTGTCTTGGTAAAGTAAAATAAAAGGTAGGACAATATGTATTTAGTAACATTTCAATATTTATTTATAATAACTGTGATGAGATATGATAGAGAGATCAGTGTTGTATATATGGATTACTTTTAAACATGTATACTATTAACTTACATAATGTAACTTTGTGTGTCTAGCTTGGCAAACTTCACACTGTTGGTAAACTCCAGATGATGTCTCCTTTCTAATAAGCTCAGGAAATGCCCACTCACTTAGCCTGATATGGAGAACTCTTGTTCGTGCTATATGTCTCCTATCAACAGGATGCTTATGGCCTTCTAGCAGACTTGCAACCAAGGATAGACGAAAGTGTAATTGAGTAAGACTTTTCTCAGCCACAGTATTTTACAATATACTGGCATTTATGATGGCTAGGTCAAGTAAATGAAAGAATACTCTTTTCCACCACTTTCAAGATCTGTGACAATATCCATAATATAATACCAACTGATCAGACTTATCAATACCTCCCTTATACAACTTGTAATTGTCTATCATCACTGGTTCTGTCTCAACTCCTGTAACTGCTCTGGTTCTGTGTCACTTTTCCATCATATCATCTGTATGGAAGGTAGATATCATGTGTACCATCATCTGTGTGTCATTCAGTCCCTTCCTATCTTTTCTTACTGTCCTAAAAGCCTCAAATCTTTTCTGTTTCAGGTCCAAGAAGAGGGTAATGATGAGTAATAGTTATCTGTACACTCTGTGACTATTGTTAGAGAGAGATGATACTATAGTTTCATGACTACTTGGTGAGCAAGCCTTTTCTTAGCTGAACCATCATTTTCTTTCCCTAGAAACATCAGTTGTATTATTCATAGTAAGCTATGTATAGATTTACCTGTATATAACTTGAAATTGCACACATAACCATTTTTTTGTATTAGCTACTATGCATGTTTTGACACACCATTCATATGTTTGGGCATATACTGAATCCAATTAAAGTCTACTATTATATCTTATTATCCTCTCATCAGCAGATAGCTCCTGATCAAGGACATACGTGGACTGAAATGCCTTTACTTTTAAATCAAGGAGTGGCCTTATCTTGTAAAGTTTATCATAGTCATCATTGTTATGATCGGATTACTTATATATATTGTTGAGATGGAAGAACTATATCAACTGTTCAAAGACGTGTACCGAAGCTTTCATTATAAAATGGCCACTTGGTACTCCAGTAAGATCTGTTATATAAATTGGTACATAAACTTAGATGTAGTTATATGTTAGTATATGTTTATATGTTTATATGTATTATGTGTAAACAATACTAAACTAGTACATAGTAAAAAATTGCTTAGATATTACTTCACTGTAGAGACCTCATTACTTCCATATGGTGATAATAATAGCCAGTAATAGATCTACCTCTTCTCTTTGTATAGGATTTCTTATCCATTCATGACCATGTGCTGTGGGATTGTCATTCAGATGAACTTTACATGATGTAAGGACTTATTCTGCATATCTAATTGTCTCTGTATACATTAAATTTTTTACTTCTTATGTGAAAAAGAGGTTGAAGAAATCCACTGGTAACTTCCCACTCATGTCAACAGTAAGAGGAGGTGAAGTAATAAATGGATGTACTGAGGAGAGAAAGCAAATAAGAAGAATGAAATACTTCATTGTTTATTTTTATATTGTGTATACATACTTGTATGGGGAGGGGGAAATTACTAGGCGTGGCTGAACTAGGTGGAAGACTGGGAACGGAAGTGGTCGTTTGATGTGGTTAGTTGTTGCCATGGTCTATTAGCAAATCTGTATACTCAGTGCCAGATTCATCGACATAACTATCAAAGTCGCTATCAGATGGAATATAGCACGATGAACAGTCCTTGTAAGCCTTTAGATATTTGGAACGATATATCCTTTAGTTGCTTGCAAAGTAAAACTGTTTGAATACGTTACATGTGAATTTTAATATGATATGGTGGTTGTTGGGCTACTGTCTAAACTTAATCATATTAACAAAAGTATGTATGAACTGTAGAGTACTCGTGTACATATAAATCAATTAAAAGTGTTATGATTACTACTTTTCCATGTTCTTAAAAACTCTAACTCGACTATTGACACATTATATACTACACAAGATATGATAAGTTAATTAGAGGAACAAAATATGTTAGCATGTTTGTTTGTGTCTACATATGTATTTTGAATTTTGTACTTTTATGATGTTTATGTATATACCTGTCTTATAAGAGGATACATTTATAGGAGATTAATAGATCCATATGTTATAATAAGTCAAGGTTTTTGTATATTCATACTGATTAATTACTTTTAATAATTCTATGATTTATTTCTTTCACATACTCTTAAGGCAAAATACACTTCAAAAAATATATGCAACATTGTTTATTTAAAGATATTGATACTATAGACTCTCTATTACACTAATACATCAGCTGTAATAGCAGTTCCATTCATGATGAAGCGTTAACTATAGTTAATGAAATAATACACATAAATGGAGACACAAATCTTTTAATTTTACAATTTCCTTTTATGGCAAGTATTCCAATTTTGTCACAGGAATAATGAAATGGAGTCAGAACTCACAGACAAGCACATCAAATTCCAATAATGTACAAGGAATTTCTAAAGACCTCATGATGTTTCATAATTGATTTTAATTTAACTATACATGTAGAGGAACATATTATCATTTACTTTGTGGACATTGTTCTAAAACATTGAATAGTATAACTACCTTGGCGTTCAAAAGAGTTCGGCCACCCACGCGGAAGTTGCATTATTTTAGTTTATTTAAATTAACCACAGCTACATGTGTAGTGCTTCTGTGCTGTTACAGTTATTTTTGAAGAGAAGGCTTTACAGGGAGTGGTATGGAGTCTGTTACAGTTACATTAGAAGTTGGAGAAAATTTATGGTAAGTATCGTCTGTGTTTTAAACTAGGGATGATGTTTATTACCGTGTTTTACGGCAAAAACAAATAAAATAATACCTTATGTAAGTAAATATGTCTAGTACATTGCGTGCCCATCCCTTGCTTTAATAACTGCTTCAATTCTTCGTAGTATTTATCTGTTATTAGATGAGCCTTGTGTAAAGATGCATTATCATGTGTGAAGATGTAGACCAAACCTCTTATTGATCAGGCTGATGGGATCATTGCATTTTGTAGTATTTCTGAATACTCTATCCATCTTGCCTTTGACTTGTACTAACATACCCTTTTCATTGCTACAGATGCATCCCCACACCATCATACTACCGCCACCATGCTTTACTGTGTCCTGTATATAGTCCTCATTAAATTCTTCTTATAGTCTACATTGTATGTACATTCGACCATCGCTATGGAAGAGATTAAACTTGGACTCGTCATACCATACAACTTTCTTCCACATATCCTCTGTCCAGTCCCTGTGATCCTTTGCCCATTGGAGATGTTGTTGTTTGTGTCTTGGCAGTAACAATGGTTTCCTTCTTGATATTCTACCATTTAATCCAGCATCTATCAGTCTTCTCTTCACTGTACTTGAGGAAGCCATACATTATCTTCCTCCTTCCATATATTTTTCAGAATAGGTGCTGTTAGTTTATGATTTCTGATTGACTTTAACACGAGACTTCTATTTTCTCATTTTGAAGACAATTTAGGATATCCAGGTCATGGTTCATCAGTTACTGACTTATTTTTCTTGTATATTTTGATGATATCATTTATGTATTCTTTGGTATTTTTAATTGTTTTGAAATACTTCTAGCTAGATAGCAGTTTAAGCTGGTGCAAAGCTATAATTTAACTTTTCTGGAACTCACTGGTGGGTTTTCTGGCTCTGGGCATGTTGTAGTCAGCTATTTACTAATTGTTTCCAGATACTTGTCTCCAAGTCAAGGACTTTAAACGAGTTTATAACTGCTGCTCTAATTGCTTTTCTGTAAAGAGCTGTTGATAAACGCAACTGAACAACTGTAAGATGTTCTGTTAAGTACTGCGCATTGTCTAAGTAAATAAGCTTAAGTACTATTTTTAATAAGAAACACGTGGGTAGCTGTACTCTTTTCAGGGCCACTGTTTAAAATAGATGATGAAAGATACTTAAAAATACTATACCTATATCAATTACTAATAGTATCTAGCTGTATAACTTGTTTTTGGAGAATGTCAACACTCAAACATAAACTCATTATTGTGTACATATTCAACATTTACTAGAGATTTGTATATGTATCTGTAGATATTGAATCATAGGCTCATAGTCATAAATAAATTTTTATAAATTGTTTCATAGTTATATTTACAGTTTATAAAATCAATATGTCTACTATATAAATGTTGTTCAAGAAAAAATTTTATATGTATGTTGTTCAAGACAACTATATTTTAGCTATCATTGTATACTTTCTGCAGTATGTGTACATTTTGAAATTAATTACAAGATATTATATCAGTAACTAAGATGCAATTGTGACTTAAAGCTTCAAAGACATTCATGTTGTAAAAGTTTTTTCAACAAGTGTACATTATGTACAATACATAAAATGAAATACAAATCACTAACAATTAACAAAACATACTTCTAACACACTAAGATTTATAAAGGTTAAGCAAATCAATTATGAGATAAATTAGAACAATTAAGTGAAAACAAATCTACAGAAAAATATCAAAAAAAATTGTACCAGATAATACAACAACAAGATCATTAATTCAAAACCTAGAAAAAAAAAAAATCATCAAAATTAGTATTGCAAAATAACAGATCGTATAGTAAATTACTTTGGTTGTTTATACCTTGATTGTACTTGATTGAATGAATGAATATTTAGATATTTCATAATGTTTGCTTAAATCAATTGCATGTAGCTGCTATTATATGAAATGACTCAATTTGTGACGAAAGAATAGGTAGTCCCTCAAATATGTTCATCAAACAATTGTTTGATGGACATATTTGAGGTAGTATCATTGTCTATTATTGATCTCATTCTTTCATAAAATGTCAGAGTAATCAGCTGTTTGACAATGTCCTGGTTTGAGAGCAAGAGAAAACAACATTAAATGAATCATACTGTTGACATGCAAAATTATATTAAAAAATTGATGACCTAAGTACAGTAGTTAATCAATTATTTGAACACAGTCAGTATTATAAATATGGAAACTTGTACCATGGTTCAAATCAATATAACACTAAATTCTTCACTCAAAGCAATGTTTCAAAACTAGCTTTTAGAAAAAAATGAGAATGGTAAATAATAAAAGTTAGCAATTTATGCACCAGATGTGACATCTGGTGCATAAATTGTTAACATTACTCATTCCAATAGTTGATCTAATATGACCAAATATAGTATTGTCTTGAATAGCTTTTACCCATGGTTAACTGGACTATATATTCTAATTTTATATATATATATGATATTGACTCTAGCATAGTGTGATGGTGGAAAATGGAGACAGAATCTATTCAATTTTTGAGATCTGGACAGAATACAATTTAAGTGTTTGCATGTATGCAGTTGATTTTTCAAAGTAATTGATATATTCTAGTGATTATTTTTTCTTGATATTGTAATTGAAATTGACATTTATTAAGTGGAAGTGGTGATTGATTTTTCTGTCATTGATGTTTACTACTATGTATTTTTTCAGGTACTAATGTGTTGAGTATGTGTGAAAGAGGCTTTGAAGCCATTTCATTATTATTTTCTATTAACATTATCAAAGCAGCCATTCTACTAGCCCATGTTTGTTAAAATCATTTGCTCTCAATCTATTTTGTGATCCTCACATTTGTTAAGCTCCAAAGCTGTCCATGTATATATGGCTTCTCATTGTGATTAAATTACATGTAATACACTAAATACCATGGACAGTTTGGGAATATTAAGTTAGTGTGGTAGCTACAAATGACACAACAGTTTATTGTATATAACACTTATGATCCTAACTTTGTTGTATTATAACTGATCAAGAAGTAGCCTCGTACCCAGGCGTTCTAGCAAAGAGTTTAAGCCTGGGTATGAGGCTAATCAAGAAGGTTCAATCTTGCAGAGGTTAGTCATGAAACAAATTTACTTCTAGAATTCTGAATGTAATATAATATTGAAAATATTGCCTTACAGAGACAGTCACTAATTACTGAATTTTAGTTTGCTATTAAAAGGAAGAGCAAACTTAAAGTAATTAAAAGTAGTGTATATTCATATTTTCATGCAGTCTTCCATAGACCAAACAGTTTTGTACTCCATGATCTGTCTTATATAGCTTTTACACACTCACCTTCACTTTTATCAGTATACACTTTGGTACTTGGTAGAATGAAGTTTCATAATCCTCAAGAAATGGATAAAACAGTCTAGACATGCCTTTTGAATGTTTTTTCTATCTTTGACATACTATAACAAGATTAGAAATGATCATCTCATCTATTGTAATTTCAAACTCATTTAATTTGGAGACACAATCTAGTTTTGTCACCCATTAATTGTGTTATTACACAATTACTAGACATGAAAACTTGATTGTGCCTACATTTGTAACACGGGTCCACTTTTTTCTGTCATAACTTGACCTCAAGTTCCAATTTTTCAAGATATAATTGGACCTCCATGTCCACTTGTTTCTGCTCCAAATTTATGTAACAGAACAAAAATTGACATTGAGAAGTAAAAGGTTGTCAACCTGACATGTGCTAAACTTAGTTTTAATTGTTTCTTATATATACATATATAATATATATATGCTGTTGTTCCGTTTATCAGTAATTATTCAGTGTGTGATCAGCTCTGCACTAGCTTGGAACAGCAAGCCTAGACATGTACTTGGAGATAGAAAATATTAATTTAGAAAATACTTTATTGTAATTAGATTTATTTTCATGTGCTAAATGATGAGCAAACATTTTAGCAACAATGCTTTTATTTGAATTAAAAAGTTTTTAGTTTTCATAGCACTGATGTAAACTTATTTGTGCCTACACATACTAATAAAGAATATCTTTATATTAAAAAACAAAGCTTAAGCAAAATATGACTTTTTAAAAAATCTAGGGATAACAATGTAAAACTTTGTAAACATGTAATGCCAAAGTATGTTCTAGAACAATTATGTATATATGTATGTATGTATGTATATATTTATTCTGCTGTATGCTTATATAAGGATATCTACATGCAAGTGTTCCTAAACTACATGGCACCACGAACTACAACTTTACTGATGTAGTGGTAACATAGAAAGAGTCAATTTATATTTATAGATTTTGCATATATTTTGGTAGTGTCACGAGCATATTGGTGGACGGGCTTTGTTTAATCTATATACATATTAATTGTAATTATGTGCTAGCATGAAAACCTTTGGAGTTTGATAAAAATGCCATGTCCTGTACTTGAGGATTACTCAGTTATTTATATTGAATTCAATGAAATCTTTAAAAAGGGTACATAAAGGTCAACAAACTAGTACAAGAAATTCTACAAAATTGGCAAATCAATTAACTCAAGATAATATCAAAAATGATAATGTTAACAGAATTAAATCAAAAATAACACAAACAACTGACAATAACAGTCAACACTTATATGAGTTGACATTTATTTTTACGATTTGTGGATGTTTGGCTGATATCAGTCATATGTTCGTACCTAGAACACACCTCAGGCTTTGCTAAAAACATTCGTATCTTAACTGCAGTTGTCTTATGGTTGACAATGGGACACTCAATGGCAGCAATGATGGTTTTCCAACTAATCTCATTAACCATGCTAGTCATCCAGCTATTGATGACTTTAAAAAGTTTACGACCATTATCTTCGTTACTTCTTTCACAGCTTTCTAAAACTCTTACTTCAACTCGAAGGGCAAGACCTATCTCGTGCCATTCATAGTCAATATCAGCTAATAAATTGAGGAGATCAGTAAGGTCAGGTTTTTGTTTCAAAATGTGCGATATGTCTACAAAGAAATTAGACAATAAATTGTAAATGCTGCTTATTTTACAATGCATTTGTCTAACAAATGTAAAATAAATATATACAGGTACAAGTCTTATCACTAATACTTTTATAATGTACATACTAGATATTTTATAAAATTGCCATAAATTAGATTATTTCAATTTACCTTCTTGCTTAATGTTTTCAGCACCAATATCTTTAATCCAAGGATATTGACGTGATTGGTTAATTGCAACAGTTGACCTGCCATCCTTGCAACAAGTGAGGGTCACTTGCTCTCCATCTAGACGACAAAGATGATTGCTTGGAGATGAACAGATTGAGCAGAGAAAGCGCTCTTGAGGTATCGATAAGATCGGCTTATACTGGAATTTCCTCACAACTGCATCTATCCCTTCCAAAATAGAACTTCTAATAGCTGGGCATTTTTCTGGACGTCCAGAATAATATATCTCAAGCCAATAAATGGCATCAACTAGCAAAATTGCACCTCCCAGGTCATGACATGTTAGTTGGATAGCGTTTCGATACTGTCGAGATTCTTCATGACGGTCAATAGGTCGGTAAAGATCAAAACTCGGTAAGACTTGTCTCTTAAGCAGGTTTACTACTAGGGCAGGAAAGATTCCTTGAGGGAGTGGTTTCATTTCCCAGGTCAAAACAAAGGAGTCCACGTTCCTTAAAAATGGACTCCTGATGCCCTCTAAGTGATCTGATGTAGGAAGAACACTGGGAATAAAAAACTTTCCTTTCACAGGTAGGGGTGCAATTATAAAGATATCCTCCATTAATCTCAGGAAATCATCAGCTGTAAACTCAGCAGTAAATCCCTCTGAGAGACGATCAAAAATATCTCGTGTAAAAGTGCCTTCACTCTTAAGTTGATCGTGGGAGTCAGCAGGTAGAACAATATTCATTTTCCTTAAATGGTCAACAGCATCAGCAAAAGAAATACTAATTAACTCAGACAACTTATCAAATAATGGTTGAGGGTGTAAGAACACCACATTAGGGAGGATTTTAGGGAAATACAAGAAAACGGTCAGATCATGGTAGTACATGAGGGCTGATTCTACATCCCTTTGCTCCATCATTAATGCTCCTCCAATCTTCAAACACTGTTCTTTGCTTACAACCATTGAGCCACTCTTCTTTTGAAACTCTTCTAGATCCAGGTTAAACAAGAACCATCGAGCTGGTATGATAGCTTCGATGTAAGACTGGCAAACAATATTACGAATTAAATTGGCCATTTTTTGTTCAGCTTCACCTCGGGCAATTGCATTGATTGGAAAAATTATTTCTCTTGCACCATCACTATAATTGAGCCTCACATCACGAAATCTGCTTAATGTCGACCACAGAGTAGCATTTTTGTCATCTAAGGTCTCTCCAACACATTCATTTACTTTATCGTAGAATGTACCGAGAACAAGAAGAGAAGGTTTGTCGAAAGAACACTTGATGTGGATATTACGTAAATTTGGTTGATCAGATGACACTAGTGAACGAAATGATGATTCAAGAAGTTGCATGTTGGTTATCTGGCGTTCCACTGGTTGTCCGATTAGCTCACCTTTGAAGCTAAAATAAAATTTGGGACGATCTTCAAGCTTCTCATTTAATTTGAGGGTAAGTATACTAACTGGGTTATATCGTAGCAGAGCCGGAGCTATGTCCAAAAACGCAGCTTGACCACCTGAATCCACCACATAAACCCAGTGTGACTGATAAAGTTCAGGGGACTCCTCTACAGTTGGCAAAATTTTAACAACTTCACTAGTAGCAGGAGATACAAGCATAGGTGTTGACTGCTGTGGTGAAATGGACGACTTTGATACACTCTTAGCAGTAGCATGTGGAGCTCCGTCATCGTCAGATGAAGATGAAGATTCATGCTCACCACCACTTCTTGTTGTAACTTTTTTGGGGGAAGCCTCAATTCCATGTTTTATTTGTTTGGCTATCATATGTTTGACTGAGTGTGGGTTTACTTTATTCCATATTGGGCTAGAAGAATTGCCTGTTTCACCTCCTGCCACAAAACCAGTTGTACCAACCCTCCTTATTTCTGGTGTAGTGACTACTAATGTACTATGGTGCTCTTTTGGAGGTGGTTCATTAAGGAGAAGCTTTACAACTGAAGACTTTCCGGTTGCAGGTGCTCCTGATGTAGCAAGCTTTGACCATTTTACTTTGACATGGCCTTCCTTGAGTGCTTTACGTACAACACCAGAATAATCTATTGAAAAGAAAGAAATACAAATAAAGACAAGCAAACATATTGCTCTTCTTATTAAAAGTAATTATTATACATAAAGTTAGTATATGTGATTAGTAAATTGGATAGAACATATAGTTAAAATGATTGCAATTGACACTGTTTAATTTCTAAGAGAATCAAGTTGAATTTTGTATAAATTAAGGTCCTAATGCTGCCTGATAATATCTAATTCTAAGATTAATTAGTAATTGCCTCTAACTCTATAGAGTAACTATGAACTAATCAAGTTAGGGCTATGTATACTTTACAAATACTACACAAATACAATACAACAAAAGGAAGTGATGTAAACTAAGCACAAACTATTAACAACTCATAAAGTTATTACACTAAGTTATAATAATGAGTAATAACACTTTAAGAATAAGAGTATAATAATAAAAAATAACCAACTATTAGTTGGAATGCAAACATCGACAAACTTTAATTTCTTCACATATAATGTTATGTTAGCTCTATGTCAGGCAAGATCATGCAAAGGTTAAAGAAGCATAGTCTAAAAGGCTGCCTACAGTCTTCAAATTTAGAGAAAGCTAGCAAGTAAAGTTACTGCATTAATATAAGCATAGCCTAAAAGATGCCTAGAGTCTTCAAATAAAGAGATATTAGCAAGTAGAGTTACTGAATAAATATAACTGCATTAATGACACAAGTTTACATAGTTTAAATTATGGGTTTATATGTTGTCATGTGCAAGTGTACAAACTAAATACCTTGAGAGTTACATAGACTAGCATATAAGATTACATAAATTATTGTCTAACATCATTTACTACAACTGATTTTAATGAATATAGCAGAATATTACTGACATAAAGTGAAGTCTGGCTAAATTAAATAAATTTTAATATATACAGCATTTATAACAAATGTTGCCAAAAACAATAAATAGGAGAACTAGTTGAAATCACCCCTTAAAACAATGAAATCATTCTTAATTTGGACTTAAATAGTGTCAAAGATGCATAGCACCCCTAATTGTCATTTTCCGAAAATTGGGTAAAAATTACAAAAAATGGTAGGTGATTTAATGTATGTGCAAATGCAACAAATAGATTGTATTGTCAGAGAATCGGGTGCTGAAACTAAAAGCTGTTTTATAAAAGATGATTGACCAGTTAAACATGCAATACTTGTAGTGGTTTAAACAAATGTTTGAATAGACTTAGGGTAAGTTGGGGTGATCAGGTAGCAAGGTTATTTGCCAGAGAATATTCTATAAGCAAAGCTTAATGATTTTTAACATACTTCTAAAAATGTGGATCTCACATACAAAAGCAGTTGTAAAATAGGGAAAGAATTGATGTCGTGTAGAAATGGAATTGTTGATCGTCAATTTCTATTAAATGAATCATGCTTTAGTTATGTACTAGATATGGTCCTTCCACTTAAATTCTAAAAAGATAACTACATCAAGATATTTGAAGGTTCTCACTTCCTCAATGGACTTTTGAAAGATGGTCAGATAAAAAGGAGTATAAGTATGTTTACATGAAATGGCCATAACATAGGGCTCTTTGCAGTTCAATCTAAGCCATACTCTATCTACCTACACACAAAAGCAACAAAATTGTAGCTCATAGAGTACATGAGCCATACTGTGACACCCAAATTATTTGGAAAAGTTTCAGAGACATATCCGTTGATTACTACTCTCTATAATTGATGTCTTAAATGTGACTAAAACATAAAGTTGTGGTCAAATATTCAATCGATTATAGTGAATGAACGGGTTCAAAATGTGAAACAGTATCAAAACCTTTATCAAGTCAAAAAAAGACAGTTGACACAGAATTTCCACATTCAGTAAAGAATGCCCAGTCTCTGGTCATTGAAAGAAAAGCATCTTCATTTGAATGTTTGAACTGAAATAAATTTAGAATTTTTTCCTCTTTCTAAGATCTCATGCAACTATTAAGGCCTATTTTTTCAAACACTTCAGGGACAATAAGTAGGATGATAGGATGAGACAAAAGTATAGGAATCTTTCTTATGAATGAGAATAATGTTAGATATCTTCTGAAATTTAGGAAAACACCAATGGAGAAAGAATAAATAGTTGTTAAGTACAGGATGGTGCAATAAATGAAGAGGTGTTTTTCAGTAAGGTCAAGAGATTCCATTAGATCCACTAGCTTTTGCCTTTAAGGAGCCAAGTAGCACATTGAATGAATGAATAATGGAAAAATTAGGGCTAGGAAATAGAGCATGTATATTACTATGAACCAATGAAAGACTAGACATAAAAAAATCTATTTAAAAGTTTGGCTTGTTATTTAGAAAAGTAAGCTACAAATGAACCTCAAGAAACAACAGGAGGGTTGGTTGGACAACATACTATGGGAGAGTTTGAGAACAATCCATGTCAGTTCAAATGATGGATAACTATAAAAGTCAACAACAATCATAGTGTCCCTTAACATGGAGAACATCATCTCTTTTTCTACAGTGATCACATCTGAATGTCTAGAAACCAGGGATAGAACTTAATCATTTATTATAGATTCATCCAGCCATGATTCAGTATTTCCAATAATCTGAGCATCTAAGGCAACTACAGGAAGTTCATCAATCTTTGGATAGAGACTGCAAACATTATACAAGAGACAGAAGAAGTTTACTCAGCTTGTAAGTACAAAAGGAACTGAATTTGAACATTTTTTTAAAATGAAAAGTAGATTTGTAACAAGCTGGACAGTACCATGGTTCATCAGAATAAGATACAGTCACATAAGAAATGTGATGCAAAATTTTAAAAAATCACATAAAAAATATTGCCTCATGATTGTTAATAACAGATTTTCTGTAAATACCACAGAATTTTTACGCCTCACAGTGTATCACTTTGTTTTTCATTATTCTTATAACAAAAATAATAAAGTTATTTTTGTGTGAACAAAAATACTGTGAACACTTCACATATTTATAAGTTTGCACTCTATACAAGGAAACAACATGCAGTGACATAGGATGACATTTACGAAGGGATAAAGGGGCTGAAATTGGCTTGTGACACCAGAGGAACAAAAATAAGTCATGAGGTGTGTGGCTAAATATGAAATCCTTATTGACAAAATTGAATTATTAAACTCTATCACAAATTTAACCATTTGAGAAAATGTATCAATTACTGAGTCAGGTCTGTAGAAGTCTGTCTTTATAGAAAAAACACTTAGATGATAAGAGAGTACTAAAGGTAAATTTACAACACTCATTTCCTGAAACTAAGTTTTTTTGAAGCCTTTTGAACAAGCAACACAACATTTTGTAAAGGCAACATTGCAACAGGTGATTTTACAAAGTGGTCACTTTTCTTACAAACTTGTATTGGTGCTTGTAGTGGTTATTATTGCATAGATAATTATGATTGTAATTATGTTTTAGGTGTACAATTTGATATCAATGAGCATGTATCAGACCTCATGTCAATATTCTCTTGTTTTACTGTCATGTTGCAATTAAGTGTCTTTGAATTTATTATTATAAATGCGATTGTTACAAAGCCAAGGATATTTTGTTAGCAAAATATGAAAAAATACAAGAGTTGTAGGCAGAGATGGAGAGATTATCTACTTACATCAACAGCCTCAAGTTGTACTTGACACAAACAATTTGGTTGCCAAAAAGAAGGTAGTTATGTCTTTGATTGTTGTAGAACCTACGAATGTTACTATTCTTAGAGACTTGCTTTCCCTCTCAAATTTCATGACCAGCACCTCAATAATCTTATTAGGACTTTAAAGTCTCATTTCTAGCCTCAGTTTATCATCATACTTCGACAATTACAATTCCATAAAAGAAAGACCAATGCCACAGCAAAGGTATAGCTAATTATGTAGCTGAGTTAAGACATCTTGCAACTAACTGTAAGTTTGGGAACTATTTAGATAATGATGTATGAATTTTGTATACAAATAAACAATGAGACAACAAAGAAGAGAGTTCTTGTTTGAAAGGACTAAATATTCAAGAAAGCAGTGGACCTAGTTACTACTCTGGACACTGTGAAAAGAAATATTCACAGGATGACTGTTAGTAAAGCCAGGGTGAGAACCTTGCCTCTGTTAACTGTCTATATGACACTAGTCTACCCTGATATCGGTGTGGGGACAACCCATTGGAGGTGAAGTTTAAAAGATGCTACATGTTGCATATGTAACAAAAGGGGAAACATTTCAATAGTTTGCAGAACAAAGAGAAAAGGGTAAGCCAGGAAACAGCTTGTAAGCATTAAAACTATATAAGAAAGATGCCAAGTGGTCAGGAGTGTCTACAGAACAAGTGTGTTCAGAGTCATCATCTGATGAGAGAGTATTATTTAATCTCAGGAGTCAGTCTATCTCTCTAATTGTGATGAACATGAAACTTAACAATACAAACATTGTTATGGAAATAGACACAGGGTAAAGTTTGTCCCTCATATCTCAAGACTTGAAGGACAAATTGTTTCCATCAATTTAATTAAGTTAGGCATTGTAATTTATGAAAAGTGAAGTCCAACACCATGCTCACAAAACCTTTTTTTAATGAAGGGCCCAACTCAACTCGGACGTAGTAAAGGGAGATTAGACAAGATGGCTGTCCACGAGAGTATGGGAGAAATCTGCCATAATGAAGAGGAGCGGTTGACATACATGGAACGCCTCCAACTTTATTGTATGGCTAGCGACGTCATTAATGACAAGAAATTGGCAGTTTTATTTAATGTTTGTGGTCCATTGACGTACAAACTAATCAAGAATTTAGCGACGTCTAGAAGTTGGTCTGATTTATCTTTTGTTCAGCTGTAGATATAGTGAAGGAGCATTATACCCTGAAACCATCAGTAAATTGTCTAGAATTTTAAATTTTATTTGAGGCTACAACAGCCAGGAGAGACAGTGGCGACCTTTGTAGCTGAGCTGGGATGACTAGCCCAGTTTGTGAATATTGGAAGATGTTAGATGACATGCTACATGATCGTTTAGTGTGTGGTATTCGACAACTAAGTATTCAACGATGACTGCTGGCTGAACCCACACTGACCCTGAAATGTGGTCTTGAACTGGTACATGCAATGGAGTCAGCAGAGAGGGACACAGAGATATTCAGAGAACAGAGGCTAGTCCCACTAAGAGACAAGTTCAGATTTAAAGACTCTGTTTGTCATGGTTGGAACAAGAAGGGCAACCTGGTCAGATGTTGTAGAAATGCCCAAAGGAGGCCAAACAAGTCAAGTACGAACATTCATGAGGTGGTGGAAGACCCTATTTCTCAATTGTATACGTTACCCTCAAGTAAGACAAAACTGTTGAAGACAGTGGTTAATATATTATGGCAAAGAGGTTGAGATGGAGATTGAAGAATCAGTGTCAGTGATGACACACAAAGAGTACAAGGGGCTATGGATCCCAGTGAGTAGACAGCCACTATGTGCAACAGGTATAAATTGAAGATGTATACCGGAGAGATGATTAAAATCTATGGAACTTGTGAACCATGGTCATGAACCATCAAGGAGATGAAGAGAGATTACCATTAGTTATTGTAGAGTCTGAAGGACTAATTTACTCAGAAAAGACTGGTTGATAAAGTTGAAACTGGACTGGCACATGATCAATCAGGTCCGAGTGAAGGAAGAGTTAACAACACTCATTTCATGACATTTTTCAGAACGAACTAGGTACAATCAAAGGTGTATCTGCTAGGAATGTAGAAGAAGAGAGAGTCACTCCAAAATTTTGTTGTCCATGACTGGTACCGTTTGCACTCCGTTTGAAGGTAGATAAGGAACTAGAGAGACTAGAGTCAACGGAAGTACAGGAAAAAGTGGATCTTGCAGACTGGGCAGCACCCATCATTCCAGTATTGAAGGATGATGAAAACGTTAGAATTTGTGGTGATTATAAAAGATGATAAAGCATCAATGGTGGACCTGTATCCACTCCAGAGTGGATGACCTTTTCACAGCAATGTCTGGGGGAGTGTCTTTTTCAAAGTTAGACTTATTACATGCGTATCTCCAACTACAATTAGAGAAGTCATCAAGGCAATATATCACAATAAACACCCACACAAGAGACTCCATAGATACACAAGGTTACCATTTGAAGTGTTGTCAGTACCAGGCATTTTCAACGAACCATGGATAACCTCCTACAAGGGATGCCACATATCCTGGCATACCTTGACAACATAATGATCTCTGGCCAGTGGCCCCTTGTCGATCTAAGCATACTTTGATTCTTTTTTCTTAGAATTTTCATAGGGGGACCAATGGCTACCAGGAGTGATATGTCAAGTAAATGGTTTGGTATCATATGTAGTTAAGTTGACTGATGGATGTGAGTTAAAACGTTATGTTGATCATCTCTGATCTCGTTTGGATGAAGAAAAAATAGACCTCAGCCCAGCATCAGTTACTCAAACTGAGCCAAGACAAGAGCCAGTTAATTATGACCTAATTCAGACAGAAACACGAATTCCCTCAACCTCAATTGAATGAACCAATTTGTCAGTTTACGTAGATCCTATCATCAAAGGAATTTTCCAGACTGGTATCATAATACTATTTGATTTAGGTTTGATTGTACAATTGTTATTATGTACCTTTCTAAGGAAGAGATGTTGCAATAATGTGTTTATCATGGATATATTATGAATATCATTATTGTTCCTGTTCCACCATAATTTTGTGCATACTATATAAGTGTCATATGGGTCGTATTATGAAAATGTTCTATATCTCTGCATCTCTATCTCAAGTCATCACACTTGTATAAAGTGTCTTTGCAAACATTGCTTTGTAAAAGCATTTTAGTACTTGAAACAAGGTTTTTTCCAGATCCTCAAAGTACTCTTTATACTGTTGTCATATTTAAAATAGTAGTAGCTAACTGTAAAGTCAATGAAGGTATTGAATTAGAGGTCAGGCTTACAGAACAATGTGATAGTATCCTAGATTTCTAACTCAAGTACATGCAAGCTTCTGGCACAGTCTTTGTTTCATTATTGACCAAAATATACTTTCAACATTTTGTAACAGTATCTCCAAATCAGCAGAAACCAAACATAGCCTGGAATAATACACCAGAAACAGACATTATAGATCACAGTAACAAAGATCAATCAGAAATTCATATTATCACATATCAATACTAGTGACGTCATAACATACAAAAATGTATAAAATTAAGACATGTAAGTTCAAAGTCTACCAGGTAGCTCAGTATATCTCAAGAGGCTCTTTATAGGTAAATGTGTGTACCTCAAAGTAGTTTTGACATGTTTAAAGATGTCTAAGCAAACATCAAAAGTTTTATGAAGTTTCAATGTTTACTTCAGAACTGGCATTGACAACAAGTAGTGCATCAAAGGGACACTTTCAAAGATGTATCCCCTTACTTAGAAAGTATTGGAAGAATGGTATAAGCAGACATAGTGAGCTAGTACTTACTGCACTACATATTAAATTACTGTTACATTTTAGACAATTGGAGTGATGATGGCAAAGGTTATGACCATAATGACTTAGAGCCAATAGAGTTACAGAGTGATGTGATAGTATCCTACAATTCTAACTCAAGTAATGTAAGCTTCTAGTACAGACTTTGTTTCATAGTTAACCAAAATATAGTTTCAACATTTGTGACAGAGTGTCTAAATTAGGAGACAGCCTAGAAAAATACACCAGAAAGAGACATTATAGACCAGAGTAACAAAGAACAATCAGAAAATCATGTTACCACATAAGGATTACTAAGTATAGATGTAATAGTGTGATGTTCTTCATTTAAACAATTCTATGTATAGTGATTAACGTATTTGTATTTTGTATTGACAAAAGACAATGACAACTACAAGACCACGAGTTATTATTATAGATTTACTATTAAAGAGGCTCAAAAATAAAAGAAAAATGCTGGAAAACAAAGTAGCTTTTATACATTACACATATCAAATAAAGAAGAAAATATATGTTATTGTTGCAGTGAAATGTTAATGTTAATCATGTTAATCAGTTATTTTATCATGGTTAGTTGAAGAGGGTGCGCAGAAAGAAATAAACATCTACTATAATAGACAAGGGAGGGCATTATACTAGTGAGATTATAAGTTCATGTCGATGGATTGCTAATTTCAATGTTTAGATCATCCATTCCAACAATATCATGAGGCAGGAGGCATTGTAATTTATAAAAGGTGAAGTCCAACACCTTAGGAAAGAGAGACAAATTGGAGAAAGGAGGTCATTATAGAATTTTCGAGATACTTTTACATGTAAAGAAACAACTGGCAGTTTAACTTCTTCAGTGAGAGTTAAACAGGAAATGGTGATGTATTTTCAAATACCTGTTATGGATATTGATGAAAATTCATTGAAATTGGTGGAAACACGAGTCCACTCGAATTCCTTTCCTTTCCCAATTAGCAAAACGTTATCTATGCTCATGTGCTACCAGTGTGGCTTCTGAAAGAACATTCAGTACTGCTGGTAACATCATTACTAGTAACAGATCTCTTTTAAAGCCTGATAAGGCAAACCAGCTTATTTTCTTAACTAATAAATAACCTGGAGTAACCTTGTATTTACATGTATCACCAACATTCATCATACCAGTTTATCACTTACATTTAAGAACATGGAATATTGAAACAACATTTCCTAACCATGTATGTATCATTATATTTACCAGTTTATCACTTTTTTCCTGTCTTTTTGGAACATGTTTTTTAAAATGTTTTGAGTTATTAATTGATAAAGTACAAAAATACTATGAACACTTCACTTATTTATAAGCACAGTTATGCTCAATACAAGGAGACAACATGAAGTGGTATAGCCTCACATTAAAAGAAGTGGAGAAGGCTGAGACTGGGATGTGAAGCCAAGCAAACAATAATTAGTCATGAAGAGATGTGGCTAAATATTAAATTATCATTATCATCAAAACTGTATTATTAAACTCTGTTATAAATCTAAGCCTCTCATACAAATATATCAATTGTTGAGTCAGCTTTGTAGAAGTCTCTCCTTATAAATAAGTTGCTAAGATAATAAGAGAGTAAAGAGGCAAAACTACAACACTCACTTCCTGAAACTAAGTATCTTTTAAAGTCTTTTGAAATCACTCTCCTTACTAAATTTCATTGGCAGCTGTAGTGGTTATTACTGTATTGTTAATCATGACTATTGTTTTGTTTTAAGTGTACCATTAGTACCAGACCTCTGTTAATATTCTTTTGTTTTTCTGTCATTTAATGTATCACTATCAAAATGTCTATTCTAGGAAAGAGACAAGACTTTAATCCAGAGACTATGAAGAATGTTTAGCTAAATTCATAGTGAAAGTAATTTGGAACCCAAACATTTCAGATCAGGTTCAGTACCTTATATATATATATATATATCTTGCCAGTTGTCAACTGTAATGTTCTTTTGTTGCAATTTGAGATTGTTGTACATCAAGTTATCAACTACTAATCCCTTGAAATGTGTTGGATAAAAATGTGGTATAACCATACTTTCATCAATCATTTCATGTAACCACAAAGTGTGACACACAGGTTGTAGGTAATTGTTTCCACTTACAATGTATGTATACATATTTCAACCTTTCAGTATCAGTTTATAGTCTCTCCAGGAGTACAACAACTCTATGATCCCTGATAAAATATTTGACATCATTGAGTTAATTTGATTGCTCTAAATGTCAAGACCTTGACTGGTAAACTAAAGTCTCCATTTTCCAAAAGCATGCAATTAACATTAACAAGTGATTGTATGTGAAATATAAACCTAACCCTTTATAGCATACTTGGATACAAATTATTATAATTAATTTGATATTGAGATTAAATTGTAGTACACAATTACTTGTTTTTGTGTACAAGATATTTCTAACATCATATAAGATAATCAAATTTTTCGGACAAGGAGTCCTTTTTGGCAGCTTGAATTGACCTTCTGGGCCAACTTATTATTTTGATGATGCCATGCATACTGTATGTTTATGTTTTTAACAGAAGAGGATCATTGAAACTTCTATTATAGAAACAAGAAGGTTTTAGAGACTACTAGTGGTCGATAAATGTCACAAAAATATACAGCATCCATGTTTGAGACAAAAATAAGCTCAATATTAGTTGAGAGTATGGCAACAGATGATTCAGTTTTATTACACACTAAGACAACCAATGAGAGGACATTATACTAGTGACATTATAGATTGATGTCAATGGATCATTAATATCAATAATGAAATCACCATTCAAAAAAGAGGCTTTTGTGAAGCTTTGTTGGCAACATTCAAGAATCATTGCAGTTGCTAGAAGAACAAAAGTTGAAAAGACTCTGACATTTAAACTAAAACAATTTCCAATTTATATACTGCTGTGTCCTTGAGGTCATTTTTTTAACAAAAGGTATGTTGATGGAACTTGTACATCATGTAGTTAGTCATAATAACTTCAACTACATTATGTACAAGTGCTATCAAGACACTGTCTGTTTATATACTCATTGCAAAAAAGTTAATTCAGTTAGAGAATTTCCTTTTGTTATGTCTGACATGTGGAGAATACCTGGTTGTCCTTATAGACCCTGTGGTATGTATGTGTATATATGTCAACTTTATTTTTACGAATTCCTAGGATTAACACTAGACATGTATTTTTGTCAACTCTATCTAACAGTCACTACATCAAAGTGTCTTTCTCAATGATCATTATGTAATTAAATTAAATAAAATTAAATACTAGAGGTGTGGCTATAAATTCTTTAAAAACTGTCTTGTTACTGTTATATTTCTACATAAACCTCTCCTTATTATCATTTTTGCAATGTATTTCTAAGCCCTTTATACGTTAAATTATGATACAGTTAGACATAATTGAATATATAAAACTATAAAGACATTTTCCTAAAGCTGTTTTGGGTCATCTTTCATTTATCATGACTGCAGCTAAAGTGTCAGCCACACCCTCATGGTGACAGTAATTCCCTGGTTTCAAAGAAAGCAACATTCATTGACTTTAGTATTAAGATGAGTAACTACTTTCATAGTTTAAGCAGAGAACAAAAGAAACATATGTAAGCCTATAGCTATTTTTAGAACCATAGTGTGCAGCTCTCACAATATGTGTATGACTATCACCTTTGCTTTATTTAATAATTAAAATAGTATTAGCATAATCTATTAATATATATACATATTTTGACATGTGGTACTCATGAGTGTATTAGTATGATTTACATACATAGCAGTAAAAAACTGCAACAAATAATGATATTACAATAATTTTGTTTATGCAGCTTGCTTTTCAGTTCTATTAATAAAATTATAGTGATCCATCAATACAAATAATAATATGTATACTTATAACATTTGATATTTTAAACCAATAATGAAAACTATATAATTGACATGTAAGAAGGTACTGTAATTATTACATGTACAATATAGAGCATTGATGACATACCTTGTATTGCATTCTGTAATGCTTCCAATATAATGGCTTTATTCTTGTCATCTGGTTTGACTAAATCAGCTGGTGTTTTGTTGTCTTTGTCTACTATGTTGGGGTCTGCACCTTTTGATAGTAACAACTTAATTGTATCAACACGACCACAATGACATGCAATGTGTAAAGATGACCAGCCATTCTATAAAACAAAATAAAAAATAGTTAATACAAACTGTTTATAAACAATTATAATATAAACAGTACACTTACACTAATGATGTGATGACTACAATATATTATATTACTATACATGCTAACTATTATTACTATACACCTAAAAATGTAGTATAATGATGTGTAGACTATAGCCCTTACCCACACAAAGATTGGTAAATTAATTAGATTATAATAACAACTGGTACATCTCATTAAAATGCAAAAAACAGTGCATGTTTACCTACTCAATTAATATGAATAGTTAATAATGGCACAAAAAGATGGAAGATACTATTATATCTATACAAGTAATATTTGATTGTCAGTATCAAATCAGTCCCCAAAAACAAGTATGGCCCAAATAATGCAGAAATATTACTCATAAATTTTTTTTGTTTATTGCCTGTAATATTCCTATTATCAAACACTCAAACATACTCATTCACATGATATAAATACTGATAATATTATACACAGTATACTGTATATATTTATTCTAAACACTGTTCCTGCAATTTCAAAAAAAAACAAATAATTATGTCAGATGAATTTGTTATATCAACCTCTAATAATTCACTACAAAAATTACTAACGTGTGTTCTAATTTTCAGAAATTCCTCTTAATTTGACACTTGTACCTCATGATTACATGTATCAATCTAACAGTAACATTCAGTGGCTGAGTAAGAAATTCAATGTTGTCAAAAATGATTTACTTAGGGTCCCAGTCCTATTTGAAAATGTGATATCCTCTCTCAATGCACTCTATAGAAATTTCTTTGATGGCCATAATTCTAAATTGATTTATAAGTGATTCCCTCTAATTTAATGAAAATAGTCACTTGAAAAATATATTGTCAATTTTCAACTCCAACATTTGCCTATGAAATCATAACAACCAAGATTTAGGAATGCCATTCCTAAGAAACAATTATTAAATAATATCATAATTGTCTTTGATGTTGGAGCAGCTGATGAGATTAATGAATTTTCATAGCTAATACTAACAGAGTAGACATTAGAGGTCTAAAAAGCAGGTTATTCTTTTAGCCACATGCTATGTACATACATTATATACATCATATATATATATATATATGTTTACATGCATTTTTGTCTTCCAAATTTATCTGTTTGGGCTAAAGTAGGTGCAGTTATATTCTAGTATTGGGATGATTCATCTTTAATAATATCTATACTATAGCAATACTGTAAATATATGTGCTTTCAATTTAATATTGCCATTTTTAGATTTCATAAGTTTAAGCCCAAGTACTTTAACATGTCTGTAATAATAAATTCCTCATACTATGTAATGTCATAATAAAAGTAACTCTCTTCTCCCAGTGATTGAAACACACTTTATTAAGCTGAGTAGGTCTCTAGGAATCATTTATCATTTATTGTTATAGTGCAGGAATAAATATAATTAACTTGTCAATGAAGCTACATCAACTAAAGCTATTATTGTTTTAATGTATAAATTGTTAATGTAATATGTTATTGTAAGTATATGTTAATATTGTATATGAATTATTAATTAAGGTTTATTGTTCTATTTATGTTTGTAGTTCTGGTTCCACTATTGGTTACATGTTATTTTGGCATCTGTGGTATAGCTAGTCTTTATTTTCTCTTATTTCTTATATCATTTGTGTATTTTATTCAAAGATAGTTATTTGTCAAATACTACCACTGAACTTGATAACTGATCAGGTTACAACAATTGTCATATCATGTTTAGACTCATGATAATCTAAGAAATTTTATTCTCGATAACTGTCTACATGTAATTTGTTAATATTTCAGAGATCAGAGAAAGATGTTTATAGTGTCTAAATATCATTTATAAAGTGATCATTTTTACGGGTCCATAAAATGATAATTCTACGACAAACAGAAACCACACCCAAACCACGGCCTGAATTGATTAATGATGGCTGACTTAGCAGGCGTTCACTCGTGTTTGTGTGTGGGTCAAGAGTTTTCATCTTTTGAAGAGCTAAATAGTGTTCTAAAACTATAGCAAGAACATACGTTTGTTACTTTATATACTAGAAGTTTGAAAACTGTAGCAGCTACTTGTAAACGTGCTCCTAAGCGCCATATTAACGATGACTTAGGATACTCAGAATTGGACTATGCATGTGTTCATGGTGGTCGAGAGTATGTGTCTCACTCCAAGGATAAAAGGAAGTGCCAAAGGTACGACAAGGGATGTACTGCTAAGTAATCAACATCATTTCTTAATACATTTTTGAAAGAGTGCTCATTTGTAATTATAGTCAGATTGTCACCTGATGGGAATAAACTTCTTTGATATATTAGTGTGGAACACAATCATGGCTTGTCAAGGGTAAATATTGTGTATAAACAATTATATTATGATCGTAGCTATTTTGTAGGAAGCATTTAGACACATGCCAAAACAATGAAAAAATGCTGCACATGTCCTAAGCTTAAAAGTAAATAAGAAAATTATACAGAATCATTTCAGCAGTAGTACAGGAAAGGTAATCACAATGAAAGATGTGCACAATATACCTGTAAAGTCAAAGTGTCAGATTTAAAATGATTCCCAGGAATTAGTCGAAGAGATGAAGAAGGTTAAATGTATTATAAGTGGCTAAATTACTGACAAGTTAAGCTACCTCATTTAGGTGCTGAAGTAACTGTTTTTGTCGATGAAGATAACACATTGCAGGCTTTCTATTTCCAAACTATGGAAATGAAGAAAGTGTTCCAGTCAGACCCAGAACTTCTGTTTATTGATGCCACATACAAGTTGAATGATGTACACATGTTGCTGTATGTTCTTATATGTATTGATGGCAATGGTGAAAGTGAAGTAGTTTGCTTATGGTTGGTGGAGCATGAAGATAAGGAGACACTTACTAATTTGATGATGGAATTAAAAAAGCACAATGAAAGTTGGCAATCCAAACAGTGTATCATGTCAGATAAGGATATGATTGAAAGAGATGTTTTGACAGAACAAGTACCTGTGAGCCTGCTAATATGTCTTTTTCATACACTACACAGTATGAAAAGGGAGATGTCCTGTTACAAACTAGGCATATCTCAAAGTGAAATATCCGTGTGCTTGGAAATAATGTCTAAGATGGCGTACACACAAACTGCATCCTTTATGATCAACTGAAGCAGTGCGTACCTCAGCCAGTACTTGAATACTTCAATGATAATTGTCATTGCATGTGTGATCAATGGGTGGATGGATTAAAATAAGCAAATTGAAATTTCATGAAATGTACAAATAACAGAGTAGAGAGCATCAACAAGAAATTAAAAATGGTTATTACCAGATATTCCAGGATGACAGTTTTTTCCAAGACTTAATGAAAATATTTTCATCACTGAATATGGAAAGAGATCACAGGGCAATTGAGATTACATCAAAGAGACAAATTACTGAATATATGATAATTTTGTTGTTGATCAGTACATGGCACTACTTACACATACTACTTTGACTTTTTGAAGACACAGAGTGTGTAGAGAAAGTGAAAATTGCACAAGATACAGATGAGTACAATTGTAACATCAACAGCACAGATGGAAATATAACCATTAGCACCAGCAGCTGTCCATGTGGCTTTTTTACTTCTATGAAACTACTAATGTCGTCATATCCTAGCAGTGTGTCAGTATAAGGGACTTTCACTGTTTGATGAAACGTTATGTGCTGAAAGATGGAAATTATGTCACTACTGCCACACCATCGTGTATACCAAGTTAGTAATGATGACGAGGGTGATGCTGATGTCACAGATGAAGTTATGGGTGTTCATTTAACAACAACTACTCACCATACATCAAGAGTTCTGACAGAACTTGAAAAATATAGAAAGGCATTTACATTGATACAAGATTTAGCCCAACAACTGTCAACTTGTGGTATGTAGGACTTTGAAGATGGTATCCTGGACTTGCAATTTTGAAAACAATGTGGACTCAAGGGAAAAAAATTAGGATTATGGAAATGCAAACAGAAACTAGTAAGATAAAACATCCATGTAATAGTAATTTTACTTGTTTTTATATTGATGTAGATGTTTTCAATAATAGGAATTGTGATAATATGTCTGACTGTGATCATGAGAATGTGTGTGAATCATCCATTCAAGATCAAAGTATATCAGATGTATGAAAACTTTGGTGAAAATGTCACCTAAGATGTGTAAAAGAGGAAGGCCAAAAGATGCTGGATTAACAGCAATTGGGCTACTAAAGAAAAAGAAAACTGACAAGTTAACTCCATTTATTAAGAAATCTGAATGGGAGAAAATTAAAGATATTGTGCTATGTGTTAACTGTTATTCTTTGGTGTATATGTACAGTGATGAGTGTTTTGATGAAAATGTGTGCATTCATTTGATTAGAAAGTATTTTACATTTGATGCTTGGAACCAAGTGAAAATGGTCGTGGATGTTCTGAAAGATAAAGGTTGTTGGATATGTCGTGTATGTCTACAACCACTCACTGGGAAAAGCATAGCCTGTGATAGCTGCTTGGAGTGGTATCATCTCCAATGTATTTGGTTTAAGAAATCACCCAAGAAGAAAACTTGATTTTGTAGATCATGATATGTTAAATAAGAATGTATTGCTGTGTTCCTCACAGTCTGTTCTGTGCAATAATAATAGTGATAATAATTACTTTACATAATAATAATAATGTTGAGTGCGTTTTAGGTGTGGTTTCCGCTTGCCGTAAAAATAGCTTGGAATTATCATTTTACAGACCTGTAAAAATAGTCACTTCATTTGTCAAACCCAGTCAGTAAATTGACAAACACATCAATACCATTAATAAAAGCTTCTATAGCCATCGTCTGTTCTGGCTTAACTGTGTCATATCCTAGCTTAGTGAACACTTCTTGAACAACCTGGTGTCTCCTTTCCTCCATGCTGATTCATGTAGACACTATGTTTACATTAAAACCTAATATTACAAACCACATATATATAATGTTATTAATTAATGAAATTCCTTTTCGACAACTGCTCTATGTGTGGTAAACCAGAACCTTCCTCTCTTAGCAAAGGGTCTGACTTGTGAGATTAGGCCAGGACTAGGCTAAAAGTACAAGTATAAACACTGTAGCAAGTAGTGCCAAATTAAATGACACAGGCTATTATAATTAACCACTCCTACTTTCACACCTCTAATTTAATAAAGATGGCCCTTGTTATGTCATGTCAGTGTAAACACTGACTTTCTGAGTGCTAAATTTGTAAAAGCTGTATTACAACAAGTACTTAATGTTATGGCTTATGCTAGTTGGCCACTGAAGCCAGCTGAAAAAAATTACAGAATCATCGAAAAGAGAGTGTTTAGCTCTGGTTTATGCTATTAAGTACTTTAAAAACTACCTCTTGGGGCATTTTTTCACTGTGTATACGGATCACAACCCACTACAGTGGTTGTCCACACAGAAGATGGAAGGAAAGTTAAGCCATTGGGCTTTGCAAGTTCAAGAATTTGAATTTAAAATTCTTTATAGAAAAGGCACCCACAATACAAATGCTGATGCTTTGTCACAGCAACCATGTACAGCTGCTACAAAAGTCATTTGTGGACCTAGTGAAAGTGAACTGATTAAGGAAGAGGCTAATGATCCAATTCTAGCAAAAATCATTTCATACCTCAAGACAAACAGTAACAAAAAACCTCAAGGTACAGAATGGAAACACCCACAATACAGAAGGTGGCTTCAACTATGCCCCCAACTCAAGTTACACAATGGTCTTCTCTATCATCATATCATTAAACAGGTTAGTAAAGAGCAGCGTCTAGTGCTGATAGCACCATTAAGTCTCAAAGTGACTTACCTACAACAATGTCATGATGCCCTTTATGTGCTCATCAAAGGTATATGAAGACATTACTGCGAATACAAGAAAATGTGTACTAGGTTGGAATGGCAACAGATACTCAAAATTACTGCGACTTGTGTGATGCTTGCAATTAAACAAAGCCAGCACTAACTCAACTGATCCCGTTGGTAAATATGCCTATTGGTAAACCCTGGGAGATGTTAGGAGTGGATATTCTAAATGTACCAATGTCATGTCAGGGCAATTCTAATATCTTAGTTATACAAGACTACTTCACCAAATGGCCTGTGGCCATTCGTCTGAAGGATCAAATAGCAGAAAGTACAGTGAAAGCTCTCGTTGAAACCCTTAGTATTTATGGCATACCTACTTATATTCATTCTGACTAGGGAGCTAATTCTGACCAGGGAGCACACTTTTAAAAGAGACATGCCAAGGTTTTGGAACACATAAATCATGAACTACACCCTATCATCCCCAAGATGATGGTTTAGTGGAGCACACCAATCGTTCCTTATTGCAGATGTTAAGGACATATTGTGTTGAATCCAGTGATTGGGAGAAATGGCTACCTCTCCTCCTTTACACCTACTGATCCTAAACGCACACATCTACTAAATGCTCACCATATCTTTTAACGTTTGGTAGAGAACCCACACTTCCATCTCATTTACATGGATTAGACACAGACTCATATGTTTATTCTAAGTAACTCCAACATCAGCTAAGTCAATTAGTTGAACTGTACCTTATAGATGTAGCATCTACTCACAAGAAGGCATATGACACTCGGGCTCATACTAGGTTATCATTTCAAGCTGGTAATCATGTTTGGTTATTCAAACCAACAGCTGTAAAGCTCTGTTCAAGATGTGGGGTGGGTGGACTGTTTTGAAACACAACTCAGGTCAACCGACTGTCATAATTGCACACTTGGATGGACGAAAGAAGACAGTACATATAAATCATTTACAGCTACATACTCTTAGACCAGTTCTAAAAGGAATGCCACAGCATTCTCCAACACTTACACCATGTTGTCAGCAATCTCCTTTTAAACATTCTGTTATTGAGTCTGAAGATGAATTATCTAACAATTACCCATTAGAAGAACCTTCCATTTCTCGACCTACCCACACACACAGAGTTCCAGATAGATATGCTCCCTATGTCACTTTGTCACTCGAGACGAGCTCTTGAAGAGAGGGAGGTTATGTAGGATAATAGTTAACATTAATTTAACATTAATCAACATTAATAATCAATAAACGAGAGCACATGTTGTTTTGAACTGATTGTTTTTGTAAATTGTTGTTTTGAGGAATATTGTATAATTTGTATTACACTACCATCCACTGGTGCTACCATCGATTGCACTTCCACAATTTGGAAACCCAAAGTGTCTCAAAAACCGTCAATGATCCCATTTAATACTTCACCACTGAAAACTTTATATAATAATGCTTCATTAGAACTTTCACAATAGCTGTGCATACGTGTTTATTATGCAACAAACTGAGGACTTTGAAACACCAAACAAATGTACAGAATCTGTACAGGGCCATAGCAAGCGGTCAGGCTGGTCAGGCTTTGGCCTAACCACTTTTATTTGAGCATCGAGACCACATCTACTGTACCATACTATAAATATTAATTAATTCTACATGTGAACTGTCATGGCAGTTGCATCAGAGACAGCCACAATTGTTCCCAGTGAACCTCACCAGCCATTGGCTTTCAAATTCCCAAAAAAGACTTTTGGGAAAAAGAGTCCTGTTACTAGATGCTTTCAGCCTTCTTGGTTTAAGCAGTGGCCTTTTCTTTATTACAATGAGGCATTGGACGTTGTACTTTGCCATACTTGTTGGGTGGCCTCTCAACAGAAGTTGATCATGGCTTTAAATGCTGATACTGCTTTTGTAAGTTGAATCTTATAATATACCAGCTATAGTTAAAGTCATTGAGCCTGTGCTACATTTATATACAAGATTAGAATCAATAATGTGTCATTCCTAGATTTCTCGAGGTTTCTGTAATTGGAAGGATGCGACTGCTAGTTTCAAGAAACATGAAACAAGTGCATGCCACAGGCAAGCCGTGGAGGTGATGATTACCCTTCCAGCCAGAACAAGGGATGTTGGTGAGCATCTGTCTCAGCAGCATGCATCTGATAAGGAGAGTAATAGAGATACCTTATATAAAATATTCATGTCAATCAAGTTTCTGTGCCGTCAAGGGCTTGCATTACGAGGTGATGGTTGTGAGTTTGATGGTAATTTTAAGGTATTACTTTCAATGCTTGCTGAGCTGGATCCAAGGGATGATAGGGCGTAGTTTGTGATTGATGTGATTTAATACTGGGTAGTTGGATGAAAAGGAAGGAAAATGTGTATAGAAGTCCTGATATACAAAATGAAATTGTTAAAGTTATGGATATTAAATTGCTTAGAATTTTGTCATGTGATCTCCAGCATTCACCTTTCCTAGCTATTTGGTGGATGAGACGACAGACATCTCAAATAAGGAGCAGGCAACTGTTGTCATTCAGTGTGTTGAAAATTTTACAGTGCATGAAGAATTTCTTGGGCTTTATTCTCTACCCTCAATTGATTCTGATGTTATTGTTGGCATGATTAAAAATGTGCTAATTCGAATGAACTTGAATATCAACAAGTTAAGGGGTCAATGTTATAATGGAGCCAGTACTATGAAGGGCCATAGAAGTGGGGTTTCTACACAAATAAGTCAAATTGAGCCAAGGGCAGTTTATACCCACTGCTATGGACACTCCTTAAATTTGGCTGCAAGTGATGCACTAAAGGGATCAAAATTAATGAAGGATGCATTAGAAACAGTGCATGAAATTTCAAAATTAATAAAATATTCACCAAGACAAGAAGGCATTTTTCAAAAGTTAAAGGAAGATTTAATCCTGGAATTAGAGTTTTATGTCCAACGAGATGGACTGTTAGGGCTAAATCAATTGGTAGTATCATCAAAAACTTTGATGTACTTCAAGATACATGGGAAGAGGCATCTACAATTGTGAAAGACATTGAAACTAAGCCCAGAATATGTGGAGTATCAGCCATAATGAATAATTTTGATTTTGTTTTTGGAGCCATGTTAGGGGAATTGGTTTTATGTCATGCAGATAATCTTAGCAGCACCCTCCAGCATGAAACCATGTCAGCAGCAGCTGGTCAAGAGCTTGCTCGTATGACTGTGCAGACACTTGAAAGTCTTCGCAATGACAGAATGTTTGATATTTTTGGGCAAATGTGAATCAGTTTACTTCTACCCATGAAGTCCATGATGCACGGCTACCTAGGCAACAGAAGAGACCTAGAAGATATGAAGAAGGACATTCAAGTGGAAATGTTCATGAAACTCCAAAGCAGTACTGCCAACAACAATATTTTGAAGCTATTGACCTGATACTTAATTGTATTCAAGATCAGTTCAACCAACCAGGGTACAAAGTTTATTCCACTCTTGAATCTCTCCTAATGAAGGCAAGTAAACAAGAGGAGTTTGAAGTTGATCTTGAAGCTGTGTGCATTTTACAAAGATGATTTTGTCAAGGTACTTTTACATGCACAGCTCCAAACATTTGCTGTGCATTTCCAAGAAGTGATGAAAGAAAAGGAAACACTAGACAAACTCTCATTCTTTGACCTGAAGAATTATTTCTCCTCAATTTCAAGCTCCCAGGCTGCTCTTTTAGACAAACTTGCAAAAGTAATGCAGCTTATCTTGATCATGCCAGCACTAATGCCTCCTCTAAGAGGTCATTTAGTGCTCTCAGAAGAGACAAAAGTTATTTATGATCTACAATGCTACAGGAACGATTGAACTATCTCATGTTACTACATGTGCATAAAGATCGAACCGACAACTTTTGCTTAAAAACAGCTATCAATGAATTTATACAAGACTCACAACACAGAGCAAACATTTTTGCCAAATACAACTTTGACTTTTGATTGTTATTATATTAAACATTAAATTACTTGCTGCTAGTTTACTGCTATTGCTTGTACATGCACACAAGTACAATAGAAGTGACATATGGCCTGACCACTCAAAATTTGCTTGCTACGGCCCTGCTGTACTCTGTCCTGTTGACAGAAAGCAAATTGTAAAGACTAATTGTAGTTCAACTGGAATGGCCTGACAAACTTAGATATCTTCCTTCTCCTTGTACACCTTTAATTAAGAACATAAATACTGAAAGGTTACATTCCTAATCCAAAAATTCTTATACCAATTATTTTCATTGAAAGTTCTATTGACAATGTAGTCTCAAAAATCAGAGCTTCTAGACCTAATCTAATTAAATCTCTCTATGTAATGTTGAGAAGGCAGTGTGGATGCTAATATCAAAACAAGGAAAGCCATTTTTGTCTCCCTTGTCTTGAAAAGAAGATACTCCTTTTGATTAATGGATTAGTAATTCAAGGTGGGCGCCTCCTTAAAGCCAACATAACCATATCAATTCTTAAAGACTCCATCTTTCATTAATTACTATTATATTATAATTAACCACTCCTACTTTCACACCTCTAATTTAACAAAGTTAGCTCTGGTTATATCATGTAATTGTAATCACTGACTTTGTGAGTGCTAAATTTCCACAGACACAAATATCAGAATTAACCTAGGCTAAATATACTAGTGTAAACAGCTCATTATGTTGTTTGAAGAAGAGGAGACACTATCAAATTATTTGTCATAACCCACGTAGTAAAATAGATTCTATTCAAGAAAGTGAGTTCCTAGGACAGATATAAGTTGTCAACAGAGATGAGAAGTCATGGAATATTACTCTCCAGCTGATTGGTCAGCCCTGTCAATTCAACCTTGATAGAGGAGCAGATGTAACAGGAATTCCAGAAGATAGTTATCGAAGTTAATTTTAGACAGAATCAAATTACAACCCTCAGATCGAGTACTGAAAGGTACTACCTTACACCAGTTAAAAATAAAAGCAAAATCCACTGACACATTATGCTATAAAGATCGAGAGAGTAAGTAAGAAATTTATGTTATTGAAGATTTGGTAAGACGATCACTAGGACATCCAGCAATTGAAATTCTCCAACTTACGACCTTTGTTGACTCTGTTATTGACATTTGTAAAGAGCAATTCACACTAGCTCATCCTTACCTTTTTATTGGCTTTGGTAGAATTTAAGAAGAATATAGAATTAAATTAATCGATATTCTGACTCCGTTTAAATTGACAACACCTCAAATAATACCACTCCAGTGGAAGTTGTGGTAACGTTGACCATATTGCAAAGGTTTGTCGCAGTAAAACGCAAAAGGTATCAAAAAAGACCACCACACATTATATGTTACAAGACTCACCCTCTTCTGTGAAACCCCATCACTACCAGTGTTTCAACAGAAACAGTGCAGTAATTTTATGATCTTTTCCCAGATAATGCAAGTCCAACCCAAATGTTTTGACAGTTCATGTAAACAAGGCAGTCCTCTATTAGTAGTGCTACTGACCAATTGCAACCTACAGATGTGTCCATTCACACATATACTGGTGAAACATTGACCACATTAGATGTCCAGGTAGAGTATGAATCACAAGTCCTCATCCTGCCATTGGTTGTTGGGAAAGACCAGGGTCTAAGTTTATTCTGACGGAACTGGCTTAAGAAAATTAAACTAAATTGGTCTGCACTTCACACAGTCACTATGTCGTCTGCCTTAGATAACTTATTACAACAACACCAGAATCTTTTTCATGATCAGCTGGGAACACTAAAAGGATTTCAGGCTTAATTAGACGTAGATGCTACAGCTCAACCTCGTTTTTTCAAACCTCAACCGGTGCCATATGTACTTTAAAGAGAAAGTTGAGAAAGAGTTAGAATGACTACAAAGTCTGGGTATTATTACACTAGTATCATTCTCAGATTGGGCTGCTCCAATAGTTCCTGTTGAAAAGTGACACTAACATTCGTATTTGTGGTGACTATAAGGTGACTATTAACCAGGCCTCTCAAACAGACACCTATCCATTACTTCATGTTGATATTATTTGATGATGACTCAAAAACATTTACAACAATTAACACACACAAGGGATTGTTTTAGTATTTAGAGATTACCTTTTGGCATTTCAACTGCATCAGCATTGTTTCAACATACGATGGAAAGTCTTCTTCAAGGACTATCAAAAGTATGTGTTTATATTGAAGATATTTATTTGCAGGTGTGGATGAAAAGGATCATTTACAATACTTAAGCCAAGTGTTAGAGTAATTAGAATCTGCTGGACTGTCTCTGAAGAAGTCAAAATGTGTCTTTATGACAACATCAGTGGAATATCTTAGTCACATGATTGATGCTAAGGGCCATGATTGATGCATCTTGATAGAGTAGGTCCAAATGAGTACGAAATCTCTGACCCATTAGCAGTTCAGCAGGAGATAGACCAGTGGTACTATGAGGAGTAACTCTATATCTAAATAAAAACATTGAAATTCTTTCTTGAACATCACATTCCAATTTCCTAATTCCATTCTTAAAAGTCTGTACAGCACACTCAGCTAAACCATATAAGGTTGCGTGGTACGGTGAAGTCAATATGTGTTTTATTCCATTTCTTTCCATGAAGAGTGAAAATTCCTGACTAGTGAACCCAGATCCATTATCTGATACTAATTGTTCTGGGATTCCATGAGTTGCAAATATAATTCTGAGTTTTTCAATGGTAGCTTTGGTAGATGTAGAGGGAACAACATGGACCTCCATCCACTTAGAATGAGCATCAATTAGTACAAGATATAATTTTCCTAAAAAAGGACCAAGATGATCAATGTGTACTCTTACCCATGGTCTACTGGGAAATTCCAACGGATGCAGAGGAGCTCTACTTGAACTGAACGATGCAGTTGACAAATCTTGCACTGGTGAACTTCCTTGATGAAACTGCTTTACACCAAAAACAATTGCTAATGCTTCCTTCTCCAGCTGAGAATATTTTTTTTCTGCAGGAGACAAAGCTCGAGAGATAAAAGCAATAGGCTTCTCACTGTTATTATCCATTCTTTGAACATGAACAGCTCCTAAACCATAGCGGGAGGCACATGAGAGAAGTAATGGTTTCACACTATTGGAATGAACAAGTAATGAGGAAGACTGAAGGAGATGTTTGGTCTTTTTAAAGGCTTCATCTTGTGCCTTAGACCATTTCCATTTGGTATCTTTACATAGTAATCTGTGCAACGGGGCTAAGATTGTTGACACATTAGAGAGAAACTTTTTAAAATAATTCAGAAATCCTAAAAAAGACTTTAATTCAGTAATATTAGTGGGCTCTGGAGCCTCTTTAATGGCTTTTACCTTACTGCTCGAGTGGATTCCCGTCACTGTAACACATTTCGGGTCCTGTGTCATATCAGGTACAAACTTCATCTGGCTCCACTCAATGCCATCATGTTGATCAACTTAAATATCGTCACTCCCTTGGCAGTAACAGTCAAGAGCCAAATGATTCTGATGATTTTAATGATTGGCCTTTTTCGTGCACTACATCAACTACTGAAGCAACTACAAATCTAGAACAATGTCATGGTCAGTTGGAGATTGCATCATCAACCACCACCTCTCTTTGGCGTTCTAGGATCAACTGAAACTATCTATACCATACTATGAACAAATCAACTTAAAAGAGAAGGAATTAAGAGAGAAGCAAAAACAGAATTACAACAATCATCATAAAGTGAAGGAGAAAGAACCTCTGAAGTCTGGAGAAAATGTATAGATAGCAGATTATAACACTAATGGGACAGTCATTCCTAGTTTCCCAATTAAATTTTTACCTCCCGAACTATTTCTACTCCAGCAATAATAACTTGATCATGGTTCATGATAAAATATCAATTTTTTCCTCACATTACACAGTGTTACATCATCATGTTGTAAATATTACATCATTATACCATATATCCTTAATAAGAAAAAAATTGTTTTATCTTCTGTTTAATTAGGTGAATACATAATCACTTTTTATTTGAAGCAAACATATACTAGAGTAGAGGTTTTAGTGCATCAAAGTCTTGTTACTGAATGAAATAACAGTTAGAAATGAATGAAATATAGTTTCACACACTTCAGTAATGTATTCACGAGAAATGAAGGTGAATATAATTGACTGAAACTTGCTGAATTCATCAGTTCTTTCTTTTTCTCTTTTCATGTCCTTTTTGCATTGTGCTTCCTTTAGGTCATCCTGTAGGTCTCCCAGTAGGCTTAGGAATAGATTTACTGGTAAGCCACCTCCTCCTGTCTTCTATGAAACTTTCATGATGAAATTTATGAAAACAGTTTCGAGTAAAAAAGCATAATGGAGCTTCACACTTGCTATACTGACATGTTGATCGCTTCTCTACACCACAAGTGACTTTACAATACACACAGTCCTTGCCTTTATACAATCTCACTGGTGTATGTTCAACAGCAGGATCACATCTTCTCCCAGCAACTAATTGATGAAGCGACACTTCAATATGACAAAGTTGTCTCAGAAAGGTTTTACGAAAATTGAAATGATTTAGTTTAACTCTAGGATGTACCTCTTAGAGATAAAGTACGAGTTCACAATAGCAATCTCAACAAAGTGTAAGAACGTCTTCCAGATACACCATTAGTATCTTTCACACTACATACACCAACATTCCAACCTATACATACACACCATCACATTGACTCATAGACTTATGTGCCAGTTTCTTCTTCAGGTTTGAGATTTCAGTAGGAACTTCAACACGATTACAGTCAAGGGTACCTGTGACATGAACACCAAGCCCATTTAAGTCATAGATCAAGTTATAGTACACAGCTGGTATTAAATTTATCTATGTAAACAGAATACCCTTGTGATAAATTTCTTTCAGCAATCTCGTAACAACATCATATCCTAGACCATTTCACCTCTTGACCTCTCCATTCTTTCCTCTCTATACAGAAAAGGATGATGTATACCCATTGTGTGCATCACATAAGTATGACAACTTGAAATCTCACTTGACAGGTTTGTCATAAATATATTGACAAAATGAAAACCATGCCTTGGACTACACCATTTGCTCATCTATGCAGATCTCACAATGTGGTTGGTAAAGCTCTTTAAAGCGCTTTTGAAGATGGTTGTTCAGTGGTCATACTTTACAAAGTTAGTCCCCTTCTTCCTTCAACTTCTTCTCCGTGTCTTCATTTACTACATGCAAAAATGATAGATAGCCTTCAAGTTCAAATCTGTTTCGACTGAAGACTTTAGAAATTAGAGGATTATAACACAAACTTGTAGACATCCACACGAGTCTGTAGCAAGGTACACTACGATATTCCAAATGAACAAATATTCCCACAAGCAAATAGAAATCATCTGGGACCATCTGTTTAAACTATCAATACATTGTTGGATGGTTATTTTTCTGGAGCTCAGCATACTCATTGGTAGCATCACTAATTTTCTGAACTATGTCCTTATCAAAATAAAGTTTGAAAAGATCTGCTGGCAATAGTTCACTAAAACCCAATGGCAAAAGTGCTCCGACAGCTCTCAAAGGATTGAAGTCATAAGTTTTTGGAATATTACGATCAATCTCAGACAAGTCAAGTACTTGAAATGTCTTTGTTTTTTTTGTCAATGGTTGGGCCTTTGGATTTAAGGATGTACCCCTGCCACAACCTTGACCCCTTCCATAACTCCTGCCACGACCACGACTCCTTCATCAACTCCTGTCACTTCCACATCATTGATAAGCTGTCAGAGTGTCTACACAGCTATGATTATCTTCACTGTTTTCTTCCTGTTCACTACACTTACTGCCTTCATCACATGATGTATCATTGCCATCATCCTCAGGTGTCAACTCTGCATGTGATTATTCTGCCTCAGTGTCAGTTAGGTCAAAGCCTGAATCTAAATCCTTGCTTGAAGAATTATTAGTTAGAAACTGACTTTCATCATTCGAGGTATCAAACAAGAGTTCATGAACATCAGATGTAGTATAAACAGTTTTACTATGGTCTGTACTGGGGGCCTTTGTGACTTATCTACAAAGTTCAAACATTACATGTGAGCTTATCATAATTATATGATATAAATATCTTAGATTTATGAGGAACTTCTTCATCAGACACTTCTTGCTCATCAGGACTTTCATCTGAGTCAAGTAAATCCAGGCATTCAGAACTGTAAGATCGTACACTCACACTATCGTCTTCCTGAAGCAAACTCAACACGTGGCTTACATCTATGCATCCAAAGATTTGCTTAAAATTTACTTTTCTAATTATACAAATGAAATATATTTCTGGCCAATAATTAGAGTTTTTTCTACAAGAGCCAAAATGTTCCAGCTCCTCTTAGTCTAGCAAATGTAAGTTTTGAGAAAAAAATTGATATCAAGAGTTTACACAATTTTGCATGGAGTGGGAAACCAAGAGTTAAAGAAATGCCATATTAATCATTGGTTTAGTGATAAGGAGAAATCAATGAGACATTGTTAGTAACCCTCAAGAGAATTCTCCTATTATTGATGAAGTACCTTTAGAAGATCCAACTGGTGATTAGACTATTCAAACTCAAACTAATAATGTTCCTATTGCAATTAATTGTAATGTCAAAGACAACATCACTAGAAGTGGAAGAATATCTCAACCACCAGTATGATATAATCTGTATTGGACTTAAGAACCTAATATGTATTGACCTCCCAGAATAAGAGATGTAGTGGTATGACTACTTATCATTCATACATAATTCATTGTCTTGTCCTTGTATGTAACTTATATATCTGAGTTGTTTACTATATCATGTTTCTACTATTATTACTAAGAGATCTTTGTCAATCAACTAAACATATAGTAACAAACAATACAATAATACCTTATCAATAGCATCAACAGTAGCTCCAGACTGGATTAAAAGATCAGCTGTTTCAGTATGTCCACGCATAGCAGCATAGATCAAAGGTGTAGCATTGAACTAAATAATCATAATAATATAAGACATAAGATATAAATATAGTAGTACATAACAACATGTGACATACAGTAAAAGACATCATTACTCACTACAGTAGCTACAACAATTAATATAATACAGTATATGTGGTATATTTTGTGGGTATAAATTTTCACGATTTTACCCAAAATTCATATTCAAATTGCGAAATTCACAAAATTAAATCCCTATGAAATATACCACGTATACAGTATTATGTAGTATATGACTTTATACTCAACTATGTACCATATTAACCTGATACTGGAATATTAAGACAAAGTATCAAAGAAGTACTAAACAATGTATAGGTATTATGTAATGTAAACAGTGACATAGAGGACAAAGCAGCAGAATAACTCTATGTACATATAATAGATGAGGATCAATCTATAACTTATATTAATGATAAGTTGTTATTAATAGCAAAATGACATTGTAAACAATATAATTAATTGTACCTTTCAGTTAAATCTATATAAATTAAATTATTAAATAATATATTCAAAGATTAAAAACAGATCAAGAGCAAAGAACAATTTGTGACAACTCTTAGTTTGATCAAATAACATTGTCATAACATATTTAATTTCAGATGTTGTTATCCTTAGGTATAGCTGTACTTGTTATAGTACATGTACATGTACTCTAGTACATAACTACAATGATGAAGTTTTCTTCTCTGACTTCATATCTAATCTCTTCATTAAGCATCTCCATCTGACCTTAAGTTGGCCACAAGCATTTTCAATTACTATACAGGCTCCACTACGATAATAATTGTAATGTTGTTGGTCATGAGAAAGTGTACCATGTGGAAAGGGCTTCATAAGCCAAGATAATAGTAGGTAGGGAGAGTCATCTAAGAGGACAATTAGGAGATCTTTGTCACAAACTTTCTTCTTGTAGATAGACGAGTTTGTGAAACTAGTGCATCATGAATACTACCAGGCCAGTCTGTGTAGATATCAATAAAATGATACTTTTAATCAGGTACTGTTTGTAAAATCATTGAGTACCAACCTTTACAATTGTAATAGTCAGTATGAAACTCCACTGGTGTTACCATCAATTGAACTTCCACAATTTGGAAACCCAAAGTATCTCAAAAACTGTCAATTATCCCTTTAATGCTTCACCACTGAAAACTTTATATAATGCTTCATTAGAACTTTCACTATAATACCTGTACATGCTGTTTTATTATGCAACATACTGAGGATCTTGAAACACCAAACAAATGTCCAGAATCCTGTACTCTGTCTTTGTTGAGAGAAACCAAACTCTAAAGACTAATTGTAGTTCAACTGGAATGGCATGACAAACTTGGATATCTTCCTTCTCCATGTACACCTTTAATTCAGAACATAAATACTGAAAGGTTACATTCCTAATCCAATAATTCTCATACCAATCATTTTAATTGAAAGTTCTATAGACAATGTAGTCTCAAAAATCAGAGCTTCTAGACCTAATCTAATTAAATCTCTCTATGTAATGTTGAGAAGGCAGTGTGGATGCTAATATCAAAACAAGGAAAGCCATTTTTGTCTCCCTTGTCATGAAAAGAAGACACTCCTTCAGATTAATTGATTAGTACTTCCAGGAGGACGCTTCCAATATAAGGATATTAATTCTTAAAGATTTCATCTTTCATTAATTACTATTATATTATAATTAACCACTCCTACTTTCACACCTCTAATTTAATAAAGTTGGCCCTGGTTATATCATGTAAGTGTAATCACTGACTTTGTGAGTGCTAAATGTCCACAGATACAAGTATCAGAATTAACCTAGGCTAAATATACTAGTGTAAACAGCTCATTATGTTGTTTGAAGAAGAGGAGACACTATCAAATTATTTGTCATAACCCACCTAGTAAAATAGATTCTATTCAAGAAAGTGAGTTCCTAGGACAGATAAAAGTTGTCAAAGGAGATGAGAAGTCATGGAATATTATTATCCAGTTGATTGGTCAGTCCTGTCAATTCAACCTTGATAAACAGGAGCAGATGTAACAGGAATTCCAGAAGGTAATTATCGAAGTTAAGAAAGAATCAAATTGCAACCCTCAGATCTCGAGTACTGAGAGGTGCTAGCTTATTGACATTCTGACTCCATTTACATTGACAACACCTTCAATAATACCACTCCATTTGTTCTCTAAAGTCAAAGAAGAAATCATTGAATGAAAAGAACAGGAGTACTCTGTAGAGTTGATGAACCAACACAAATGGTGTTCAGGAATGGTTGTCATATCAAAACCTATTGATAAGGTATGTATATGTGTTCATCTTACTAAATTGAATGAACAAATAATTAGGGAGAGGCCTATCCTGCAGCTCCAGAGGAGGGTACTGACATGTACTCCAAATTAGTAACTCGAAGGGATTGTGCCCTCGCAACGATTGTTCTGTCCATCAACCCATGTTTGCTCTACCTTATCGGTGATCCAAAGGACCCTATAGCTGTTTGGGAATTGCTCGTTGGGCAGTTTCAAAAGGCGACTTTGGCGAACAAGCTAGCATTACATCGAAGGCTGCATTCGTTATGCTTAAAGGAGAGAGAGAATATTCAAGACCACATTAAGGCTATTACTGAGAGTTTCAACAAATTAGCTGTAATAGGAGACAACATTGAAGATGAGGACAAAGTCGTTTATCTGATAGGTAGTCTTCCAGAATCGTATGATATGTTGGTCACAGCACTGGAAGCTAATACTGATGTACCAGACATGAAAACTGTCACTGAACGTTTGCTACATGTAGAATGAAAAATAAAGGATTGAAATGTCTCAAGTGCAACACTTGAAGGAATAAAAGAAGAAGCCATGGTGGTAAAGCAGAAGAAACGAGGACCCAGATGCCATTTATATAAGAAAGTTGGACATATGCAACGAAACTGTCATAAGTGAGAAAGAAAGTTTGAAGGTTGGAATAGGCACATGAGGAGTAAACCCCGAGTTAACTGTGCAGAGTCTAGAAGTCGAAATCATGATTCTGATTGCGATGAAGTCGGTTTAGTGGTTCAACATGTTTTATTAGCTGGAGTTGAGATGTCACCTAGAAGGAACTGGATCATGGACTCAGGAGCTACTTGTCATATATGCATGATCGTAACTCTTTTGTTGAACTGCATAATCTGAAGAAGACTCTTGATGTCACTCTTGGAGATGGTCATACGTTGAAAGCCATCGGACATGGAACAGTGATCTTGATGATGAAGACTGGTTGCTTAACAAGGAAGTGTAAGCACCATGATGTATTGTTTGTTCCCAATCTTACCTGCAATTTACTAAGTGTGTCCAAAGCTGTAGAAAAGGGAATCTCAGTTACCTTTAATGAGCGTGGGTGTGTCATTAAGGAAGCTAAACACAGATTGATCACTGTTGGATACAAAGTTGGAAGTCTCTACCATGTGATGTATGCTAAACCGAAGGATCATGTTTACGCTGTTACTGAGCCAAAACTGCCAGAAATCAATGAGCAGTTGTCAAGAGAACATCTGTGGCACCGTCAATATGCCTTGGAGTGAAAAACCTTCAAAAAATAGCAAGTGAAAACATTGTAGAGGAGTATGACTATTGTGCTTTGAAGCAGATCAAGTTCTGTGAACCTTGCCTGAAAGGCAAACACCAAAGAAATCAATTTCCTCCTTATAGTAAGAGGACAACAGCTGAACCTCTGGAATTGGTCCATAGAGACATCAGCGGAAAACTGGAGTCGAAATCCCTGAGTGGTGCTGAGTACTTTGTTACATTCATCAATGATAAGACAAGGTATGTCTGGGTATATGTGATTAAATGTAAAAGTGATGTATTGTAAAAGTTTTGTGAGTGGAAGACGAAAGTGGAGAAATCGCTAGTACACTGTGTAAAGACTCTTTGTACTGATAATGGGGGTGAGTATACCTCAACTGAATTTGAAGAATACCTCAGAAACGAAGGAATAAAGCATGAGTTTACCATTCCCAAGTATCCTGAGCAAAATGGAATAGCTGAGAGGTTAAACAGGACATTGATTGAGATGCTTCGTCCTATGTTAGCTGATTCAGGACTAGTTAAGTCTTTTTGGGCTGAAGTGCTTGCAACTGCTGTGTATTTATGGAACCAATGCCCAACAAATCTATTGAAGGGAAGACTCCATACAAAGCAATCAGTGGTGAGAAACCAAAAGTAGAACATTTGAGAGTTTTTGAATGTACTGCGTATTCACACATTCCAAAAGACAAAAAGACATAAGTTGGATGACAAAGCACAAAGGTGTATCTTCCTAGGGTATTCTACCAACCGAAAAGGATATCGTCTATACGATCCAAACCATCTAAAAATTGTCCATAGTCGTGATGTGAAATTCAACGAATTTGTAAGCGGAGTTGAGAAGGAGACTTCAACTGAAATGACAAGAGATTCACAAGTGATAATTGACTGTTCCAGGGATGATGTTGAAGCACTTGAAGATGACAATTCATTAAAAAAAGAAACTGAAAAACAGGAGAGGGACAATAATGAAAGGACTGTGACAGAAGAGAGAACAGAGCCGACAGTCAGACGATCTAATCGTGAAACGAGTCGCCCTAATTACTATGGCATATGGGTCAACTCTGTTAATACTATCACTGAACCACTCACTGTGAAAGAGGCACTAAGTTCTTCTGAGAAGGAGAATTGGAAAGGAGCAATGCAGGCTGAGTTTGAATCTCTTCACTCAAACAAGGTTTGGGATCTAGTGCTCCCATCGAAAGATCAAAAGGTCATCAACAGCAAGTGGGTTTTGTAAGTTAGGTGAAAATGGACTAGTTGAACGCTACAAGGCAAGACTGGTTGCACAGGGATACTCACAGAGACCAGGACTAGATTATGAGGAAACCTTCTCTCCTGTGGTTCTTTTGAATCTGTTCTCTCAGTTATAGCTCTTGCCGTTCATGGAAAGATGAAACTCCATCAAATGGATGTAAAGACTACATTCCTAAATGGAGAATTAACTGAAGAAGTGTTCATGAAACAACCCGAAGGTTTTGTGGAAGAGGGTAAGGAAAATTTAGTCTGTCGAATGAAACGAAGCATCTATTGGCTAAAGCAGTCACCACGCTGCTGGAACACTGCCCTTGATGATCATCTAAGAAAGATGAAGTTCATACAAACAAAAGGTGATCCATGTTTATATGTGTCTACTGATGGAGAACCTGTCATTATTGCAGTTTACGTAGACAATATTTTAGTAGCTGGAAGGACTGATAAGAGAATTGCTGAAGTGAAGACTGTCGTTGCTAATCAATTTGACATTAAAGATATGGGTAAATTGTACTATTTCTTAGGAGTTAAAGTTGTCCAAGACCTTGAGGCAGGTACTATATGGATGGGACAACCAACATATACAGAGAATCTTGTTTCACATTTTAGTATGCAAAATGTCAAGACCTGTAAGACACCAGTTAACCCTAGTCTGAAACTGACTAAAGCAAAGGATGACTCGACATACATTGATGGAGAATTGTATCAGTCTGCAGTTGGAAAGCTAATCTACCCTTCCACAAGATTGAGGCCAGACATCCCCTTTGCTGTCAGCAACGTTGCCAAGTTTACAGCGAAACCTACTGAACAGCAGTGGAGAGCAATGAAGCATATCATATGGTATCTAGCTGGTACCACCAACTTTGGATTACTGTTCACCAGGAATGAATCAACGAAATGTACAGGATACTCGGATGCTGACTGGGCAGGAGATGTTGATGATAGAAAGTCCACATCAGGCTACCTATACCTATTGTCAGGAGGACCTGTTAGCTGGAGAAGTAAGAGACAATCATGTATAACGTTGTCAACTGCCGAAGCTGAATATATGTACTTAACATCTGCAGCTCAAGAGGTCATTTGCCTGGATTGTCTTCTTGTTGAATTACAGAAGGAGTCAATTACACCAGTTATCATACATGAATACAACCACTCAGATATATGTATGACTAAAAACCCAACATTTCATGGTCAAAGCAAACATGTTGCCATAAAATACCATTTCACAAGAGATGAAGTCAAGAAGGGAAAAATCAATGTCCGATACTGTAAGACTGAAGACATGATTGCTGATATGCTAACAAAAGGACTGTATGCTGAGCAATTCATGAAACTAAGAAAATGGCCGGAGTAAAGGAATTACACCAACAATCATGACATAAAGTGAGAAGGAGTGTAGAAAAAAAGCACTTAAAGCTCAGATTGTTTACATAATGGAATGTGTTTTGTATGGTATCTGTGTATATGAATATTCAGTGTATGAGCACATGTATGATTTGCTAGAACATTCTATCACGTGGTGTATCTAGAATATTCTTTTTCATTGTTGTTACGTTTGGATCATTGAGTTTTGTTTTCCAAGTCCGTGTTTGTCAATCTTACAAATAAAACTATCATAATAGGCTTCCCTTTGGTATTACTTCAGCCCCAGAATATTACCAAAAGGATATATCTTATATTCTTGTAAGTCTACATGGAGTGATTTGTATGATAGATGACATTCTCATTTATGGCAGTTCACAAGAGGAGTATGATTAATGTTTGTCTATAGTTCTTCAAATCTTAGAAAGAGAAGGGGTAACACTCAATGTAGAGAAATGTCAATTCTTCACAATTAAAGTTACGTTTTTAGGACAACTTTTACAAGCCACAGGTATTCAACCTGATCATGACAAGATCCAGACTATTCTCAACTTACCAGAACCTCAACGTAAGGAGATTTCTAGGAATGGTAAATCAGCTCAGTAAGTACAGCTCAGTAAATGTGTCACCTCTATCTCTACATACCTAATCAACCAATTATTGTATCAGCAGATGTATCATCTTATTGGATAGGTGCTATTATAAGACAAAGACAACCAGATGGTAAAGTCAGGTCTGTCACCTATGTGTCAAGATCACTTACAAATACAGAACAGCAGTGTGAACAGATTGAGAAGAAATTGAGAATGAAGCTAATGAGATTCAAATACACCATTTCTCATGTATCAGGGAAAGAATTAGTTACTGCATATGCATATTGTCTCAGCAGGAATTAAATCAGCAAGATAATGTTCTTTACCAAAAAGCAACTAAATTTGTTAATATTGTGATTGATAGTCTTCCAACCTCAGATGGATACCTCAAAGAGTTAAAAGTCACTAAACACTAATCAAGTACTGTTTGAGTCAGTTAAACCATATTATCCTTTTACAATAGAACTAACAGTAAATAATGGACTACTACTTAGAAGAGCAAGACTCATCTATCACCTACACTACAATCACAGATAATGAAGAGACTTCATAGTGAAATCAAATGATCACTAAAACCAGATGATGAGCTAAAACTTCAGTATGGTGACCTAGTACAAGTCATCAAATTGCTGAAATTATCAATCTTTGTTCTGAATGTTCAAAACTAGATATTGATGTCCTGAGCCATTATACCATCTGAACATTCACAGTTGCCATGGCAACACATTGCAAGTGATTTATTTGAGTGGAAAAATTCAATGTATATATTAGTTATCAACTATTTCTCACAATATATTGAAATATCAAAATCTCATGAACCACGACAGAAGCCAAAAAACCATCTATACCATACTATGAACAAATCAATTTAAAAGAGAAGGAATTAAGAGAGAAGCAAAAACAGAATTACAACCATCGTTATAGAGTAAAGGAGAAAGAACCTCTGAGGTCTGGAGAAAATGTGTGGATACCAGATTATAACACTAATGGGACAGTCATTCTTAGTTTCCCAATTAAATTTTTACCTCCCGAACTATCTCTACTCCAGCAATAATAACTTGATCATGGTTCATGATAAAATCTAAAAAATTTTTCACATATTACACAGTGTTACATCATCATGTTGTAAATATTACATCATTATACCATATATCCTTAATAAGAAAAAATTGTTTTATCTTCTGTTTAATTAGGTGAATATATAATCACTTTTATTTGAAGCAAACATATACTAGAGTAGAGGTTTTAGTGCATCAAAGTCTTGTTACTGAATGAAATAACAGCTAGAAATGAATGAAATATAGTTTCAAACACTTCAGTAATGTATTCATGAGAAATGAAGGTGATTATAATATACCAAAACATGCGGGCTTTACCAGTTTTTTTCTCTTTCTGTGTCCTTTTTGCATTGTGCTTCCTTTAGGTCATCCTGTAGGTCTCCCAGTAGGCTTAGGAATAGATTTACTGGTAAGCCACCTCCTCCTGTCTTCCATGAAACTTTCTTGATGAAATTTATGAAAACAGTTTCGAGTAAAAAAGCATAATGGAGCTTCACACTTGCTATACTGACATGTTGTTTGCTTCATTACACCACAAGTGACTTTACAATACACACAGTCCTTGCCTTTATACATTCTCACTGGTGTATGTTCAACAGCAGGATCACATCTTCCAGCAACTGATTAATGAAGTGACACTTTAATATCACCAAGGTTTTACAAAAATTGAAATGACTTAGTTTTCTTCTAGGATGTACCTGTAATACCAAGCCTGGTATTAAATTATCTATGTAAACAGAATGTCCTTGTGATAAATATTCTTTCAGCAAACTCATTATGACATCATATCCTAGGCCATTTCAGCTCCTGACCTCTCCATTCTTTCCTCTCTATCACTGGCGTATTTAGACCCGGGCAGGCACGAGCATTGCCCGGGTAAAACAATCTGCTCATAAAAAATTGCAATTTAGCTGAACCAACCCCACCGACCTCTATTGGCAATAATTATAATAACAAACACTAATAACTATTAATAATATCGATTAATTTTATGAATAATTAATAAGCCCTGGTATTTTGTGAGCCCTAGATACGCCTATGCTCTCTATACAGAAAAGGATGATGTATACCCATTGTGTGTATCACATAAGTACCACAACTTGAAACCCCACTTGACAGGTTTGTTATATATATATATATGTGTGTAGTAGACTGGGAAAAGGGGTCATTTGGGAAAATACGTATAATTGAGATAATTACGGTCAAAGTTTAATGTTCAGGATGTGCGTTATTTAGAATGTAAACATTGACAATGGCAGCTGAAGCTCTTGCGTTAGAGGCGGAATTTTCTCTACTAGAAGAAAAAATTCTTTGGGAACAGGTCAGATGAGAGTGATGCTGATTTGAGTGATACTTCAGCAAGCGATAGCGAGAGTAAAGAGGAGGATGATGCAGCAGGTATACAAGTAGAAGCTCGTAAAGAAGATGACGAAGAAGTAGAAGCTGTAAAAAAATTCATTGCTAATGCTTGTGGCTGCTCCAAGAAAAATGGAAAGCCTTGTAGTGATTATTTTGATCAAAACGAATACGAGGAAGCAAGAATGACCATGGCTGAGCTCAACAATGACCAGCTCAACTTGGTAATATTAAGCCAGATCAATGCCCATCATTTTTCTGGTCAACTAGACGGTCATAGAACAGAAACTGAGAAAAGTGTTAGAGTGAAGGAATATACTAATTTTGTTCACAAAATTCATCATATCTGTCTTATAACATTCATATTTCTCCATGGAATTGGAAAAAAGCGTTTTCGTATTCTGATGAAGCATTACCAATTAAATGGAGTTACCGTTCGAACACACGGTAATGTTCGTAGACTTCCTTGGAATGCTGCTACTGTTCATGATAAACAAAGAGCTGTTAGTTTTATCAAAAATTTTGCTGAGGCCAACTCACTCCCTCTTTCAGGTAGAATGCTGAAGTTTCATGACTATAACATAATCTTCTTCCAACAAATGTGTCTAAAGCTTCAGTGCATAGGGCATATGTGAAATCTTCAGAAGAAATTGAGCTTACCAGCGATACACCAGTACAAACATTTGGCTATCGAGAATTTTGCAGGTTGTGCTTTGAGGTGGTACCCTTCATTAGATCAATGCCACCTGCTGATGATCTTTGTTTCACATGCCAGAATAATTCAACATCGATTATGAAGTCTGCCAACCTAAGTGAAGATGAAAAAACAAAGAGGCTGCTACTGGCTCAGGAGCACCTTGAGGTTGCAAAGCAACAAAGGCTCTACTACAACCAGAAAATAATTGCTAGTAAGTCTGCTATAGACCAGGTAGCAAGTAATAAATCGGTCACTCTTAGCTATAGCTTTGATCATGCTCAACAGATCTATTACCCTAGTCGTCCTCAAAATCCGGGTCCCCTTTATTTTAAAACTCCACGCAAATGTGGTATATTTGGTGTATGTGACGAAGGTAGTGGTACACAACTAAATTTTTTAATCGATGAGGCTCGGTCGTGTGGTAAAGGTGCCAACAGTATCATAAGTATGGTTCACTACTATTTGGAGTACTATTCTCATGGAGAGGAAAACATGTGTCTTCAGGCAGACAATTGCATAGGGCAAAATAAAAATAATACCATGACCTCTTACTTTGCTTGGCATGTTGAAACAGGTCGTAGTAAATCATGTGAATTAAGCTTCATGATACCTGAACATACAAAATTTAGTCCTTACAAGGGTTTTTTGGTCTGATCAAACGAAAGTATATGCGTGCTGATGTGTCTTCCCTTGCTCAAATAGCCAAATTAGTAGAAGAGTCAACACAAGGTGGACAAAACAGGGCATTTGTAATTGGATCTGAACCACCATCTCAACGTTTTTATTATTATGACTGGAATGAATTTCTTTCCACCCACTACAAGCATATACCTCAAATAACTTCATACCATAACTTTTATTTTTCTAAGGAGTATCCTGGAAAGGTAGTACTTTGAGAGTTTGCTGACTCAGAAGAGATTATGATGAATGTTTTGAAACAAGGTGTTAACGTTGACCCAACTGCACTTCCATGTACACTTTCTCCTTCTGGACTCTCTGAACAAAGAAAACAGTACCTTTACAATGAAATACGAGTCTTTTGTGATGAAGAGTATAAAGATATCACTTGCCCAGAACCATCTCAAAAGCATCCAATTACTGACACATCTGATAGTGCTGGCCCATCTTCAAAGAAGTATAAGTGTCTTTGTTCTCATTGTAGAAATCCAGGTCACTCAAAGACACGTAAAGGTCAGATAACCTGTCCTGAGTTACTTAAAGAAACTGGAGATTAAAGATGAAGCTGTTCAAAATTACTGTAATACTAGTATTAGTTTAAATTTTGGCAAATTAACTTTCATAGATTGTATTGTGCCTTAAAATTAAAGATTTTGGTTTATAATAAGTTATATTATAGTGCTTAAAGCCACATGAAAAGTTTTTACTGAAACCACAATAACCACAGTGACCACATACCTTGTAGTTACTTCATAGGGTGTAATAAAAGTGTTGATAACTCAGTGATATCTTGCACTATAAACACAAAATTTAAAATTTAGCAAGTTTAGATATCAATAGTTATTATGAAATCATAATCTGAAAATCGACCATTTATCCCAACTGACCCCTTTTCCCAGTCCACTACACATATATTGACAAAATGAAAACCATACCTCAGACTGCACCATTTGCTCATTTATGCTGATCTCACAATGTGGTTGGTAAAGCTCTTTACAACGCTTTTGAAGATGGTTGTTCAGTGGTCATAGTTTACAAAGTTTGTCCTCTTCTTCCTTCAACTTCTCCGTGTCTTCATTTACTATATGAAAAATGATAGATAGCCATCAAGTTCAAACCTGTTTCGACTGAAGACTTTAGAAATTAGAGGATTATAACACAAACTTGTAGGCATCTACATGAGTCTGTAGCAAGGTATGCTACGATATCGTAAATGAACAAATATTCCCACAAGCGAATAGAAATCATCTGGGACCATCTGTTTGAACTATCGATACATTGTTGGACAGTTATTTTTCTGGAGCTCAGCATACCCATTGGTAGCATCACTAATTTTTTCAACTATGTCATATCAAAATAAAGTTTGAAAAGATCTACTGGTGATAGTTCACTAGACCCAATGGCAAATGTGCTCCAACAGCTCTCAAAGGATTGAAGTCATGAGGTTTTGGAATCACGTACTTGAAATGTCTTTTGTATTTTTTGTCAATGGTTGGGCCTTTGGATTTAAGGATGTACCCCTGCCACAACCTCCACCCCTTACATAACCCCTGCCACGACCACGACTCCTTCCTCCACTCCTGTCACTTCCATATCATTGATAAGCTGTCAGAGTGTCTACACAGCTATGTTTATCTTCAATGTTATCCTCCTGTTCACTACACTCACTGCCTTCATCACATGATGTATCATTGCCATCATCCTCAGGTGTCACCTCTGCATGTAATTGTTCTGCCTCAGTGTCAGTTAGGTAAAAGTCTGAATCTAATTTACTGCTTGAAGAATTATTAGTTAGAAACTGACTTTCATCATTCGAGGTATCAAACAAGAGTTCGTGAACATCAGATGTAGTATAAACAGTTTTACTATGGTCTGTACTGGGGGCCTTTGTGACTTATCTACAAAGTTCAAACATTGCATGTGAGCTTATCATAATTATATGATATAAATATCTTAGATTTAGGAGGAACATCTTCATCAGATACATCTTGTTCATCAGGACTTTCATCTGAGTCAAGTAAATCCAGGCATTCAGAACTGTAAGATCGTACACTCACACTATCGTCTTCCTGAAGCAAACTCAACACGTTGCTTATATCCATGCTTCCAAAAATTTGTTTAAAATTCAGTTTTCTAATTATACAAATGAAATATATTTCTGGCCAATAATTAGAGTTTTTTCTACAAGAGGCAAAATGTTCCAGCTCCTCTAGCAAATGTAATTTTTGAGAAAAAAATTGAAATCAAGACTTTACACAATTTTGCATGGAGTGGGAAACCAAGAGTTAAAACAAATGCCATATTAATCATTGGTTTAGTGATAAGGAGAAATCAACGAGATATTGTTAGTAACCCTCAAGAGAATTCTCCTATTATTGACGAAGTACCTTTAGAAGATCCAACTGGTGATGACACTATTCAAACTCAAACTAATAATGTTCTTATTGCAATTAATTGTAATGTCAAAGACAACGTCACTAGAAGTGGAAGAATATCTCAACCACCAGTATGATATAATCTGTATTGGACTTAAGAACCTAATATGTATTGACCTCCCATAAGAAGAGATGTAGTGGTATGACTACTTATCATTCATACATAATTATTATTCATTGTCTTGTCCTTGTATGTAACTTATATATCTGAGTTGTTTACTCTATCATGTTTCTACTATTATTACTAAGAGATCTTTGTCAATCAACTAAACATATAGTAACAAACAATACAATAATACCTCATTAATAGCATCAACAGTAGCTCCAGACTGGATTAAAAGATCAGCTGTTTCAGTATGTCCATTCAAAGCAGCAAAGATCAAAGGTGTATTATTGATCTAAATAATCATAATAATATAAGACATAAGATATAAATATATTAGTACATAACAACATGTGACATACAGTAAAAGACATCATTACTCACTACAGTTGCTACAATAGTTACTATAATACAGTATATGTGGTATATCTTGTGGGTATAAATTTTCACGATTTTACCCAAAGTTCATATTCTCTAAAAAAATTTTTTTAATAAAGATAGATTTATTTTGTGGTGAGCCGTATTCAACAAATTATTAATAGGTGTGACTTTGCAATCATTAATGGGTGTGGTGTAATAGTTACGATTACCTACAGTACAAACGTGTTCTTGAGTCATTATCAACAATGTCTACCTCATTCTCTGTGCACTCTGCAATCCATAGCCACCACATTTATAAAGAAATTTGGACACCATTCTTATAGGAAATCCTTTCATGCAAAGAATAACCAGGTAATGTACATGATCCATACACTACTGCTGTCAAGCGATCTTGTGATGACATAACAGTTGGCATGCCCATTATTCTAATGTTGGTAGATTTTTAATTTCACGAATTTGCTCAAATCAAGACATTCACAAAATTAAATCCCCCATGAAATATACCACATATACTGTATTATGTAGTATACAACTTTATACTCAACTATGTACTATATTAACCTGATACTGGAATATTAAGACAAAGTATCAAAGAAATAGTAAACAATATATAGGTATTATGTAATGTATACAGTGACATAGAGGACAAAGCAGCAGAATAACTCTTTGTATATATAATGGATGAGGATCCATCTATAACTTATATTAATGATAAGTTGTTAAAATGACATTGTAAACAATGTAATTAAATCTACCTCAAGTTAAATCTATAACAATTGGTATTAAAATAAAAATAGTAACTAGAAGATTACTTGTAACTAAAGATATTATAGATCATTGCTATATATGGTAATGATGACAACATGTTCATACAATAAAAACGATAAGATGACAAGGACCTTACTACTCTTACTGTACATAGTTGATGACAAATATTTTATCAAATAAAACAAGTAACACTTTGATATTGATATATGGAGTATAAAATGAACAAAGTTATTAAATAATATATTCAAAGATTGAAAACAGGTCAAGAGCAAAGAACAACTTGTGACAACTCTTAGTTTGATCAAATAACATTGTCATAACATATTTAATCTCAGATGTTGTTATCCTTAGGTATAGCTGTACTTGTTATAGTACATGTACATGTACTCTGGTACATAACTACAATGATGAAGACTATACTACTGACTGTTTCCTAAGTACATGTACTTGTACCTCATTACTAATAATATGTACTTATTAATGGAATAAAGACAGAGGAAGTATTTTCTAATTTAGACTGGACTAGTCAAGAGACAACACTAACCATCGATCCATATATATCATGTATCTATCTACATTCATTCAGATATTAAAACATCCATTTATCAATCTATCCTTCAATAGATCAACATATTAATTAACATATATACATTTCACAATATAATCATATCATTCACTTCTGTAAACCATATTCCATCTAATAACACAATAACTACCACTGCATGATATAAAGAGGTATGACTAATTGCTATGACTGGCCATTTTATGTTGCATATGACTTAATACTCCACCATTTATCCTGGTATTGGAGTACTATGACAAATTATCTAAACTATAGCTTGACTAGTATATTTGAATGTAACCATGTTATCATATGTAACCTTTGTGAGCACAGAAGTTTGATAGACAGTGTAGACAGAAGAGTATGAGTTATGTTTTAGCTCATAAACAATGATAACAGTGACAACATAGTTCAGAGATGGACATGAAAATAATCTAGTTCATTGAGGAAACAGAGTAAGTCTATGCACATTATGGGTCAATCAAAAGCTCTACAAGCAAAACATTTTAGTAGTAGCAGTATTAAAAATGGATAAACAATATCAACACTTTATCACATCAGGTTAGTATATCAGGACATCTTTAGGGGAATGTGGGCAGACATTGCATCATCTACTCAATATCCATCTACTATGTATCTACATTTACTTTAAAAAATCTACCTAGTATCTACTTGTATTAATACCATCTACTTTCATGTATTTACATTTACTTTCATGCAGTAATATCATTTACTTTCATGTATTTGTTGATAAAAAAACAAAAACTGCATTTAGTCTGAAACTGAAAGAAGAGTGAAAATTACTGTAAAAAAGTAGCTGTTCTATTCGAGAACTTTGTAAACGAGTTCGCCACTGGCTTAAAACTATTCCTGCTTTGGAAAATAGCCACTCGACAGAAGCAGAACTACAGGGTACTGAGTGTAATTGTAATGCTAAATTATATAAAGGGCTATCTTTCCTTTCCATCCAAAACTTCAAAGGTTCAATGTCCAACGTAGGATGAGCGAAGTATGCCTCCATTTCTGCATCCACCTCATTTATGAAACCAGTTGGTCTTAGGCTCGTTGTACTGAAATCCAAGAGGCTCTTGGATTTCTCGCTACACAATCTTTATTACTGCAGATGTCGAGATGGAAAGGAGAAAAAGTAGCAGTAGTCAACAGATGTGGTAGCAGCCATTTTACTTGATACTAAGGAGGTGTGGTTATTAAATACACACTCAAAATTTTGTGTACTGTTTTCGACAATTGTGTATATACATCCGTCTACAGACAATTTTTCGTGTATATACTCGTGTATCGTGTATACACATGCAATGTCTGAATGGGGGCATTTGTCAAAACTCCATCCATTGACAAATTTCATATTCCAATTTTATGTAAATATAAACTGATCAGTATATATATGAGGCTATATATTACACATAAACAAAAACAAAAACAAAGTCAAACGTCAAATCATCAGGTACATGTATGTAGTAGAAGGTAGGTTACACACCCTAACATTTTCAAAGTTGAATGTTGCCCCTCCTTGAAATATTATCTAAATGAAACCATGTAAATGTATGATTTGTCATCAGTGGTCACTAACATTGTGTTAAAGTATGTAAAGTAGGTGACTTCTGACTATATGTTTTATACTCAAGCATTTAGCTATACAAGTTTAATGTCTATATGCATACATGTCAGTACTATATTGATATGTTATACAGTATATATGTTGTTATCACTATATTATGACCAATTTGAGTTTAGTGGGATTTTTGTATAATTTTAATAATGAAGAATGTCATGAACCTATGTTGGGTGTGGCCTCATAGTAACATTTAAACATTTCTTCATTATTTGCTGTTAGTTCTTTCTTAGTATTTCATGATTTTGATATAAAAGTAATTTTCTCTAGTTTCTAAATATTGTCCCACAGCTAGTAAACACTTGTGTAAGTGTTTATTAATGATATACAAAGTATGTGTGATGTTACATCATTGTGGTATGAGAATAACAACATTCAATTTATATGAGATTACTAGTTCACTACTTTCCTAACAGTTAGTACTCTATTATCATATCATAATTAAGCAGAGGGTTGTAAAACATATTGAATGGCACAAAACATTTTCTCTACCTTACTCCTAGCCTGAGATATAAATCTAAGTCAGGTATCAAATTCAAATTAAACAGATTATAACTCAGGATTTCTTTCAGGGGGGAGGGGGGCATTTGCCCCCCTTGGAATGATGAGAATTTTGTTTTACATGTGAATCAATTCAAGTGTTTATAAATGCTTTAATGGCATAAATTGTCAATAAATGATAACAATAGATAAAATACATTCTATACAACAATTCTTCTAGGTTCTCTAGTCCAATATGTTTAGCTATTATGCAAGTAAGCTATAGCTTTTAATACCAGTCAAGATGTGACCTAGCTATCAATGTACTATGTAGGTACCAATAATGTGTTTGTACAGATCATTGACACTTACATAGTACATTGACAGTTAGGTCATAACCTGTATTACTACTGTACACATACCAAAGTACAAATTAATTTCTCCAAAATCAGGAAATTACATTTAATAAATTACTCAGCAACATAGGATACACAGTCAATAATCATAATATATATCTGGCAGATGTACATTATGTTTGTGTCATTGCTTAAGAACATAGGATACAAGCATAATTTATACCTGGTAGATGTAAACTATGTTTGTGTGAAAAAAGTCCCAGAATCTACCAAAATACGTCAAATGAAATGTAAAAGTCAAAATTTTCCAGGAGGGCAAGCCCCCGGACCTGCCTAGTTTGTCATGTGCAAAGCACGCAGATATTATTTCGCCAACCTCCCACTCTCCAATTATATCACATTTTGTCCCCCCCTTGACAAAAACCTGAAAGAAACCCTGTAACTATCTCGTACTTATGCAAGAAAAGGAATCTACTGACTTAAATCCAATATCTTGATAGTAATGACATGATATGTAACTCATAGTTATAATGATAGATCAAGGAATAAAAAGATCCTTTAAGTTCTCACATTAAAGAAATCAACATCTGATACAAGACTTTCTGATCAGTTTTAGGTTTGATATTCAGTATTTTCTACTAATATATTTTAATGACCTTTACATATTGTCTGTCTAATGTAGTGATCTAAATAGACAGTATCCACAATATAAGAGAAGTGTTAGTATTAACTAAAGTCAAGTATACATATTATTACATAATGTTACATAATACAATAACTATATTCAAACAGTAATTATTATTATCTAACACTTACATTACTAGTTGAGTTTGGATTAGCGCCTCCTTTAATTAACTCAGAGACCACATTACAATACCCACTATCAGCTGCTGAATGTAAAGGAGTCCATTGGGTCTAAATTAAGAGTAGAAGATAATGTTATTTAATTACTGCTATATTTCACACATGACAATAATCCATTAACCATATAGCTAGTATGATATCATAACTGACACTATTAAGTCATATTATGATAGTACATTAATTCATATATAACATTAACTGAACTGTATCTGAGACAATGTGAGTTTATAGAGATGATCTTAGAGTCAACACAAGTACTCAGTTCACTTGTAACTAACAATTGACTGGTTTAATTATGTTTACACAATGTTAATTAACTGGAGCTAGTATGTCTATACTTCAGTATATGATTATATCTTATTGTCTATATAGTATACTACAAATAGTATAAACTGTTTGAATTATAGAGTTATTATGATGAGATATAGTAAGTATATGTTGATGTAGTTTGATATTAATAACATATTCCATCAATATACTAGTATAACCTCTGTATAACATACTATTTGTATGATATATCTACTGAGAGTTTGATAGTAATTCTGTTAGGATTGTGTTGATGAGCTATTAATATTGGTTTATTAAATGTATACTGTCTTCACATGATACATGTATGTGTGTGTCACTACTATATATTATATGATGTGATGACATTTATTAACTTACAAAGTCAGGATTATGATAATTTGGATTTCCTCCTCTTCTTAAAATATCTTTGATAACATTAACATCACCACTACGTGTTGCAGAATACAATTCTTCATCCTATTATAAAGATAGTGTTCATATATCTCATGTATTGTAGTATATAGTGAGTATACAAATCAACTCTTACAATTATAACACTACTAGGTAGACATATATCTACATAATAATACTGATATGTAAATAGTATCACATGATATGATATAATGATAGAAAGCTTGTAGACTTACTAGTTTGTCTTGTTGTGATGACATCTTTAAGTCTGTACTGTTCTAAGGACCTGTAGATAAACAAGTAATAATTATAGTAATTAGGTGGGTGTGTACTGACTATATAAACTATTACTATATGTTAGTACATCAGTAGTCTTGTCTCATTCTGTGAGGAAGATTCCTTTGTTTGTTTCAAATATTTAACTTGTTACAAAGTGAAAGCAATATCTTTTGAAATGTTATCAAGAACACATTTAGGGTTTAGGGTTTAAGATTTACATTCTCAAACAGTTACACTCTCTGGTAAAGCCTACAAAACAGTCTGTTTACAAATTTAGATTATGTTAGCGTAGCTGAAACTAAAGGTATGCCTTTCCAGAACTACCTTTCTTTTGAGTGTATGTCAGGGGACAAGACTAGGGTTGGACCTGGTTCACGAGACTACTCAGTTCTATATTATGTCTTAATACAAAGTATGTTCAATTCAACAACACTACTACTATATTTAGTATAGGTAAGAAATGTAACATATAACGTATTAGTATTTAAACAATAACTTGAGGTACTGGACCCAGTACATATAGTAACATGTAACGTTTCAGTAAATACAGTTTATCAGGTACACTGACATATTAATAATACTTACCACGTTTTGTTGAGTAAGGAAGACTATACTGTAATGAATGATGTCCTGATCTTGAAGACTACTGTATATCCTAGCCTTTAGAAACTGATTGTCAGTGCGTTATTCTTTATCACTAAGAGATACGCCCACTACTTAAAATGCAAGGAATTCTAATTAACCTTGAGCAGCCCCACCCTTATCTAGTGTTGAAGTATGTTTGCATTTATATACTTTCTTCTTAATCATTAAGAGATACGACCATTACTTGAATGCCAGGAATTCTAATTAATCTGGAGTAGCCCCACCCTTACTTTCTATTCAGAAAAGGTTGGGAAATGACGTATTAAGTGTGTATTGAGTGTACAGGTGTAAGTCCATATAGTTGTATAACCTCACAATCAATGTATGAGTATCACCTCATGAATAGACATGATAAGTCTGTAAATAACTCTTTTTCCTAAACAGAAAATTAGTTTTTATTTGACCAACAACATCACAATGAATTGCCAATAATTGACAATTAATTTACATCATGTTTACATTGACATAAAATAATGAGCGGAAAGGTAGCCTTCATTGCTATTAATATTGATTCAAGACCAGGGTTCTCAGCATATCTTCAAAACAGTCTAGAGAGTTCCTTAACAAAGGCCTTTACCAGTCCTTCTGAGGGGACCTTGAATAGAATAGGTTCTTTGTCCAGTGAACACCATTAGCATAGCAGGACTCAATTGTCCCAATACACTCATCACTCGAAAGATCTCCTCAAGTGAAAGATGCTTGGGACAAAGGCTGGTAATACTGGGACCAGACATTGACACACAACTAAATATATGATAAAAGATCTGATAAAAGATTAGATGGTGTCCCATCAAGAACATCAGGAGAGTATCCACTAGACTCATTACTTCAGACTCTAGTATGTAATAACAAGAAGTTATTACTTTACTGTTAAACAATGTCTATAAGTCAGTAGTTATTATATGTATTTATGTACTCACTTCATTTATAGTATAAACATGAACAGATCTATCTTCTACAGCACTCTTAATTACATCAAGATCACTATTAGGTCCATTACAAGCTGCATTATAATAGACTACTTCTAAAATAGAGAAAACATATTATATTCAAAAAAACTGATAGTAGTATATTAGAATATATCATATAATATAAATATATTAATACCCAACATAGATGATATGTAATCAATACATGTATCCATGTATATAATGTACATGTACTTTACTCATAGTCTACTCCTGTTTTATCTACTAATATTTAACTGACAATAACATGTACTAACATAATACAAGTTTACTTGAACATCATGTAACATCATGTAGACAGTTATATAGTGACAATAATTAAATAATAAGACTATAGAGTTAATAACATCATTTATGATATTAATTAGTTTAGTGAGGAATTCTAATTAAGACTATTTAGTATGTTATGAATATTATTAATACTTTGGGTGACATTCAAAGTGTGTCAATGATCTTTCATACAATATGTTAGACTACATATTAACTGACTATTTCTATATATTATTGTTCTATTGTTCTATGTAACTATTAAAGTTATCTAATACTACATGTAGTAATCATTGACTCTACCTCTACACTAATAGACCTAATATCACAGTGTGTTTATTGTCAGGACTAGTTTAATGTACCATTACTTGTATCATACACACACATAGTGTCAACCTGTGAACTCAATCATACTAACATTGAAGTATATACTATCATTATATAACAATGTCTGTCTATCTACTATAGTCATAGCTATAGTCTACAGTCACATATACTAGGATCAGTTAATGGTTTATACTATTAACACAACACACACATATATATACTGCAGTCACCTACCAGTATCATAGATGGTACAACCATTATCTTTTAGTACTTGCTTTCTTTATCATTAAGAACCATGCCACTAAAATGGTTCATTAGTAATAGTATAGGAATTCGTTATCAACTGTTGTGTGTCAAAATTAAATTGATCATAAAAAGTCAATTTATTAATTATTACAATATGTACTTATTCTCATAGTTAGTATGTCCAATATCTTCTCAATATCAAGTACTAATGTTAGAGTCATCATATCATTTGATGTCTAAGATCATATTCTGTCAATATCTACAAGTAAAAACATTTCCATTATAGATAATAAAGTATATAGTTACTAGTAATATAATACTAGACTAGTTTATCATATTAATATAATAGAGAGGAGCTGATAATGATATATTAGTGTATTCTATTAATACATTATAATGGACATAACATAATTATATTAGTGATGTAAAATATGTGTTAATTAGTTTAGAAGACATAACAAGTTCAATGTTATATAAACACTACAAAGACATTGATATACATAACAGTACTACTGTAGTAATTAGGAGGACTATTAATGGTTTCTCATATTGGACCTATTGTATATTGATATTGTACTATACTACTTACTATATCAGTAGTGGGTCTAGTACTTGACTGTCACTGATAATTATCAACACTAAATATAATAGGTTAAAACACAAGTGATGTCCAGTATTGACACATCTTGTCTTGTCTATAATCCTAAAGCCTCTAGTATAAGTAACCTAGGATATTTGCTATATCTAAAATGGTTCTTAGGATTCAGGAGAACATCCATATCCTATAATACAAAGTATCTAGAGATTGTATATATATATATATTCTTTTGACATACATGATATCTTGTCAATAACATATATTATATTATATTGATTTTATATTATGTCATTTACTTTTCCTTTAACTTGTCATAATATAATATTGAGTTATAATGTACTCTCTAGTCTAAGGAGAGATCAGTACTATACATGTACTAGATATATAAAGTACTCTAAGTACATGTATCTATCATAACATGCATTACTACTCTATTATATGAAGTACTTTATAAGTATCTATTTACATGTTAGTGGTTTTATGGGTGTGTTTAAATAAGTGACTAAGTGTTTGTGGTAACACTACATTGTAATTGATAATATATTACATAACACAGACATATACTCCATTTTAGAGTCAGTGATAATATACTGGTACTAGATATATAAAGCATGTTTACTCTTCATTCAGAAAAGGTTAGGAAATGACGTAATAAGTGGGCGTTTAGTGGACAGGAGTAAGTCCATATTGTTGTATAACCTCACAATATGAATATCACCTCATGAATAGACATGATAAGTCTGTAAATAACTTATACTCCTAAACAGAAAATTAGTTTTTAATTGACCAGCAAATATCATAATTAATTGCCAATAAATGACAATTAATTTACATCATGTTTACATTGACATAAAGGTTATATTAAATAGAAATTGTCTATTAGAATTCTTCTCAAGTCTGAAGATGATACATAGACTCCTTATTATGTCAATATCTTGTGTGTCTCCATTTCATGATTAGATTTATTAACAAGTAGATCATTGATAATTTGGTTATTTACAATTTAAACCATTCTCTGGCCCAATAGTTAAATTAACAGTATGTCTTCCCTTATGTCAGGTTATGGATCATTAATAATTTAATACTCACTACTTTAACGTGATAACAATTTCCAAGATACATTTCTGTGCCATCTTGTAAGAGTTTACTATAGAGGTCAATGAAAAAAAGTTCAATATTTCTCGTATAGCACCTCTTATACAGTACTGTTTATTCTTGTTATAGATATATCAATTGAATATTTGAAGTAAGAACTATACAACGATATTTACCTGAAGCTCAGATACATGTTAGTTTTCCAGAAAAACGGTTACAAAACAGGTCATTTAGTCATTATCTCTTTTTCATCATAGTAGTATATTATAAAATTTAGTTTGGTACTACTATGTATCCGAACTAGTCCTAGGTTTCCTGCTAATGATGATAACAACTTTCACTTTAGAATATATAGTGTGAAAACATTAATTGACAATGCACAAACTATGACAAACATCTATATATTATACATTTCATGGACAATATATCATAGTCTAGTACTAGTATGTATCTGAGCTTCAGGTGAATATCATTGTATAGCTAACACTTTAAACTCTCGATTGGTATGCGCATAAAAAGAATAAACGGTACTGTATAAGAGTTGTAATATGAGAAATATTGAATTTTTTTTCATTGACTTCTATAATTAACTGTTACTAGTGGAACGGGATTAACCCCGGACGTTGTCGTCTCGATTATTAGTGAGTATTAAATACTTGAGATCTTTACATGAAAAGACTATTAATATTAATATCTTAACATTATCTACATGACAGTTCATATTAGAAGAATGCAGAAAACTACTTATTTACATTCATTTAATTAGTTAGTCAATCAATTATTATAATTATTGATAGTTAACAGTAAATTTATATCACATGGACATGAAGGTTGTATTAAAATGTAACTGTCCATTACAATTCTTCAAAAGATGGTCCATATTGTCTTTAATATGGTAACATCTTGTGCGTCTCCGATCTGTGATATATTTTATTAACAACTGGACCATTAATCAATGTTGTTTACAAGTTAAACTATTTGTTGGTCTATTAAATATTAATGTCTGTTTCCTCATGTTTATTAGGAAAAGGTAGGTTTTGAATCATTAATAAAGAATGTAATTACTTCCCAGGTATTTTAAAGTAATGTAATATAAACTGAATATTACTGGATATACCAAAGGATTGAAGTAAAGGAAGACACATCCTGATTGTCTAATGTAATATTTGCTACTAACAACCAAAAGATATGATATCACAATATTAAAATATTTTTCATAATAAACAAAATTCTTCCATGTTCAGTTTCTTCATTATCTCATGTATTTTCTTGTATAATAATCAAATAGTTAAAAATATAATTGTCACATTCTTCTTCTACTTCAAACATTTGATGTATTCTGCAATTAAAAATGTCACATCCTATAGCTGGTGTCTCACATGTAATCATAAAAGTTTATGTGTCAAGTTAATGTCAATTGTTGATAATATTTGTAGTAAGTGATTACTTATATTTTGATACAAAATAAGTATCTTCACTAATTAACATTAGAACAATACTAATAAAACATTGAATTTGAAGACAGAAGAGTTAGATGTTTATATAGTTGTAATAGTATTATTACTGCATTTCAAGAGAAAAGGAATTAATCTTGTTAGCAAGTTTGTTGAGAAGTGATATCATTGTATGTTAGTTCTACTAGTTGACAGAGATGTTGAAAAGATTGAGATTTAAGACATAATTCAAGAACAATTATTTTGAATGTTTATTTGTTGTAGTTTGTATTCTATATTCTATAGATCAATGAGGACAATGATACAATCAAATCATTTAATTCACAAAATATTTTTTAATGTTGATCATTAATTGTAGTCACTGATATTACTACTGTAGTTGGTCTACTCTTAGTCGTAGTAATATTATTACGTATGAATATTATTATAGTCTGACCATGCTCAGTTTTTTTTTGGTCTTCATGTTCAATATTTTGCTTGTTGTTCTCAAGTTGTACCCTAATAATTCGTTGATAATAGTTACTTACTCCTGATACGACAGTGGCGACGAGGCTGGCAGTTAAGCCGATATAAAGGCAAATGCAATAGTTGATCCGTCGACAGAGTCTTTTACAGTTTATATTGAGAGGGGCAATCTGTTGTTTCAGGCAAAGCATGTGCCAGATAAGAAGAAAGTTCTGGTGTTTCTAACTATTGCTGGGAAGACCCCCTACGGTTTCTCAGAAACTTGTCACAGCCTAGTTCGTCCATGGACAAAACTTTTGACAATCTACAAGATGTACTCAAGAAGCATTACCAACCTACCCCATCAGTGATTACTGAGAGGTTTAATTTTCATAAGAGGAATGAAAAAGAAGGGAATAGTGTGGCTGAATATGTAGCAGAATTAAAGTGGTTATAGACTTACTGCCAGTTTGAGGTATATATAGATGATGCTCTGAGAGATCGACTAGTATGTGGACTCTTAAAGGAATCAACTCAGAAATGGTTGTTAGTAGAAGACAAGTTAATCTTTACAAAAGCACTTGATATGGCTGAAAATATTGAGTCTGTGGACAAACAAACTCTAGCAATGAAGAATGGCTTAATAGACAAAAGTGGTCTTGTTCATAAAGTCTCACCATTAAATACAACATATTATAGGTGTAGTAAACTGAATCACACTGTTACTATATATAAAGATTGTTTGAAATGTGGCAAAAGGACTACTTAAAAGCTGTCTGTCATGGCAGAGAACCTAATAGAGTCCGACTGATGGTTACCGATTTCATACTTTTTAATATAGGTGTGCAGAAGCTTGTTGACCAATCAAGATGGAAGTAAAATTCAGAGACCAACTATGGATATTGACACAGGAGCTAATGTTTCAATTATTTCACAACAAGAGTATGACTCAAAGCTCTCCCATTACAAACCATATAAATCTGATATAGTATTGAAGACATATCTCAGAAATGATGAAAGTGGTTGATATAACCACTACCAGTGTACACTACCTGGATCAAGAATTCAAATTGGACAATCATCAGCTAGCTGGAATCATTGAACCTATTGTATTTAGTGAGTGGGCAGCATCCATTAGGATGGACTTGTACATATATGTGGTGACTATAAGGTGGACCACTGCCCATTGACAAAACCTAAGAAATTATTTGCATCTGTAACTGGGGATAAGAAATTCACAAAAATAGACTTATGTCAAGTGTACCAACAAATCTTTTTAGACAATCAATCTGAAGACTTAGTCACCATCAACACTCATAATGGACTTTACAGATATACAATAATTTAGGAATTGCCTCAGTTCTGACTATATTTAGCAAACAATATGGGAATTGTCTTGTAGGGAACACCTCATACTGTCTGTTATATTGATGATATATTTAGAATTGGTGCTAATGATCATGAACACCTTGCTAATCTAGAAGTACTCAGACATTTGCAGTACCATGGAATCAGATTGAAAAGGAACAAATGTAAGTTCATTGATCATGTTGAATATCTAGGTCATACAGTTGATAGTGAAAGGTTGCATGTTAACCCAGACAAAGTTAAAGCACTTGTGAATGCACTCAGGCCTCAGAATGTCATTGAACTAAGAGCCTATATAGGATTAGTTAATTTTAGTAAATTTATAGCAAATCTCACAACTACATTATAGCCCCTAAACATCCTGTTATAAAACAATTTGTAAATGGGTGAGGTCAGATGAATGTGACATATATAGCAAGTCTTTAAAAAGTTGATTTCCTGCAATGTCCTTGTGGATTATAACCCCTCATTCCCTATTCAATTAGCAGCTGATGCCTCCCAATATGGTATTGGGACAGGTTTGAATCGCATCACACCCTATGTGCTAGAAAAGCCTATAACTTTTGTCTCCTAAACTCTCTCTAAGTTATAAAAGAATTTCTCTCAAGTTGAGAGAGAAGGCTTGTTATTAATATTTGCAGCAAAAAATTAAACCAGTACTTGTATGGTAGGGAATTCACATCAATCACTGACCACAAACAATGACTATAATTTTGGATCTTATAAAGTATCCTCCCACCACAGCCTCTAGACTACGTAGATAAGCTGTACTCTTATTAAATTCTTATTGATATTATTTTTAGATATACTAGTGCTTATCGAAGTGTTGATAGGCTAACTTGCTTCCTGTTACCAGTTACAGAAGATCAATCAACACTCAGTGAAGGAGCGTCAACTATATTTTATATTGCTCAGGTTGACATATTAGCTGTCACATGTGTTGAACTACAGGCAGTTACTTGTACTGATCCCATTGATAACAAAATGCTCTGCTATACAAGAAATAGTTGGTCATGTGAGATATCTAAAGAGCTAAACCCATACCACAATAGGGCAAGAATTACATACCAGTCATGTGGGAGTGAATAAAACAAAGGTAGTTCCCATTCCCTATTCAATTAGCAGCTGATGCCTCCCAATATGGTATTGGGACAGGTTTGAATCGCATCACACCCTATGTGCTAGAAAAGCCTATAACTTTTGTCTCCTAAACTCTCTCTAAGTTATAAAAGAATTTCTCTCAAGTTGAGAGAGAAGGCTTGTTATTAATATTTGCAGCAAAAAATTAAACCAGTACTTGTATGGTAGGGAATTCACATCAATCACTGACCACAAACAATGACTATAATTTTGGATCTTATAAAGTATCCTCCCACCACAGCCTCTAGACTACGTAGATAAGCTGTACTCTTATTAAATTCTTATTGATATTATTTTTAGATATACTAGTGCTTATCGAAGTGTTGATAGGCTAACTTGCTTCCTGTTACCAGTTACAGAAGATCAATCAACACTCAGTGAAGGAGCGTCAACTATATTTTATATTGCTCAGGTTGACATATTAGCTGTCACATGTGTTGAACTACAGGCAGTTACTTGTACTGATCCCATTGATAACAAAATGCTCTGCTATACAAGAAATAGTTGGTCATGTGAGATATCTAAAGAGCTAAACCCATACCACAATAGGGCAAGAATTACATACCAGTCATGTGGGAGTGAATAAAACAAAGGTAGTTCCCAGAATCTTTGTGGTGACCCTCAATCAGTAAAGATATTGAACAGTTAGTCTTGGCCAAGTTGACCTTGGTAGCATATCCAGACTGATTTTCCTGGACCATTGTTTTGTAAGACATATTTGCTTGTAGTTGACAGTCACTCATCTACATCAACTTCTGTAACAAATGAAGTCTTACAACACATTTTTTTTGTTGTTGGTTACCCCAACAGCTTGTGTCTGATAATAACCCTCGATTTACATCCCAAGAACTCACTATCTTTCTTCGTAATAATGTTATAAAGCATTTCAAGTTCGCTTCTTATCACCTGTTAAGTAATGGTGCTGTAGAGAAACTGGTACAAATAATTCTCTCAAGAAGGGGAAGAAAGAAGGGCACAATAGTCAGTATACACTGTCTAATTTTCTTTTGTATTACCAAGCAACTTTACACTCAACAACTGGTGAAGCTCCTTATGAACTAATGCTATGAAGACCTCTAAGAACAGTACTGAATTTGTTGAAACCTAACACACTGACTAAAGTTAGTCACCACTTACCAATAAGGTCTACAGAAAAGTAATTACAATATCCATTAGTGATTAGTCAGGCAGTCCACCCGAGACTGGCAACTTAGACATTTCTACTTAGACATTTCTCGACATTACCCTCAACATGTTCGTCATCTGCCAGATCGATATTATTTAAACATACTGTGCTCATTGGCAAATAGTTAATGTATATTGTATTGTTGTATTATTTTGTAAGAGAGAAGGAGTGTAGTGGATCTTAGTTGTGATATAATTATATGAATATTGTTATGATTTGAGCATGCTCAGTATTCTTTTGATCTTCACGTTCACTCATTTGCTCTCTCGTGTCTGTTGTTCTTTGAGTTGTACTCTAATAAATATTTGATAATAGTAAACAAACATATGACAGAATGATCTTCAAAATTCTTTATTCTAGAAGCCATTTCTACCTTTTTAATTCTCTGTTGATAATAAGGCTTTCTATAAACCAATGGGAATGATGATACAATCAAATCATTTAGTTCACAAATTGTTCTTGAACTGTGATTATTACTGGTACTTGTCATCACTATAGCATACATACCCTTTAGCACAAAATTTAATTTAGGCATATTTTTAGCAGCAGTATTAGATGCTGACAATGGATTTTAACAAATATAGTATTCTAAAATACAATCATATCATGAAATAAAACTTCTAATTGCAAATAAATAATATCCCCAGAAAGGACAACTAAGATGTTCAATATATCTGTCCAGTTCAAAATGATAGTAGTAATATGTACTCAAGACATCAGTCTGGTCTATTCTATATAATAATCTTAGTGTTGTTTTTTACGAAATTGTTTGACGAATAATAAACTTGTTGATCAGAAAAGAATAAGTCATTTTTTTTCTAATAAACAAGGTCTAGATCTGTCTATTGTAATAAATAAAACAGACACAAAGACAGACAATGAAAAGTCTCTTCTACAATATTTGCTGGTAGGAATTCACTAAAAAGTATTAAATAATCTGATCTGTCTGATCATGTATATGTCAATTGTAGCACAAATATCAGGTCATTAATTTCTGGGTATTGGAATACCAGTTAGATTAAACTTAGTAATTGAAAGTATTTCTTGTGAACTTGATATAGGAGGTGTTATCTTATTAAGTGTCAAAAATTTAAGGATTAAAAAAAAAATGCTTGAAAACACAACTATAACAAAAAAATTTGAGCACAGAAAACATAAGAAAAACGTATAGAGACCTTTATATGATATATCTGCCATTTTTGTGACAGAATTATTTACTTTTATCATATAAACTTACGGAACCATTTGTCTACTAAGTACAGCATTGTATACTAGTTATATCTACATTGGTACTAAATTGAGTTATGTACTAGCCATAAGGATCACTTTATTCAGCATATGCATATGATCAAAAGTATCTTTCACTACAAAGTGTTAGTATTAATCATCACAGAATGGGATCAGTAATTAAAGTTAATACATCATATAAAGTAGTATATATTAAATGAGTCAAAAAGGAAAACACAAAAATTTTTGTCATAGTTCTATTACATGTATAATTAAATTCACTTTCAGTCTTAGTTAAGTTTGGAAAACCAGAAACATATCTTCTATTATCCATAACATGTTCTTTGCTGAAAAAAATAATATCTGCTGTCCTTCATCAACTTTTCCCACAATCCTTCTAACCTCAAAACAAGTGGGTGTATAGCTATTAGCATGAAGCCCTCTTTTATGTCTAAATTATACATTCTGCAAACTTAGAAATCATATTAATTATAAGTTTAATAACATCAATTCACTCTTCCATTTTCTATCTTCCTAGTAGATATCAAGACTTAGACCGTATAATGAAAGTTTTCTCCCTTAAATAATTTTCACAATTCCTATAACGTCATCTTCAAATCTTCAAATCTATTTATCAATTATCTTGATTTATTGGATTGGCCTTTAATAATCAATAAAACTACCAATCTTCCTAGTTGTCTCCCCATCAATTATTTTTTACTTTGTTTTGTTCCAGTGGGTCTAACAGTAGAACTTGCAAGCAGATTTATTAGTGCATGCTGCTTACTTTATTATCATTTAATTTGATTATCTTTATAATAGGAAGGAAGAACGAATGATGAAGACAAAGAAGCTTATATGCATTAATATATGGATCTATCATCTTGATTTTGACTGATAATATAATGGCTTTCATTCAGTTTATTAAATTAATTCCAGGTTTGTAAGTGTGTTTAGTGATTCCAAAAAAGTGCATGCATTGGACACCACCAAAAACTACCAAAACCTTATAATTTCAGAGTCACAAAATGACAGTTGAGATGGTACTATGTATTTAGCTGTTTGTTCAGAATCAAGTAATAGTTCAATGATGCAGGACATTAGCAACAGTTTAAAAATGGGTTGACTGGAGTTCACACTGACTTTCAGTCTCTTTCAGCAGAATATGCAGAACAAGAAATATCTAGACCTTTAAGAGAGAGTTTTGGCAGAAATTCCAATGCAAGCAGATGGACTGGAATAAATCTCTCTTCCTCCTTATAAGGAATTCATTCTGCCAACTTTGCTGTTTAAACACACATCTCTTCATCATTTCTTACATAGTTAGAAGTAAACTTGAGGTGTAAGTGTTGAATGATAGAACCCTTACAGACGAAAATGAGAGGTATATTTCATTAAATATCCCACTCATTTTGTACTCGCAGAAAGTACTCTACTTTCTCCGAAAGCGAAGAGATTTCTCTGGACACACCTCGAAGTCACACCCAGCAATTATTTGGGTGGAGTTACAAGAAAACATCGTGCTAGTCTAATAAGCTTCTGGTTGAGTATCTGTGATATTAACGGTATATTATATTGTTTTATGAATCATTTACTTATTAAATGTTGCTATACTAGGATATGTGATCGTGTCTTGGTAAAGTAAAATAAAAAAGGTAAGACAATATGTAATTGGTAATATTTCAATATTTATTTATAATAACTGTGATGAGATATGATAGAGAGATCAGTGTTGTATATATGCATAGGCGTATCTATGGTCATCAGACTACCAGGGCATAATTAAATATTCATGGCTTATTAAAAATATTAATAATAATTATCAATAGTTATTAACTGTTAATTATGTATAGAGTCGTTCTACCTACAATCATAATTAATTACAAAGAAAAGGTGGAGTTTAGTTTTGTTTACAGAAGTACTATCCTGGAATTTTGTGCTCCTGTTCAAACTGAAATACCAAATCTTCCAAACAGTTCCATAATGTGGACGAAAGATCTCTCTCTATGTACAAGAGAGCTAGACTGTTGAGTCTTTGTTGTGTCATGATCGAGCGTAAGTACTTTTTAAGCTGACGAATACTAGAAAAACTACGCTAGGCAGAAGACATTTTCTTTTCCTGGATCAGTTTACCAGGGCAATGCCCTGGTATGCCCGGGCCTAGATACGCCTATGTATATATGGATTACTTTTGAACATGTATACTATTAACTTACATAACGTAACTTTGTGTGGTATATTTCAATGTAGGGATGGATGTGTAGTGGTGTTTTGCAGATGTTATACCAAAATTGTGTCTGGATCTTTTTTGTCTAGCTTGGCAAACTTCACACTGTGGGTAAACTCCATATGATGTCTCCTTTCTAATAAGTTGAGGAAACGTTCACTCACTTAGTCTCATAGGGAGAACTCTTGTTCGTGCTATATGTCTCCATAATATAACACCAACTGATCAGACTTATCAATACCTCCCTTATACAACTTGTAATCATCTATCATCACTGGTTCTGTCTCAACTCCTTCTGTAACTGCTCTGGTTCTGTGTCACTTTTCCATCATATCATCTGTGTGGAAGGTAGATATCATGTGTACCATCATCTGTGTGTCATTCAGTCCCTTCCTATCTTTTCTTACTGTCCTAAAAGCCTCAAATCTTTTCTGTTTCAGGTCCAAGAAGAGGGCAATGATGAGTAATAGTTATCTGTACACTCTGTGACTATTGTTAGAGAGAGATGATACTATAGTTTCATGACTACTTGGTGAGCAAGCCTTTTCTTAGCTGAACCATCATTTTCTTTCCCTAGTAACATCAGTTGTATTATTCATAGTAAGCTATGTATAGATTTACCTGTATATAACTTGAAATTGTACACATAACCATTTTTTGCATTAGCTACTATGCATGCTTTGACACACCATTCATGTTTTTGGGCATATACTGAATCCAATTAAAGTCTACTGTTATATCTTATTATTCTCTCATCAGCAGATAGCTCCTGATCAAGGACATACGTGGACTGAAAATGCCTTTACTATTAAATCAAGGAGTGGCCTTATCTTGTAAAGCTTATCATAGTTATCATTGTTATGATCGGATTGCTTCTATATATTGTTGAGATGGAAGAACTATATCAACCGTTCAAAGACATATACCGAAGCTTTCATTATAAAATGGCCACTTGGTACTCCAGTAAGATCTGTTATATAAATTGGTACATAAACTTAGATGTAGTTATATGTAAGTATATGTTTATATGTTTATATGTATTATGTGTAAACAATACTAAACTAGTACAGAGTAAAAAATTGCCTAAATATTACTTCACTGTAGAGACCCCATTACTCCCATATGGTGATAATAATAGCCAGTAATAGATCTACCTCTTCTCTTTGTATAGGATTTCTTATCCATTCATGACCATGTGCTGTGGGATTGTCATTCAGATGAACTTTATATGATGTAAGCACTTGTTCTGCATATCTAACTGTCTCTATATAGATTAAATTTTTTACTTCTTATGTCGAAAAAAGGTTGAAGAAATCCACTGGTAACTTCCCACTCATGTCAACAGTAAGAGGAGGTGAAGTAATAAATGGATGTACTGAGGAGAGAAAGCAAATAAGAAGAATGAAATACTTCATTGTTTATTTTGATATTGTGTATACACACTTGTATGGGGAGGGTGAAATTACTAGGCGTGGCTGAACTAAGTGGAAACTGGGAACGGAAGTGGTGGTTTGATGTGGTAAGTTGTTGCCATGATCTATTAGTGAATCTGCATACTCACTGCTAGATTCATTGACATAACTGTCAAAGTCTGTATCTGATGGAATATAGCACGATGAACGGTCGTTGTAAGCCTTTAGATATTTGTAACGATATATCCTTTAGTTGCTTGCAAAGTAGGCTAAAGTATATTATCTTCCTAGTAGATATCAAGACGTATAATGAAAGTTTTCTCCCTTAAATAACTATCACAATTCCTATAGAGTCATATTCAAATCTACAATTATCTTGATTTATTGACCTTTAATAATCAACAAAACTACCAATTTTTCTAATATGTCTCTCCATCAATTATTTTTTACTTCTTTTGGCTCCAGTGGGTCCAACAGCAGAACTTGCAAGCAGGAAATTTATTAGTGCATGCTGCTTGCTTTATTATCATTTGATGATCATGATAATAGGAAGATAGAAGGAGGTGTTGGCTAGTGAGCTATGAAAAGCAGTTCTAGATGTCTTAAAGAGATCAAGTGTGATGAAAAAGTAGTTATAGTGGACTTTGTTGCTAACATAGAACTGGTCTAAGTGATCCTCAACACATGATGAAGACAAAGAAGCTTACAAGCATTAATATATGCATCTATCATCTTGATTTTGACTGATAATATAATGGCTTTCATTCAGTTTAAATTAATTCCAGGTTTGTAAGTATATTTAGCGATTCCAAGAAAAAGTGCATGCATTGGACACCACCAAAACCTTATAATTTCAGAGTCACAAGATGACAGTTGAGATTGTACCACGTATTTAGCTGTTTGTGCAGAATCAGTTAATAGTACAATGATGCAGGAGATTAACACAATTTAAAAATGGCTTGACTGGAGCTCACACTGACTTTCAGTCTCTTTCAGCAGAATATGCAGAACAAGAAATATCTAGATCTTTAAGAGAGAGTTTTGGCAGAAATTCCGATGCAAGCAGATGGACTGCAATAAATTTCTCTTCCTCCATGTAAGGAATTAATTCTGCCAACTTTGCTGTTTAAACACACATCTCTTCATCATTTCTTCCATAGTTGGAAGTAAGCTTAAGGTGTAAGAATTGAATGAGAGAACCTTTACTGTGTGATCAAATGAGGGGTATATTTCATTAAATATGCCATTCATATTGTACTCGCAGTAAGGACTCTACTTTCTGCCCCAGCGAAGGGATTTACGACGCTTTCTCTGGACACACCTTAAAGTCACACCCAGCAACTATTTGGGTGGAATTACAAGAAAATATCGTGCTAGTCTGATAAGTTTCTAGTTGAGTATCTGTGATATTGACGGTATATTATATTGTTTTATGGATCATTTACTTATTAAATGTTGCTATACTAGGATATGCTAGTGTGATCATGTCTTGGTAAAGTAAAAATAAAAAAGTAAGACAATATGTAATTGGTAATATTTCAATATTTATTTATAATAACTGTGACGAGATATGATAGAGAGATCAGTGTTGTATATATGGATTACTTTTGAACATGTATACTATTATCTTATATAATGTAACTTTGTGTGGTATATTTCAAAGTAGGGATGGATGTGTAGTGGTGTTTTGCAGATGTTATACCAAAATTGTGTCTAGATCTTTTTTGTCTAGTTTGGCATACTTCACACTGTGGGTAAACTCCAGATGATGTCTCCTTTCTAATAAGCTCAGGAAACACCCACTTACTTAGTCTCATAGGGAGAACTCTTGTTCGTGCTATATGTCTCCTATCAACAGGATGCTTATGGCCTTCTAGCAGACTTGCAACCAAGGAGAGACGAAAGTGTAATTGAGTAAGACTTTTCTTAGCCACAGTATTTTACATGATATTGGCATTTATGATGGCTAGGTCAAGTAAATGAAAGAATATTCTCTTCCACCACTTTTGAGATTTTTGAGAATATCCATACTATAGTAACAACTGATCAGACTTATCAACACCTCTCATATACATGTTGTAATTGTCTATCATCACTGGTTTATGTACTATTTCGACACTTTCTGTAACTCCTCTGGTTCTGCATCGCTTTTCTATCATCATCTGTGTTGAACTTAGATATAATGTGTATCATTCTCTTGTCTTTCCACTTCAAACATATTGTGCTACATCACCAGTGGTATTACTTTATATTTCACCTATACAGTTGTAAGGTAATTCATTGTTAATTTGTTTGTATTGTTATCTTTAGATAAAGTTATTGACTTAAATTCTCATTCAGTCCCTTCCTATCTTTTCTTACTGTCCTACAATCCTCAAATCCTTTCTGTTTCAGGTCCAAGAAGAGGGTAATGATGAGTAATAGTTATCAGTGTGCACTCTGTAACCATTGTTAGAGAGAGATGAAACTAGTTCCATGACTACTCAGTGAAGGAGCCCTTTCTTAGCTAAACTATCTTTCTCATTTCCTAGTAACATCAGTGGTATTATTCATAGGAAGGTATGTATAGATTTACCTGTATATAACTTGAAATTGCACACATAACCATTTTTTGCATTAGCTACTATCCATGCTTTGATATCCCATTTCATGTTTTTTAGACATAATTGTACTGAATACATGTCTACTGTTATATCTTATTATCCTCTCATCAGCAGATAGCTCCTGATTAGGGATGTACACTGACTGAAATGCCTTTACTATTAAATCAAGGAGTGGCCTTATCTTATAAAGCTTATCACAGTCATCATTGTTATGATCAGATTGCTTCTTTACATTGTTGAGATGGAAGAACTTTATCAACAGTTTAAAGACATAATAGTACTGAAGTTTTCATTATAAATGGCCACATGGTACTCCAGTAAAATCTGTTATATAAATTAGTATATAAACTTAGATGTAGTTATATGTAAGTATATGTTTATATGTTTATATGTATTATGTGTAAACAATACTAAACTAGTACATAGTAAAAATTGCTTAAATATTACCTCATTGTAGAGACCCCATTACTCCCATATGGTGATAATAATAGCCAGTAATAGATCTACCTCTTCTCTTTGTAGAGGATTTCTTATCCATTCATGACCATGTGCTTTGGGATGCTCATTCAAATGAATTCTGTTCTGCATATCTAACTCTCTTTGTATAGATTAATTTTTTTTTATATAAAAGAGGTTGAAGATATCCACTGGTAACTTCCCACTCATGTCATCAGTAAGACCAGATGAAGCAGTAAATGGATGTACTGAGGAGAGAAAAATAAAAAGAATGAAATACTTCATTGTTTATTTATATATTGTGTATATATATTTGTATGGCTAAATTACTAGGCGTGGCTAAACTAGGTGGAGCACCAGGACAGTGGTGATCAAGTTTCTCGTCATATCCCACTAGTGCTTATTATAGATAAGAACCTGTCATAGAAATTAACAAAATAAGAAAGATAATCATTCTTTGTCATTTCCCTTTGAAAAGCCAGTCTTTAATCTAGGCCCCAATTGTTGACTTTGAACTCCTATTAAGAGCTATTTGTTGATGAGATTATGCAAATTTGGGAACTGGACTCATATACTGGTTTTTACGACAGCCCCTTGAGAGTTGAAGCTATCCACAAGGAGCATGCACATAAAAGACCGAATTAAGTTACTGCAGCATCCAGTAACATATATAGGTATAACTAGAACTCTTGATACAATTGTCACATTTTGAATGTATTCATCAACAATTTATTGATCCAATGCACAATGTGTTCTTGATAACAGCAAAGTATATGATGAAGAACGTGCGGCTAGATATATCACTATCTCACTGTGACTTAGTAAAAATACACAGAAAATGTCATAGCTGTATTGTTCCTTCATCTATGGGTTGAATACCTAGAAAAATAGGAGCCATTTATTATAATCTTAAGGTCATCAATGGAAAATGGACACTGGTATTTTCTATCTATTCATTTTAAATTTATGGCATATAGAAAGGAACATATTTTATTCACACATGTATAAGTTTCTGTCATCTTGTGTAATTCCACATAAATAAGTTTGTTCATAAGGCTCATATTTGTTGAAGGAATTTTTTGATGTGCACTGAAAAATTGCATGGTAAAAATGTATTGATGATGTACATGCACAGAAAGATCTCTGTGCATTACTATGGTCCTATTAGTGGTTTCTTATTATGTTTGATATTGTTACCAATATTACTAGCATCTGGATACAGTTATGATATATTTCAATTGAATGATCAACTATGAAATGTTCTGTTAAAACTATTTTCAGAGTAAAACAACTACAAAAATCAACAAATGATCAAAGTGTAGTGTTTATTTCTTGAAGTGGCTATATAATGGCAAGCAGATTAGCTCAATTGAGATTGAACTATGGCTAACAAACATTTCTCTTATTGTATTCAGTAAAAATGAAAACAATGGAATTTAAGAAAATTAACAGTTAGGAGGAAAGATAAATTGCAAGAATGAAGATGTCATGCAAACCTTAGCATATGCTGTATCTCAATGGAGGTAGTATTGATGCCAGAAACACAGTCATTGGTCTAGGAATACTTGACTATTACTTTAAGCACTGTGTCTGGTAAAACATCTTCAAACATGGTGTACATATCTTTGCTTATGAAGAGTAACTCAGCAGTCTCCCAGATAAAGACATACTTGACTATTCTGTAGATGTTTGGTGCAGAAATGTGTTTGAGTGTACTGGTCAGCTAATGTTATTGCATTGACTCACAGTTTATTGGTAGACAATTCATTCACAATTATAAAAGAGGTTTATGTCCTTCAACAACTCATGCTATGGATAGTTGTATCTATCATGATTGTGAAATTTGGTATATCAGTTGTCATCATTATTAAATATTATATACATAGTGTATTGCATAGATTTGTTATAAATAAATGTGATGCAAATTTACTATAAATATGTATAATGTTTACAACAATATCTAAAAATGTGACAAATAATTTGGACATATTTACATACTGTAGTAAACATGTTCTGTATGTTTGATAAATATAGACTGACATTTGTCTCATATAGTAGACAGTAAATGTTGTCGCTTTATTTAAACTGCATTTGCATGACATCTAAACATGTGCAATTGTATTTTTGCATAGTCTTAATGTAAATCACATGAGATTTTTATATGCATAGTATTGCATACTGTCAAACTTATAAAAGTATATATAGTACAAGACAATATTTCAGTACACTATTACTTTGAAAGTATGAAGTCATGAATAAACAATTAATTAATATACAATTGTCACTTTAAGGACATTCATCTTTATAATATAATATTGTTCAAAAGGTGTAAATTATATACAATGCATAAGTTGCAATACTAATATTACTAATGAATTTACATTTATAATTAAATTGAAAAATTAATAAAGTTTATAATAAAAAAATAAAATCAATAATACCTAAAATAGCAGAAAAACATTAATTCGAAGAGCAAAAACAGATAACTAGTAAGATCAAAATAGCAGATTATATGGAAAGTTAAAGGAGTCAATAGCCAGCAGTTAGAGAAAATACAGACTACTTTTAGTCATACAGAATAATAAGAATAAAATATATTACTTTTTTTAGAAAATATATGGTTGTTCTAAATTAATTAAAAGATGATAACAAATTCAATGATCACATGTAGTACATTTATGTAAAGGTATGTTTGTCTCCTTTTAATTGTTCCATTTCTGGAACTTTTCACATGCCTGATGTTCTCCAAGCACCAATTCAAGGGCACTCTTTTGTGGATATTCTATTATCAGATATATAAGAAATACATTTCCCATTTCAAATTTATCTTCTTCATACATCAGCTCATCCACTAATTGCAAGTACATACTTGACATTTGTAAGTATCAATGTCATTTAAGTGTACCAATCTCCATAATAACACACATGAACATGTCCCTGACAAAATGGTTAATATTGAAAATCATGTTATATATAATAATGTATATATGCACAAACAAACACACAGATACTTGGTCTCATCATATACTTGTTTGCATATACATTATGTTGTTGTAGAGTCCAATTAAGTTTTATTTAAGAATTATTACAACAGGTCATTCACACTTACTAGTGCAGATACCGTTGAAAAGAAAAAATTACAATTTTGCCAGGCTATAAATGTTCAGGTAAATGTTTAATATCATTTAAATATGGCTTACAATAGTATCATCACAAAGAGAGAAGGAAGTCCGTTTCATGGTAAGAGTCTACATGTTGTACACATGCATGTCATTGTCAATGCATCATCTCTTTTAATCTTACAAGATTGCAATTATTAGTACATGATAATATTGTGTTCGAATTAAATAGGTACATACTTTATTATCCTGTTCATTAAAAGTTCATCAACAATTTGAACTAGTGTATGACACTTATGGGAAGTTGATTAATGACATCATTATTGAGCAGCAATATGTCTGAATGCATTTCAAGGAATTGTTGTGTTGAAGAATTAGCTTGCATCAACTCTGAGAGAGTGTGAGCGCCCTATGATAAATTGATAAGAACTATATATATCATGTCATCTACAGGCTCACTTACTGTGTCAATGTCTAACTAGATAATATTAGATTACCAACTATCGTACTACTCCAGCTCCTACTGTTTCTCTTCCCAACATGACCTTAACACAGTAAGTGGACCTGTAAGTTACATTATATAGTTATTAACCATTTATCATAGGACATTTACAGTGTCTTATGAAACACAAACTGCTAAACTTGTTTACATCTTATATCAGTGAATGCTTACAGTATTCAAAATCTCAACAAATGGTTGGGTTGACTATATACAATCATTGTGGTCTGAACCCAGTAGTCGTGTCCTTTGTATGATGCTTTTAAGTGGTATCTAATACCACATTTTAACAAATTAAATTAGTAAGAGCATTATTGTTAATGTCAAGCTTGTTTTTGGGAGGCTGAAGAAAACGAAAGATGATAATATGCATATATTTTTTACAACATTGTCCTACTCAGTTATGACATAACTGGACACTGAAACATGTTAGAAAACTCTAAAAAAAATGATGAAATGCTGTTTCACTAAAAGAGATTGCTTAATAAAAACAGGAGCCCATCAATGAAAAAAAGCTTTTTCATTGATGAGTTCCTGATAAAAATGATAGCACACAAATGAAGTTAGTTCTGTATGTATATATATAATATATATATATATATATATATATATATATATATATATCAATTTCAAGTTCAACTTGTTTGCTGGAAATACAGCAATGAAATTATGTTAATGAAGTATATGACTAAAAGTATAAATTTTGTCATCCAATGGTTACCACCTTAATTAACAATATTAATTGATTTTTATATATTATAGCACTGTTACATTGTCGTTTATATTACATTAAAAGACTGAATAGCCAGCATTAAGAGATGATACAGTACTACTACAAGACATATGCAATAACAAGAACAATTCAAAGAACATAATATATGTCTTCTTATAAAGTATATGGTTTTTCTAAATTATTCAAAAAAGATGATAACAAATATATACAATACACCATATAAAAGCAGGAAAAGAAGGAGCTGCCAAACTTCATTTCTTTGTTCACACACTAGACAGAACTATATAGGTCACTGTAGTGAGACTGTTGTATGTATTAATATACTCTAAAATTACAATAATTGCTATCTCAGGTCACAGTGGTAAGTAATGATGTTCTATTTTGGAAATTATGAATGCTATATATAGTATAATGTGTACATTATTAAATATTTTTATTAAATACAGTTGTAGTGTATTACTCATCAACTATACAACTTGTAATTGTCTATCATCACTGGTTCTGTCTCAACTCTTTTTGTAACTGCTCTGGCTCTGCGTCACATTTCTATTATATCATCTGTGTGGAAGGTAGATATCATGTGTATCATCATCTGTGTGTCATTCAGTCCCTTCCTATCTTTTCTTACTGTCCTAAAAGCCTCAAATCTTTTATGTTTCATGTCCAAGAAGAGGGTAATGATGAGTAATAGTTATCTGTACACTCTGTGACTGTTGTTAGAGAGAGATGATACTATAGTTTCATGACTACTTGGTGAGCAAGCCTTTTCTTAGCTGAACCATCATTTTCTTTCCCTAGTAACATCAGTTGTATTATTCATAGTAAGCTATGTATAGATTTACCTGTATATAACTTGAAATTGCACACATAACCATTTTTTGCATTAGCTACTACGCATGCTTTGACACACCATTTGTGTTTTTGGGCATATACTGAATCCAATTAAAGTCTACTGTTATATCTTATTATCCTCTCATCAGCAGATAGCTCCTGATCAAGGACATACGTGGACTGAAAATGCCTTTACTATTAAATCAAGGAGTGGCCTTATCTTGTAAAGCTTATCATAGTCATCATTGTTATGATCGGATTACTTCTATATATTGTTGAGATGGAAGAACTTTATCAACTGTTCAAAGACGTGTACCGAAGCTTTCATTATAAAATGGCCACTTGGTACTCCAGTAAGATCTGTTATATAAATTGGTACATAAACTTAGATGTAGTTATATGTAAGTATATGTTTATATGTTTATATGTATTTTTAAATATTACTTCACTATAGAGACCTCATTACTCCAATATGGTGATAATAATAGCCAGTAATAGATCTACCTCTTCTTATTGTATAGGATTTCTTATCCATTCATGACCATGTGCTGTGAGATTGTCATTCAGATGAACTTTACATGATGTAAGTACTTGTTCTGCATATCTAATTGTCTCTGTATAGATTAAATGTTTTACTTCTTATGTCAAAAAGAGGTTGAAGAAATCCACTGGTAACTTCCCACTCATGTCAACAGTAAGAGGAGGTGAAGTAATAAATGGATGTACTGAGGAGAGAAAGCAAATAAGAAGAATGAAATACTTCATTGTTTATTTTTATATTGTGTATACATACTTGTATGGGGAGGGGGAAATTACTAGGCGTGGCTGAACTAGGTGGAACACTGGGAACGGAAGTCGTGGTTTGATGTGGTAAGTCGTTGCCATGGTCTATTAGCAAATCTGCATACTCACTCCCAGATTCATCGACATAACTATCAAAGTCGGTATCAGATGGAATATAGCACGATGAACAGTCTTTGTAAGCCTTTAGATATTTGGAACGATATATCCTTTAGTTGCTTGCAAAGTAAAACTGTTTGAATACGTTACATGTGAATTTTAATATGATATGGTGGTTGTTGGGCTACTGCCTAAACCTAAGTGATTGCAGCTGTTGACTATTAAAGAGAAAAATCAATAAAACAAGTATGTGATGAGTTGGTAATTATGTTAGTGTAGTTTCATATAGACAGCTTTACTCTTATTTTTACATGTTTAACTGAGTAGTATTAGTTTAACTATATACCCATTTCATTTTGGTCCTGTATTTATCAGTAAATCTTACCTTCCCTAGTTACTCACATTTCATCAAAAGTTCATTTTTTCTACTCAGTTCAGAAGTGTCAAAGTGTCTTGTAACTTTAAAACTTGAACCTTAAACTTGTACATGAACATTTAAAACAGCAAGCTAAACAGTCGTAGAATAATAAGAGATACTAATTGATGGTAGTGCCAAAATAGTAGCCATTCCTGATTGAATAAGTGAAAGTGATGAACACTTCAGATGTGGAACACAATTACTAACAAAAAGCTTAATTAAGCATGTATGTGTTTGTATCCTTTACATGTAGTTCCATATAATGTTAATAAACTTAATCACATTAACAAAAGTATGTATGAACTGTAGATTACTCATGTACTTATAAATTAATTAAAAGTGTTATGATTACTACTTTTCCATGTTCTTAAAAACTCTAACTTGACTATTGACACATTATATACTACACAAGATATGATAAGTTAATTAGAGGAACAAAATATGTTAGCATGTTTGTTTGTGTCTACATATATATTTTGAACTTTGTACTTTTATGATGTTTATGTATATACCTGTCTTATAAGAGGATACATTTATAGGAGATTAATAGATCCATATGTTATAATAAGTCAAGGTTTTTGTATATTCATACTGATTAATTACTTCTAATAATTCTATGATTTATTCCTTTCACATATTTTTAAGGCAAAATGTACTTCAAAAATTATATACAACATTGTTTATTTAAAGGTATTGATACTATAGACTCTCTATTACACTAATACGTCAGCTGTAATAGCAGTTCCATTCATCATGAAGCATGCACATTCCACTATAGTTAATGAAATAATACACATAAATACAAGACATAAATCTTTTAATTTTACAATTTTTTTAATGGTATTTATTCCAATTTTGTCACAGGAATAACAAAATGGAATCAGAATTCACAGACAAAAGACATCAAATCCCAATAATGTACAAAGAATTCCTAAAGACCTTGTGATATTTCATAATTGATTTTAAATTTAACTACACATGTATATAGAAGAACATATTATCATTTACTTTGTGGATATTGTTCTATAACATTGAATAGTATAACTATGTTTAAATTAGATAATGAAAGATATTTAAAAATACCAATTACTAATAGTATCTGGCTGTATAACTTGTTTTTGGAGAATGTCAACACTCAAACATACACTCATTATTGTGTACATATTCAACATTTACTAAAGACTTGTATATGTATCTGTAGATATTGAATATTAATCATAGGCTTAAATTTTGAATGCATATCAACATACATACATATCTGTGCATATAGATCTTCTTCAAGACAAAATTATATATAGCTTGCTCTATATTAGCTATCATAGTATACCTTCTGCAGTAAACGTACACCATTGCTTAAAAATTAATTACAAGATATTAAATTAGTAATTAAGATGTAACTGTGACTTCAAGATATTTATGTTGTAAAAGAAATTTTCAACAAGGGTACATTATGTACAGTACATAAATTACAGTACAAATCACTAATAATTAATAAAACATATTTCAAACCCACTAAGATTTAGAAAGGTAAAACAAATCTATTAAAAGATAAATTAAAACAATTAGCTCATGATCAGAAAAAATCTACAGAAAAGTATTAAAACATAATAAAATGTAGGAGATAATAAAGCAACAACATCATTAATTCAAAACCAAGAATAAGCAGAAAAATACATAAGTCATCAAAATTAGTTTTGCAAAATAACAGATTGTATAGTAAGCTACTTTGGTTGTTTATACCTTGATTGTACTTCTGGTTTGGCTAAGTACTGTCGTATTTTCATTGCTGTAGAGATATGGTTCACAATAGGGCCCTCCACTGCTTCAATAACTGTCAGCCATGAGACTTCAGAGGGAATTGCATCGATCCAACTTTGAACTACCCTAATCATCTTGATTTTGTCACTTTGACTACTGTAACGTAAGCAACCAAGGACACTCTCTTGTACCTTTAAAGCCACTCCAAGTGTCTCCCACTCATAATTGATATCAGCTAGTAGACCTAGGAGATCAGTCAGTTCAGGCTTCATTGTCAATATACCTGAGATATCTACAAAAGAAAACCATTAATAACAGAACATTCTGTATTAGTCATAAATAAGGTTCAGTGTGCCTAGTAAAACTTCTTTTTTTATCATGGAAATATAATTCTTTATCTTAAAATAAAGGCTGATATACAACATCAAACAATTAGTACAATTTAAAATGTAAAATTACCTTCTGTGACTGGTAATTTCAGCACTTCAAGCCATGGTGTCTGACGCTCACAATTAATATCAGCAATTGTAATGCCATCCCAACAACATGTTACCATTTTCTTAGCATCATCTGGACGACAAAGATGTTCTCCTTCATACGCACAGAGTGAACAGTGAAAACGTTGCTGTGGCATAGTCAGAATGGGCTTATATTGAAACTTCTTAACAACAGTTTCAATTCCATCATAAATTGCTTGTCGAATCAATATACATCGATCAGGGCGGCCTGAGTAATGCACTTCTAACCAGTATATGGCATCAACTAATAGAACAGCACCAGGTAAATCAAGAGATGACAATCGGATGGCATTTCGATACTGCAAAACTTGATCAGAACATCCTGAAGATTGGAAGAGATCGAATTTTGGCGCTATTTGACGATTAATCATATTCACAACTAAAGCAGGAAAAAGACCTTGAGGAATAGGGTGCATCTCCCATGTTAAAACAAGACAATCCATATATTTTGAGAAAGGACTTCTAATCTTATCCAAAAAGGAGGTAGTAGGAAGGACACAAGGAAGAAAATATTTTCCTTTCTCAGGCAAGCGAGCAACAACAAGGATATCCTCCATTAACCGCAAGAAATCATCTGCTGTAAAATCAGAGGTAAATCCATCAGGAATACAATCTAAGAGTTCTCGTTTGAATGTGCCTTCACTCTTTAGTTGAAAGTGGGCATTTGGAGGTAAAACAATATTCATTTTTCTCAAGTGGGCTACAGCATCAGCAAAAGAAATGCTAATCAACTCTGAGAGCTTATTGAATAATGGCTGTGGGTGAAGGAATACCACATTAGGAAGGGTATTAGGAAAGAACAAGAAAATCGTCAGATCATGATAGTACATTAAACATGCATCCACATCCCTCCTATTCATTTTAAGTGCATTCCCAATACTAAGGCATTCATTTTTGCTAACTACCATTGACTCAGTAGACTTTTGGAGCTTTTCAAGATCAAGCTGAAACAAGAACCATCGAGCTGGAATTTCTGCCTCAATGTAAGACCGGCAGACAACACCTCTAATAAACTCAGCCATGTCCTTTTCAGTCTCACCTCTTGCTGTTGTATTGATAGGAAAGATAACTTCTCTTTCATCTTCACGGTAACTAAGTCGCACATCTTGGAATTGCTTTAAAGTTGACCATAGAGAAGCATTTTTGTCATCTAAAGACTCCCCAATGCATTCATTTATTTTATCATAGAATGTGCCAAGAACAAGTAGAGTAGGCTTATCATAAGAACACTTCACGTGAACATTGCGCAAACGTGGTTGATCAATTGATGATAGCGAACGAAACGATGATTCAAGAAGCTGCATGTTGGTGATTTGGCGCTCGACTGGTTGTCCAATCATCTCACCTTTGAAGCTAAAATAAAATTTGGGCCGATCTTCAAGTTTTTCATTTAATTTGAGGGTGAGTATACTAACTGGATTGCTTCGCAGCAATGCCGGCGCTATATCTAAAAATGCCGCTTGACCACCAGAATCTACCACATAAACCCAGTGTGACTGATATAGCTCAGGAGACTTCTCAACTCTTGGCATTATCTTAGCAATTTCTGTGGCTGCAGCAGAAAATGATTGAGGAGTTGATGCAGGGGATGGAATAGAGGAAACAGCTTTTGATTCTTTTGAAGCACCATCGTCGTCAGATGATGATGATGAAGACTCGTTGTCATCTTTATTATGCTTAGTTGACTTTGATGAAGCAGCTTTTACTCCATGTTTTATTCCTTTAGCAAGCATACGTTGAAGCGATTGGGGACTCATTTTATTCCACAGTGGGCTAGAAAAATTGCCCCCTGCTATAAACCCAGTGATGTCTACCCTCCTTACTTCTGGTTTAGTACCAACTGCAGTACTATGGTGTTTTTCTGGGGGAGGTTCATCTAGCAACAGGTTAACGATAGAAGATTTTCCTGTTCCAGGAGCTCCTGACGTGGCAAACTTGGACCATCTTGCTATTACATGGCCTTCTTTCAATGCTTCATTAACAACACCAGAATAATCTATTAGAAAAGAGAAATATCTATGAAAAAATCAGTATGTGTAAATGAATGTTTAAATAAAGTATCAAGCACATATATTAATCTATGGTGACAGTTTTCAAAGTTGAGGTTAACAATTACTTGACAAATAGCTCAAAAAAATAACCTATGATCATTGAAATAGTGTAATTTTGCAATAGAAACAAACTTTAATGATAATCCTCTTTTGAGAATCAATGCTTACTCATTGCATTGCCACCATATATACAGACTTAAGGTAAGTTTGACATATTTATAGGAATAGTTGTGCTCAGTACAAAGAGGTGATATACAGTGATGTGCCCTGACATGTGAATAACATGGAGGGTGCTGAGAGTGCCATGCAAAACCAGACAAAGAGCAATTAGTCATAAAGGGGTGTGGCTAAAAGTAATTCATCATTATTGCCATCATTATATAGATTTACACAGTTACAGTGACTCTCATTCTCCAACAATCAAGTGACAAACAAAATCAACTATTTCAGAACAATATTAATTTTAAAAGCTATTTGACAATAGATAAGGAGGACATTAAACAGCTACATGTACCATGTTCACTATGTACTATGAACTTTGCAAGAGAAAATACAGTTTTTATTAAAATGTCTTTGTGGCTTTTGTAATTATTGGGTTTTTTGTTTTAAAAATTGTAGTCTGAAATCAATTATTGTTTCATCTTGTATCCATTGTATCATTTAACCATTCTTATATTATTATGTTTTAAGATGTCCTAAGCCAACATCAATAGCTTTGTGAAGTTTCAATATTTACTGCAGAATAAATATATAGTGAGCTAGTACTTACTGCACTACATATTAAATTACTGTTACATTTTAGACAATTGGATGATGATGGCAAAGGTTATGACCATGATGACTTAGAGCCAATAGAATTACAGAGTGAGGTGATAGTATCCTACAATTCTAACTCAAGTACATGTAAACTTCTAGTACAGACTTCATTTCATAATCAACCAAAATATAGTTTCAACATTTTGTGACAGTGTGTCCAAATTAACAGAAACCAAACCACAGTAGACAGCCTGGAAAAATACACCAGAAAAAGACATTATAGACAAGAGTAACAAAGAACAATCAGAAAATCATATTACCACATAAAGATCACTAAGTATAGATGTAATAGTGTGATGTTTTTCATTCAAACAATTCTATGATTAACGTACATCTATTGACAAAAGACAATGACAACTAAGACCATGAGTTATTAATATAGATTTACTATTAAAGAGGATCAAAAATAAAAGAAACCTGCTGGAAAACCAAGTAGCTTCTACACATTACACATATCAAATAAAGAAGAAAGTATATATTATTATTGCAGTGAAATGTTAATCACTGGTTATTGTCCAGTTATTTTCTCATGGTTAGTTGAAGAGGTTGCACAGAAAGAAATAAACATCTGCTATAATAGACAAGGGAGGACATTATACTAGTGAGATTATAAGTTCATGTCGATGGATTGCTAATTTCAATGTTGAGATCACCCATTCTAACAAATTCATGAGGTGGTAGGCATTATAATTTATAAAAGGTGTAATCCAACACCTTAGGAAAGAGAGATAAATTGGAGGAAGGAGGTCATTATAGAAGAAATCATGACAACATATCACAGGAGTTTGAGAATAATGTATATCAGTTCAAATGATGAATGACTATGAAAATCTACAAGTACAGTGGCCTTATCAAGAAGAACACCATCTCCTCTTTTACAACAATCACATCTGTTTATTAACTACATGGATAGTTAAGATCACTGCTAGCAATGGTGTTGAGATGGAACAGGATCAAGAAGCCCTTTGAATGACGAAAATGTTCCATCTGTTCGTCTAGCTGAGAAAAAAATACAACGTCTAAAGTATGGAAATACTTTGGTCTTACAGAGGACGAAACTGGTCGAGTAAAGACACTAACACTCCAACATGTAAGTTGTGTCTGAATGACGTACACGCTGCTCATGGAAATACTACTAATTTACTCTCACACCTCAAGAACAACCACTCAGAACAATACTGGAAGATAAACCTAGTAGTAAAATCTCTTCTCAAAATGATAAATCACAGATTGAGGATTGTATAGTTCGAAAAAAATTCATTTTTACCGGTTCATCAGAACACAAACAGATAACAAATGGTATTACTCGTTGCTTAGCTAAAGACATGCTACAAATAAGCATTGTTGATAAGCATGGCTTTCGTGACATGAAACAAGGCAGTCATATAAGGTTGGCATGTACCTTACTTGGATGGAAGAGGATTAGTTGCTTCGGGCACAATTTGGATTTGGCAGATCGAAAAGGCTTAGATGACCAATGTATAACCTGAGTGCTACGATTATGCCATCAGATAGTAGCAGCATTTTCCTCTAGTTGGAAGTGTACAAAAGAGTTGCAGGAAGTGCTAGAACAGAAAGAAATACCTATGAAAAAATTGGGTGCTGATGTGTCTACAAGATGGGACTCCACTATTTTCATGATTAAGTGGATCAGAGAACAAATTGATGCAATCCGTATAGTTCTTAGTAATGATTGAAAAGCCTCTCATCTTTGCCTACTTGGCAAAATTCTGATGTAATTGACATGATCATTGCAGCATTAGATCCACTAGAAGAACTAACAGACCTTCTCTCAGGAGAGAAAAAGGTTACCAGTTCAGCCATTAAGCCACTATTACAACACCTTATGAGTAATATATTAATTGGTAAGGAAAGTGATGCTACTCTTACTCATCAGATTAAGTCTATAATAAGACAAGATTTACAGAGTCGTTATGAAGATCAAGGAATATCTATTTTTTTGGACATTTGCTCCCAATTAGACCCTAGATTTAAAGGCATTTTCACCATTGAATCAGAAGTTGCTCAAACAGTGATGGATAATCTCTCTTCAAATGTGCCACTTGAATCTGAAAACGAATCATGCACTTGGGTATCTGAGCAACCGATGTTGAAAACGGGGAAGTTTTGAAAATTTTTTGGCCATACTTTTACATGTAAAGAAACAACTGGCAGTTTAACTTCCTCAGAGAGACTTAAACAGGAAATAGTGATGTATTTTCAAATACCTGTTATGGATATTGACGAAAATCTATTGAAATGGTGGAAACACGAGTCCACTCGAATTCCTCTCCTTTTCCAATTAGCAAAACAATATCTATGCTCATGCGCTACCAGTGTGGCTTCTGAAAGAACATTCTGTACTGCTGGTAACATCATTACTAGTAACAGATCTCTTTTAAAGCCTGAAAAGGCAAACCAGCTTATTTTCATAGATAAGAACCTGGAGTATCCTTGTATTTACATGTATCACCAACATTCATCATACCAGTTTATCACTTACATTTAAGAACATGGAATATTAAAACAACATTTCCTAACCATGTATGTATCACTATATTTACCAGTTTTTCACTTTTTCCTGTCTTTTTAGAACATGTTTTTTTTAAATGTTTGAGTTATTAATTGATAAAGGTTTTTAGTATTATCGTAAAATTGCATGCAAGGGTATACTGTAAACCAAAACTTTCAATACCGCTTAAGCTTAGAGACAGGAGGTTTGTTAAACTTGGGCAGTAAATACTAAAGTAGCTTAATTTGAACTCCTTTTTTACTGTGTACAAGTTATGTTAGCTTGCTATCAGAAGAAAAAAGAAAAGAAATGGATACTCTGTGAAGCAGAAAGAAACAAAAATTTGAAACTTTGCATGACATTGCTTGTGTGACCGTATCTCATTCTGATGAACCACGGTACTGTCCAGCTTGTTACAAATCTACTTTTTCTTTTACAAATTGGTGAACTGGAACTAGGGCCACTTTGCCTGCCATCTTTGACCATATGCAGATAACAGTCACTGCCATCAAGAAGGAAAATTACTTTTAACAAAATCTTATGTGGTTAAAAACAATTTTGGAACATACCTGTGTTCAAATAATTCAATTCATGACTACTCTTTGCGTGAACAAAAATACTATGAACACTTCACTTATTTATAAGCACAGTTATGCTCAATACAAGGAGACAATATGAAGTGGTATAACCTCACATTTAAAAAGAAGTGGAGAAGGCTGAGACTGGCATGTGAAGCCAGGCAAACAATAATTAGTCATGAAGAGATGTAGCTAAACATTAAATTATCATTATCATCAAAACTGTATTATTAAACTTTGTTATAAATCTAAGCCTCTCAAACAAATATATCAATTGTTGAGTCAGCTTTGTAGAAGTCTCTCCTTATAGATAAGTTGCTAAGATAATAAGAGAGTAAAGAGGCAAAACTACAACACTCACTTCCTGAAACTAAGTATCTTTTAAAGTCTTTTGAAATCACTCTCCTTACTAAATTGCATTGGCAGCTGTATTGGTTATTACTGTATGGTTAATCATGACTGTTGTTTTGTTTTAAGTGTACCATTATTATCAGACCTCTTGTTAATATTCTTTTGTTTTTCTGTCATTTAATGTATCACTATTAAAATGTCTATTCTAGGAAAGAGGCAAGACTTTAAGCCAGAGACTATGAAGAATGTTTAGCTAAATTCAAAGTGAAAGTAATTTGGAACCCAATCATTTCAGATCAGGTTCAGTACCTTTTGTATATATATATATATATATATATCTTGCCAGTTGTCAACTGTAATCTTCTTTTGTTGCAATTTGAGATTGTTGTACATCAAGTCATCAAGTAATCCCTTGAAATGTGTTGGATAAAAATGTGGTATAACCATACTTTCACCAATCATATCATGTAACCACAAAGTGTGACACACAGGTTGTAGGTAATTGTCTCCACTTACAATGTATGTACACACATTTCAATTTTTCAGTATCAGTTTACAGTCTCTCCAGGAGTACAACTCTTTTATGATCCCTGATAAAATATTTGACATCATTGAGTTTATTTGATTGCTCTAAATGTCAAGACCTTGACTGGTAAACTGAAGTCTCCATTTTTCAAAAGCACACAATTAACATTAACAAGTGATTGTATGTGAAATATAAACATAACCCCTTATAGCATACTTGGATACTAATTATTATAATTAATTTGATATTGAGATTAAATTGTAGTACACAATTACTTGTTTTTGTGTACAAGATATTTCTAACATCATATAAGATAATCAAATTTTTCGGACAAGGAGTCCTTTTTGGCAGCTTGAATTGACCTTCTGGGCCAACTTATTATTTTGATGATGCCATGCATACTGTATGTTTATGTTTTTAACAGAAGAGGATCATTGAAACTTCTATTATAGAAACAAGAAGGTTTTAGAGACTACTAGCGGTCGATAAATGTCACAAAAATATACAGCATCCATGTTTGAGACAAAAATAAGCTCAATATTAGTTGAGAGTATGGCAACAGATGATTCAGTTTTATTACACACTAAGACAGCCAATGAGAGGACATTATACTAGTGACATTATAGATTGATGTCAATGGATCATTAATATCAATAATGAAATCACCATTCAAAAAAGATGCTTTTGTGAAGCTTTGTTGGCAACATTCAAGAATCATTGCAGTTGCTAGAAGAACAAAAGTTGAAAAGACTCTGACATTTAAACTAAAACAGTTTCCAATTTATATACTGCTGTGTCCTTGAGGTCATTTTTTAACAAAAGGTATGTTGATGGAACTTGTACATCATGTAGTTAGTCATAATAACTTCAACTACATTATGTACAAGTGCTATCAAGACACTGTCTGTTTATATACTCATTGCAAAAAAGTTAATTCAGTTAGAGAATTTCCTTTTGTTATGTCTGACATGTGGAGAATACCTGGTTGTCCTTATAGACCCTGTGGTATGTATGTGTATATATGTCAACTTTATTTTTACGAATTCCTAGGATTAACACTAGACATGTATTTTTGTCAACTCTATCTAACAGGTCACTACATCAAAGTGTCTTTCTCAATGATCATTATGTAATTAAATTAAATAAAATTAAATACTAGAGGTGTGGCTAAAAAATTCTTTAAAAACTGTCTTGTTACTGTTATATTTCTACATAAACCTCTCCTTATTATCATTTTTGCAATGTATTTCATAGCCCTTTATACATTACATTATGATACAGTTAGACATAAGTGAATATATAAAACTATAAAGACATTTTCCTAAAGCTATTTTGGGTCATCTTTCATTTATCATGACTGCAGCTAAAGTGTCAGCCACACCCTCATGGTGACAGTAATTCCCTGGTTTCAAAGAAAGCAACATTGATTGACTTTAGTATTAAGATGAGTAACTACTTTCATAGTTTAAGCAGAGAGCAAAAGAAACATATGTAAGCTTATAGCTATTTTTAGAAACAGAGTCTGCAGCTCTCACAATATGTGTATGACTATCACCTTTGCTTTATTTAATAATTAAAATAGTATTAGCATAATCTATTAATATATATACATATTTTGACATGTGGTACTCATGACTGTATTAGTATGATTTACATACATAGCAGTAAAAAAACTGCAACAAATAATGATATTACAATAATTTTGTTTATGCAGCTTGCTTTTCAGTTCTATTAATAAAGTTATAGTGATCCATCAATACAAGTAATAATATGTATACTTATAACATTTGATATTTTAAACCAATAATGAAAATTATATAATTGACATGTAAGAAGGTACTGTAATTATTACATGTACAATATAGAGCATAATGACATACCTTGTATTGCATTCTGTAATGCTTCCAATATAATGGCTTTATTCTTGTCATCTGGTTTGACTAAATCAGCTGGTGTTTTGTTGTCTTGGTTTACTATGTTGGGGTCTGCACCTTTTGATAGTAACAGCTTAATTGTATCAACATGACCAAATTGACATGCAAGGTGTAAAGCTGACCAGCCATACTATAAAACAAAAAAAAAGTTAATACAAACTAGTCACAAATAATTATAATATAAACAGTACACTTACATTAATGATGTGATGACTAGAATATATTATATTACTATACATGCTAACTATTATTACTATACACCTAAAAATGTAGTATAATGATATGTAGACTATAGCCCTTACCAACACAAAGATTGGTAAAAGTAATTAGATTATAATAACAACTGGTACATCTTATTAAAGAGCAAAAAACAGTGCATGTTTACCTACTCAATTAATATGAATAGTTAATAATGGCACAAAAGATGGAAGATACTATTACATCTATACAAGTAATATTTGATTGTCAGTATCAAATCAGTCCCAAAAACAAGTATTGCCAAATAATGCAGAAATATTACTCATAAATTTTTTGTTTATTGCCTGTAATATTCCTATTATCAAACACTCAAACATACTCATTCACATGATATAAATACTGATAATATTATACACAGTATACTGTATATATTTGTTCTAAACACTGTTCCTGCAATTTCAAAAAAAACAAATAATGTCAGATGAATTTGTTATATCAACCTCTAATAATTCACTACTAAAATTACTACCATATGTGTTCTAATTTTCAGAAATTCCTCTTAATTTGACACTTGTACCTCATGATTACATGTATCAATCTAACAGTAACATTTAGTGGCTGAGTAAGAAACTCAATGTTGTCAAAAATGATTTACTTAGGGTCCCAGTCATATTTGAAAATGTGATATCCTCTCTCAATGCACTCTATAGAAATTTATTTGATGGCCATAATTCTAAATTGATTTATAAGTGAATTCCCTCTAATTTAATGAAAATAGTCACTTGAAAAATATATTGTCAATTTTAAACTCCAAAATTTGCCTATGAAATCATAACAACCAAGATTTAGCAATGCCATTCCTAAGAAATAATTATATAAAAAATATGCATAATTGTCTTTGCTGTTGGAACAGCTGATGAGGTTAATGAATTTTCATAGCTACTACTAACAGTTGTAGACGTTAGAGGTCTAAAAAGCAGGTTATTCTTTTAGCCACAAGCTATGTACATACATTATATACATCATATATATATATATGTTTACATGCATTTTTGTCTTCCAAATTAATCTGTTTGGGCTAAAGTAGGTGCAGTTATATTCTAGTATTGGGATGATTCATCATTAATGATATCTATACTATAGCAATACTGTAAATGTATGTACTTTCTATTTAATATTGCCATTTTTAGATTTCATAAGTCTAAGCCCCAAGTACTTTAACATGTCTGTAATAATATATTCCTCATACTATGTAACATCATAATAAAAGTAACTATCTTCTCCCAGTGATTGAAACACACTTTATTAAGCTGAGTAGGTCTCTAGGAATCATTTATCATTTATTGTTATAGTGCAGGAATAAACATAATTAACCTGTCAGTGAAGCTACATCAACTAAAGCTATTATTGTTTTAATGTATAAATTGTTGATGTAATATGTTACTGTATGAATATGTTAATATTGTATATGAATTATTAATTAAAATTTACTGTTCTGTTTATGTTTGTAGTTCTGGTTCCACTATTGGTCACATGTTATTTTGGCATCTGTGGTATAGCTAGTCTTTATTTTCTCTTATTTTTTATATCATTTGTGTATTTATTTAAAGATAGTTATTTGTCAAATACTACCACTGAACTGATCAGGTTACAACAATTGTTATATCATGTTTAGGCTCATGATAATCTAAGATATTTTATTCTCAATAACTGTCTACATGTAATTTGTTAATATTTCAGAGATCAGAAAAAATGTTTATAGTGTCTAAATATCATTTATGAAGTGACCTTTTTTATGGGTCCATAAAATGATAATTCTACAACAAGCAGAAACCACACCCAAACCACGGCCTGAATTGATTAATGATGGCTGACTTAGCAGACATTCACTCGTGTTTGTGTGTGGGTCAAGAGTTTTCATATTTCGAGGAGCTAAATAGTGTTCCAAAACTATAGCAAGAACGTACGTGTGTTACTTTATATAATAGAAGTTCGAAAACTGTAGCAGCTACTCGTAAACGTGCTCCTAAGCGCCATATTAACAATGACTTAGGATACTCAGAATTGGACTATGCATGTGTTCATGGTGGTCGAGAGTATGTGTCTCACTCCAAGGATAAAAGGAAGTGTCAAAGGTATGACAAGGGATGTACTGCTAAGTAATCAACATCATTTCTTAATACATTTTTGAAAGAGTGCTCATTTGTAATTATAGTCAGATTGTCACCTGATGGGAAAAAACTTCTTTGATATATTAGTGTGGAACACAATCATGGTTTGTCAAGGGTAAATATTGTGTATAAACAATTATATTATGATCGTAGCTATTTTGTAGGAAGCATTTAGACACATGCCAAAACAATGAAAAAATGCTGCACATGTCCTAAGCTTAAAAGTAAATAAGAAAATTATACAGAATCATATCAGCAGTAGTACAGGAAAGGTAATCACAATGAAAGATGTGCACAATATAGCTGTAAAGTCAAAGAGTCAGATTTAAAATGATTCCCAGGAATTAGTTGAAGAGATGAAGAAGGTTAAATGTATTATAAGTGGCTAAATTACTGACAAGTTAAGCTACCTCATTTAGGTGCTGATGTAACTGTTTTTGTCGATGAAGATAACACATTGCAGGCTTTCTATTTCCAAACTATGGAAATGAAGAAAATGTTCCAGTCAGACCCAGAACTTCTGTTTATTGATGCCACATACAAGTTGAATGATGTACACATGTTGCTGTATGTTCTTATATGTATTGATGGCAATGGTGAAAGTGAAGTAGTTTGCTTATGGTTGGTGGAGCATGAAGATAAGGAGACACTTACTAATTTGATGATGGAATTAAAAAAGCACAATGAAAGTTGGTAATCCAAACAGTGTATCATGTCAGATAAGGATATGATTGAAAGAGATGTTTTGACAGAACAAGTACCTGTGAGCCTGCTATAATATGACTTTTTCATACACTACGCAGTATGAAAAGGGAGATGTCCGGTTACAAACTTGGCATATCTCAAAGTGAAAAATCCGTGTGCTTGGAAATAATGTCTAAGATGGCGTACACACAAACTGCATCCTTTATGATCAACTGAAGCAGTGCGTACCTCAGCCAGTACTTGAATACTTCAATCATAATTGTCATTGCATGTGTGATCAATGGGTGGATGGATTAAAATAAGCAAATTGAAATTTCATGAAATGTACAAATAACAGAGTAGAGAGCATCAACAAGAAATTAAAAATGGTTATTACCAGATATTCCGGAATGACAGTTTTTTCCAAGACTTAATGAAAATATTTTCATCACTGAATATGGAAAGAGAGGGCAATTGAGATTATATCAAAAAGACAAATTACTGAATATATGATAATTTTGTTGTTGATCAGTACATGGCACTACTTACACCATACTACTTTGGCTTTTTGAAGACACAGAGTGTGTAGAGAAAGTGAAAATTGTACAAGATACAGATGAGTACAATTGTAACATCAACAGCACAGATGGAAATATAACCATTAGCACCAGCAGCTGTCCATGTGGCTTTTTTACTTCTATGAAACTACTAATGGTGTCATATCCTAGCAGTGTGTCAGTATAAGGGACTTTCACTGTTTGATGAAACGTTATGTGCTGAAAAATGGAAATTATGTCACTACTGCCACACTATCGTGTATACTAAGTTAGTAATGATGACAAGGGTGATGCTGATGTCACAGATGAAGTTATGGGTGTTCATTTAACAACAACTACTCATCATACATCAAGAGGTCTGACAGAACTTGAAAAATATAGAAAGGCATTTACATTGATACAAGATTTAGCCCAACAACTGTCAACTTGTGGTATGTAGGATTTTGAAGATGGTATCCTGGACATGCAATTTTGAAAACAATGTGGACTCAAGGGGAAAAAGTTAGGAATATGGAAATGGAGACAGAAACTGGTAAGATAAAACATGTATGTAATAATAATTTTACTTGTTTTTATAATTGATGTAGATGTTTTCAATAATAGGAATTGTGATAATATGTCTGACTGTGATCATGACAATGTTTGTGAATCATCCATTCAAGATCAAAGTACATCAGATATATGATAACTTTGGTGAAAATGTCACCTAAGATGTGTAAAAGAGGAAGGCCAAAAGGCGCTGGATTAACAGCAATTGGGCTACTAAAGAAAAAGAAAACTGACAAGTTAACTCCATTTATTAAGAAATCTGAATGGGAGAAAATTAAAGATATTGTGCTATGTGTTAACACTAATCCTTTGATGTATATGTACAGTGATGAGTGTTTTGATGAAAATGTGTGCATTCATTTGATTAGAGAGTATTTTACATTTGATGCTTGGAACCAAGTGAAAATGGTCGTGGATGTTCTGAAAGATAAAGGTTGTTGGATATGTCGTGTATGTCTACAACCACTCACTGGGAAAAGCATAGCCTGTGATAGCTGCTTGGAGTAGTATCATCTCCAATGTATTGGGTTTAAGAAATCACCCAAGAAGAAAACTTGATTTTGTAGATCATGATATGTTAAATAAGAATGTATTGATGTGTTCCTCTCAGTCTGTTCTGTGCAATAATAATAGTGATAATAATTACTTTACATAATAATAATAACGTTGAGTGCATTTTAGGTGTGGTTTCCGCTTGACTTAAAAATAGCATGGAATTATCATTTTACAGACCTGTAAAAATAGTCACTTCATTTGTCAAACCTAGTCAGTAAATTGACAAACACATCAATACCATTAATAAAAGCTTCTATAGCCATCATCTGTTCTGGCTTAACTGTATCATATCCTAGCTTAGCGAACACTTCTTGAACAACCTGGTGTCTCCTTTTCTCAATGCTGATTCATGTAGACACTATGTTTACATTAACACCTAATATTACAAACCACATATATATAATGTTACTAGTTAATGAAATTCCTTTTTGACAACTGCACTATGTGTGGTAAACCAAAACCTTCCTCTCTTAGCAAATGGTCTGACTCGTGAGATTAGGCCAGGACTAGGCTAACAGTACAAGTATAAACACTGTAGCAAGTAGTGCCAAATTAAATGACACAGGCTATTATAATTAACCACTCCTACTTTCACACCTCTAATTTAATAAAGATGGCTCTTGTTATGTCATGTCAGTGTAAACACTGACTTTCTGAGTGCTAAATTAGTAAAAGCTGTATTACAACAAGTACCTAGTGTTATGGCTTATGCTAATTGGTCATTGAAGCCAGCTGAAAAAAATTACAGCATCATCGAAAAAAGAGTGTTTCGCTCTGGTTTATGCTATTAAGTACTTTAAAAACTACCTCTTGGGGCATTTTTTCACCTTGTATACAGATCACAACCCACTACAGTGGTTGTCCACACAGAAGATGGAAGGAAAGTTAAGCCATTGGGCTTTGCAAGTTCAAGAATTTGAATTTAAAATTCTTTATAGAAAAGGCACCCACAATACAAATGCTGATGCTTTGTCACAGCAACCATGTACAGCTGCTACAAAAGTCATTTGTGGACCTAGTGAAAGTGAACTGATTAAGGAACAGGCTAATGATCCAATTCTAGCAAAAATCATTTCATACCTCAAGACAAACAGTAACAAAAAACCTCAAGGTACAGAATGGAAACACCCACAATACAGAAGGTGGCTTCAACTATGCCCCCAACTCAAGTTACAGAATGGTCTTCTCTGATAGCATCATTAAGTCTCAAAGCGACTTACCTACAACAATGTCATGATGCCCTTTATGTGCTCATCAAAGGTATATGAAAACATTACTGCAATTACAAGAAAATGTGTACTAGGTTGGAATGGCACCAGATACTCAAAAATACTGCGACTTGTGTGTTGCTTGCAATCAAAGAAAGCCAGCACTAACTCAACTAGTCCCGTTGGTAAATATGCCTATTGGTAAACCCTGGGAGATGTTAGGAGCGGATATTCTAAAAGTACCAATGTCATGTCAGGGCAATTCTAATATCTTAGTTATACAAGACTACTTCACCAAATGGCCTGTGGCCATTCCTCTGAAGGATCAAATAGCAGAAAGTACAGTGAAAGCTCTCGTTGAAACCCTTAGTATTTATGACATACCTACTTATATTCATTCTGACTAGGGAGCTAATTCTGACCAGGGAGCACACTTTTAAAAGAGACATGCCAGGCTTTTGGAACACATAAGTCACGAACTACACCCTATCATCCCCAAGATGATGGTTTAGTGGAGCACACCAATCGTTCCTTATTGCAGATGTTAAGGACATATTGTGTTGAATCGAGTGATTGAGAGAAATGGCTACCTCTCTTCTTATACACTTACTGATCCTAAACGCACACATCTACTAAATGCTCACCATATCTTTTAATGTTTGGTAGAGAACCCACACTTCCATCTGATTTACATGGACTAGACAGAGACATATATGTTTATTCTAAGTAACTCCAACATCAGCTAAGTCAGATGTATGAATTAGTTGAACTGTACCTTATAGATGTAGCATCTACTCACAAGAAGGCATATGACACTTGGGCTCATACTAGGTCATCATTTCATGGTAATCATACTAGGTAATCATGTTTGGTTATCAAAACCAACAGCTGTAAAACTCTGTTCAAGATGTGAGGGTGGGTGGACTGTTTTGAAACACAATTCAAGTCAACGGACTGTCATAATTGCACACTCGGATGGACGAAAGAAGACAGTACATATAAATCGTTTACAGCTCCATACTCTTAGACCAGTTCTAAAAGGAATACCACAGCATTCTCCAACACTTACACCATGTTGTCAGCAATCTCCTTTTAAACATTCTGTTATTGAGTCTGAAGATGAATTATCTAACAATTACCCATTAGAAAAACCTTCCACTTCTCGACCTACCCGCACACACAGAGCTCCAGATAGATATGCTCCCTATGTCACTTTGTCACTCAAGACGAGCTCTTGAAGAGAGGGAGGTTATGTAGGATAATAATTAACATTAATTAACATTAATCAACATTAATAATCAATAAATGAGAGCACATGTTGTTTTGAACTGATTGTTTTTGTAAATTGTTTTTTTGAGGAATATTGTATAATTTGTATTACACTACCATCCACTGGTGCTACCATCGATTGCACTTCCACAATTTGGAAACCCAAAGTGTCTCAAAAACTGTCAATGATCCCATTTAATACTTCACCACTGAAAAAATTATATAATAATGCTTCATTAGAACTTTCACAATAGCTGTGCATATGTGTTTATTATGCAACAAACTGAGGACCTTGAAACACCAAAGAAATGTCCAGAATCTGTACAGGGCTGTAGTAAGCGGTCAGGCTGGTCAGGCATTGGCCTAACCACTTTTATTTGAGCATCGACACCACACCTACTGTACCATACTATAAATATTAATTAATTCTACACGAGAACTGTCATGGCAGTTGCATCAGAGACAGCCACAATTGTTCCCAATGAACCTCACCAGCCATTGGCTTTCAAATTCCCAAAAAAGACTTTTGGGAAAAAGAGTCCTGTTACTAGATGCTTTCAGCCTTCTTGGTTTAAGCAGTGGCCTTTTCTTTATTACAATGAGGCATTAGATGTTGTACTTTGCCATACTTGTTGGGTGGCCTCTCAACAGAAGTTTATCATGGCTTTAAATGCTGATACTGCTTTTGTAAGTTGAATCTTATAATATACCAGCTATAGTTAAAGTCATTGAGCCTGTGCTACATTTATATACAAGGTTAGAATCAATAATGTGTCATTCCTAGATTTCTCGAGGTTTCTGCAATTTGAAGGATGCGACTGCTAGTTTGAAGAAACATGAGACAAGTGCATGCCAAAGGCAAGCTGTGGAGGTGATGATTACCCTTCCAGCAACAACAAGAGATGTTGGTGAGCATCTGTCTCAGCAGCATGCATCTGATAAGGAGAGTAATAGAGATACCTTATATAAAATATTCATGTCACAAGTTTCTGTGCCACCAAAGGCTTGCATTACGAGGTGATGGTTGTAAGAGTGATGGTAATTTTAAGGTATTACTTTCAATGCTTGCTGAGCTGGATCCAAGGGATGATAGGGCGTAGTTCGTGATTGATGTGATTTAATACTGGGTAGTTGGATGAAAAGGAAGGAAAATGTGTCTAGAAGTCCTGATATACAAAATGAAATTGTTAAAGTTATGGGTATTAAATTGCTTAGAATTTTGTCATGTGATCTCCAGCATTCACCTTTCCTTGCTATTTGGTGGATGAGACAACAAACATCTCAAATAAGGAGCAGGCAACTGTTGTCATTCGGTGTGTTGAAAATTTTACAGTGCATGAAGAATTTCTTGGGCTTTATTCTCTACCCTCAATTGATTCTGATGTTATTGTTGGCATGATTAAAGATGTGGTAATTCGAATGAACTTGAATATCAACAAGTTAAGGGGTCAATGTTATGATGGAGCCAGTACTATGAAGGGCCATAGAAGTGGGGTTTCTACACAAATAAGTCAAACTGAGCCAAGGGCAGTTTATACCCACTGCTATGGACACTCCTTAAATTTGGCTGCAAGTGATGCACTAAAGGGATCAAAATTAATGAAGGATGCATTAGAAACAGTGCATGAAATTTCAAAATTAATAAAATATTCACCAAGGTGAGAAGGCATTTTTCAAAAGTTAAAGGAAGATTTACCCTCCAATCCTGGAATTAGAGTTTTATGTCCAACGAGATGGACTGTTAGGGCTAAATCAATTGCTAGTGTCATCAAAAACTTTGATGTACTTCAAGATACATGGGAAGAGGCATCTACAATTGTGAAAGACCTTGAAACTAAGTCCAGAATACGTGGAGTATCAGCCATAATGAATAATTTTGATTTTGTTTTTGGAGCCATGTTAAGGGAATTGGTTTTATGTCATGCAGATAATCTTAGCAGCACCCTCCAGCATGAAACCATGTCAGCAGCAGCTGGTCAAGAGCTTGCTCGTATGACTGTGCAGACACTTGAAAGTCTTCGTAATGACAGAATGTTTGATATTTTTTGGGGAAATGTGAATCAGTTTATTTCTACCCATGAAGTCCATGATGCACAGCTACCTAGGTAACAGAAGAGACCTAGAAGATATGAAGAAGGATCTTCAAGTGGAAATATTCATGAAACTCCAAAGCAGTACTACCAACAACATTATTTTGAAGCTATTGACCTGATACTTAACTGTATTCAAGATCGGTTCAACCAACCAGGGTACAAAGTTTATTCCACTCTTGAATCTCTCCTAATGAAGGCAAGTAAACAAGAGGAGTTTGAAGTTGATCTTGAAGCTGTGTGTGCATTTTCAAAGATGATTTTGTCAAGGTACTTTTACATGCACAGCTCCAAACACTTGCTGTGCATTTCCAAGAAGTGATGAAAGAAAAGGAAACACTAGACAAACTCTCATTCTTTGACCTGAAGAATTATTTCTCCTCAATTTCAAGCTCCCAGGCTGCTCTTTTAGAACAACTTGCAAAAGTAATGCAGCTTATCTTGATCATGCCAGCAACTAATGCCTCCTCTGAGAGGTCATTTAGTACTCTCAGAAGAGTCAAGAGTTATTTACGATCTACAATGCTACAGGAACGATTGAACTATCTCATGTTACTACATGTGCATAAAGATCGAACCAACAACTTGTGCTTAAAAACAGCTATCAATGAATTTATACAAGACTCACAACACAGAGCAAACATTTTTGCCAAATACAAACTTTGACTTTTGATTGTTATTATATTAAATATTAAATTACTTGCTGCTAGTTTACTGCTATTGCTTGTATGTGCACACAAGTACAATAGAAGTGACATATGGCCTGACCACTCAAAATTTGCTTGCTACGGCCCTGCTGTACTCTGTCCTGTTGACAGAAAGCAAAATTGTAAAGACTAATTATAGTTCAACTGGAATGGCCTGACAAACTTGGATATCTTCCTTCTCCATGTACACCTTTAATTCAGAACATAAATACTGAAAGGTTACATTCCTAATCCAAAAATTCTCATACCAATCATTTTCATTGAAAGTTCTATTGACAATGTAGTCTCAAAAATCAGAGCTTCTAGACCTAATCTAATTAAATCTCTCTATGTAATGTTGAGAAGGCAGTGTGGATGCTAATATCAAAACAAGGAAAGCCATTTTTGTCTCCCTTGTCTTGAAAAGAAGATACCCCTTTTGATTAATGGATTAGTAATTCAAGGTGGGCGCCTCCTTAAAGCCAACATAACAATATCAATTCTTAAAGACTCCATCTTTCATTGATTACTATTATATTATAATTAACCACTCCTACTTTCACACCTCTAATTTAACAAAGTTAGCCCTGGTTATATCATGTAAGTGTAATCACTGACTTTGTGAGTGCTAAATTTCCACAGACACAAATATCAGAATTAACCTAGGCTAAATATACTGGTGTAAACAGCTCATTATGTTGTTTGAAGAAGAGGAGACACTATCAAATTATTTGTCATAACCCACCTAGTAAAATAGATTCTATTCAAGAAAGTGAGTTCCTAGGACAGATACAAGTTGTCAAAGGAGATGAGAAGTCATGGAATATTACTCTCCAGTTGATTGGTCAGCCCTGTCAATTCAACCTTGATAGAGGAGCAGATGTAACAGGAATTCCAGAAGATAGTTATCGAAGTTAATTTTAGACAGAATCAAATTACAACCTTCAGATCAAGTACTGAGAGGTACTAGCTTACACCAGTTAAAAATAAAAGCAAAATTCACTGACACATTATGCTATAAAGATCGAGAGAGTATGTAAGAAATTTATGTTCTTGAAGATTTGGTAAGACCATCACTTTGACATCCAGCAATTGAAATTCTCCAACTTATGGCCTTTGTTGACTATATTATTGGCAGTTGTAAAGAGCAAATCACACTAGCTCATCCTTAGCTTTTCATTAGCTTTGGTAGAATTCAAGAAGAATATAGAATTAAATTAATCGATATTCTGACTCCGTTGAAATTGACAACACCTCAAATAATACCACTCCAGTGGAAGTTGTGGTAATGTTAAACATATTGCAAAGGTTTGTCGCAAAAGGTATCAAAAAAGACCACAAAAGGTCAAGCCACACATTATATGTTACAAGACTCACCCTCTTCTGTGAAACCCCATCACCACCAGTATTTCAACAGCAACAGTGCAGTAATTTTATGAACTTTTCCCAGATAATGCAAGTCCAACCCAAATGTTTTGACAGTTCATGTAAACAAGGCAGTCCTCTATTAGTAGTGCTACTGACCAATTGCAACCTACAGATGTGTCTCTTCACACACATACTGGTGAAACATTGACCACATTAGATGTCCAGGTAGAGTATGAATCACAAGTCCTCATCCTGCCATTGGTTGTTGTGAAAGACCAGGAAAGAGTTAGAATGACTACAAAGTCAGGGTATTATTACACCAGTATCATTCTCAGATTGGGCTGCTCCAATTGTTCCTGTTGTGAAAAGTGACACTAACATTCGTATTTGTGGTGACTATAAGGTGACTATTAACCAGGCCTCTCAAACAGACTCCTATCCATTACCTCATGTTGATATTATTTGATGATGACTCAAAAACATTTACAACAATCAACACACACAAGGGATTGTTTTAGTATCAGAGATTACCTTTTGGCATTTCAACTGCACCAGCATTGTTTCAACATACGATGGAAAGTCTTCTTCAAGGACTATCAAAAGTATGTGTTTATATTGATGATATTTATTTGCAGGTGTGGATGAAGAGGATCATTTACAATACTTAAGCCAAGCGTTAGAGCAATTAGAATCTGCTGGACTGTCTCTGAAGAAGTCAAAATGTGTCTTTATGACAACATCAGTGGAATACCTTAGTCACATCATTGATGCTAAGGGCCTTCAACCATTGAGCAGTAAGGTAAAAGACATTAAAGAGGCTCCAGAGCCCACTAATATTACTGAATTAAAGTCTTTTTTAGGGTTTCTGAATTATTATAACAAGTTTCTCCCTAATGTGTCAACAATCTTAGCCCCATTGCACAGATTACTATGTAAAGATACCAAATGGAAATGGTCTAAGGCACAAGCTGAAGCCTTTAAAAAGACCAAACATCTCCTTCAGTCTTCCTCATTACTTGTTCATTTCAACAGTGTGAAACCATTACTTCTCTCATGTGCCTCCCCCTATGGCTTAGGAGCTGTTCTTGTCAAAGAATGGATAATAACAGTGAGAAGCCTATTGCTTTTATCTCTCGAGCTTTGTCTCCTGCAGAAAAAAATATTCTCAGCTGGAGAAGGAAGCATTAGCAATTGTTTTTGCTGTAAAGCAGTTTCATCAAGGAAGTTCACCAGTGCAAGATTTGTCAACTGCATCGTTCAGTTCAAGTAGAGCTCCTCTGCATCCGTTGGAATTTCCCAGTAGGCCATGTGTAAGAGTACACATTGATCACCTTGGTCCTTTTTTAGGAAAATTATATCTCTTACTAATTGATGCTCATTCTAAGTGGATGGAGGTCCATGTTGTTTCCTCTACATCTACCATTGAAAAACTCAGAATTATATTTGCAACTCATGGAATCCCAGAACAATTAGTATCAGATAATGGATCTGGGTTCACTAGTCAGGAATTTTCACTCTTCATAGAAAGAAATGGAATAAAACACATATTGACTTCTCCGTACCATGCGAGCTCATATGGTTTAGCTGAGTGTGCTGTACAGACTTTTAAGAATGGAATTAGGAAATTGGAATGTGATGTTCAAGAAAGAATTTCAATGTTTTTATTTAGATATAGAGTTACTCCTCATAGTACCACTGGTCTATCTCCTGCTGAACTGCTAATGGGTCAGAGATTTCGTATTCATTTGGACCTACTCTATCCAGATGCATCTCGTAAAGTTATTTAAAAACAAGACAAGTTGACAAAAGTTACTAAACAGTGTTGAAAATTTGCAGTAGGGGATCAGTTATATGCAAGAAATTTCAGGGGTCCTAACAAGTGGATTCCTGTCACTGTAACACATTTCGGGTCCTGTGTCATATCAGGTACAAACTGTATCTGGCTCCACTCAATGCCATCATGTTGATCAACTTAAATATCGTCACTCCCTTGGCAGCAACAGTCAAGAGCCAAATGATTCTGATGATTTTAATGATTGGCCTTTTTCGTGCACGACATCAACTACTGAAGCAACTACAAATCTAGAACAATGTCATGATCAATTGAAGATTTCATCATCAACCACCAACTTTCTTTGGCGTTCTATGATCAACTGAAACCATCTATACCATACTATGAACAAATCAACTTAAAAGAGAAGGAATTAAGAGAGAAGCAAAAACAGAATTACAACAATCCTTATAAAGTAAAGGAGAAAGAACCTCTGAGGTCTGGAGAAAATGTGTGGATACCAGATTATAACACTAATGGGACAGTCATTCTTAGTTTCCCAATTAAATTTTTACCTCCCGAACTATTTCTACCCAGCAATAATAACTTCATCATGGTTCATGATAAAATATCAATTTTTTCCTCACATTACACAGTGTCACATCATCATGTTGTAAATATTACATCATTATACCATATATCCTTAATAAGAAAAAATTGTTTTATCTTCTGTTTAATTAGGTGAATACATACTTTTTATTTGAAGCAAACATATACTAGAGTAGAGGTTTTAGTGCATCAAAGTCTCGTTACTGAATGAAATAACAACTAGAAATGAATGAAATATAGTTTCAAACACTTCAGTAATGTATTCATGAGAAATGAAGGTAAATATAATTGACTGAAACATGCGGAATTCATCAGTTCTTTCTTTTTCTCTTTTCATGTCCTTTTTGCATTGTTCTTCCTTTAGGTCATCCTGTAGGTCTCCCAGTAGGCTTAGGAATAGATTTACTGGTAAGCCACCTCCTCCTGTCTTCTATGAAACTTTCTTATGAAATTTATGAAAACAATTTTGAGTAAAAAAGCATAATGGAGCTTCACACTTGCTACACTGACATGTTGTTCGCTTCTTTACACCACAAGTGACTTTACAATACACACAGTCCTTGCCTTTATACATTCTCACTGGTGTATGTTCAACAGCAGGATCACATCCTCTCCCAGCAACTAATTGATGAAGCGACACTTCAATATGACAATGTTGTCTCAGAAAGGTTTTACGAAAATTGAAATGACTTAGTTTAACTCTAGGATGTACCTCTTACAGATAAAGTACGAGTTCACAATAGCAATCTCAACAAAGTGTAAAAACGTCTTCCAGATACACCATTAGTATCTTTCACACTGCATATACCAATGTTCCATCACATACATATACACCATCACCTTGACTCATAGACTTACATGCCAGTTTCTTCTTCAGGTTTGAGATTTCAGTAGGAACTTCAACACGATTACAGTCAAGGGTACCTGTGACATGAACACCAAGCCCATTTAAGTCATAGATCAAGTTATAGTACACAGCTGGTAAAAATTTATCTATGTAAACAGAATACCCTTGTGATAAATTTCTTTCAGCAATCTCGTAACGACATCATATCCTAGACCATTTTAGCTCTTGACCTCTCCATTCTTTCCTCTCTATACAGAAAAGGATGATGTATACCCATTGTGTGCATCACATAAGTATGACAACTTAAAATCTCACTTGACAGGTTTGTCATAAATATATTGACAAAATGAGAACCATACCTTGCACTGCACCATTCGCTCATCTATGCTGATCTCACAATGTGGTTGGTAAAGCTCTTTAAAGCGCTTTTGAAGATGGTTGTTCAGTGGTCATACTTTACAAAGTTTGTCCCCTTCTTCCTTCAACTTCTTCTCTGTGTCTTCATTTACTACATGCAAAAATGATAGATAGCCTTCAAGTTCAAATCTGTTTCGACTGAAGACTTTAGAAATTAGAGGATTATAACACAAACTTGTAGACATCCACACGAGTCTGTAGCAAGGTACACTACGATATCCTAAATGAACAAATATTCCCACAAGCAAATAGAAATCATCTGGGACCATCTGTTTAAACTATCAATACATTGTTGGATGGTTATTTTTCTGGAGCTCAGCATACTCATTGGTAGCATCACTAATTTTCTGTACAATGTCCTTATCAAAATAAAGTTTGAAAAGATCTGCTGGCAATAGTTCACTAAAACACAATGGCAAATGTGCTCCGACAGCTCTCAAATGATTGAAGTCGTAAGTTTTTGGAATATTACAATCAATCTCAGACAAGTCATGTACCTGAAATGTCTTTGTGTTTTTTGTCAATGGTTGGGCCTTTGGATTTAAGGATGTACCCCTGCCACAACCTTGACCCCTTCCATAACTCCTGCCATGACCACAACTCCTTCGTCGACTCCTGTCACTTCCACATCATTGATAAGCTGTCAGAGTGTCTACACAGCTATGTTTATCTTCACTGTTTTCCTCCTGTACACTACACTTACTGCCTTCATCACATGATGTATCATTGCCATCATCCTCAGGTGTCACCTCTGCATGTAATTATTCTGCCTCAGTGTCAGTTAGGTCAAAGCCTGAATCTAAATCCTTGCTTGAAGAATCATTAGTTAGAAACTGACTTTCATCATTCGAGGTATCAAACAAGATTTCATGAACATCAGATGTAGTATAAACAGTTTTACTATGGTCTGTACTGGGGGCCTTTGTGACTTATCTACAAAGTTCAAACATTGCATGTGAGCTTATCATAATTATATGATATAAATATCTTAGATTTAGGAGGAACTTTTTCATCAGATACTTCTTGCTAATCAGGACTTTCATCTGAGTCAAGTAAATCCAGGCATTCATAACTGTAAGATCGTACACTCACACTATCATCTTCCTGAAGCAAACTCAACATGTGGCTTACATCCATGCATCCAAAGATTTGCTTAAAATTTACTTTTCTAATTATACAAATGAAATATATTTCTGGCCAATAATTAGAGTTTTTTCTACAAGAGGCAAAATGTTCCAGCTCCTCTTAGTCTAGCAAATGTAAGTTTTGAGAAAAAAATTGATATCAAGAGTTTGCACAATTTTGCATGGAGTGGGAAACCAAGAGTTAAAGAAATGCCATATTAATCATTGGTTTAGTGATAAGGAGAAATCAACGAGACATTGTTAGTAACCTTCAAGAGAATTCTCCTATTATTGATGAAGTACCTTTAGAAGATCCAACTGGTGATGAGACTATCCAAACTCAAACTAATAATGTTCCTATTGTAATTAATTGTAATGTCAAAGACAACATCACTAGAAGTGGAAGAATATCTCAACCACCAGTATGATATAATCTGTATTGGACTTAAGAACCTAATATGTATTGACCTCCCAGAAGAAGAGATGTAGTGGTATGACTACTTATCATTAATACATAATTATTATTAATTGTCTTGTGCTTGTATGTAACTTATATATCTGAGTTGTTTACTCTATCATGTTTCTACTATTATTACTAAGAGATCTTTGTCAATCAACTAAACATATAGTAACAAACAATACAATAATACCTCATTAATAGCATCAACAGTAGCGCCAGACTGGATTAAAAGATCAGCTGTTTCAGTACGTCCTTGTAAAGCAGCACATATCAAAGGTGTATTATTGCTCTAAATAATCATAATAATATAAGACATAAGATATAAATATAGTAGTACATAACAACATGTGACATACATTAAAAAGACATCATTACTCACTACAGTTGCTACAACAGTTAATATAGTATATAACTTTATACTCAACTATGTACCATATTAACCTGATACTGGAATATTAAAACAAAGTATCAAAGTACTAAACAATGTATAGGTATTATGTAATGTAAACAGTGACATAGAGGACAAAGCAGCAGAATAACTCTATGTACATATAATAGATGAGGATCAATCTATAACTAATATTAATGATAAGTTGTTATTAATAGCAAAATGACATTGTAAACAATGTAATTAATTGTACCTTCAGTTAAATCTATATAAATTAAATTATTAAATAATATATTCAAAGATTAAAAACAGATCAAGAGCAAAGAACAATTGTGACAATTCTTAGTTTGATCAAATAACATTGTCATAACATATTTAATTTCAGATGTTGTTATCCTTAGGTATAGCTGTACTTGTTATAGTACATGTACATGTACTCTAGTACATAACTACAATGATGAAGTTTTCTTCTCTGACTTCATATCTAATGTCTTCATTAAGCATCTCCATCTGACCTTAAGTTGGCCACAAGCATTTTCAATTACTATACAGGCTCCACTACTATGATAATTGTAATGTTGTAAGGTAGGGAGAGTCATCTAAGAGGACAATTAGGAGATTTTTGTCACAAAATTTCTTCATTATGTTTAGAAACAACAGTCCCTCCATTCCTTTCTTGTAGATAGACGAGGTTGTGAAAACTAGTGCATCATGAACACTACCAGGCCAGTTTGAGTAGATATCAATAAAAAGATACTTGAGACTCCATCTTTCATTAATTACTATTATATTATAATTAACCACTCCTACTTTCACACCTCAAGTTTAATAAAGTTGGCCCTTGTTATATCATGTAAGTGTAATCACTGACTTTGTGAGTGCTACATTTCCACAGACACAAGTATCAGAATTAACGTAGGCTATGCTAGTGTAAACAACTCATGATGTTGTTTGAAGAAGAGGAGACACTATCAAATTATTTGCCATAACCCACCTAGTAAAATAGATTCTATTCAAGAAAGTGAGTTCCTAGGACAGATACAAGTTGTCAAAGGAGATGAGAAGTCATGGAATATTACTCTCCAGTTGATTGGTCAGTCCTATCAATTCAACCTTGATATACAGGAGCAGATGTAACAGCAATTACAGAAGATAATTATCTAAGTTAAGAAAGAATCAAATTACAACCCTCAGATCGAGTACTGAGATGTACTAGCTTATTGACATTCTGACTCCATTTACATTGACATCACCTTCAATAATACCACTCCATTTGTTTTCTAAAGTCAAAGAAGAAATCATTCTAATGAAAGAACAGGAGTACTCTGTATAGTTGATGAACCAAGACAAATGGTGTTCAGGAATGGTTGTCATATCAAAACCTATTGATAAAATATGCTTATATGTTGATCATACTAAATTGAATGAACAAAAAATTAGAGAGAGGCCTATCCTGCCTTCAATGGAACAGTTGTTGACGTAAATAGAAATTGTATTTTCCAAATTGGATGCTAATTCAGGGTTCTGGCAAATTAGACTAGCCAAAGAATCATCATTTTGAACCAATTCAATACCCAATTTGGAAGAATTTGCTTTAATATGTAGAAAAAGAGCACTTAAATCTCAGATTGTTTACATAATGTAATGTGTTTGTATGGTATCTGTACACATGAATATTCAGTGTATGAGCACATGTATGATTTGCTAGAACATTCTATCACGTGGTGTATCTAGAATATTCTTTTTCATTGTTGTTATGTTTGGATATAAGGGATTGTGCCCTCGCAACTATTGTTCTGTCCATCGACCCATGTTTGCTCTACCTTATCGGTGATCCAAAGGACCCTGTAGCTGTTTGGGAATTGCTCACTGGCCAGTTTCAAAAGACGACATGGGTGAACAAACTAGCATTACGTCGAAGGCTACATTCGTAACGCTTAAAGGTAAGTGAGAATATTCAAGACCACATTAAGGCTATTACTGAGATTTTCAACGAATTAGCTGTAATAGGAGACAACATTGAAGATGAGGACAAAGTCGTTTATCTGCTAGCTAGTCTTCCAGAATCGTATGATATGTTGGTCACAGCACTAGAAGCTAATACTGATGTACCAGACATGAAAACTGTCACTGAACGTTTGCTACATGGAGAATGAAAAATAAAGGATTGAAATGCCTCAAGTGCAACTCTTGAAGGAATAAAAGAAGAAGCCATGATGGTAAAGTAGAAGATACGAGGACCCAGATGCCATTTTTGTAAGAAAGTTGGACATATGCAATGGAACTGTCATAAGCGAGAAAGAAAGTTTGAAGGTTGGAATCAGCACATGAGGAGTAAACCTTGAGTTAACTGTGCAGAGTCTAGAAGTGGAAATCATGATTCTGATTGCGATGAATTCGGTTTAGTGGTTCAACATGTTTTATCAGCTGGAGTTGAGATGTCACCTAGAAGTAACTGGATCATGGACTCAGGAGCTACTTGTCATATATGCAATGATCGTAACTCATTTGTTGAACTGCGTAATCTGAAGAAGACTCTTGATGTCACTCTTGGAGATGCTCATACGTTGAAAGCCATCGGGCATGGAACAGTGATCTTGATGATGAAAACTGGTTGCTTAACAAGGAAGTGTAAGCTCCATGATGTATTGTTTGTTCCCAATCTTACCTGCAATTTACTAAGTGTGTCCAAAGCTGTAGACAAGGGAATCTCAGTTACCTTTAATGAGCGTGGGTGTGTCATTAAGGATGCTAAACACAGATTGATCACTGTTGTATACAAAGTTGGAAGTATCTACCATGTTATGTATGCTAAACTGAAGGATCATGTTTACGCTGTTACTGAGCCAAAACTGCCACAAAACAATGAGCAGTTGTCAAGAGAACACCTGTGGCATCGTCGATATGCCTTGGAGTGAAAAACCTTCAAAAACTAGCAAGTGAAAAACTTGTAGAGGAGTATGACTATTGTGCTTCGAAGCAGATCACGTTCTGTGAACCTTGCCGGAAAGGCAAACACAAAAAAGTCAATTTCCACCTTATAGTAAGAGGACAACAGCTGAACTCTGGAATTGGTCCATAGTGACGTCTGTGGAAAACTGGAGTCAAAATCCCTGAGTGGTGCTGAGTACTTTGTTTATTCATTGATGATAAGACAAGGTTTGTCTGTGTATATGTGATTAAACATAAAAGTGATGTATTCAAAAAGTTTTGTGAGTGGAAGACAGAAGTGGAGAAATCGCTAGGACACTGTGTAAAGACTCTTCATACTGATAATGGGGGCGAGTATACCTCAACTGAATTTTAAGCACCTCTCAGAAACAAAGGAATAAAGCATGAGTTTACCATTCCCAAGTGTCCTGAGCAAAATGGAGTAGCTGAGAGGTTAAACAAGGACATTGATTGAGATGGTTCGTGCTATGTTAGCTGATTCAGGACTAGTTAACTCTTTTTAGGCTGAAATGCTTGCAACTGCTGTGTATTTACAGAATCAATGCCCAACAAAAGCTATCGAAGGGAAGACTCCATACGAAGCAATCAGTGGTGAGAAACCAAAAGTAGGACATTTGAGAGTTTTTGAATGTACTGTGTATTCACATTTTCCAAAAGACGAAAGAAATAAGTTGGATGACAAAGCACGAAAGTGTATCTTCCTAGGGTATTCTACCAACCGAAAAGAATATCGTCTATACGATCCAAACAGTTTAAAAATTGTCCATAGTCGTGATGTGAAATTCAACGAATTTGTAAGCGGAGTTGAGAAGGAGACTGCAACTGAAATGACAAGAGATTCACGAGTGATAATTGACTGTTCCAGGGATGATGTTGATTCCTCGAAAGAAGAAACTGAAGAACAGGAGAGGGATAATAAAGAAAGCACTGTGACAGAAGAGAGAACAGAGCCGACAGTCAGATGATATAATTGTGAAATGAGTCACCCTGATTACTATGGCATATGGGTCAACTCTGTTAATACCATCACTGAACCACTCACTGTGAAAGAGGCACTAAGTTCTTCTGAGAAGGAGAATTGGAAAGGAGCAATGCAGGCTGAGTTTGAATCTCTTCACTCAAACAAGGTTTGGGATCTAGTGCCTCCGCTGAAAGATCGACAGGTCATCAACAGCAAGTGGGTTTTCAAATGTAAGTTAGGTGAAAATGGACTAGTTGAACACTACAAGGCAAGACTGGTTGCACAGGGATACTCACAGAGACCAGGACTAGATTATGAGGAAACCTTCTCTCCTGTGGTTCATTTTGAGTCTGTTCACTCAGTTATAGCTCTTGCCATTCATGGAAAGATGAAACTGTATCAAATGAATGTAAAGACTGCATTCCTAAATGGAGAATTAACTGAAGAAGTGTTCATGAAACAACTCGAAGGTTTTGTGGAAGAGGGTAAGGAAAACTTAGTCTGTTGACTGAAATGAAGCATCTATTGGCTAAAGCAGTCACCATGCTGCTGGAATACTGCCCTTGATGATCATCTAAGAATGATGAAGTTCGTACAAACAAAAGGTGATCCATGTTTATATGTGTCTACTGATGAAGAACCTGTCATTATTGCAGTTTACGTAGATGATATTTTAGTAGCTGGAAGGACTGATAAGAGAATTGCTGAAGTGAAGACTGCCATTGCTAATTGATTTGACATTAAGGATATGGGTAAATTGTACTATTTCTTAGGAGTTAAAGTTGTCCAAGACATTGAGGCAGGTACTATATGGATGGGACGACCAACATATACAGAGAATCTTGTTTCACATTTTAGTATGCAAAATGTCAAGACCTGTAAGACACCAGTTAACCCTAGTCTGAAACTGACTAAAGCAAAGGATGACTCGACATACATTGATGGAGAATTGTGTCAGTCTGCAGTTGGAAAGCTAATCTACCCTTCCACAAGAATGAGGCCAGACATCGCCTTTGCTGTGAGCAACGTTGCCAAGTTTACAGCGAAACCTACTGAACAGCAGTGGAGAGCAATGAAGCATATCATACGGTATCTAGCTGGTACCACCAACTTCGGATTACTGTTCACCAGGAATGAATCAACTGAATGTACAGGATACTCGGATGCTGACTGGGCAGGAGATATTGATGATAGAAAGTCCACATCAGGCTACCTATACCTATTGTCAGGAGCACCTGTTAGCTGGAGAAGTAAGAAGTAATCATGTATAGCGTTGTCAACTGCCGAAGCTGAATATGTCCTTAACATCTGTAGCTCAAGAGGTCATTTGCCTGGTTTGTCTTCTTGTTGAATTACAGAAGGAGTCAATTACACCAGCTATCATACATGAAGACAACCAATCAGATATATGTATGACTAAAAACCCAACATTTCATGGTCGAAGCAAACATGTTGCCATAAAATACCATTTCACAAGAGATGAAGTCAAGAAGGGAAAAATCAATGTCCAATACTGTAAGACTGAAGACATGATTGCTGATATGCTAACGAAAGGACTGTATGCTGAGCAATTCATGAAACTAAGAAAATGGCCAGAGTAAAGGAATTACACCAACAATCAGACATAAAGTGAGAAGGAGTGTAGAAAAAGAGTACTTAAAGCTCAGATTGTTTACATAATGTAATGTGTTTTGTATGGTATCTGTGTATATGAATATTCAGTGTATGAGCACATGTATGATTTGCTAGAACATTCTATCACATGGTGTATCTAGAATATTCTTTTTCATTGTTGTTACGTTTGGATCATTGAGTTTTGTTTTCCAAGTCCGTGTTTGTCAATCTTACAAATAAAACTATCATAATAGGCCTCCCTTTGGTATTACTTCAGCCCCAGAATATTACCAAAAGCATATATCTGATATTCTTGTAAGTCTACATGAAGTGATTTGTATGATAGATGACATTCTCATTTATGGCAGTTCACAAGAGGAGTATGATTAATGTTTGTCTATAGTTCTTCAAATCTTAGAAAGAGAAGGGGTAACACTCAATGTAGAGAAATGTCAATTCTTCACAATTGAAGTTACATTTTTAGGACAACTTTTACAAGCCACAGGTATTCAACCTGATCATGACAAGATCCAGACTATTCTCAACTTACCAGAACCTCAACGTAAGGAGATTTCTAGGAATGGTAAATCAGCTCAGTAAGTACAGCTCAGTAAATGTCTCACCTCTATCTCTACATGCCTGATCAACCAATTATTGTATCAGCAGATGTATCATCTTAATGGATAGGTGCTATTATAAGACAAAGACAACCAGATGGTAAAGTCAGGCCTGTCACCTATGTGTCAAGATCACTTACAAATACAGAACAGCAGTATGAACAGATTGAGAAGAAATTGAGAATGAAGCTAATGAGATTCAAATACACCATTTCTCATGTATCAGGGAAAGAATTAGTTACTGCATATGCATATTGTCTCAGCAGGACGTTGAATCAGCAAGATAATGTTCTTTACCAAAAAGTAATTAAATTTGTTAATATTGTCATTGATAGTCTTCAGCCTCAAATGGATACCTCAAAGAGATAAAAGTCACTAAACACTAATCAAGTACTGTTTGAGTCAGTTAAACCATATTATCCTTTTACAATAGAACTAACAGTAAATAATGGACTACTACTTAGAAGAGCAAGATTCATATACCACCTACACTACAATCACAGATAATGAAGAGACTTCATAGTGCCTTCAAAGGATCACTTAAACCAGACAATGAGCTAAAACTTCAGTATGGTGACCTAGTACAAGTCATCAAATTACTGAAATTATCAATCTTTGTTCTGAATGTTCGAAACTAGATATTGATGTCCTGAGCCATTATACCATCTGAACATTCACAGTTCCCATGGCAACACATTGCAAGTGATTTATTTGAGTGGAAAAATTCAATGTATATATTAGTTATCAACTATTTCTCACAATATATTGAAATATCAAAATCTCATGAACCACGGCAGAAGCCAAAAAACCATCTATACCATACTATGAACAAATCAACTTAAAAGAGAAGGAATTAAGAGAGAAGCAAAAACAGAATTACAACCATTGTTATAGAGTAAAGGAGAAAGAACCTCTGAGGTCTGGAGAAAATGTGTGGACACCAGATTATAACACTAATGGGACAGTCATTCTTAGTTTCCCAATTACATTTTTACCTCCCGAACTATCTCTACTTCAGCAATAATAACTTGATCGTGGTTCATGATAAAATCTAAAAAATTTTTCACATATTACACAGTGTTACATCATCATGTTGTAAATGTTACATCATTATACCATATATCCTTAATAAGAAAAAATTGTTTTATCTTCTGTTTAATTAGGTGAATATATAATCACTTTAATTTGAAGCAAACATATACTAGAGTAGAGGTTTTAGTGCATCAAAGTCTTGTTACTGAATGAAATAACAGCTAGAAATATAGTTTCAAACACTTCAGTAATGTATTCGTGAGAAATGAAGGTGATTATAATATACCAAAACATGCGGGCTTTACCAGTTTTTTTCTCTTTCCGTGTCCTTTTTACATTGTGCTTCCTTTAGGTCTGCCAGTAGGCTTAGGAATAGATTTACTGGTAAGCCACCTCCTCCTGTCTTCCATGAAACTTTCTTGATGAAATTTATGAAAACAGTTTCGAGTAAAAAAGCATAATGGAGCTTCACACTTGCTATACTGACATGTTGTTTGCTTCTTTACACCACAAGTGACTTTACAATACACACAGTCCTTACCTTTATACAATCTCACTGGTGTATGTTCAACAGCAGGATCACATCTCACAGCAACTGATTGATGAAGCGACACTTTAATATCACCAAGGTTTTACGAAAATTGAAATGACTTAGTTTTCCTCTTGGATGAACCTCTTTGTACATAATGTACGAGTTCACAATAGCAATCTTAACAAAGTGTAAGTACGTCTTCCAGTATTCACGTGTTTGGTGAAGAATGTTGTAATATTTGATAAGTTCATCAAACAGATCAACATCATTCATTAAACAATTATAACTATAGACTATTGCAGGAATTGGTACATCTTTCTTCTCATTTACTCCAGCATTATTTTTTACATTTCTAAGCACTGTACCTTCAGAATGACTGGGATGTTCATTAGACATAACAGATACACACTTAGTATCATTCCACACTACATACACCAATGTTCCATCACATACATATACACCATCACCTTGACTCATAGACTTATGTGCCAGTTTCTTCTTCAGGTTTGAGATTTCAGTAGGAACTTTAAAACAACTATAGTCAAGGGTACCTGTGACATGAACACCAAGCCCATATAAGTCGGTAACTAGTACACAGCTGGTATTAAATTTATCTATATAAACAGAATACCCTTGTGATAAATATTTCTACAGCAAACTCATTACGACATCATATCCTAGGCCATTTCAGCTCCTGACCTCTCCATAGTTTCCTCTGTATACAGAAAAGGATGATGTATACCCATCGTGTGCATCACATAAGCACCACAACTTGAAACCCCACTTGACAGGTTTGTTATATATATATATTGATAAATGAAAACCATGCCTTGGACTGCACCATTCGCTCATCTATGCTGATCTCACAATGCGGTTGGTAAAGCTCTTTGCAGCACTTTTGAAGATGGTTGTTCAGTGGTCATACTTTACAAAGTTTGTCCCCTTCTTCCTTTAACTTTTTCTCCGTGTCTTCATTTACTACATCAAACAATAATAGATAGACTTCAAGTTCAAATCTGTTTCGACTGAAGACTTTAGAAATTAGAGGATTATAACACAAACTTGCATCCACATGAGTCTGTAGCAAGGTATCCTACGATATCCTAAATGAACAAACATTCCCACAAGCAAATAGAAATCATCTGGGACCATCTGTTTAAACTATCAATACCATATTTCCTCGTAGAAATGCCTATCCCAAATAAACGCCTTACCCCGTTTAAATGCCTAGGAAGCATGGCTGAAATAGCGTAATAAACGCCCAGTCTCGAATAAACACCTGGGTGTGGTCAATACGCCACGTGGTTTCTCGTGTTATAATTATGGCGGCATCTAAATAAAGTCACTGAAGCTTTGACATCAGCTTTAAACTTCGTGCTGTACAAGTTGCTGAAGAAACTTCAAAGTCTAATGCTTCGCACTTTATTTTTCCTCCATGCTTTAAAAAAGTGCCATGAAACATTTGAGATGGAACGTGGCATGTGTCCTACGATTTTGCTGTCTCTCGTTAACGATATGTCGTATCTATCATACAAGTTGCCTTCTTCTATCTCAGCTGGTAGATCTCTCTAATAAATGGAGTCCATATAGACTTGTAGATATGGTGGCCAGTAACAACGCTATTTTCTTGACTGTCTCCATATCAGTAGTTGGGCCAACACATCATACACATGCTTACTTTATAAGTTACTGATAAACGCCCATCACCGAATAAACGCCTACCTTAATTAAAATCCTACTTTTATAGTCAAGATAGAAAAATAAACACCTAGGCGTTTACATGAGGAAATACAGTACATTGTTGGATGGTTATTTTTCTGGAGCTAAGCATACTCATTGGTAGCATCACTAATTTTCTGAATGATGTCCATATCAAAATAAAGTTTGAAAAGATCAGCTGGCAATAGTTCACTAAAACCCAATGGCAAATGTGCTCCAACAGCTCTCAAAGGATTGAAGTCATGAGTTTTGGAATATTACAATAAATCTCAGACAAGTCATGTACTTGAAATGTCTTTGTTTTTTTGTCAATGGTTGGGCCTTTGGATTTAAGGATGTACCCCTGTCACAACCTCCACCCCTTCCATAACTCCTGCCAAGATCATGACTCCTTCCTTGACTCCTGTCACTTCCACATCATTGATAAGCTGTCAGAGTGTCTACACAGCTATGTTTATCTTCACTGTTTTCCTCCTGTTCACTGTACTCACCACCTTCATTCCATGATGTATCATTGCCATCATCCTCAGGTGTCACCTCTGCATGTAATTGTTCTGCCTCAGTGTCAGTTAGGTAAGAGTCTGAATCTAATTTACTGCTTGAAGAATCATTAGTTAGAAACTGACTTTCATCATTCGAGGTATCAAACAAGAGTTCATGAACATCAGATGTAGTATAAACAGTTTTACTATGGTCTGTACTGGGGGCCTTTGTGACTTATCTACAAAGTTCAAACATTACGTGTGAGCTTATCATAATTATATGATATAAATACCTTAAATTTAGGAGGAACTTCTTCATCAGATACTCTTTGCTTATCAGGACTTTCATTTGAGTCAAGTAAATCCAGGCATTCAGAACTGTAAGATCGTACAATCGCACTATCATCTTCTTGAAGCAAACTCAACATGTGGCTTACATCCATGCTTCCAAAGATTTGCTTAAAATTTACTTTTCTAATTATACAAATGAAATATATTTCTGGCCAATAATTAGAGTTTTTTTCTACAAGATGCAAATTGTTCCAGCACTTCTAGCAAATGTAATTTTTGAGAAAAAATTGATATCAAGGGTTTACACAATTTTGCATGGAACGGGAAACCAAGAGTTAAAACAAATGCCATATCAATCATCTAATATCATGATACCAACTGGTTTAATGATAAAGAGAAATCAACAAGACAGTGTTAGTAATCCTCAAGAGAGTTCTCCTATTATTGATGAAGTACCTTTAGAAGATCCAACTGGTGATTAGACTATTCAAACTCAAACTAATAATGTTCCTATTGTAATTAATTGTAATGTCAAAGACAACATCACTAGAAGTGGAAGAATATCTCAACCACCAGTATGATATAATCTGTATTGGACTTAAGAACCTAATATGTATTGACCTCCCAGAAGAAGAGATGTAGTGGTATGACTACTTATAATTAATACATAATTATTATTCATTGTCTTGTCCTTGTATGTAACTTATATATCTGAGTTGTTTACTCTATCATGTTTCTACTATTATTACTAAGAGATCTTTGTCAATCAACTAAACATATAGTAACAAACAATACAATAATACCTCATTAATAGCATCAACAGTAGCGCCAGACTGGATTAAAAGATCAGCTGTTTCAGTATGTCCTTGTATAGCAGCAAAGATCAAAGGTGTAGAATCGTTCTAAATAATCATAATAATATAAGACATAAGATATAAATATAGTGGTACATAACAACATGTGACATACAGTAAAAGACATCATTACTCACTACAGTTGCTACAACAGTTAATATAATATCGTATATGTGGTATATTTTGTGGGTATAAATTTTCACATTTTTACCCAAAATTCATATTCTTGAAAAAACTTTTCGCAAATTAAGATAGATCTATTTTGTGGTGAGGCATATTCAACAAATTATTAATAGGTGTGACTTCCCAATCATTAATGGGCGTGGTGTAATAGTTACGATTACCTACAGTACAAACGTGTTCTCGAGTCATTATCAACAATGTCTACCTCATTCTCTGTGGACTCTGCAATACATAGCCACCACATTTATAAAGAAATTTGGACACCATTCCTAGGAGAAATCCTTTCATGCAAAGAATAACAAGGTAATGTACATGATCTGTACACTACCATTGTCAAGCAATCTTGTGACAACATAACACTTGGCACGCCTATTTTTCTAAGAAATATAAATGTTAGTGGCTTTTTAATTTCGCGGAATTTGCTCAAATAACAAAATTCACAAAATTAAATCCCCATGAAATATACCATGTATACGGTATTATGTAGTATATGACTTTATACTCAACTATGTACCATATTAACCTGATACTGGAATATTAATGTATAGGTATTATGTAATGTAAATAGTGACATAGAGGACAAAGCAGCAGAATAACTCTATGTACATATAATGGATGAGGATCCATCTATAACTTATTAATGATAAGTTGTTATTAATAGCAAAATGTCATTGTAAACAATGTAATTAAATGTACCTCAAGTTAAATCTATAACAATTGGTATTAAAATAAAAATAGTAACTAGCAGATTACTTGGAACTAAAGATATTATAGATCATTGCTATATATGATAATGATGACACATTCATACAATAAAAACGATAAGAGGACAAGGAGCTTACTACTCTTATTGTACATAGTTGATGACAAATATTTTATCAAATAAAACAAGTAACACTTTGATATTGATATATGGAGTATGAAATGAACTAAATTATTAAAGAATATATTCAAAGATTGAAAACAGGTCAAGAGCAAAGAACAACTTGTGACAACTCCATAGGCGGAGGAAGCTCAAAAAAGTTGGGGGGGCTGAACATATTTGTACACAGTTTTACATGCAAAAGTATACATTTTAAAAATGAGAATTAAAATGCAACAAAATATTTTCTTCGTTCATCATTTTTTTGAACAAACTCCTTAGCAAGTTCTTGCAGGTCTACTAGTAATAAATGTTAGAATGCAAAATGAGTTACTCTATGTAAAAGTTGGGGGGGCTCTGCCCCCTTTATAAAAGTTGGGGGGGCATCAGCCCCCTTCGCCCCCACCCTCAGCCGCCTATGAACTCTTAGTTTGATCAAATAACATTGTCATAACATATTTAATCTCAGATGTTGTTATCCTTAGGTATAGCTGTACTTGTTATACTACATGTACATGTACTCTGGTACATAACTACAATGATGTAGACTATACTACTGACTGTTTCCTAAGTACATGTACTTGTACATCATTACTAATACTATATACTTATTAATGAAATGAAGACAGAAAAAGTATTTTCTAATTTAGACTGGAGTAGTCAAGAGATAACACTAACCATCTATCCATATATATCATGTATCTATCTACATTCATTCAGATATTCAAACATCCATTTATACATCCATTTATCAATCTATCCTTCAATAGATCAACATATTAATTAACATGTATATATTTCACAATATAATCATATCATTCACTTCTGTAAACCATATTCCATCTAATAACACAATAACTACCACTGCATGATATAAAGAGGTATCACTAATTGCTATGACTGGCCATTTTATGTTGGATATGACTTAATACTCCACCATTTATCCTGGTATTGGAGTACTATGACAAATTATCTAAACTGTAGCTTGACTAGTATATTTGAATGTAACCATGTTATCATATGTAACCTTTGTGACCACAGAAGTTTGATAGACAGTATAGACAGAAAAGTATGAGTTATGTTTTAGCTCATAAACAATGATAACAGTGACAACATAGTTCAGAGATGGACATGAAAATAATCTAGTTCATTGAGGAAACAGAGTAAGTCTATACACATTATGGGTCCATCAAAAGCTTTACAAGCAAAACATTTTAGTAGGAGTAGTATTAAAAATGGATAAACAATGTCAACACTTTATCACATCAGGTTAGTATATCAGGACATCTTTAGGGGAATGGGGGCAGACATTGGATCATCTACTCAATATCCATCTACTATGTATCTACACTTACTTTAAAAAATCTACCTAGTATCTACTTGTATTAATACCATCTACTTTCATGTATTTACATTTACTTTCATGCAGTAATATCATTTACTTTCATGTATTTGTTGATAAAAAAACAAAAACTGCATTTAGTCTGAAACTGAAAGAAGAGTGAAAATTACTGTAAAAAGTAGCTGTTCTATTCGAGAACTTTGTAAACAAGTTCGCCACTGGCTTAAAACTATTCCTGCTTTGGAAAATAGCCGCTCGACAGAAGCAGAACTACAGGGTACTGAGTGTAATTGTAATGCTAAATTATATAAAGGGCTATCTTTCCTTTCCATCCAAAACTTCAAAGGTTCAATGTCCAACGTAGGATCAGCGAAGTATGCCTCCATTTCTGCATCCACCTCATTTGTGAAACCAGTTCGTCTTAGGCTCGTTGTACTGAAATCCAAGAGCCTCTTGGACTTTGCTACACAATCTTTATTACTGCTAGGTCGAGATGGAAAGGAGAAAAAGTGGCAGTAGTCAACAGATATGGTAGCAGCCATTTTACTTGACACTAAGGAGGTGTGGTTAATAAATACACACTCAAAATTTTGTGTACTGTTTTTGACAGTCGTGTATGTACATCTATCTACATTTTAGACAATTTTTCGTGTATATACTCGTGTATCGTGTATACACGTGCAATGTCTGAATGGGGGCATTTGTCAAAACTCCACCCATTGACAAATTTCATATTACAATTTTATGTAAATATAAACTAATCAGTATATATATGAGGCTATATATTACACATAAACAAAAACAAAAACAAAGTCAAACGTCAAATCATCAGGTACATGTATGTAGTAGAAGGTAGGTTGCCCACCCTAACATTTTCAAAGTTGAATGGTGCTTCTCCTTGAAATATTATCTAAATGAAACCTTGTAAATGTATGATTTGTCATCAGTGGTCACTAACATTGTGTTAAAGTATGTAAAGTATGTGACTTCTGACTATATGTTTTATACTCAAGCATTTAGCTATACAAGTTTAATGTCTATATGCATACATGTCAGTACTATATTGATCTGTTATACAGTATATATGTTGTTATCACTATATTATGACCAATTTGAGTTTAGTGGGATTTTTGTAGAATTTCAATAATGAAGAATGTCATGAACCTATGTTGGGTGTGGCCTCATAGTAACATTTAAACATCTCTTCATTATTTGCTGTTAGTTCCTTCTTAGTATTTCATGATTTTGATACAAAAGTAATTTTCTCCAGTTTCTAAATATTGTCCCACAGCTAGTGAACACTTGTGTAAGTGTTTATTAATTATATACAAAGTATGTGTGATGTTACATCATTGTGGTATGACAAGAACACCATTTAATTTATATGAGATTTCTAGCTCACTACTTTCCTGACAGTTAGTGCTCTATTATCATATCATAATTAAGCAGAGGGTTACAAAACATATTGAATGGTACAAAACATTTTCTCTACCTTACTCCTAGCCTGAGATTATAAATCTAAGTCAGGTATCAAATTCAAATTAAACAGATTATAACTCAGGGTTTCTTTCAAGGGGGAGGGGGGCATTTGCCCCCCTTGGAATGATGAGAATTTTGTTTTACATGTGAATCAATTCAAGTGTTTATAAATGTTTTAATGGCATAAATTGTCAATAAATGATAACAATAGATAAATACATTCTATACAACGATTCTTTTAGGTTCTCTAGTCCAATGTTTAGCTATTATGCAAGTAAGCTATAGTTTTTAATACCAGTCAAGATGTGACCTAACTATCAACGTACTATGTAGGTACCAATAATGTGTTTGTACAGATCATTGACACTTACATAGTACATTGACAGTTAGGTCATAACCTGTATTACTACTGTATGCATACCAAAGTACAAATTAATTTCTCCAAAACAGGAAATTTCATAATATTGCTCAGCAACATAGGATACAAAGTCAATAATCATAATATATACCTGGCAGATGTACATTATGTTTGTGTCATTGCTCAAGAACATAGGATACAAGTATAATTTATACCAGGCAGATCTAAACTATGTTTGTGTGAAACAAGTCCCAGATTCCACCATAATACGTCAAATCAAATGTAAAAAGTCTAAATTTTCCAGGGGGTGGGTGGGGGGGCATGCCGCCGGACCTCCGAATTTGTCATGTGTAAAGCATGCTGATATTACTTCACCCCTCCCCTCCTCCCAGTCTCCCATTATATCACATTTTGCACCCCCCTAGGCCAAAAACCTGAAAGAAACCCTGTAACTATCTCGTATTTATGCAAGAAAAGGAATCTACTGACTTAAATCCAATATCTTGATAGTAATGACATGATATGTAACTCATAGTTATAATGACAGATCAATGAATAAAAAACACTAGATCCTTTAAGTTCTCACATTAAGGAAATCAACATCTGATACAAGACTTTCTGATCAGTTTTAGGTTTGATATTCAGTATTTTCTACTAATATATTTTAATGACCTTTACATATTGTCTGTCTAATGTAGTGATCTAAATAGACAGTATCCACAATATGAGAGAAGTGTTAGTATTAACTAAAGTCAAGTATACATATTATTACATAATGTTACATAATACAATAAGTATATTCAAACAGTAATTATTATTATCTAACACTTACAATATCAGTTGAGTTTGGATTAGCACGTCCTTTAATTAACTCAGAGACCACATTAGAATATCCATTAATAGCTGCTATATGTAAAGGAGTCCATTGGAACTAAATTAATAGTAGAAGATAATGTTATTTAATTACTGCTATATTTCACACATGACAATAATCCATTAACCATATAGCTAGTATGATATCATAACTGACACTATAAAGTCATATTATGATAGTACATTACTTCATATATAACATTAACTGAACTGTATCTGAGACAATGTGAGTTTATAGAGATGATATTAGAGTCAACACAAGTACTCAGTTCACTTGTAACCAACAATTGACTGGTTTAATTATCTTTACACAATGTTAATTAACTGGAGCTAGTATGTCTATACTTCAGTATATGATTATATCTTATTGTCTATATAGTATACTACAAATAGTATAAACTGTTTCAATTATAGAGTTATTATGATGAGATATAGTAAGTATATGTTGATGTAGTTTGATATTAATAACATATTCCATCAATATACTAGTATAACCTCTGTATAACATACTATTTGTATGATATATCTACTGAGAGTTTGATAGTAACTCTGTTAGGATTGTGTTGATGAGCTATTAATATTGGTTCATTAAATGTATACTGTCTTCACATGATACATGTATGTGTGTGTCACTACTATATATTATATGATATGATGACATTTATTAACTTACATTGTTAGGATTATGATAATTTGGATTTCCCCCTTTTTTCATAACATCTTTTACAAGATTGATATCACCACTAACTACTGCATACCACAACTCTTTATCCTATTATAAAAATAGTGTTCATATATCTCATGTATTGTAGTATATAGTGAGTATACAAATCAACTCTTACAATTATAACACTACTAGGTAGACATTATATCTACATAATAATACTGATATGTAAATAGTATTACATGATATGATATAATGATAGAAAGGTTATAGACTTACTAGTTTGTCTTGTTGTGATGACATCTTTAAGTCTGTACTGTTCTAAGGACCTGTAGATAAACAAGTAATAATTATAGTAATTAGGTGGGTGTGTACTGACTATATAAACTATTACTATATGTTAGTACATCACTAGTCTTGTCTCATTCTATGAGGAAGATTCCTTTGTTTGTTTCAAATATTTTTAACTTGTTACAAAGTAAAAGCAATATCTTTTGCAATATTATCAAGAAAACATTTAGGGTTTAGGGTTTGAGATTTACATTCTCAAATAGTTACACTCTCTGGTAAACCCTACAAAACAGTATCGATACAGATTTAGATTATATTAGTACAGCTGAAACTAAAGGTTTGCCATACCAGACCTACTTTTCATTTGAGTCTATCTCTAGGGACAAGAGTAGGGTTGGACCTGGTTCATGAGACTACCAAGCTCTATATTATATCTTAATACAAAGTATGTTCAATTCAACAACACTACTACTATATTTAGTATAGGTAAGAAATGTAACATATAACGTATGAGTATTTAAACAGTAACTTGAGGTACTGGACCCAGTACATATAGTAACATGTAACGTTTCAGTAAATACAGTTTATCAGGTACACTGACATATTAATAATACTTACCACGTTTTGTTGAGTAAGGAAAACTATACTGTAATGAATGATGTCCTGATCTTGAAGACTACTGTATATCCTAGCCTTGAGAAACTGGTTGTCAGTGCGTTATTCTTTATCACTAAGAGATACGCCCAGTACTTAAAATACAAGGAATTCTAATTAACCTTGAGCAGCCCCACCCTTATCTAGTGTGGAAGTATGTTTGCATTTGTATACTTTCTTCTTAATCATTAAGAGATACGACCATTACTTGAATGCCAGGAATTGTAATTAATCTGGAGTAGCCACACCCTTACTTTCCATTCAGAAAGTTTGGGAAATGACGTATTAAGTGTGTATTGAGTGGACAGGAGTAAGTCCATATTGTTGTATAACCTCACAATCAATGTATGAATATCATCTCATAAATAGACATGATAAGTCTGTAATTACCTCTTTTTCCTAAACAGAAAATTAGTTTTTATTTGACCAACAACATCACAATGAATTGCCAATAATTGACATGTAATTTTCATCATGTTTACAACTCTACATTGACATAAAATAATGAGCAGTAAGGCAGCCTTCATTGCTATTAATATTGATTCAAGAGCAGAGTTCTCAGCATATGCTCAAAACAGTCTAGAGAGTTCCTTAACAAAGGCCTTTACTAGCCCTTCTGAGGGGACCTTGAATAGAATAGGTTTCTTGTCCACTGAACACCTTCAGCATAGCAGGACTCAATTGTCCCAATACACTCATCACTCGAAAGATCTCCCCAAGTGAAAAATGCCTGGGACAAAGGCTAGTAATGCTGGGACCAGCCATTGACACACAACTGAATATATGATAAAAGATCTGATAAAAGATAAGATGGTGTCCCACCAAGAACATCAGGAGAGTATCCACTAGACTCATTACTTCAGACTCTAGTATGTAATAACAAGAAGTTATTACTTTACTGTTAAAAAATGTCTATAAGTCAGTAGTTATTATATGTATAATATGTACTCACTTCATTTATAGTATAAACATGAACAGATCTATCTTTTACAGCACTCTTAATTACATCAAGATCATGATTACAAGCTGCTTTATAATGAGACTACTTCTAAAATAGAGAAAAACATATTAGATTCGAAAAACTGATAGTAGTATATTTACCCAATACATATATTAATACCCAATATAGATGATACATAATCAATACATGTATCCATGTATATAATGTACATGTACTTTACTCATAGTCTACTCCTGTTTTATCTACTAATATTTAACTGATAATAACATGTACTAACATAATACAAGTTTACTTGAACATCATGTAACATCATGTAGACAGTTATATAGTGACAATAATTACATAATAAGACTATAGAGATAATAACGTTATTTATGATATTAATTAGTTTAGTGAGGAATTCTAATTAAGACCATTTAGTATGTTATGAATATTAATAATACTTTGGGTGACATTCAAAGTGTGTCAATGATCTTTCATACAATATGTTAGACTACATATTAACTGACCATTTCTATATATTATTGTTCTATTGTTCTATGTAACTATTAAAGTTATCTAATACTACATGTAGTAATCATTGACTCTACCTCTACACTAATAGACCTAATATCACAGTGTGTTTATTGTCAGGACTAGTTTAATATACCATTACTTGTATCATACACACACATAGTGTCAACCTGTGAACTCAATCATACTAACATTGAAGTATATACTATCATTATATAACAATGTCTGTCTATCTACTATAGTCATAGCTATAGTCTACAGTCACATATACTAGGATCAGTTAATGGTTTATACTATTAACACAACACACATATATACTGCAGTCACCTACCAGTATCATAGATGGTACAACCGTTATCTTTTAGTACTTGCTTTCTTTATCATTAAAAACCACGCCACTAAAATGGTTCATTAGTAATAGTATAGGAATTCATTATCAACTGTTGTATGTCAAAATTAAATTAATCATAAAAAGTCAATTAATTAATTATTACAATATGTATTTATTCTCATAGTTAGTATGTCCAATATCTTCTCAATATCAAGTACTAATGTTAGAGTCATCATATCATTGATGTCTAAGATCGTATACTGTCAATATCTACAAGTAAAAACATTTCCATTATAGATAATAAAGTATATAGTTACTAGTAATATAATACTAGACTAATTTATCATATTAATATAATAGAGAGGAACTGATAATGATATATTAGTGTATTCTATTAATACATTATAATGGACATAAAATAATTATATTAGAGATGTAAAATATGTGTTAATTAGTTTAGAAGACATAACAAGTTCAATGTTATATAAACACTACAAAACATTGATATACATAACAGTACTACTGTAGTAATTAGGAGGACTATTAATGGTTTCTCATATTGGACCTATTGTATATTGATATTGTACTATACTACTTACTAAATCAGTAGTGGGTCTAGTACTTGACTGTCACTGATAATTATCAACACTAAATATAATAGGTTGAAACACAAGTGATGTCCAGTATTGACACATCTTGTCTTGTCTATAATCTTAAAGCCTCTAGTAAAAGTAACCTAGGATATTTGATACATGTGGTTCTTAAGATTCAGGAGAACATCCATATCCTATAATACAAAATATTAGGAGATCCCTAGGACATGTTGAGATGGTCTTTCTCATATCATCCAAGAATACATAGTCTCTAGTGCAAATATCCCAAGATCTGTGGGACATACTGGGATAGTCATTAGGGTACAAGTATATCACTTGATTAAGATTAAAAGAAACAGCTGCAAATATCCCCAAAATCATTAAATATAACTTATGAAAAAAATTTGGCAACTATGACACCACACCCAAGTTAGGTTGATGACATTGTCATTGCTGGAAATCCATTAACACAATCATTCTTCACATGAACATATTATACCAGTACACTATAATACTGTTCATACTTTAAGGATTAGAGAAAACAACTCAGAATGAGTTTATGGAATCAAAAAAAGAATAGCCATTAGCTGGTTGTAGATATTTGAGCTGTTTATATAGAGTAACATGGCCTAAATTCACATTGACAATAAGGGCTGAGAAAAAATTGCATAACCGGTTAAAGATGTGACATTCAAAAAATTTACTCACAAGAGAGAGAAGTAAAATTGAACTGTTGTCAATTAGGGAAGATGGTGAAGGATTTTAGTAATTGGAGTTACTCAAAAGAGTTGCAGTCATCATCAGGGAATGGCAGCAGATAAAATGGACACGTTGAAGATGTAGTGAGCTTTGGACTTGATTAATTGTATATTGTGGTGTCAACCCAAGCCATAGAGCATGTTGTACCTGATTCAGTTTACAGTCTTAATAGTCCTACCTGTAAGTTTGGCAAGTTGTGTTGAGTTAGAATACAGATATGTTAGCTCACTCAATTTACTGCTCATTTAGCAACGAGGTGAAACTGATCATCAGAGATGGGAACTCACGAGATACGTTTGTTATTCAACTCTACATTGGAGAGATAGTGGTCGTACACAGAGCATTGAGGTAACTAGTATTCAGCGAACGGCATAACAAACACCGAAAAAAAGATCGATTCTCCTAATTGTTTTTAATTTGGGCAGACCGGTACCACATAGCAACTCTTAAAAGTTTACTTCAGCCTGCAAGTCCAACAGAACTGACTTTGAAAACACACTACAACATAAAACCTTTGCCTATCGTACAGAGATATAAACTTCATATCTGAGAACGTCGTAAGGGAGACTCAGTAGTTGCATATGTAGCATCACTCTAAGCTTTGGGTGAACACTGGAGAAAGCTTAGATGACATGATTCAAGAGAGACTTGTCTGCAGAGTAAGTAATAACCTAAATCAGAGACATTGACACATTTACTATAAGAAACTGAAGTCACATATAAAAGAGCTTTCAAAATAGCTCAAGGCATGTAGACCACAACCAAAGTTGTGAAAATATCAAAAATCGAAGCTTATATCACGCTACAGTTGTAGGAATATTGGCTAAATCGCAAAGTGTTCAAGACTACGTCAATGGATGTTCGTGCTCATTGGTGGCAGAAATGCACGCAAAGGAAAAAAAACTGATAGTGGCAAAGATTACTCCTCCTCCTGAAACCACTTCTTACAGCAACTGGAATGCAGACATATACCACCTCATACTATATATGGAAAGACCCAGCCTGTAGTAGTGGTCAGAGTTTATCTTAACAAAATAATGTAGTTATAGACATTGTTCATCGATATCCTTCCTATTTTCTAAAAGACAAAGTGGACAAACAGCTCCACTGCCTTCAGAGTCAAGGAATAATACAATCAATTCAATTCTCAGACTGGACAGCTCAAATAGTACCTGTGATTAAGTCAAACAGTAATAATCATATTTGCGGGGACTACAAGATCACTAAAAAATTGGTTCCAAAGCAAGACATATACCCATTGCCAAGAGTTGAGGATTTATTCTCTCACCTCTCAGGAGGAATGGTTTTGACAAAGTTGGACCTGACATGTGCCTATCAACAAATTGAACTAGATGAAGTGTTGAAAAGTACATTACCATCAACAAATTCAAAGGTGTCTTTCAATTCAACAGATTACTCTTTTTATATTTATTTTGCATCATCAATATTCCAAAAATTATGGAAAACCTTATTGCGTGGTCTACAAAGAACCTCAATCTATCAGGATGACATCCTTGACAATTATCTTGTAACTTGTTTTGTATTTTAATAGATTTAATAAGTTCATTTAAGAAATTTATATCTTTTTGGAAAAAGTGATTGTAATTAGTATTCCTAATTATATTGGAAATACAATATACATTTCCTTAATTGGACTTAATTGAACTGATAACTTATCTTAACAGAATTCTTGTATTAAAATAATGATATATCGAACACAATTCTCAAGCTGGAACATTACTAACTCTTCACATTCATTGATAAACTGTCAAAGTATCCAGTACACAGAAAGAAATAAGGAATTATGAGATGTTAAAACAGGTTTCCATAAGAAAGACATTTGTCTTTTAACATAGCGTCAGTCTTACGTTAAGTTCTAATCAATGTGGACAAATGTACTGATCAATGTGATAGTGGAAGGCATAACCAATGAGGACTTGGACTTGATATAATAAAGGTCCTATCACCTTGACAACATGCAATGAATCAACTTATGTGGTCCTCAGAACACAAGAGCACACAGTCTATCTCCAACATTTAATGTGTGAGCTTTAGTCTCATCCACCATTTTGTCCTGTTTCAGGATGAATTAAATCAAAACAAGTATAACCTTTCCTCCTCATCATTAATTCAGATGGTGAGATACCTGTACTTGTCTGAAGTAAGATACAATAATTTGAGAAAAACGTTTTAATCCTATCTTGCATACTATCTTCTAACTTACTGATACCACATTAATGGTTCTAAATAAAATTCAGCCAGGCCCACTGGAAGATGGGTGGTACAAAGAACTAAGGATATACTTGATTCTATTCTGGTTTATAAAACATTTGATTTAGAAAAAAATTGATCTGGAATTCCACTATTGCAAAGATTTCCTTCTGTTTCTTAATAGTTGTTTCACATGAGGTAGAATTGACAACAAATGGCATTGTTACGGGAGCTGATGATTTACATAGCAGTCAGCTGATTAATGGATGAGGCCTCTAATTGAAATACATACACTTGCTGCACTGAATTAATTAGCATGTAGATTATTGCACACTTACAATTTATTTTCCTACCTATAACTAAAGAATCTCCTGGAAGGATCACTTGATGATTGTCCAATCAAATTAATTCATGCTTTGAGCCATGTGATAGAGTCATCTGGACTGATAACTATGTTTGTTACTGAGAGTAGTACATTAACATTATATCTTTTTCTGTTTAATATCTTATAAAAGAAAGTGTTTTAGGACAGCACAGTGAGTCTGTCCAGACAAGTAGCCAACTTAACTAGTAGCAGAAAAACATTCTTTGTTACAGGTATGTATCCATTTTGAATGGATATCAATGAGAATAAAGAATATGTGTCTGAGGTAAAGTTCAAGATGTTCAATATGTAGTGTTGACCAGAGTGATGGGTTGTGCATCAGTCGATAATATGACTTCTTTCTGTGAATCAAAAAGAAGTAATAATGACGAAGACTGGAGCATCTCTTTGGCCTTTTAAATGCCTTCTCCTGTTCTGTTGATCATATCCAATGGGCACCTTTCTTGAATAACCAGTATAGGGATGAGAGGAAAACAGATAGGAAGGCAAAAATCTATTGCAGTAGTTTAATAGTCCAAGAAGCAATTTTAGTTCTGATACAGTTGATGGAGCTGGAACTTTCTTTATGGCTTGAATTTCTCAGGTGAGGGATGGAGTCATTTTCATTAATAACATGTCCCAAAAATGCACTGAGGATAACATAAAAAGCACATTTAGACCTTTGCAAAGTTATCCAGCTGACTCAAGCTTCTGTAGAACTCAGTTGTGATTACACAGGCATTCTTGTAAATGTACTCTTGTCATAATTCAAATGTGGTTAAGTCATTCACTTCAATGTTAACTCTGCAACAGCACTGACACTTGTATATAGGTGGTGGTGAATTTGATGGCCAACCTTTTAAACATGACATTTCCTCTTTTAGTATATTTTTACAAATATTCATATTTCTTTCTTTAGTAGATTTATTGAAATGTTTCTTTTGTCTAGAGCCATGAATAGTCCATAAAAGAGGTCAAAGAGATAAAAATTTATCTTCATCACTATCTTCATTTTCTTCCTTTTCAAGTTAATTGATACTCATCAATTCCACAATAAGGTTCTACTTGAAGTATTGTCTTTTGCTATTCTGTTAATGAAAATGTTTTTGAAGAGAAACCATGTGAACAGGTAGTTTCTATATTAATAGATGTCTATGTTATGTTAATGTTTATATGAGAGATATAAGAGAAATTCTTGTTCTCTATGACTTTCTCATTACATAGTAGAGAGTAATAACATAGTAACAATTAGCAACATGCATTTATTTACAAATTTCCATAGTGTAAATGCAAATTGTAAAATTACAATGATATTACAACAGTATAACAATGTTGTATATGTTACAATGATTTCATTGTAAAATCAATGGATTTGTGCTGGCTAAGTGTAAACCATTATGTTAAATTTTACAACACTAACAAACTAAAAGATTTTATAGACACTACTAGTGATCAGTATCAAGTATACATTATTAAATGACATGTTAAGACACAGTGACATATTATACATTAAAATGTATCTTAATTAATATAAATGCATATCTAGACATCTTGTCTCCCTTTTTTATTCTTTTAGTTTAATATGTCTCTCACGAAGTCATTACCTGTCACAAACCTTACTACTAGTAGTCAGTCTACTACATGTGGGAGGCTAAATTTACGTATGTGACAGTTAATGCCAGTGGTCATATTAGTTCATATATACAAAGTGGACATTATGATTGTGTATAATGAAATGAAATGAACAAATGATCTTGTTCACATTTATACTAACAAAATGGCAAAAATTATTAACAAAATTATATAGATAAATAAGGAATGGTAATAACAAGATATAATAGAGACCAAACTGTAAATGTTTTGTGACATTTTTTATTTGACACTATACTTTGATTTAAGAATCACTTTAGCTAGAATTAGTTCATTGACAGGATCCTTTTAATGACTTCAATGATAGCTCCCCAGGTCACATTAGATGGGTTAGTGGTACAAATCAAGGTCTGTAGTACCTATGATAACTTGAGAGTGCCATCATATCAAGGATTTCTGTTTATAAATTGTATTGTATATGCTATATCTGTAAACCTTCACCAATCTGTCTCTAGTTGTATTTAATGGGAACAAGGGATTGTTGAAGGTGAAGTTTTCTTAGGATGTGCTTTTAAGCCCAAAAAAATATAATTTAAAATTATGATTGTTGCTATACAATTTGCCTTGAGTAGGAATGAGGAGTGCCATAGGCACAAGGCTAGTCAAACCAGATGATCTAAGATCACTACCTCCTTCTCACAACATCAATAAATGATAAATGACCTCTACTAGAAAGGTCTGGCTACACCTCTGTGAGGGCTACTAGATTCTAAAACACAAAACAATTAATATTAACAATAATGTAACTGTCGTCTCTTTCATCTTGTTTGTATTTATTGTACCAAACTAATATAATACTATATTTATTTTATGTTTTTATTTACTCGATCATTTTGTTTTAAAAACAAACAGTTTATGATCAGAAGCCATATTCTTATAATTTATGAAGTTTAAAAAAGTTTCATTTTACTATAAACAAGTAACTAACATTTAACATGATATTCATAGATCATGTGACTATAATATAATTATATGTATAATGTATATTTGCAGGAGACATTTTCAATGAGTGTAGTTACCAATTATATCATGTGTGCTAACTGAATGTTTATAATACAAGATATGTGGCTTACATGTTTATAGGAAGTCTGAATATGTGAAACTAGTAAGAAACAGTAGTATTATAGAGAGACATGACTGGACACACATTATAGTCTAACATGGCCACACATATGGAAATGTACTTCTCCTGCACATCTATCGATGCACTGTATTAAAATGTCTAGGAAGACCACACCCAACTATGGTTTTAATTTTCATCGTTTGGCTTATTATTAATGAAAACATATGAAATTTTGAATCCCTCAATTTTAACCAACTATATGGTATATTGTAATGTATCCTTTAATTCACTAAATGCTAATTTACAATATGATGTTAGAGCAAGCGTCATGTGTGTGAGTGTTGTGTTGTGTTGTACATCCAATACAGATTTGTCAATGCTCAACATAATGAAAGGCACTAAAGTGCCGAACCTCGCTGTAGTTTCTAAGTTATTTATAAATTCTATGCCAGCTTAGGCCCAGCTATGATGTTGTTATTGCAAGAAAATTTATTAACATTCCAGAAGGTGTGGTTATAAAATGGTAATTTTTGTCATTCTGTATATGCTCATTAATTGTTGCTTGATTTCTAGCTTTGCCATGTTTGTGAAGCAGTAACTGAGTAAGTGATAGTATCATTCAATTGCCAAGCAAGATTAAGTGCTAATTTCGTGATGAAAAGTCTCTCTGAGTCTTTACATGACCCTTTAAAATGTATCAATATTTCATATATAAAATTTATTGTAACTTGAAGATGAAACGTTCTTTGGAAACGTCCCATAGTATAAATATAAATCGATATATTATCTATTAGTAGCAGTCTTTTCAGTGCTTGGAGACGTTTCCTGAATGCGTTACTTTGCTCCAAGTCCACAAAACATTTTTCAGAACTTTTCTAACGATTACTTCGACCAACGGCCTTCTATCTTGCTGATCCGTATTCCTCTGAGATTGTTTACAACATACTAAAAAATCTCCACGTTAAGTTTTTTACTTTTCGAGAAACGGCACTAGACCTCTGCAGCCTGAAAATTCTTTTGCGAGTTTTAAGCTTCTGTTTTCCTTGACGATGTTCTTGATACTACTGTTGTAAAGTCCACATGTTTTTCTATTCGTTGCTAAACGTTGGTAGCTGCTAATGCTTCGGTTGCCAAGTTATAGCAGTTCAAAAAAAACAGGCAGTGCAGACACACACACACACACACACACACACACACACAAACAGACTACAGTACCCTCGCTATGCGCCCACTCACAGCGAGGTTAATAACCTTTAACCTTAATTTTAACTCCACCCATAGTTATCAAGCTCATGCACTATGGACAGCAATGAGAAGAAGTTTGAAATGGTTCACAATATGCTGTTAGAGAAGCATCATATGTGAGGGTTGTATTGTGTTGTACTTCACAATACAGTGTACAACATTGTCAATGCTCAACATAATAACCTTAGATGGAGAAGGTTCCTAAATTTCATTGGAAGGTTCTTTTCCAAGAACCCTAAAGTGATATTGGTTAAAGAACATTTTGAAATAATATTTACTTCAGCTCACTAAGTGAAAGCCGTCAATATCTTTTAATACTGAGTGATTTTCAATACACTGCTCACAACAGATGTCAATTTCTTTAGGTGATAGAATCATAGTACAGAACATGATACATGTAGACATTGCAGATACTATTTCATTCCAAACTTTTGAGTCTAAGGCATTTTGCTTCACAGCATTTGCTGTTCCTACTGAAACTTGAGTAGAAAGAAGACATTTTGTTATCTAGTCAGAAGAATGCCTAACCTGACTTAAATGTAGCAAAATTGAAATACGTTGCTAGAGAAGAAAAAATGGATAAAACATTAAAGGTAAAAGACCTACTAAAAGGAGTTCCAAAAGGCAATGTATTAGGTGTTCAAACAGAAATTAAAAATGTGGCATTAGTTAACATTATTCGTTAAATTAATGACACATAATGGTAATTGAAATCAAATATGTGGATCACCTTTTTATCCATCATCTATATACTGAGATACATTTATCATCTGTTATCAAAAAATTCCTAGCTTAAAAACAGACCAAATAAGAGAATTTTTAAATTTATCATTAGTATTTGATCCATTATATATGATTCAAATATATACCAATGGTGCCAGTAGTCAAATAAGAAGCATATCAGATTAAAAGAACTATACTTAAGTCTATTATTGTTGTCAAAATGTGATACTGGTGTAGGTGAATTAAAAAGTAAAACATTGAGTATATAAATCATGGCAGAATGTTTAGCAATTTAGTTAATATTAATGGTCAGACCAAATCATAAAAATATCAGATAGACAAATATATAGGTTATATTTAAAATCATTAGAAGCTAGACAAAATGTTACCTAAACTATTTGAAAAAAGTAAACACATGTATGTAGACAATAGTGATTAGTACAAATTAACTTGAATAAATCACAAGCTGATCAATTAAAGTTATCAAGAGAAAGAGATTCAGTTGACAAGTAAAGAGCAGCATCAATGACCAATATTGTTAACTAGAATACTGCTATAAATACTGACCTTGATTTGAGATAAACTAGATTTAAAATCAGCTACACCAAAAAGAGACAGGTGAAGAATTTTTCAATAGTGGTGTAATTCAAGCATCATGGCATCCATAAGACTCAACTGAAAATGCTAGAAGAGATCACAATGTTAAAATAGCATGAAAACTGCTGTAATTATTGACATGCAGAGGAGATACTATTCAAAACAATGAATCATCATTATACAGCTAACTCATATTAAGTCCACAATTTCATATTTAATACTATTGCGTAATTACTGTTGCTTAGCCAAATTTGTCTTAAAAAGACAATTTTTTATAAAAATAAGTGAATAAATTAAAAGATCGTTTAGGATAATTACATAATTTAATTGTTCATTACAACTTGTCGTACACGTATTTCTAAAGTGACTATTTGTTATAGAAGAAGTTATGTCTGTGAAGAAATTCTAAAGCAAAAACTATTGCATTAATACATCTCTACTTTGTTTCTACACATTTTGGCTCTGCCATGACCAAGCACTAGTTCATGAAGTACACATCTATAAATACAATTTAAGACATTGTGTTTCCATAAGTAAATAATACACACCATGTGGTAACATGGTTTTCTCAGTTATATGTGACCCAATCTGAAAAAAACGGTCATTTTGGCAAACGAACGATTTTGAGTTATTTGACTTGTAGTATAGAGTATTTCTTACTCTGTATATTGGCGTTTGTTGCATCAAAATCTGACTCTTGGTTGGTGCGTTACGTGCGTTACAAACACATCCCTTCAGGGAATGCTAAATCTCAAAAACATTGATTTTTAATTTTCCGTTTACTTCCGTTAAAGCAGCTCACGTGATCGAGCACATTTTTTGCTGCGAAATGTTTGTCTTCCTTTTGACGTCTTTTGAGAACTTATCTAATCATTTTCTTGATGTGACAATGTCAGCAACTTTATTAAATCCTAAACAAGTTTTTGTGTTTACTAAAAGGTTAGGAATAAGATATTTTTTACTATACAGTTTGAATATAAATATAGGTGTGATAAGAAAAGGAAATACTTAATAGTGAAGTTAAAGTACTTTATATACAAGGAAGGTGAGATATTTACTGGTAGTATATGTATACGAGAGAGAGAGAGAGAGAGAGAGATGTTGAAGTTTTTGATTTATATCAATAATAAGAGTTGTTGATATGTTAGAGCAGAAAAGGATGTTAAAGTCAATGTAGCCAGCAAAGAACTGATTATTATTGGTGTATGCATGAAATCACAGTAGCGAGAGAGAAAGAGATGCTATGAGCTATTGAATAAATAAAGTACAATAGATATCTTGTAAATTCCATGTAGCTAGGATGATCACTTCTAGTGTGTGTAAAAGAAACAGTAGATGTGGAGTGAATTAGATGAATGAAGTAGTTTGTTTTGTTACGATTCTGAATAAGTATTATTTGTTATTTTTCATTTTGGCAGGAACATTGATTGTGGCCACTTTTTCCACACATACCACAAACACGTTTATGTAGAGTTAGTTCTTCAATAGTTGACCTGTCACTATCTTTATGTAGTACTGGTTCTGGAGATGGGCGGGGTGTTGATGGCCGGTGAACAAGCGGGAGAGGACATGTGATATCTCTGCTGGCAGCTGGACAAAACTCTCTAATTTTGTCAAAGAGATACCATTGTCTCTCTGGTGTGAGACCACGTGGTGTTATTTGAGATGGCATTTGACCTGAGTCTAGAAATTCGGAGGAGTTAGATATGATGTTCAGTTTTAAAGTAGGTTCAGCTTCAGCTTCTTTCATCATTAATTCATCAGGGTTTGAACTTGAGATCTTAAAATGATGAAACTTTTTTATTGATTTAATGCGTTTAAATGAAGGAGCTAGAAATCCTGTCCAATCATAAGTTGGAACTATGATATGACCATTCTCATGACCGATCAATTGGGCAGAGTTAACGGTAGCTGATTGCTCAACAACATTCACAATATCTTGGACACAACCAACTTCTGTCCTTCGAAAACGTTGTTTGATCAGCCCAAAACACCAATCAGGAGAGAATTTTGTGTGTCCTGCTAGCAAAAACGATAACGTGATAGACTGGTTTAAACCAACTCTCACTCTCCACATGAGGTACTAAGTAAAGGAGATATGCTGACTCAGCAATAATGATTTACCTGAATCATAGCATTGTTTTTATTTTGACCACAACAATTGTCTGCATTGAAGTGTAGTCTTACGGCATTGAGGCCATGATTCTCTAAATAAAAATGGAGCATGCTGATTACACTGTTTGCTCCTTTTCCAGTATCAAATGCCTCATCAATCAAAAAGTTGATCTGACGAGGAATAGCCTCACAACAGACACCGAATATTGCACACTTTCGTGGTGTCAAAAAATAAATAGGCCCTGGTTGTAATGGATTGCTAGGATAATGAATCTACAAGCAATAATGTTTATTGATTAATAGTCACGGTCATGTTTATATACCTGTTGAGCATAGTCAAAACTATAATGAGCGTTTACGTTTAGCTCTATTATAGGTCTTGAGAGTGGTGGAGTAAAGGTGCCATCTACTGTAAAGAGATCTTTTATAACAGTGCTGGTCTCTTTAAGGACTGTTTGATAGTAATGTCTCTCTTTATGTACAAGATCTACATGTAGTCTGGCCTTTTCTAAGACCTTAAGGAAGCATGTAAGTTATCTGTTTGTAATATTATTACTCCTTACTTCTGACTGATTTGCAAGTGGTGTACTCATGCTTTTAACAATAGCAGAGCTATTTTTTGACATTGCCAACAAAGATATGTCATTGGTTTTGTGATAACAATATGTGGAAGATATCGTCTCCACATACTATAAAATGTTGTCTCTGAGGCAAGTCTAAATGTTGTTGTCGCATTTGCCCTGACGTATTCAGTATACACTATCCTTTTGGATGTGCTAGATGGTAAGAGTTGCATGTTGTATTTCTTATAACCTGGTATTCTACCAGGTAATAAAATTGCATGAGCCTCAGAATAATTTTGTATAAATGTTATTATTCGTGTTACCTCCTCAGGAGTAAATGCATGATGTGGCTCTCTTCCAACATTACTGTGTTTTCTAGCAATAATAATTACAATGGTATTTCTTTATTGAATAGTTTACCTTGTTCTGATTCCGTCTTTTAGGTAAGATTGTTTTATTGCCTGTAATCTGTTGTTTACCAATGCCATGTAAAAACAAGAACGTTTTTCTACAAATCTGTAGAGTACAGTAATGTATTGTCATTATCATGTTCTTCAGTTATACCTTGACTCCATTGTGCATAAATTGTGTGTAGGAGTGATCTCTTTCTTTTGAGGGATGTCTCAAGGCTGATGTACTGTCTCCAGCTCATGTGGTAGCTAGAAGCTGACCCATTATTACAAGGTCCATTTCCTGCTTTGATAATTCTTCCATATCATTTCTTATGGCCCTGTAGTGTGACTCAGGAAACTGTTCTGAGCATCTAGCTCGACACCCACACCCCTGATTAAAGAAGGTTTGACAAGCAGTCTCTTCTTCAATGTCTGTAGGTCTCTGACTAACCCCTATATCTGTCTCACATCTATTTACTACAATTGCTGGTGTTATGGTTGGTTCTGCAATTAAAAATTTAATTTTGTTGTTCTTGAATTAATAGTACCTTCGGATTGATGGTCAAAGTGATCTTCAAGCTCATGTGTCATATTATCTACTTCTACTTCCATTTTAATATCATCCATTTCTAAATCTAATTCATTGTCATCTTCATTATACTCTGTTGTTATTAATAACCATAATAAGTAGATTCATAGCAATTTCCTGTCTGCGTGTGTGAAATACTTACCTCGTATCTTCTGGGATTGCAATGTTCTTGCTAGTATGGAGGGGCTCCCTTGTGACGTCACTGGAGGAACGAATCCTAGGTGCAAAGTAATGGCTGAAGACAATGTATCTATAGTCGGTATTCCAGCACATTAGGCCTCTCCTACTCTTCTTCTTCCTTCGATATGATTGAAAGCAGTGACCCTGCTTTGTGTGTGGAATCTGACCTCGAGGAAGGCTCTGAGAACATAGTGGTTCTATATCAGTATGAACCAGAGGAAAGTGGCTCTGAGTCAGAATCTTCAGATGAGTCTCAGAATGATGGGAGGTTACTAAATACTGAATGGTTAGTCTCTTGTGTCTGTTAGTCAGCTATAATAATGACTAAGAAGGCTACATAAGCTGTCTGAGCTAACTTCAAAATATTGTGTTATGTTATAGATACTATTATATTTACCTGTGTAACTGTGGAAATTGTATAGTCATGCCTACTGTAGCTGAGTGCATATGGTGTTGTGAGATAGACACTACAATCTAGAAAATGGGGCAGATTCAAGCACAGATATCCTGTATCACTGAGCATGAAGGATTTGAATCTATTTGCCTAAATGTTTGTGTATTACAAGCAGGATATTTCAGTTATAAGCAACATTATGGTACACATGATATTCAGGACCAACCAGGATATGAGTAAGTACAGGGTTTTATTGAGCTCACTTACAGTAAGCCATTACATACAGGCAATACAAATTTATCTCTTATCGACAGTTTACTAGTTGGTGTTGGTATCAGGTTGGAAGAAAAATACATGTTGTATTACCAAGCTGTGTTGACAACAAAATTTGGACAAAGTTTCCATCTGCTCATTATGTTGGGTTCAAGTATCACTAACTCAATGAGACTGACATATAGTTAATGAGTTTAGAGTCAAGAGTAATAATATTAATTATTTCCATAACAAACAAATAATAACATTATTGAACTAATGTTGAACTAATGTTGGAGAAGGCTGAAACGACTTCTGTGGCTCTTGGTAGCAGCAGCTGACACAAGAGACTAATCATTCAGTATTTAGTAACCTCCCATCATTCTGAGACTCATCTGATGATTCTGACTCAGAGCCATTTTCCTCTGGTTCATACTGATATAGAACAACTATGTTCTCAGAGCCTTCCTCGAGGTCAGATTCCACACACAAAGCAGGGTCACTGCTTTCGATCATATCGAAGGAAGAAGAGTAGGAGAGTCTTAATATGCTGGAATACTGACTAGATATATCGCTTTGAAAGTCTTCAGCCATTACTTTGCACCTAGCAATGCTAGCATTCGTTCTTTTTGTGACGTCACAAGGGAGCCCCACCCTACTAGGAAGAACATTGCAATATCAGAAGAAGCCTTGAAAGAGCTTCGAAAAGAAGCTTGCTTTTAACAGTGATAACAATTTTTTAAAATTGTGATAATATTTTTAGGGTGAATTGCATATGTCAAAGATACATTTATGCACAAAAAATATTTTTGAATTTTGGCATGTCCCCCCCTCCCTTTAAATTCTATTAAATTGTTGTGATTAACTACAATTTTCTTTGCAGCTGTTCTCTTTCAATGATGTCAATATCCACACTTACCTTAAAAAAGAAAAAGATAATTATGAAATTTAATTAATCACGACCCACAGATTTAATTAAAAAATGACATTTTGAAAAATTTGAGCGAGTTTCAGAATCATGTTATGGTTTGGAAGTGCTGAAAGTACTGAGGGATCTGGCTTTGTTGAACCTTTTATAGACTTTCAGTGACCACATTGGTATATGGAAAAATCGAAATTTGCATGATAATATCTTGAAAGTTTTAATGTTTCTATAAACATATGAATTCTATATAATGGAGTTATTCTGAATACAATATAAATATTCCTAGAAAATTGAAAATTCCTAGCAAAGGAAATGCACAGAAAATTTAATGAAATGTCAAATTTATTTCTATATTACCTTCATTCAATTAATATCACCTCCCACTAGTATTTGCAATAAATATTTGCTTTATTTAGTACACAATGTTACTTGGAATATAGAGCGTAAACATATTGAAGAATCTATACCTTTAGACTACTTAAGTTCAGGCGATATTTTCACCTCATTTTTGAAAATAGACCAATGCCCACTTATAAATTAAAACCATAAGATACAGTAGCGGAGGAGGGACACTCCAATTCTAAATTCGTATTTATTATCTTTGCATTATTGAGAATTCCAATTAACAATCCAGTTAATATGGAAGCCTAGGGCGGATATTAAATATACAACCAAAACCAGGAACACAACCCAACTGGAAACATCTCACTGATGTAACATTCTAAGAAACGGCTTGTGGTCTTGTGCTCTGTGTCTTATTGAATAAAGAAGTCTAATAAAAATTAGAAACTGCACATATGCCAAGAGTGGATTAAGGAAAATGGAATTAGAACTCATCAACTGGTCCATTAATAATTTTTTTCAATAATGTAAAAGTGTGTAGAAGAAGTAGGAATTGGAGTGTCTGTCCATAGCTTCTGTAATAAATGAATGATAACACTCACTGAAAGAAAGGTAATATTTTATGCAAAAATTAACTAATTTTGGCATACTAATAAATTTCTAGATATGTTATATTTGACAAATGCTTATGTTGAAAACATTCTCAGTAAAAATGCTATTTAAAAATCCGTTTGCCAATTCATTATTGGAAAAATTACTAGTTTTGAAGGAACATTGCAGCATACACACATTACTAAAATAAAATGGCATGGACAAAAAAACTGAAAGTGGTTCTATATGAGTAAAATATTAAGACTTAATAATAAAGTACAACAAACCAACAACAACAATATACAGTTAGAAAAAACAGTTTTAATTTCTTTCCAAACTATAATGATCTACACAATGTTATAAAACTAAATAAAGGTAAAGCTCCTTTAGGTCACAAAAATACAATATAATGGTAATCAGTAATAAAGAGAACTGCAGGAAGAAATATAATTTTAAATGTTTGTGCAAAAGCGGCTAGAAATTAATAAAATTTTACAAGACTCGACATTTCTTTTTAGTAGCTGCAGATGTCTGCTCAACGTTTCTCATACATTCAGATTTACGACGTACTTGAGGTTCGGATACTTGGCCAACATCAGTCATATATTCTGATTTAGGATGCTCAGGTGTTTGGTCGACATCAATCATTCGTTCACATTTAGGACGCACCTCGCATTCGGATGTTTGACTGACATCACACATTTGTGCATACTTAAACTGCACCTCAGGCTTTGTTAAAAACATACGCATTTTAACTGCAGTTGACTTATGTTTGACAATAGGGCTCTCGACAGCAGCAATGACAGCTTCCCATGTCACTTCACTAGTCATGCTAGTCGTCCAGGTTTTGATAACTTTAAAAAGCTTGTAGCTATTATCTTCATTGCTTCTGTTACAACTCTCTAAAACGCTTTCACAAACTTCAAGCGCGACACCTATCTTGTGCCATTCATATTCAATATCAGCTAACAAAGTGAGGAGATCAGTGACATTGGGTTTTTTCTTCAATAATTGAGCAATATCTGTAATACAAAAAATCATACATCATAATAATACTACTATTTCACATCTGTACATGTCCAATAACTATAGATATAATATGGTTAATTAGATGTGTTAAAGCTGATCTGAGGAAGACACAATACAATTTTACAATTACTTAGTGTTAATTGTTTAATACAACCATTTTCAAAGAATATACAAGCACAAAACATACAACATGAAATGTAAAAGCGCGAGCACAAGAATTTAATATGAACATTATTATTGTTATTATTATTGCGTGTACATAAATAATGTCATTGTTAATCTAGAAATTAGTGACAGTTGGCTTTATGCTGTTAACATGTGTTAGTGATATTGAATAAATATCAAACTTATATAATAACTATAGATAAACCATATAAAAAAGTCAAAGACAATGTAGGGGATCACAATGATAAGAAGTGTAAAAACAATGTACAGATAAAAAAGGACAAATCCATACATGTCAAAAATTCAGATGTTTACATAAACTAGTACATTATTTTGTAATTACCTTTTAGTTTAGAACCTTCTGCTGCTACATGATCAATCCAAGGGTATTGTCGGATACGGTCGATTGCAACAACTGACATGCCATCTCGACAGCAAGTAAGCATCTCTTTCTCTTCATCCGGACGACAAAGATGGTTCCTTGAAGGAAGGCAAATTGAACAAAGAAAGCGCTCTTGAGGAATTGACAGAATGGGCTTATACTGGAATTTCTTCACAACTGAATCAATGCCCTCTAAAATAGCGCAACGAATAGAAGAGCAATTTCGGGCACGCCCAGAATAATAAATTTCCAGCCAATAAATAGCATCAACTAAGAGAATGGCACCTTCTAGTTCAAGACACATAAGTCTAATCGCATTACGATATTGCCGAGATTCTTCATTTGAGTCAAAGGGTCGGTAAAGATCAAAACTCGGTGACATTTTCCGTGTAATGAGATTAACAATAAGAGCAGGAAATACACCTTGAGGAAGTGATTTCATTTCCCACGTCAAAACAAGAGAGTCCATGTTTCTTAAGAATGGACCCCTAATATCATCTAAGTTGTCAGATGTTGGGAGGACACAGGGAAGAAAAAACTTTCCCTTTTCAGGTAGAGGTGCAATAATAAAGATATCCTCCATTAACTTTAAAAAATCATCTGCAGTATAATCTGGTGTAAATCCCTCAGGTATATAATCCAAAAGATCTCGCATGAAAGTGCCTTCACTTTTTAGTTGATTATGGACATTAGGTGGCAAAAAAATCTTCATATTTCGCAAGTATTCTACGGCATCAGCAAATGAGATACTAATTAATTCAGAGAGCTTATCGAACAGTGGTTGTGGGTGTAAGAAGACAACATTAGGGAGGGTTTTGGGGAAATACAAAAATACTGTCAGGTCATGGTAGTACATGAGTGCAGCCTCCACATCCATTCTATCCATCATTAGACTCCCTCCAATCCTCATGCACTCATTTTTGCTCACAATCATTGTCCCTTCAGTGTTTTGAAACTCCTCTAGATCTAAATGAAATAAATACCATCGAGCTGGTATGACGGCTTCAATGTAAGAATTGCAAACAATACTACGAATTGAGTCAGCCATTTCTCGTTCAGGCTGACCTCGAGCAATTGTGTTGATAGGAAAAATTACTTTCTTTCTGCCATCACTATAATTGAGCCTCACATCACGGAATTTGCTTAAACTTGACCAAAGAGCAGCATTTTTCTGATCTAAGGTCTCTCCAATGCACTCATCTACTTTATCATAGAATGTGCCAAGAACTAGAAGGGAAGGCTTGTCATAAGAACACGTGATATGGATATTGCGCAAATGTGGTTGATCTGTTGAAACTAGTGAACGAAAAGATGATTCAAGAAGTTGCATATTGGTGATCTTGCGTTCCACTGGTTCTCCAATCAGCTTACCTTTAAAGCTGAAATAAAATTTGGGTCGATCTTCAAGCTTCTCATTTAATTTGAGGGTGAGAATACTGACTGGGTTATATCGTAGCAACGCGGGCGCTATGTCAAGGAATGCTGCTTGACCACCTGAATCTACCACATAAACCCAGTGTGACTGATGGAGCTCTAGGGACTCCTCTACAGTTGGCAAGATTCTAACAATTTCACTAGTAGCGGGAGATACAAGCTTAGGTGTTGATTGTTTTGGTGAAGTAGATATAGGCTTTGACTGTGACATATCCTTTGTAGTACCAGATGGTATTCCATCATCTTCAGATGAGGATGAAGATTCATTGTCACCCTTACTTTTTGTTGCAGATGGTTTTGGAGAAGAATCAACTCCATGTTTTATTTGTTTGGCTATCATATGTTTGACTGAGTGTGGGTTTACTTTATTCCAGATTGGGCTAGAAGAACTGCCTGGTTCACCTTCTGCCACTAAACCAGTCGTACCGACTCTCCTTACTTCTGGTGCAGTGACTGCTAAAGTACTATCGTGCTCATCTGGAGGAGGTTCATCTAGGAGAAGTTTTACGACTGAAGTTTTCCCAGTTCCAGGTGCTCCTGAGGTAGCAAGTTTTGACCACTTTACTTTGACATGGCCTTCCTTGAGTGCTTTACGTACAACACCAGAATAATCTATTGAAAAGAAAAAAATATGATAAATAAAGACAATAAAAATGCTGGTCCTAATATTAAAAGCAGTTACAATACATAAAGCTAGTATATGTGATTAGTAAATTGGATAGAACATATAGTTAAAATGATTGCAATTGACACTGTTTAATTTCTAAGAGAACCAAGTTGAATATTCTAAAAATTAAGGTCCTAATGCTGCCTGATAATATCTAATTCTAAGACTAATTAGTAATTGCCTCTAACTCTATAGAGTAACGATGAACTAATCAAGTTAGGGCTATGTATACTTTACAAATACTACACAAATACAATACAACAAAAGGAAGTGATGTAAACTAAGCACAAATTATTAACAACTCATAAAGTTATTACACTAAGTTATAATAATGAGTAATAACACTTTAAGAATAAGAGTATAATAATAAAAAATGACCAACTATTTCTTGGAATGCAAATATCAACAAACTTTAATATCTTCACATATAATGTTATGTTAGCTCTATGGCAGGCAAGATCATGCATAGGTTAAAGAAGCATAGCCTAAAAGATGCCTAGAGTTTTCAAATAAATAGAGGTTAGTAAGTAGAGTTACTGAATAAGTATAACTGCATTAATGAAAAAAGTTTACATAGTTTAAATTATGGGTTTATATGTTGTCATGTGCAAGTGTATAAACTAAATACCTTGAGCGATACATAGACTAGCATGTAAGATTACATAAATTATTTACTACAACTGATTTTAATGAATATAGCAGAATATTACTGACATAAAGTGAAGTCTGGCTAAATTAAATAAATTTTAATACATACAGCATTTATAACAAATGTTGCCAAAAACAATAAATAGGAGAACTAGTTGAAATCATCCCTTAAAACAATGAAATCATTCTTAATTTGGACTTAAATAGTGTCACAGATGCATACCAACCCTAATTGTCATTTTCAGAAAATTGGCTAAAAATTACAAAAGATGATAGGTGATTTAATGTATGTACAAATGCAACAAATAGATTGTATTGTCAGAGAATCAGGTACTGAAACTAAAAGCTGTTTTATAAAAGATGATTGACCAGTTAAACATGCAACACTTGTAGTAGTTTTAAACAAATGTTTGAATAGACTTGAGGTAAGTTGGGGTGATCAAGTAGCAAGATTATTTGCCAGAGAATATTATATAAGTAAACCTTAATGATTTTTAATATACTTCTAAAAATGTGGATCTCACATACAAAAGCAGTTGTAAAATAGGGAAAGAATTGATGTCATGTAGAAATGGAATTATTGATCGTCAATTTCTATTAATTGAATCATGCTTTAGAAGTTATGTACTAGATATGGTCATTCCACTTAAAGTTTGAAAAGATAACTACATCAAGGTATTTGAAGGTTCTCACTTCCTCGATGGACTTTTGAAAGATGGTCAGATACAAAGGAGTATAAGTATGTTTACATGAAATGGCCATAACATAGAACTTTTTGCAGTTCAATCTAAGCCATACTCTATCTACCTACACACAAAAGCAACAAAATTGTAGCTCATAGACTAGAATATATGAGCCATACTGTGACACCCAAATTAGTTTGAAAAGTTTCAGAGACATATCCATTGATTACTACTCTCTGTAGTTGATGTCTTAAATGTGACTAAAACATAAAGTTGTGGTCAAAAATTCAATCGATTATAGTGAATGAATGGGTTCAAAATGTGAAACAGTATCAAAACCTTTATCAAGTCAAAAAAAGACAGTTGACACAGAATTTCCACATTCAGTAAAGAATGCCCAGTCTCTGGTCATTGAAAGAAAAGCATCTTCATTTGAACATTTGAACTGAAATAAATTTAGAATTTTTTCCTCTTTCTAAGATCTCATGCAACTATTAAGGACTATTTTTTCAAACACTTCAGAGACAATAAGTAGGAAGATAGGATGAGACAAAAGTATGGGAATCTTTCTTATGAATGAGAATAATGTTAGATATCTTCTGACATTTAGGAAAACACCAATGGAGAAAGAATAAATAGTTGTTAAGTACAGGATGGTGCAATAGATGAAGAGGTGTTTTTCAGTAAGGTCAAGAGATTCCATTAGATCCACTAGCTTTTGCCTTTAAGGAGCCAAGTAGCACATCTAATGAATGATGGAAAAATTAAGGCTAGGAAATAGAGCATGTATATTACAAGAAAGACTAGACATAAAAAAATCTACTTAAAAGTTTTGCTTGTTATTTAGAAAAGTAAGCTACAAATGAACCTCAAGAAACAACAGGAGGGATGGTTGGACAACATACCATGGGAGAGTTTAAGAACAATCCATATCAGTTCAAATGATGGATGACTATAAAAGTCAACAACAAGCATAGTGCCCCTAACATGGACAACATCATCTCTTTTTCTACAGTGATCACATCTGAATGTCTAGAAACCAGGGATAGAACTTAATATTTATTATAGATTCATCCAGCCATGATTCAGTATTTCCAATAATCTGACCATCTTAGGCAACGACTTTAAGTTCAACAATCTTTGGATAGAGACTGCAAACATTATACAAGAGACAGAAGAAGTTTACTCAGCTTGTAAGTACAAAAGGAACTAAATTTGAACATTTTTTTAAAATGAAAAGTAGATTTGTAACAAGCTGGACAGTACCATGGTTAATCAGAATAAGATACAGTCACATAAGAAATGTGATGCAAAATTTTAAAAAATCACAAAAAATCACATAAAAAATATTGCCTCATGATTGTTAATTGTTATTTTCTGTAAATACCACAAAGAATTTTTACGCCTCACAGTGTATCACTTTGTTTTTCATTATTCTTATAGCAAAAATAATAAAGTTACTTTTGTGTGAACAAAAATACTGTGAACATTTCACATATTTATAAGTTCAGTGGCACTCTATACAAGGAAACAACATGAAGCAACATAGGATGACATTTAAAATTGGTAATAGGGCTGAAATTGGCTTGTGACACCAGAGGAACAAAAATAAATTATAAGGTGTGTGGCTAAATATGAAATCCTTATTGACAAAATTGAATTATTAAACTCTGTCACAAATTTAACCATTTGAGAAAATGTATCAATTACTGAGTCAGGTCTGTAGAAGTCTGACTTTATAGAAAAAAACACTTAGACAATAAGAGAGTACTAAAGGTAAATCTACAACACTCATTTCCTAAAACTAAGTTTTTTTGAAGCCTCTTGAACAAGAAACGCAACATTTTGAAAGGCAACATTGCAACAGGTGATTTTACAAAGTGGTCACTTTTCTTACAAACTTGTATTGGTGCTTGTAGTGGTTATTATTGCATAGTTAATTATGACTGTAATTATGTTTTAGGTGTACAATTTGATATCAATGAGCATGTATCAGACTTCATGTCAATATTCTCTTGTTTTACTGACATGTTGTAATTAGGTGTCTTTGAATTTATTATTATAAATGTGATTGTTACAAAGCCAAGGATATTATGTTAGCAAAATATGAAAAAATACAAGAGTTGAAGGCAGAGATGGAGAAATTATCTACTTACATCAAATGCCTCAAGTTGTACTTGACACAAACAATTTGGTTGCCAAAAAGAAGGTGGTCATGTCTTTGATTGTTGTAGAACCTACGAATGATACTATTCTTAGAGACTTGCTTTCCCTCTCAAATTTCATGACCAGCCCTCAATAATCTTATTAGGACTTTAAAGTCTCATTTCTAACATTAGCTTATCATCATTGTTCAACAGTTACATTCCATAAAAAAAAAGACCAATGCCGTAGCAAAGGTATAGCTAATTATGTAGCTGAGTTAAGACATCTTGCAACTAACTGTAAGTTTGGGAGCTATTTAGATTATGATTTATGAATATTGTATACAACTAAACAATGAGACAACAAAGAAGAGAGTTCTTGTTGAAAAGGACTAAATATTCAAGAAAGCAGTGGACCTAGTTACTACTCTGGACACTGTGAAGAGAAATATTAACAGGATGACTGTTAGTAAAGCCAGGGTGAGAACCTTGCCTCTGTTAACTGTCTATATGACACTAGTCTACCCTGATATCGGTGTGGGGACAAGGACCAAACCTATTGGAGGTGAAGTTTAAAAGATGCTACATGTTGCATATGTAACAAAAGGGGAAATATTTCAATAGTTTGCAGAACAAAGAGAAAAGGGTAAGCCAGGAAACAGCCTGTAAGCATTAAAACTAAATATAAGAAAGATGCCAAGTGGTCAGGAGTGTCTACAGAACAAGTGTGTTCAGAGTCATCATCTGATGAGAGAGTATTATTTAATCTCAGGAGTCAGTCTATCTCTCTAATTGTGATGAACATGAAACTTAACAATACAAACATTGTTATAGAAATAGACACAGGGTAAAGTATGTCCCTCAAATCTCAAGACTTGAAGGACAAATTGTTTCCATCAATTTAATTAAGTTAGGCATTGTAATTTATGAAAAGTGAAGTCCAACACCATACTCACAACACCTTTTTTTAATGAAGGGCCCAACTCAACTTGGACGTAGTAAAGGGAGATTAGACAAGATGGCTGTCCACAAGAGTATGGGAGAAATCTGCCATAATGAAGAGGAGCGGTTGACATACATGGAACGCCTCCAACTTTATTGTATGGCTAGCGACGTCATTAATGACAAGAAATTGGCAGTTTTATTTAATGTTTGTGGTCCATTGACGTACAAACTAATGAAGAATTTAGCGACGTTTAGAAGTCGGTCTGATTTATCTTTTGTTCAGCTGTAGACTTAGTGAAGGAGCATTATACCCTGAAACCATCAGTAAATTGTCTAGAATTTTAAATTTTATTTGAGGCTACAACAGCCAGGAGAGACAGTGGCAACCTTTGTAGCTGAGCTGGGATGACTAGCCCAGTTTGTGAATGTTGGAAGATGTTAGACGACATGCTACATGATCGTTTAGTGTGAGGTATTCGACAACTAAGTATTCAACGATGACTGCTGGCTGAACCCACACTGACCCTGAAATGTGGTCTTGAACTGGTACTTGCAATGGAGTCAGCAGAGAGGGACACAGAGATATTCAGAGAACAGAGGCTAGTCCCACTAAGAGACAAGTTCAGATTTAAAGACTCTGTTTGTCATGGTTGGAACAAGAAGGGCAACCTGGTCAGATGTTGTAGAAATGCCCAAAGGAGGCCAAACAAGTCAAGTACGAACATTCATTAGGTGGTGGAAGACCCTATTTCTCAATTGTATACGTTACCCTCAAGTAAGACGAAACTGTTGAAGACAGTGGTTAATATTTATGGCAAAGAGGTTGAGATGGAGATTGACACAGGAGAATCAGTGTCACTGATGACACACAAAGAGTACAAGAGGCTATGGAGCCCAGTGAGTCGACAGCCACTATGTGCAACAGGAATAAATTGAAGATGTATACCGGAGAGATGATTAAAATCTATGGAACTTGTGAACCATGGTCATGAACCATCAAGGAGATGAAGAGAGATTACCATTAGTTATTGTAGAGTCTGAAGGACTAATTTACTCAGAAAAGACTGGTTGATAAAGTTGAAACTGGACTGGCACATGATCAATCAGGTCCGAGTGAAGGAAGAGTTAACAACACTCATTTCATGACATTTTTCAGAACGAACTAGGTACAATCAAAGGTGTATCTGCTAGGATTGTAGAAGAAGAGAGAGTCACTCCAAAATTTTGTTGTCCATGACTGGTACCGTTTGCACTCCGTTTGAAGGTAGATAAGGAACTAGAGAGACTATAGTCAATGAAAGTACAGGAAAAAGTGGATCTTGCAGACTGGGCAGCACCCATCATTCCAGTATTGAAGGATGATGAAAATGTTAGAATTTGTGGTGATTATAAAAGATGATAAAGCATCAATGGTGGACTTGTATCCACTCCAGAGTGGATGACCTTTTCACAGCAATGTCTGGGGGAGTGTCTTTTTCAAAGTTAGACTTATTACATGCGTATCTCCAACTACAATTAGAGAAGTCATCAAGGCAATATATCACAATAAACACCCACACAAGAGACTCCATAGATACACAAGGTTACCATTTGAAGTGTTGTCAGTACCAGGCATTTTCAACGAACCATGGATAACTTCCTACAAGGGATGCCACATATCCTGGGATACCTTGATGACATAATGATCTCTGGCCAGTGGCCCCTTGTCGATCTAAGCATACTTTGATTCTTTTTTCTTAGAATTTTCATAGGGGGACCAATGGCTACCAGGAGTGATATGTCAAGTAAATGGTCTGGTATCATATGTAGTAAAGTTGACTGATGGATGTGAGTTAAAATGTCATGTTGATCATCTCTGATCTCGTTTGGATGAAGAAGAAATGGAGCTCAGCCCAGCTTACTCAAACTGAGCCAAGATAAGAGCCAGTTAATTATGGCCTAATTCAGACAGAAACACGAATTCCTTGAACCTCAATTGAATGAACCAATTTGTCAGTTTACGTAGATCCTATCATCAAAGGAATTTTCCAGACTGATATCATAATACTATTTGATTTAGGTATAGTTGTACAATTGTTATTATGTATCTTTCTAAGGAAGAGATGTTGCAATAATGTGTTTATCATGTATAATAATATTATGAATATTATTATCTGTTCCTGTTCCACCATAATTTTGTGCATACTATATAAGTGTCATATGGGTTGTATTATGAAAATGTTCTATATCTCTGCATCTCTATCTCAAGTCATCACACTTGTATAAAGTGTCTTTGCAGCCATTGCTTTGTAAAAGCCTTTTAGTACTTGAAACAAGGTTTTTTCCAGATCCTCAAAGTACTCTTTACACTGTTGTCATATTTAAAATAGTTGTAGCTAACTGTAAAGTCAACGAAGGTATTGAATTAGAGGTCAGGCTTACAGAACAATGTGATAGTATCCTAGATTTCTAACTCAAGTACATGCAAGCTTCTGGCACAGTCTTTGTTTCATTATTGACCAAGATATACTTTCAACATTTTGTGACAGTATCTCCAAATCAGCAGAAACCAAACATAGCCTGGAATAATACACCAGAAACAGACATTATAGATCACAGTAACAAAGATCAATCAGAAATTCATATTATCACATTACACATATCAAATAAAGAAGAAAATATATGTTATTGTTGTAGTGAAATGTTAATGTTAATCATGTTAATCAGTTATTTTATCATGGTTAGTTGAAGAGGGTGCACAGAAAGAAATAAACATCTACTATAATAGACAAGGGAGGGCATTATACTAGTGAGATTATAAGTTCATGTCGATGGATTGCTAATTTCAATATTTAGATCATCCATTCCAACAATATCATGAGGCAGGAGGCAATGTAATTTATAAAAGGTGAAGTCCAACACCTTAGGAAAGAGAGAAAAACTGGAGAAAGGAAGTTATTATAGAAGTTTCGAGATACTTTTACATATAAAGAAACAACTGGCAGTTTAACTTTCTTAGTGAGAGTTAAACAGGAAATGGTGATGTATTTTCAAATACCTGTTATGGATATTGACGAAACTTCATTGAAATGGTGGAAACATGAGTCCACTCGAATTCCTCTCCTTTCCCAACTAGCAAAACTATATCTATGCTCATGCACTACCAGTGTGGCTTCTGAAAGAACATTCAGTACTGCTGGTAACATCATTACTAGTAAAAGATCTCTTTTAAAGCCTGAAAAGGCAAACCAGCTTATTTTCTTAACTAATAAATAACCTGGAGTAACCTTGTATTTACATGTATCACCAACATTCATCATACCAGTTTATCACTTACATTTAAGAACATGGAATATTGAAACAACATTTCCTAACCATGTATGTATCATTATATTTACCAGTTTATCACTTTTTTCCTGTCTTTTTGGAACATGTTTTTTAAAATGTTTTGAGTTATTAATTGATAAAGGTTTTTAGTAATATCGTAAAATTGCATGCAAGGGTATACCATAAAGCAAAATTATCAATACCGCTCAAGCTTAGAGACAGGAGGTTTGTTAAACATTGGCAGTAAGTACTAAAGGAGCTTAATTTGAACTCCTTTTTTACTGTGTACAAGTTATGTTAGATTGCTATCAGAAGAAAAAAGAAAAAAAATGGATACTCTGTGAAGCAGAAAGAAACCAAAAATTTGAAACTTTGCATGACATTGCTTGTGTCACCATATCTCATTCTGATGAACCATGGTACTGTCCAGCTTGTTACAAATCTACTTTTTCTTTTACAAATTGGTGAACTGGAACTAGGGCCACTTTACCTGCCATCTTTGACCATATGCAGATAACAGTCACTGCCATCAAGAAGGAAAATTACTTTTAACCAAATCTTATTTGGTTAAAAACAATTTTGGAACATACCTGTGTTCAAATAATCAATTCATGACTACTCTTTGCGTGAACAAAAATACTATGAACACTTCACTTATTTATAAGCATAGTTATGCTCAATACAAGGAGACAACATGAAGTGGTATAGCCTCACATTAAAAGAAGTGGAGAAGGCTGAGACTAGGATGTGAAGCCAAGCAAACAATAATTAGTCATGAAGTGATGTGGCTAAATATTAAATTATCATTATCATCAAAACTGTATTATTAAACTCTGTTATAAATCTAAGCCTCTCATACAAATATATCAATTGTTGAGTCAGCTTTGTAGAAGTCTCTCCTTATAAATAAGTTGCTAAGATAATAAGAGAGTAAAGAGGCAAAACTACAACACTCACTTCCTGAAACTAAGTATCTTTTAAAGTCTTTTGGAGTCACTGTTCTTACTAAATTTCATTGGCAGCTGTAGTGGTTATTACTGTATTGTTAATCATGACTATTGTTTTGTTTTAAGTGTACCATTAGTACCAGACCTCTGTTAATATTCTTTTGTTTTTCTTTCATTTAATGCATCACTATTAAAATGTATATTCTAGGAAAGAGACAAGACTTTAATCCAGAGACTATGAAGAATGTTTAGCTAAATTCATAGTGAAAGTAATTTGGAACCCAAACATTTCAGATCAGGTTCAGTACCTTATATATATATATATATATATATATATATCTTGCCAGTTGTCAACTGTAATGTTCTTTTGTTGCAATTTGAGATTGTTGTACATCAAGTTATCAACTAATAATCCCTTGAAATGTGTTGGATAAAAATGTGGTATAACCATACTTTCATCAATCATATCATGTAACCACAAAGTGTGACACACAGGTTGTAGGTAATTGTCTCCACTTACAATGTATGTATACATATTTCAACCTTTCAGTATCAGTTTATAGTCTCTCCAGGAGTACAACAACTCTATGATCCCTGATAAAATATTTGACATCATTGAGTTTATTTGATTGCTCTAAATGTCAAGACCTTGACTGGTAAACTGAAGTCTCCATTTTCCAAAAGCATGCAATTAACATTAACAAGTGATTGTATGTGAAATATAAACCTAACCCCTTATAGCATACTTGGATACTAATTATTATAATTAATTTGATATTGAGATTAAATTGTAGTACACAATTACTTGTTTTTGTGTACAAGATATTTCTAACATCATATAAGATAATCAAATTTTTCGGACAAGGAGTCCTTTTTGGCAGCTTGAATTGACCTTCTGGGCCAACTTATTATTTTGATGATGCTATGCATACTGTATGTTTATGTTTTTAACAGAAGAAGATCATTGAAACTTCTATTATAGAAACAAGAAGGTTTTAGAGACTACTAGCGGTCGATAAATGTCACAAAAATATACAGCATCCATGTTTGAGACAAAAATAAGCTCAATATTAGTTGAGAGTATGGCAACAGATGATTCAGTTTTATTACACACTAAGACAGCCAATGAGAGGACATTATACTGGTGACATTATAGATTGATGTCAATGGATCATTAATATCAATAATAAAATCACCATTCAAAAAAGAGGCTTTTGTGAAGCTTTGTTGGCAACATTCAAGAATCATTGCAGTTGCTAGAAGAACAAAAGTTGAAAAGACTCTGACATTTAAACTAAAACAATTTCCAATTTATATACTGCTGTGTCCTTGAGGTCATTTTTTTAACAAAAGGTATGTTGATGGAACTTGTACATCATGTAGTTAGTCATAATAACTTCAACTACATTATGTACAAGTGCTATCAAGACACTGTCTGTTTATATACTCATTGCAAAAAAGTTAATTCAGTTAGAGAATTTCCTTTTGTTATGTCTGACATGTGGAGAATACCTGGTTGTCCTTATAGACCCTGTGGTATGTATGTGTATATATGTCAACTTTATTTTTACGAATTCCTAGGATTAACACTAGACATGTATTTTTGTCAACTCTATCTAACAGGTCACTACATCAAAGTGTCTTTCTTAATGATCATTATGTAATTAAATTAAATAAAATTAAATACTAGAGGTGTGGCTATAAATTCTTTAAAACTGTCTTGTTACTGTTATATTTCTACATAAACCTCTCCTTATTATCATTTTTGCAATGTATTTCTAAGCCCTTTATACATTACATTATGATACAGTTAGACATAAGTGAATATATAAAACTATAAAGACATTTTCCTAAAGCTGTTTTGGGTCATCTTTCATTTATCATGACTGCAGCTAAAGTGTCAGCCACACCCTCATGGTGACAGTAATTCCCTGGTTTCAAAGAAAGCAACATTGATTGACTTTAGTATTCAGATGAGTAACTACTTTCATAGTTTAAGCAGAGAACAAAAGAAACATATGTAAGCCTATAGCTATTTTTAGAACCAGAGTCTGCAGCTCTCACAATATGTGTATGACTATCACCTTTGCTTTATTTAATAATTAAAATAGTATTAGCATAATCTGTTAATATATATACATATTTTGACATGTGGTACTCATGACTGTATTAGTATGATTTACATACATACCAGTAAAAAAACTGCAACAAATAATGATATTACAATAATTTTGTTTATGCAGCTTGCTTTTCAGTTCTATTAATAAAGTTATAGTGATCCATCAATACAAGTAATAATATGTATACTTATAACATTTGATATTTTAAACCAATAATGAAAATTATATAATTGACATGTAAGAAGGTACTGTAATTATTACATGTACAATATAGAGCATTGATGACATACCTTGTATTGCATTCTGTAATGCTTCCAATATAATGGCTTTATTCTTGTCATCTGGTTTGACTAAATCAGCTGGTGTTTTGTTGTCTTTGTCTACTATGTTGGGGTCTGCACCTTTTGATAGTAACAGCTTAATCGTATCAACATGACCATATTGACATGCAATGTGTAAAGCTGACCGGCCATACTATAAAACAAAAAAAAAGTTAATACAAACTAGTCACAAATACTTATAATATAAACAGTACACTTACATTAATGATGTGATGACTACAATATATTATATTACTATACATGCTAACTATTATTACTATACACCTAAAAATGTAGTATAATGATATGTAGACTATAGCCCTTACCAACACAACGATTGGTAAAAGTAATTAGATTATAATAACAACTGGTACATCTTATTAAAGAGCAAAAAACAGTGCATGTTTACGTACTCAATTAATATGAATAGTTAATAATGGCACAAAAATGGAAGATAATTATTACATTTATACAAGCAAGATTCGATTGTCAGTATCAAATCAGTCCTAAAAACAAGTATGGCCCAAATAATGCAGAAATATTACTCATAACATTTTTGTTTATTGCCTGTAATATTCCTATTATCAAACACTCAAACATACTCATTCACATGATATAAATACTGATAATATTATACACAGTATACTGCACATATTTATTCTAAACACTGTTCCTGCAATTTCAAAAAAACCAAATAATTATATTAGATGAATTTGTTATATCAACCTCTAATAATTCACTACAAAAATTACTACCTTATATGTTCTAATTTTCAGAAATTCATCTTAATTTGACACTTGTACCTCATGATTAAATGTATCAATCTAACAGTAACATTCAGTGGCTGAGTAAGAAACTCAATGTTGTCAAAAATGATTTACTTAGGGTCCCAGTCTTATTTGAAAATGTGATATCGTCTCTCGATGCACTCTATAGAAATTTCTTTAATGGCTATATTAATAATTCTAAATTGATTTATAAGTGAATTCCCTCTAATTTAATGAAAATAGTCACTTGAAAAATATATTGTCAATTTTAAACTCCAAAATTTGCCTATGAAATCATAACAACCAAGATTTAGCAATGCCATTCCTAAGAAATAATTATATAAAAAATATGCATAATTGTCTTTGCTGTTGGAACAGCTGATGAGGTTAATGAATTTTCATAGCTACTACTAACAGTTGTAGACGTTAGAGGTCTAAAAAGCAGGTTATTCTTTTAGCCACAAGCTATATACATACATTATATACATCATATATATATATATGTTTACATGCATTTTTGTCTTCCAAATTTATCTGTTTGGGCTAAAGTAGGTGCAGTTATATTCTAGTATTGGGATGATTCATCATTAATGATATCTATACTATAGCAATACTGTAAATGTATGTACTTTCTATTTAATATTGCCATTTTTAGATTTCATAAGTCTAAGCCCCAAGTACTTTAACATGTCTGTAATAATAAATTCCTCATACTATGTAACATCATAATAAAAGTAACTCTCTTCTCCCAGTGATTGAAACACACTTTATTAAGCTGAGTAGGTCTCTAGGAATCATTTATCATTTATTGTTATAGTGCAGGAATAAACATAATTAACCTGTCAATGAAGCTACATCAACTAAAGCTATTATTGTTTTAATGTATAAGCTGTTGATGTAATATGTTACTGTATGAATATGTTAATATTGTATATGAATTATTAATTAAGATTTACTGTTCTGTTTATGTTTGTAGTTCTGGTTCCACTATTGGTTACATGTTATTTTGGCATCTGTGGTATAGCTAGTCTTTATTTTCTCTTATTTTTTATATCATTTGTGTATTTATTTAAAGATAGTTATTTGTCAGATACTACCACTGAACTTGATAACTGATCAGGTTACAACAATTGTTATATCATGTTTAGGCTCATGATAATCTAAGATATTTTATTCTCAATAACTGTCTACGTGTAATTTGTTAATATTTCAGAGATCAGAAAAAATGTTTATAGTGTCTAAATATAATTTATGAAGTGACCTTTTTTATGGGTCCATAAAATGATAATTCTACAACAAGCAGAAACCACACCCAAACCACGGCCTGAATTGATTAATGATGGCTGACTTAGCAGACATTCACTCGTGTTTGTGTGTGGGTCAAGAGTTTTCATCTTTCGAGGAGCTAAATAGTGTTCCAAAACTATAGCAAGAACGTACGTGTGTTACTTTATATAATAGAAGTTCGAAAACTGTAGCAGCAACTCGTAAACGTGCTCCTAAGCGCCATATTAACAATGACTTAGGATACTCAGAATTGGACTATGCATGTGTTCATGGTGGTCGAGAGTATGTGTCTCACTCCAAGGATAAAAGGAAGTGCCAAAGGTATGACAAGGGATGTACTGCTAAGTAATCAACATCATTTCTTAATACATTTTTGAAAGAGTGCTCATTTGTAATTATAGTCAGATTGTCACCTGATGGGAACAGACTTCTTTGATATATTAGTGTGGAACACAATCATGGCTTGTCAAGGGCAAATATTGTGTATAAACAATTATATTATGATCGTAGCTATTTTGTAGGAAGCATTTAGACACATGCCAAAACAATGAAAAAATGCTGCACATGTCCTAAGCTTAAAAGTAAATAAGAAAATTGTACAGAATCATTTCAGAAGTAGTACAGGAAAGGTAATCACAATGAAAGATGTGCACAATATACCTGTAAAGTCAAAGTGTCAGATTTAAAATGATTCCCAGGAATTAGTTGAAGAGATGAAGAAGGTTAAATGTATTATAAGTGGCTAAATTACTGACAAGTTAAGCTACCTCATTTAGGTGCTAAAGTAACTGTTTTTGTCGATGAAGATAACACATTGCAGGCTTTCTATTTCCAAACTATGGAAATGAAGAAAATGTTCCAGTCAGACCCAGAACTTCTATTTATTGATGCCACATACAAGTTGAATGATATACACATGTTGCTGTATGTTCTTATATGTATTGATGGCAATGGTGAAAGTGAAGTAGTTTGCTTATGGTTGGTGGAGCATGAAGATAAGGAGACACTTACTAATTTGATGATGGAAAATTCAAAAAAAATTCAAAAAGCACAATCAAAGTTGGTAATCCAAACAGTGTATCATGTCAGATAAGGATATGATTGAAAGAGATGTTTTGACAGAACAAGTACCTGTGAGCCTGCTAATATGTCTTTTTCATACACTACGCAGTATGAAAAGGGAGATGTCCTGTTACAAACTAGGCATATCTCAAAGTGAAAAATCCGTGTGCTTGGAAATAATATCAAAGATGACGTACACACAAACTGCATCCTTTATGATCAACTGAAGCAGTGTGTACCTCAGCCAGTACTTGAATACTTCAATGATAATTGTCATTGCATGTGTGATCAATGGGTGGATGGATTAAAATAAGCAAATTGAAATTTCATGAAATGTACATATAATAGAGTAGAGAGCATCAACAAGAAATTAAAAATGGTTATTACCAGATAGTCCGGAATGACAGTATTTTCCAAGACTTAATGAAAATATTTTCATCACTGAATACGGAAAGAGATCACAGGGCAATTGAGATTACATCAAAGAGACAAATTACTGAATATATGATAATTTTGTTGTTGATCAGTACATGGCACTTCTTACACCATACTACTTTGGCTTTTTGAAGACACAGAGTGTGTAGAGAAAGTGAAAATTGTACAAGATACAGATGAGTACAATTGTAACATCAACAGCACAGATGGAAATATAACCATTAGCACCAGCAGCTGTCCATGTGGCTTTTTTACTTCTATGAAACTGCTAATGTTGTCATATCCTAGCAGTGTGTCAGTATAAGGGACTTTCACTGTTTGATGAAACGTTATGTGCTGAAAGATGGAAATTATGTCACTACTGCCACACCATCGTGTATACCAAGTTAGTAATGATGACGAGGGTGATGCTGATGTCACAGATGAAGTTATGGGTGTTCATTTAACAACAACTACTCACCATACATCAAGAGTTCTGACAGAACTTGAAAAATATAGAAAGGCATTTACATTGATACAAGATTTAGCCCAACAACTGTCAACTTGTGGTATGTAGGATTTTGAAGATGGTATCCTGGACTTGCAATTTTTGAAAACAATGTGGACTCAAGGAAAAAAGTTAGGATTATGGAAATGGAGACAGAAACTGGTAAGATAAAACATGTATGTAATAGTAATTAATACTTGATTTTATAATTGATGTAGATGTTTTCAATAATAGGAATTGTGATAATATGTCTGACTGTGATCATGAGAATGTGTGTGAATCATCCATATAAGATCAAAGTACATCAGATGTATGATAACTTTGGTGAAAATGTCACCTAAGATGCGTAAAAGAGGAAGGCTAAAAGGCTCTGGATTAACAGCAATTGGGCTACTAAAGAAAAAGAAAACTAACAAGTTAACTCCTTTTATTAAGAAATCTGAATGGGAGAAAATTAAAGATATTGTGCTATGTGTTAACATTTATTCTTTGATGTATATGTACAGTGATGAGTGTTTTGATGAAAATGTTTGCATTCATTTGATTAGAAAGTATTTTACATTTGATGCTTGGAACCAAGTGAAAATGATCGTGGATGTTCTGAAAGATAAAGGTTGTTGGATATGTCGTGTATGTCTACAACCACTCACTGGGAAAAGCATAGCCTGTGATAGCTGCTTGGAGTGGTATCATCTCCAATGTATTGGGTTTAAGAAATCACCCAAGAAGAAAACTTGATTTTGTAGATCATGATATGTTAAATAAGAATGTATTGATGTGTTCCTCTCAGTCTGTTCTGTGCAATAATAATAGTGATAATAATTACTTTACATAATAATAATAACGTTGAGTGCATTTTAGGTGTGGTTTCCGCTTGCCGTAAAAATAGCTTGGAATTATCATTTTACAGACCTGTATAAATAGTCACTTCATTTGTCAAACCCAGTCAGTAAATTGACAAACACATCAATACTATTAATAAAAGCTTCTATAGCCATCATCTGTTCTGGCTTAACTGTGTCATATCCTAGCTTAGCGAACACTTCTTGAACAACCTGGTGTCTCCTTTTCTCCATGCTGATTCATGTAGACACTATGTTTACATTAAAACCTAATATTACAAACCACATATATATAATGTTATTAATTAATGAAATTCCTTTTTGACAACTGCACTATGTGTGGTAAACCAAAACCTTCCTCTCTTAGCAAAGGGTCTGACTCGTGAGATTAGGCCAGGACTAGGCTAAAAGTACAGGTATAAACACTGTAGCAAGTAGTGCCAAATTAAATGACACAGGCTATTATAATTAACCACTCCTACTTTCACACCTCTAATTTAATAAAGATGGCCCTTGTTATGTCATGTCAGTGTAACACTGACTTTCTGAGTGCTAAATTAGTAATAGCTATATTACAACAAGTACCTAGTGTTATGGCTTATGCTAGTTGGTCACTGAAGCCAGCTGAAAAAAATTACAGCATCATCGAAAAAAGAGTGTTTAGCTCTAGTTTATGCTATTAAGTACTTTAAAAAAACCTCTTGGGGCATTTATTCACTGTGTATACAGATCACAACCCACTACAGTGGTTGTCCACACAGAAGATAGAGGGAAAGTTAAACCATTGGGCTTTGCAACTTCAAGAGTTTGAATTTAAAATTCTTTATAGAAAAGGTACCCACAATACGAATGCTGATGCTTTGTCAGGGCAACCATGTACAGCTGCTACAAAAGTCGTTTGTGGACCTAGTCAAAGTGAACTGATTAAAGAACAGGCTAATGATCCAATTCTAGCAAATATCATTTCATGCCTCAAGAAAAACAGTAACAAAAAACCTCAAGGTACAGAATGGAAACACCCACAATACAGAAGGTGGCTTCAACTATGGCCCCAACTCAAGTTACAGAATGGTCTTCTCTATTGTCATATCATTAAACAGGTTAGTAAAAGAGCAACGTCTAGTGCTGATAGCACCATTAAGTCTCAAAGTGACTTACCTACAACAATGTCATGATGCCCTTAATGTGCTCATCAAAGGTATATGAAAACATTACTGCGATTACAAGAAAATGTGTACTAGGTTGAAATGGCAACAGATACTCAAAATTACTACAACTTGTGTGATGCTTGCAATCAAACAAAGCCAGCACTAACCCAACTGGTCCCGTTGGTAAATATGCCTATTGGTAAACCCTGGGAGATGTTAGGAGTAGATATTCTAAAAGTACCAATGTTATGTCAGGGCAATTCTAATATCTTAGTTATACAAGACTACTTCACCAAATGGCCTGTGGCCATTCCTCTGAAGGATCAAATAGCAGAAAGTACAGTGAAAGCTCTCGTTGAAACACTTAGTATTTATGGCATACCTACTTATATTCATTCTGACTAGGGGGCTAATTCTGACCAGGGAGCACACTTTTAAAAGAGACATGCCGGGCTTTTGGAACACATAAATCACGAACTACACCGTATCATCCCAAGATGATGGTTTAGTGGAGCACACCAATCGTTATACACCTACCAATCCTCAATGCACACATCTACTAAATGCTCACCATATCTTTGAACGTTTGGTAGAGAACCCACACTTCCATCTGATTTACCTGGACTAGACACAGACACATATGTTTATTCTAAAGAACTCCAACATCAGCTAAGTCAAATGTATGAATTAGTTGAACTGTACCTTATAGATGTAGCATCTACTCACAAGAAGGCATATGACACTCGGGCTCATACTAGGTCATCATTTCAAGCTGATAATCATGTTTGGTTATCAAAACCAACAGCTGGAAACACAATTCAGGTCAACCGACTGTCATAATTGCACACTCAGGTGGACGAAAGAAGACAGTACATATAAATCATTTACAAGTCCATACTCTTAGACCAGTTCTAAAAGGAATACCACAGCATTCTCCAACACTTACACCATGTTTTAAGCAATCTCCTTTTAAACATTCTGTTATTGAGTCTGAAGATGAATTATCTAACAATTATCCATTAGAAGAACCTTCCACTTCTCGACCTACCCACACAAACAGAGTTCCAGATAAATATGCTCCCTATGTCACTTTGTCACTCTAGACGAGGTCTTGAAGAGAGGGAGGTTATGTAGGATAGTAATTAACATTAATTAACATTAATGTCCATTAATAATCAATAAACGAGAGCACATGTTGTTTTGAACTGACTGTTTTTGTAAATTTTTTTGAGGAATATTGTATAATTTGTATTACACTACCATCCATTGGTGCTACCATCGATTGCACTTCCACAATTTGGAAACCCAAAGTGTCTCAAAAACCATCAATAATCCTATTTAATACTTCACCACTGAAAACTTTATATAATGCTTCATCAGAACTTTCACAATAGCTGTGCATATGTGTTTATTATGCAACAAACTGAGGATCTTGAAACACCAAAACAAATGTCCAGAATTCTGTACTCTGTCCTGTTGAGAGAAACCAAACTGTAAAGACTAATTCTAGTTCAACTGGAATGGCATGACAAACTTGGATATCTTCCTTCTCCATGTACACCTTTAATAATTCATAACATAAATATTGAAAGGTTACATTCCTAATCCAAAAATTCTCATACCAATCATTTTCATTGAAAGTTCTATTGACAATGTAGTCTCAAAAATCAGAGCTTCTAGACCTAATCTAATTAAATCTCTCTACGTAATGTTGAGAAGGTAGTGTGGATGCTAATATCAAACAAGGAAAGCCATTTTTGTCTCCTTTGTCTTGAAAAGAAGATACTCCTTCTGATTAATGGATTAGTACTTCCAGGAGGACGCCTCCTTAAAGCCAACATAAGCATATCAATTCTTAAAGACTCCATCTTTCATTAATAACTATTATATTATAATTAACCACTCCTACTTTCACACGTCTAATTTAATAAAGTTAGCCCTGGTTATATCATGTAAGTGTAATCACTGACTTTCTGAGTGCTAAATTTCCACAGACACAAGTGTCAGAATTAACCTAGGCTAAATATACTAGTGTAAACAGCTCATAATGTTGTTTGAAGAAGAGGAGACACTATCAAATTATTTGTCATAACCCACCTAGTAAAATAGATTCTATTCAAGAAAGTGAGTTCCTAGGACAGATACTAGTTGTCAAAGGAGATGAGAAGTCATGCAATATTATTCTCTAGTTGATTGGACAGTCCTGTCAATTCAACTTTGATACAGAAGCAGATGTAACAGGAATTACAGAAGATAATTATCGAAGTTAATTTTAGACAGAATCAAATTACAACCCTCAGATCAAGTACTGAGAGGTGCTAGCTTACACCAGTTAAAAATAAAAGCAAAATTCACTGACACATTATGCTATAAAGATTGAGAGAGTAAGTAAGAAATTTACATTATTGAAGATTTGGTAAGACCATCACTAGGACATCCAGCAATTGAAATTCTCCAACTTATGACCTTTGTTGACTATATTATTGACAGTTGTAAAGAGCAACTCACACTAGCTCATCCTTACCTTTTTATTAGCTTTGGTAGAATTCATGAAGAATATAGAATTAAATTAATCGATATTCTGACTCCGTTTAAATTGACAACACCTCAAATAATACCAATCCAGTGGAAGTTGTGGTAACGTTGACCATATTGCAAAGGCTTGTCGCAGTAAAACACAAAAGGTATCAAAAAAGACCACAAAAGGTCAAGCCACACATTATATGTTACAAGACTCACCCCTTTCTGTGAAACCCCATCACCACCAGTGTTTCAACAGCAACAGTGCAGTAATTGTATGATCTTTTCCCAGATAATGCAAGTCCAACCCAAATGTTTTGACAGTTCATGTAAACAAGGCAGTCCTCTATTAGTAGTGCTACTGACCAATTGCAACCTACAGATATGTCCCTTCACACATATACTGGTGAAACATTGACCACATTAGATGTCCAGGTAGAGTATGAATCACAAGTCCTCATCCTGCCATTGGTTGTTGTGAAAGACCAGGAAAGAGTTAGAATGACTACAAAGTCTGGATATTATTACACCAGTATCATTCTCAGATTGGGCTGCTCCAATAGTTCCTGTTGTGAAAAGTGACACTAACATTCGTATTTGTGGTGACTATAAGGTGACTATTAACCAGGCCTCTCAAACAGACTCCTATCCATTACCTCATGTTGATATTATTTGATGATGACTCAAAAACATTTACAACAATCAACACACACAAGGGATTGTTTTAGTATCAGAGATTACCTTTTGGCATTTCAACTGCACCAGCATTGTTTCAACATACGATGGAAAGTCTTCTTCAAGGACTATCAAAGGTATGTGTTTATATTGATGATATTTATTTGCAGGTGTGGATGAAGAGGATCATTTACAATACTTAAGCCAAGTGTTAGAGCTGTTAGAATCTGCTGGACTGTCTCTGAAGAAGTCAAAATATGTCTTTATGACAACATCAGTGGAATATCTTAGTTACATCATTGATGCTAAGGGCCTTCAACCCTCGAGCAGTAAGGTAAAAGACATTAAAGAGGCTCCAGAGCCCACTAATATTACTGAATTAAAGTCTTTTTTAGGGTTTCTGAATTATTATAACAAGTTTCTCCCTAATGTGTCAACAATCTTAGCCCCGTTGCACAGTTTACTATGTAAAGATACCAAATGGAAATGGTCTAAGGCACAAGCTGAAGCCTTTAAAAAGACCAAACATCTCCTTCAGTCTTCCTCATTACTTATTCATTTCAATAGTGTGAAACCATTACTTCTCTCATGTGCCTCCCCCTATGGCTTAGGAGCTGTTCTTGTTCAAAGAATGGATGATAACAGTGAGAAGTCTATTGCTTTATCTCTCGAGCTTTGTCTCCTGCAGAAAAAAATATTCTCAGCTGGAGAAGGAAGCATTAGCAATTGTTTTTGCTGTAAAGCAGTTTCATCAAGGAAGTTCACCAGTGTAAGATTTGTCAACTGCATCGTTCAGTTCAAGTAGAGCTCCTCTGCATCTGTTGGAATTTCCCAGTAGGCCATGTGTAAGAGTACACATTGATCATCTTGGTCCTTTTTTAGGAAAATTATATCTCTTACTAATTGATGCTCATTCTAAGTGGATGGAGGTCCATGTTGTTCCCTCTACATCTACCAAAGCTACCATTGAAAAACTGAGAATTATATTTGCAACTCATGGAATCCCAGAACAATTAGTATCAGATAATGGATCTGGGTTCACTAGTCAGGTATTTTCACTCTTCATGGAAAGAAATGGAATAAAACACATATTGACTTCTCCATACCACACGAGCTCATATGGTTTAGCTGAGTGTGCTGTACAGACTTTTAAGAATGGAATTAGGAAATTGGAATGTGATGTTCAAGAAAGAATTTCAATGTTTTTATTTAGATATAGAGTTACTCCTCATAGTACCACTGGTCTATCTCCTGCTGAACTGCTAATGGGTCAGAGATTTCGTACTCATTTGGACCTACACCATCCAGATGCATCTCGTAAAGTTATTTAAAAACAAGACAAGTTGACAACAGTTACTAAACAGTGTTGAAAATTTGCAGAAGGGGATCAGTTATATGCAAGAATTTCAGGTGTGCTAACAAGTGGATTCCCGTCACTGTAACACATTTCGGGTCCTGTGTCATATCAGGTACAAACTTCATCTGGCTCCACTCAATGCCATCATGTTGATCAACTTAGATATCGTCACTCCCTCGGCAGTAACAGTCAAGAGCCAAATGATTCTGATGATTTTAATGATTGGCCTTTTTTGTGCACTACATCAACTACTGAAGCAACTACAAATCTAGAACAATGTCATGGTCAGTTGGAGATTGCATCATCAACCACCATCTCTCTTTGGCGTTCTAGGATCAACTGAAACCATCTATACCATACTATGAACAAATCAACTTAAAAGAGAAGGAATTAAGAGAGAAGCAAAAACAGAATTACAACAATTATTATAAAGTGAAGGAGAAAGAACCTCTGAGGTCTGGAGAAAATGTGTGGATACCAGATTATAACATTAATGGGACAGTCATTCTTAGTTTCCCAATTAAATTTTCACCTCCCGAACTATTTCTACTCCAGCAATAATAACTTGATCATGATTCATGATAAAATATCAATTTTTTTCCTCACATTACACAGTGTCACATCATCATGTTGTAAATATTACATCATTATACCATATATTCTTAATAAGAAAAAAATTGTTTTATCTTCTGTTTAATTAGGTGAATACATAATCACTTTTTATTTGAAGCAAATATATACTAGAGTAGAGGTTTAAGTGCATCAAAGTCTTGTTACTGAATGAAATAACAGCTAGAAATGAATGAAATATAGTTTCAAACACTTCAGTAATGTATTCACGAGAAATGAAGGTGAATATAATTGACTGAAACATGCGGAATTCATCAGTTCTTTCTTTTTCTCTTTTCATGTCCTTTTTGCATTGTGCTTCATTTAGGTCATCCTGTAGGTCTCCCAGTAGGCTTAGGAATAGATTTACTGGTAAGCCACCTCCTCCTGTCTTCTATAAAACTTTCTTGATGAAATTTATGAAAACAATTTCGAGTAAAAAAGCATAATGGAGCTTCACATTTGCTACACTGACATGTTGTTTGCTTCTTTACACCACAAGTGACTTTACAATACACACAGTCCTTGCCTTTATACATTCTCACTGGTGTATGTTCAACAGCAGGATCACATCTTCTCCCAGCAACTAATTGATGAAGTGACACTTCAATATGACAAAGTTGTCTCAGAAAGGTTTTACAAAAATTGAAATGACTTAGTTTAACTCTAGGATGTACCTATTAGAGATAAAGTATGAGTTCACAATAGCAATCTCAACAAAGTGTAAGAACGTCTTCCAGATACACCATTAGTATCTTTCACACTATATACACCAACATTCCATCCTATACATATACACCATCACCTCGACTCATAGACTTACGTGCCAGTTTCTTCTTCAGGTTTGAGATTTCAGTAGGAACTTCAACAGGATTACAGTCAAGGGTACCTGTCACATGAACACCAAGCCCATTTAAGTCATAGATCAAGTTATAGTACACAGCTGGTATTAAATTTATCTATGTAAACAGAATACCCTTGTGATAAATTTCTTTCAGCAATCTCGTAACGACATCATATCCTAGACCATTTCAGCTTTTGACCTCTCCATTCTTTCCTCTCTATACAGAAAAGGATGATGTATACCCATTGTGTACATCACATAAGTATGACAACTTGAAATCTCACTTGACAGGTTTGTCATAAATATATTGACAAAATGAAAACCATGCCTTGGACTACACCATTCGCTCATCTATGCAGATCTCACAATGTGGTTGGTAAAGCTCTTTAAAGCGCTTTTGAAGATGGTTGTTCAGTGGTCATACTTTACAAAGTTTGTCCCCTTCTTCCTTCAACTTCTTCTCCGTGTCTTCATTTACTACATGCAAAAATGATAGATAGCCTTCAAGTTCAAATCTGTTTCGACTGAAGACTTTAGAAATTAGAGGATTATAACACAAACTTGTAGACATCCACACGAGTCTGTAGCAAGGTACACCACGATATCCCAAATGAATAAATATTCCCACAAGCAAATAGAAATCATCTGGGACCATCTGTTTAAACTATCAATACATTGTTGGATGGTTATTTTTCTGGAGCTCAGCATACTCATTGGTAGCATCACTAATTTTCTGAACTATGTCCATATCAAAATAAAGTTTGAAAAGATCTGCTGGCAATAGTTCACTAAACCCAATGGCAAATGTGCTCCAACAGCTCTCAAAGGATTGAAGTCATAAGTTTTTGGAATATTACGATCAATCTCAGACAAGTCATGTACTTGAAATGTCTTTGTGTTTTTTGTCAATGGTTGGGCCTTTGGATTTAAGGATGTACCCCTGCCACAACCTTGAGTCCTTCCATAACTCCTGCCATGACCACGACTCCTTCCTCGACTCCTGTCACTATGGTCTGTACTGGGGGCCTTCGTGACTTATCTACAAAGTTCAAACATTGCATGTGAGCTTATCATAATTATATGATATAAATATCTTAGATTTAGGAGGAACTTCTTCATCAGATACTTCTTGCTCATCAGGACTTTCATCTGAGTCAAGTAAATCCAGGCATTCAGAACTATAAGATCGTACACTCACACTATTGTCTTCCTGAAGCAAACTCAACACGTGGCTTACATCCATGCATCCAAAGATTTGCTTAAAATTTACTTTTCTAATTATACAAATGAAATATATTTCTGGCCAATAATTAGAGTTTTTTTTCTACAAGATGCAAAATGTTCCAGCTCTTCTAGCAAATGTAAGTTTTAAGAAAAATTGATATCGAGGGTTTACACAATTTTGCATGGAGTGGGAAACCAAGAGTTAAAGAAATGCCATATTAATCATTGGTTTAGTGATAAGGAGAAATCAATGAGACATTGTTAGTAACCCTCAAGAGAATTCTCCTATTATTGATGAAGTACCTTTAGAAGATCCAACTGGTGATGACACTATTCAAACTCAAACTAATAATGTTCCTATTGCAATTAATTGTAATGTCAAAGACAACATCACTAGAAGTGGAAGAATATCTCAACCACCAGTATGATATAATCTGTATTGGACTTAAGAACCTAATATGTATTGACCTTCCAGAAGAAGAGATGTAGTGGTATGACTACTTATCATTCATACATAATTATTATTCATTGTCTTGTCCTTGTATGTAACTTATATATCTGAGTTGTTTACTCTATCATATTTCTACTATTATTACAAAGAGATCTTTGTCAATCAACTAAACATATAGTAACAAACAATACAATAATACCTTATTAATAGCATCAACAGTAGCTCCAGACTGGATTAAAAGATCAGCTGTTTTAGTATGTCCATTAATAGCAGCAAAGATCAAAGGTGTAAAATTGTTCTAAAAAATCATAATAATATAAGACATAAGATTTAAATATAGTAGTACATAACAACATGTGACATACAGTAAAAAGACATCATTACTCACTACAGTTGGTACAACAGTTAATATAATATTATGTAGTATATAACTTTATACTCAACTATGTACCATATTAACCTGATACTGGAATATTAAGACAAAGTATCAAAGAAGTACTAAACAATGTATAGGTATTATGTAATGTAAACAGTGACATAGAGGACAAAGCAGCAGAATAACTCTATATGCATATAATAGATGAGGATCGATCTATAACTTATATTAATGATAAGTTGTTATTAACAGCAAAATGACATTGTAAACAATATAATTAATTGTACCTTCAGTTAAATCTATATAAATTAAATTATTAAATAATATATTCAAAGATTAAAAACAGATCAAGAGCAAAGAACAACTTGTGACAACTCTTAGCTTGATCAAATAACATTGTCATAACATATTTCATTTCAGATGTTGTTATCCTTAGGTATAGCTGTACTTGTTATAGTACATGTACATGTACTCTAGTACATAACTACAATGATGAAGTTTTCTTCTCTGACTTCATATCTAATCTCTTCATTAAGCATCTCCATCTGACCTTAAGTTGGCCACAAGCATTTTCAATTACTATACAGGCTCCACTACGATAATAATTGTAATGTTGTTAGTCACAAGAAAGAGTACCATGTAGGAAGGGCTTCATAAGCCAAGATAATAGTAGGTAGGGAGAGTCATCTAAGAGGACAATTAGGAGATCTTTGTCACAAACTTTCTTCTTGTAGATAGACGAGTTTGTGAAACTAGTGCATCATGAATACTATCAGGCCAGTCTGTGTAGATATCAATAAAATGATACTTTTAATCAGGTACTGTTTAGTAAAATCATCGAGTACCAACCTTTACAATTGTAATAGTCAGTATGAAACTCCACTGGTGCTACCACTGATTGAACTTCCACAATTTGGAAACCCAAAGTATCTCAAAAACTGTCAATTATCCCTTTAATGCTTCACCACTGAAAACTTTATATAATGCTTCATTAGAACTTTCACTATACCTGTACATGCTGTTTTATTATGCAACATACTGAGGATCTTGAAACACCAAACAAATGTCCAGAATTCTGTACTCTGTCTTTGTTGAGAGAAACCAAACCCTAAAGACTAATTCTAGTTCAACTGGAATGGCATGACAAACTTGGATATCTTCCTTCTCCATGTACACCTTTAATTCAGAACATAAATACTGAAAGGTTACTTTCCTAATCCAAAAATTCTCATACCAATCATTTTAATTGAAAGTTCTATTGACAATGTAGTCTCAAAAATCAGAGCTTCTAGACCTAATCTAAATAAATCTCTCTATGTAATGCTGAGAAGGCAGTGTGGATGCTAATATCAAAACAAGGAAAGCCATTTTTGTCTCCCTTGTCATGTAAAGAAGACACTCCTTCTGATTAATTGATCAGTACTTCCAGGAGGACGCTTCCAATATAAGGATATTAATTCTTAAAGATTTCATCTTTCATTAATAACTTTTATATTATAATTAACCACTCCTACTTTCACACCTCTAATTTAAAGGGTAACTGCAGTGACTTTTTACCCTATGCATATTTTGGTTAAAATACAATGATAAACTCGCATAATGATGAAAAACATCAAATATTACAAAAATAAATTTGAGACTTGCAAGATATGGAGCTCCAAAGTTGCACTTTTTTGCTTCCTGCCATGACACTTCCTGCTTGTGGGTGCGGTTAGGCGTGACGTCATCGAAGGCAGGGAAGTAAACACATGAGTACATGCTTGAATGTGCCTAATAGATGTGTGGCCTTTGGATGCAATAACACCAGTAGTGTTGCTGGAGTTAGCGTTTTTAAATTTCCCAAGGAAGATTCTTTGAAGAGGAAATGGATAAAGCAGGTCAAGAGAACAAGAGATAAATGGGCTGGTCCAACAGTATGTTCTGTGGTGTGTAGCAATCATTTTACAGATGACTGTTTCAATGATGACTGTGAGCTCCATGAATCATTTGGGCTTAGAAGAGTTAGAAGACTAAAGGACAGTGCTGTTCCCACTATTTTTAAAAGGAAAGCCAGCTATGATGATGACTCAATAACGTCTGAACCTGCTTTAAAGAAGAAAAGATCTGCCTATGAAAAGAGGGAAAGAATGAGGGTGAAGGCACCATTGATACATCTGTAATGTTAGTATTGTTTTATTCTATTCAGGTTGTGCATGCACTAACACCAAGTATTTCTCATATGAGTGAACAGCAATCACAATCTACATCTGATGCTGTACTGGCTGAATCAGTGACACATCATGTAAGCCATGATCATCAGTACATGCTTACATGTTTACTTTCTTATCTTTCTTATGTTTTATTTCCCAAGTCTACTGCCTTTTCATATAAGGGAATGTTAGGAAGGTAAACATTTATTGCATGCATGCAAGATCAATGTATTGCTATTTTAACTTAAATTTTAATTTCTAGACTTAGATTAGCAGCTTTACATTATAACGAGAATGCACATAAACATCATGCAACAACAAAGGCTGGTAAAGAGAGATACTCAATATCCTTTCCCAAGTACAAACAAGGTGGCTATGTAGTTCGAAAAATTACAGACCACTCTACATATGGTAAAATACCTTTGAGTTCACAACAATATATTATATATTATGTTATTATTATGTTATTGTTAGATTATTTTGACGACTTATTAGAAGAAGTTATTAAAATAGTACAGGACTACAAGATCAACCAGTGGACCAGTGAAGACATTGTTGAGTCACCACCACCACTATGCAGTCAATACATACACCCAGAAAAGTCAAAAGCCATAACAGAACACAGAAGTAGATTTACCATCTTAAACACTTGTAATTAATACATTTAACTAAGAGTAGGATATTTAAAACCAGTGTGTGAATCTGAGGGGAATGTTTCTCTTATTACGTTCACTGCACAAGAAGGAAGAACAACCCTTACATCCCTTCCAAGCCAGCCCCAACACCATCGTGTGAGTTGCCTGTATGCAGTATATCTATATTTTCTGTAGTCATAAAAGATATAAATACATCAATGTATACAGATAACAACTTAACTCATTGATTGGAGCATTGTATGTCCCATATTGTTGATGGTACTGAAAGTATGCAGTATGAAGCACCCATACATCTAGACATACAGTGGTAAATCCAATGTGTTCAGTGATACAAGTTGCAGTTAATGCGGTTGTTTGCTGTGACAATTTGTTCACTACTTGTGATATTTCTCTACAGCATAGGCATTCTACTGGTGTTGGCATCACAATGCAATGCATGCACAAGCACCTGTATTAACATATATATTATGTAGGAATTGCAACTTATTTGACAAACCATGAAGTGTCTTGTAATTGGTTTTCATGCATGGTTTCTCACTTCATTATCTCCATCACTTTCTGATGATGCACTACTACCACTGGGTTCAAACTGATATGGTTGAATTACTTCAATGTTATCCACTTCCTCTTCATCCGAATATGAGTAGTACATCTCTAGGTCTGTTGCTTCAGCCATCATTGCATAGCTTCCCTGCCTTCGATGACGTCACGTCTAACCGCGCCCACAAGCAGGAAGTGTCATGGCAGGAAGTAAAAAAGTGCAACTTTGAAGCTCCATATCTTGCAAGTTTCAAGTTTATTTTTGTAATATTTGATGTTTTTCATCATTATGCGAGTTTATCATTGTATTTTAACCAAAATATGCATAGGGTAAAAAGTTGCCGCAGTTACCCTTTAATAAAGTTGGCCCTGGTTATATCATGTAAGTGTAATCACTGACTTTGTGAGTGCTAAATGTCCACAGATACAAGTATCAGAATTAACCTAGGCTAGATATACTAGTGTAAACAGCTCATAATGTTGTTTGAAGAAGAGGAGACACTCAAATTATTTGTCATAACCCACCTAGTAAAATAGATTCTATTCAAGAAAGTGAGTTCCTAGGACAAATACAAGTTGTCAAAGGAGATGAGAAGTCATGGAATATTATTATCCGGTTGATTGGTCAGTCCTGTCAATTCAACCTTGATATACAGGAGCAGATGTAACAGGAATTCCAGAAGGTAATTATTGAAGTTAAGAAAGAATCAAATTACAACCCTCAGATCTCGAGTACTGAGAGGTGCTTGCTTATTGACATTCTGACTCCATTTACATTGACAACACCTTCAATAATACCACTCCATTTCTTCTCTAAAGTCAAAGAAGAAATCATTGAATGGAAAGAACAGGAGTACTCTGTATAGTTGATGAACCAACACAAATGGTGTTCAGGAATGGTTGTCATATCAAAATCTATTGATAAGGTATGTATATGTGTTCATCTTACTAAATTGAATGAGCAAATAATTAGAGAGAGGCCTATCCTGCCTTCTAAGGACAGTTGTTGATATAAATAAGAATTGCCAAAGTATTTTCCAAATTGGATGCTAATTCAGGGTTCTGGCAAATTAGACTAGCCAAAGAATCATCATTTTGAACCAATTTCAATACCCCATTTGGAAGAATTTGCTTAAAGCTCAGGTTGTTTACATAATGTAATGTGTTTTGTATGGTATCTGTGTACATGAATATTAAGTGTATGAGCACATGTATGATTTGCTAGAACATTCTATCATGTGGTGTATCTAGAATATTCTTTTTCATTGTTGTTATGTTTAGATATATATCATTGAGTTTTGTTTTCCAAGTCTATCTATGTCAATCTTACAAATAAAAGTATCAGGTTATGAGCCCAGCATTGCCTAAATAAGTAAAGCAAGAGATGCAGAGAAGACGATAACAGTCCCACTGACGGGATCCAATTATCCTACGTGGAAAGTCCAGTGCAAGATGAGTCTTATGAAAGATGGACTGTGGGGAATTGTCAATGGGAGTGAAACAGCTCCAGAGGAGGGTACTGACATGTACTCCAAATTAGTAACTCAAAGGGATTGTGCCCTCGCAACTATTGTTCTGTCCATCGACCCATGTTTGCTCTACCTTATCGGTGATCCAAAGGACCCTATAGCTGTTTGGGAAATGCTCGTTGGGCAGTTTCAAAAGGCAATGTTGGCGAACAAGCTAGCATTACATCGAAGACTGCATTTGTTATGCTTAAAGGAGAGAGAGAATATTCAAGACCATATTAAGGCTATTACTGAGAGTTTCAACGAATTAGCTGTAATAGAAGACAACATTGAAGATGAGGACAAAGTCGTTTATCTGATAGCTAGTCTTCCAGAATCGTATGATATGTTGGTCACAGCACTGGAAGCTAATACTGATGTACCAGACATGAAAACTGTCACTGAACGTTTGCCACATGAAGAATGAAAAATAAAGGATTGAAATGCCTCAAGTGCAACACTTGAAGGAATAAAAGAAGAAGCCATGGCGGTATAGCAGAAGAAACGAGGACCCAGATGCCATTTATATAAGAAAGTTGGACATATGCAACGAAACTGTCATAAGTGAGAAAGAAAGTTTGAAGGTTGGAATAGGCACATGATGAGTAAATCCCAAGTTAACTGTGCAGAGTCTAGAAGTCGAAATCATGATTCTGATTGCGATGAAGTCGGTTTAGTGGTTCAACATGTTTTATTAGCTGGAGTTGAGATGTCATCTGGAAGGAACTGGATCGTGGACTCAGGAGCTACTTGTCATATATACAATGATTGTAACTCATTTGTTGCACTGCATAATCTGAAGAAGACTCTTGATGTCACTCTTGGAGATGGTCATACGTTGAAAGCCATCGGACATGGAACAGTTATCTTGATGATGAAGACTGGTTGCTTAACAAGGAAGTGTAAGCTCCATGATGTATTGTTTGTTCCCAATCTTACCTGCAATTTACTAAGTGTGTCCAAAGCTGTAGAAAAGGGAATCTCAGTTACCTTTAATAAGCATGGATGTGTCATTAAGGTAGCTAAACACAGATTGATCACTGTTGGATACAAAGTTGGAAGTCTCTACCATGTGATGTATGCTAAACCGAAGGATCATGTTTACACTGTTACTGAGCCAAAACTGCCAGAAAACAATGAGCAGTTGTCAAGAGAACATCTGTGGCACCGTCGATATGCCTTGGAGTGAAAAACCTTCAAAAATTAGCAAGTGAAAAACTTGTAGAGGAGTATGACTATTGTGCTTCGAAGCAGATCACGTTCTGTGAACCTTGCCTGAAAGGCAAACACAAAAAAAGTCAATTTCCACCTTATAGTAAGAGGACAACAGCTGAACCTCTGGAATTGGTCCATAGATGGTTCGTGCTATGTTAGCTGATTCAGGACTAGTTAAGTCTTTTTAGGCTGAAGCGCTTGCAACTGCTGTGTATTTATGGAATAAATGCCCAACAAATGTATCGAAGGGAAGACTCCATACGAAGCAATCAGTGGTGAGAAACCAAAAGTAGGACATTTGAGAGTTTTTGAATGTACTGTATCTGTGGAAAACTGGAGTCAAAATTCCTGAGTGGTGCTGAGTACTTTGTTACATTGATAAGACAAGGTATGTCTGTGTATATGTGATTAAACATAAAAGTGATGTATTCAAAAAGTTTTGTGAGTGGAAGACAGAAGTGGAGAAATCGCTAGGACACTGTGTAAAGACTCTTCGTACTGATAATGGGGGCAAGTATACCTCAACTGAATTTGAAGCACACCTCAGAAACGAAGGAATAAAGCATGAGTTTACCATTCCCAAGTGTCCTGAGCAAAATGGAGTAGCTGAGAGGTTAAACAAGACATTGATTGAGATGGTTCGTGCTATGTTAGCTGATTCAGGACTAGTTAAGTCTTTTTAGGCTGAAGCGCTTGCAACTGCTGTGTATTTATGGAATAAATGCCCAACAAATGTATCGAAGGGAAGACTCCATACGAAGCAATCAGTGGTGAGAAACCAAAAGTAGGACATTTGAGAGTTTTTGAATGTACTGTGTATTCACATTTTCCAAAAGATGAAAGATATAAGTTGGATGACAAAGCACGAAGGTGTATCTTCCTAGGGTAGTCTACCAACCGAAAAGAATATCGTCTATACGATCCAAACTGTTTAAAAATTGTCCATAGCGTGATGTGAAATTAAACGAATTTGTAAGCGGAGTTGAGAAGGAGACTCCAACTGAAATGACAAGAGATTCACGAGTGATAATTCACTGTTCCAGGGATGATGTTGAAGCACTTGAAGATGACAATTCATTGAAAGAAGAAACTGAAGAACAGGAGAGGGATAATAAAGAAAGCACTGACAGAAGAGAGAACAGAGCCAACAGTCAGATGATATAATCGTGAAATGAGTCGCCCTGATTACTATGGCATATGGGTCAACTCTGTTAATACCATCACTGAACCACTCACTGTGAAAGAAGCACTAAGTTCTTCTGAGAAGGAGAATTGGAAAGGAGCAATGCAGGCTGACTTTGAATCTCTTCACTCAAACAAGGTTTGGGATCTAGTGCTTCCACTGAAAGATCGAAAGGTCATCAACAGCAAGTGGGTTTTCAAATGTAAGTTAGGTGAAAATGGACTAGTTGAATGTTACAAGGCAAGACTGGTTGCACAGGGATACTCACAGAGACCAGGACTAGATTATGAGGAAACCTTCTCTCCTGTGGTTCATTTTGAGTCTGTTCACTCAGTTATAGCTCTTGCCGTTCATGGAAGGATGAAACTGTATCAAATGAATGTAAAGACTGCATTCCAAAATGGAGAATTAACTGAAGAAGTGTTCATGAAACAACCCGAAGGTTTTGTGGAAGAGGGTGAGGAAAACTTAGTCTGTCGACTGAAATGAAGCATCTATTGGCTAAAGCAGTCACCACACTACTGGAACACTGTCCTTGATGATCATCTAAGAATGATGAAGTTAGTACAAACAAAGGTGATCCATGTTTATATGTGTCTACTGATGAAGAACCTGTCATTATTGCAGTTTACGTAGACGATATTTTAGTAGTTGGAAGGACTGATAAGAGAATTGCTGAAGTGAAGAGTGCCATTGCTAATCAATTTGACATTAAGGATATGGGTAAATTGTACTATTTCTTAGGAGTTAAAGTTGTCCAAGACATTGAGGCAGGTACTATATGGATGGGATGACCAACATATACAGAGAATCTTGTTTCACATTTTAGTATGCAAAATGTCAAGACCGGTAAGACACCACTTAACCCTAGTCTGAAACTGACTAAAGCAAAGGATGACTCGACATACATTGATGGAGAATTGTATCAGTCTGCAGTTGGAAAGCTAATCTACCCTTCCACAAGAATGAGGCCAGACATTGCCTTTGCTGTGAGCAACATTGCCAAGTTTACAGCGAAACCTACTGAACAGCAGTGGAGAGCAGTGAAGCATATCATACAGTATCTAGCTGGTACCACCAACTTTGGATTACTGTCCACCAGGAATGAATCAACTGAATGTAAGGGATACTCGGATGCTGACTGGGCAGGAGATATTGATGATAGAAAGTCCACATCAGGCTACCTATACCTAATTACAGGAGCACCTGTTAGCTGGAGAAGTAAGAAGCAGTCATGTATAACGTTGTCAACTGCCGAAGCTGAATATATGTCGTTAACATCTGCAGCTCAAGAGGTCATTTGCCTGGTTTGTCTTCTTGTTGAATTACAGAAGGAGTCAATTACACCAGCTATCATATAGGAAGACAACCAATCAGCTATATGTATGACTAAAAACCAACATTTTATGGTTGAAGCAAACATGTTGCCATAAAATACCATTTCACAAGAGATGAAGTCAAGATGGGAAAAATCAATGTCCGATACTGTAACACTGAAGACACGATTGCTGATATGCTAACAAAAGGACTGTATGCTCACCAATTCATGAAACTAAGAAAATGGCGGGAGTAAAGGAATTACACCAACAATCTGACATAAAGTGAGAAGGAGTGTAGAAAAAGAGCACTTAAAGCTCAGATTGTTTACATAATGTAATGTGTTTTGTATGGTATCTGTGTATATGAATATTCAGTGTATGAGCACATGTATGATTTGCTAGAACATTCTATCATGTGGTGTATCTAGAATATTCTTTTTCATTGTTGTTACGTTTGGATCATTGAGTTTTGTTTTCCAAGTCTGTGTTTGTCAATCTTACAAATAAAACTATCATAATAGGCTTCCCTTTGGTATTACTTCAGCCCCAGAATATTACCAAAAGCATATATCTGATATTCTTGTAAATCTACATGGAGTGATTTGTATGATAGATGACATTCTCATTTATGGCAGTTCACAAGAGGAGTATGATTAATGTTTGTCTATAGTTCTTCAAATCTTAGAAAGAGAAGGGGTAACACTCAATGTAGAGAAATGTCAGTTCTTCACAATTGAAGTTACGTTTTTAGGACAACTTTTACAAGCCACAGGTATTCAACCTGATCATGACAAGATCCAGACTATTCTCAACTTACCAGAACCTCAACGTAAGGAGATTTCTAGGAATGGTAAATCAGCTCAGTAAGTACAGCTCAGTAGATGTCTCACCTCTATCTCTACATGCCTAATCAACCAATTATTGTATCAGCAGATGTATCATCTTATTGGATAGGTGCTATTATAAGACAAAGACAACCAGATGGTAAAGTCAGGCCTGTCACCTATGTGTCAAGATCACTTACAAATACAGAACAGCAGTGTGAACAGATTGAGAAGAAATTGAGAATGAAGCTAATGAGATTCAAATACACCATTTCTCATGTATCAGGGAAAGAATTAGTTACTGCATATGCATATTGTCTCAGCAGGACGTTGAATCAGCAAGATAATGTCTTTACCAAAAAGCAACTAAATTTGTTAATATTGTCATTGATAGTCTCCAGCCTCAAATGGATACCTCAAAGAGTTAAAAGTCACTAAACACTAATCAAGTACTGTTTGAGTCAGTTAAACCATATTATCCTTTTACAATAGAACTAACAGTAAATAATGGACTACTACTTAGAACAGCAAGACTCATCTACCACCTACACTACAATCACAGATAATGAAGAGACTTCATAGTGCCTTCAAAGGATCACTTAAACCAGACAATGAGCTAAAACTTTAGTATGGTGACCTAATACAAGTCATCAAATTACTGAAATTATCAATCTTTGTTCTGAATGTTCGAAACTAGATATTGATGTCCTGAGCCATTATACCATCTGAACATTCACAGTTGCCATGGCAACACATTGCAAGTGATTTATTTGAGTGGAAAAATTCAATGTATATATTAGTTATCAAATATTTCTCACAATATATTGAAATATCAAAATCTCATGAACCACGGCAGAAGCCAAAAAACCATCTATACCATACTATGAACAAATCACTTTAAAAGAGAAGGAATTAAGGGAGAAGCAAAAACAGAATTACAACCATCGTTATAGAGTAAAGGAGAAAGAACCTCTGAGGTCTGGAGAAAATGTGTGGATACCAGATTCTAACACTAATGGGACAGTCATTCTTAGTTTCCCAATTAAATTTTTACCTCCCGAACTATCTCTACTCCAGCAATAATAACTTGATCATGGTTCATGATAAAATCTAAAAAATTTTCCACATATTACACAGTGTTACATCATCATGTTGTAAATATTACATTATTATACCATATATCCTTAATAAGAAAAAATTGTTTTATCTTCTGTTTAATTAGGTGAATATATAATCACTTTTATTTGAAGCAAACATATACTAGAGTAGAGGTTTTAGTGCATCAAAGTCTTGTTACTGAATGAAATAACAGCTAGAAATATAGTTTCAAACACTTCAGTAATGTATTCATGAGAAATGAAGGTGATTATAATATACCAAAACATGCGGGCTTTACCAGTTTTTTTCTCTTTCGGTGTCCTTTTTGCATTGTGCTTCCTTTAGGTCTGCCAGTAGGATTAGGAATAGATTTACTGGTAAGCTACCTCCTCCTGTCTTCCATGAAACTTTCTTGATGAAATTTATGAAAACAGTTTCGAGTAAAAAAGCATAATGGAGCTTCACACTCGCTATACTGACATGTTGCTTGCTTCATTACACCACAAGTGACTTTACAATACACACAGTCCTTGCCTTTATACAATCTCACTGGTGTATGTTCAACAGCAGGATCACATCTTCTCCCAGCAACAGATTGATGAAGCGACACTTTAATATCACCAAGGTTTTACGAAAATTGAAATGACTTAGTTTTCCTCAAGGATGTATCTCTTTGTAGATAATGTACGAGTTCACAATAGCAATCTCAACAAAGTGTAAGAATGTCTTCCAGCATTTACGTGTTTGGTAAAGAATGTTGTAATATTTGATAAGTTCATCAAACAGATCAACATCATTCATTAAACAATTATAACTATAGACTATTGCAGGAATTGGTACATCTTTCTTCTCATTTACTTCAGCATTATTTTTTACACTTCTAAGCACTGTACCTTCAGAATGACTGGGATGTTCATTAGACATAACAGATACACACTTAGTATCATTCCACACTACATACACCAATATTCCATCACGTACATACACACCATCACCTTGACTCATAGACTTATGTGCCAGTTTCTTCTTCAGGTTTGAGATTTCAGTAGGAACTTCAACACGATTACAGTCAAGGGTACCTGTGACATGAACACCAAGCCCAAATAAGTCAGTAACTAGTACACAGCTGGTATTAAATTTATCTTTGTAAACAGAATACCCTTGTAATAAATATTCTTTCAGCAACCTCGTTACGACATCATATCCTAGGCCATTTCAGCTCCGACCTCTCCATTCTTTCCTCTGTATACAGAAAAGGATGATGTATACCCATTGAGTGTATCACATAAGCACCACAACTTGAAACCCCACTTGACAGGTTTGTTATATATATATATGTGTAGTGGACTGGGAAAAGGGGTCATTTGGGAAAATACATATAAATGAGATAATTACGGTCAAAGTTTAATGTTCAGGATGTGCGTTATTTAGAATGTAAACATTGACAATGGCAGCTGAAGCTCTTGTGATAGAAGCTGAATTTTCTCTACTAGAAGAATTCTTTGGGAACAGGTCGGAAGAGAGTGATGCTGATTTGAGTGATACTTCAGCAAGCGATAGCCAGAGTAAAGAGGAGGATGATGCAGCAGGTATACAAGTAGAAGGTCGTAAAGAAGATGAGGAAGAAGTAGAAGCTGTAAAAGAATGCATTGCTAATACTTGTGGCTGTTCCAAGAAAAATGGAAAGCCTTGTAGTGATTATTTTGATCAAAACGAATATGAGGAAGCAAGAATGACCATGGCTGAGCTCAATAATGACTAGCTCGACTTGGTAATATTAACCCAGATCAATGCCCATCATTTTTCTTGTCAACTAGATGGTCATAGAACAGAAACTGAGGAAAGTGTTAGAGTGAAGGAATATACTAATTTTGTTTACAAAACTCGTCATATCTGTTTTAAGACATTCATGTTTCTCCATGGAATTGGAAAAAAAGCGTTTTCGTACTCTGATGAAGCATTACCAATTAAATGGAGTTACCGTTCGAACACACGGTAATGTTCGTAGACTTCCTTGGAATCCTTCTACTGTTCATGATAAACAAAGAGCTGTTACTTTTATCAAAAATTTTGCTGAGCCCAACTCACTCCCTCTTCCAGGTAGAATGACGAAGTTTCGTGACTATAACATAATCTTCTTCCAACAAATGTGTCTAAAGCTTCAGTGCATAGAGCATATGTGAAATCTTCAGAAGAACTTGAGCTTACCAGTGATACACCAGTACGAACATTTGGCTATCGAGAATTTTGCAGGTTGTGGTTTGAAGTGGTACCCTTCATTAGATCAATGCCATCTGCTGATGATCTTTGTTTCACATGCCAGAATAATTCAACATTGATTATGAAGTCTGCCAACCTAAGCGAAGATGAAAAAACAAAGAGGCTGCTACTGGCTCAGGAACACCTTGAGGTTGCAAAGCAACAAAGGCTCTACTACAACCAGAAAATAATTGCTAGTAAGTCTGCTATAGACCAGGTACCAAGTAATTAATCGGTCACTCTTAGCTATAGCTTTGATCATGCTCAACAGATCTATTACCCTAGTCGTCCTCAAAATCCGGGTCCCCTTTATTTTAAAACTCCATGCAAATGTGGTATATTTGGTGTATGTGATAAAGGTAGTGGTACACAACTAAATTTTTTAATCGATGAAGTAAAGGTGCCAACAGTATCATAATCATGGTTCACTACTATTTGGAGTACTATTCTCATGGAGAGGAAAACATGTGTCTTTAGGCTGACAATTGCATAGGGCAAAATAAAAATAATACCATGACCTCTTACCTTGCTTGGCATGTTGAAGCAGGTCGTAGTAAATCATGTGAATTAAGCTTCATGATACCTGAACATACAAAATTTAGTCCTTACAAGGGTTTTTTGGTCTGATCAAACGAAAGTATATGCGTGCTGATGTGTCTTCCCTTGCTCAAATAGCCAAATTAGTAGAAGAGTTAACACAAGGTGGACAAAACAGGGCATTTGAAATTGGATCTGAACCACCATCTCAACATTTTTATTATTATGACTGGAATGAATTTCTTTCCACCTACTACAAGCATATACCACAAATAACTTCATACCATCACTTTTATTTTTCTAAGGAGTATCCTGGAAAGGTAGTACTTCGAGAGTTTGCTGACTCAGACGATATTATGATGGATGTTTTGAAACAAGGTGTTAACATTGACCCAACTGCACTTCCTGTACACTTTCTCCTCCTGGACTCTCTGAACAAAGAAAACAGTACCTTTACAATGAAATACGAGTCTCTTGTGATGAAGAGTATAAAGATATCACTTGCCCAGAACCATGTCGAAAGCATCCAATTACTGACACATCTGATAGTGCTGGCCCATCTACAAAGAAGTATAAGCGTCTTTGTTCTCATTGTAGAAATCCAGGTCACTCAAAGACATGTAAAGGTCAGATAACCTGTCCTGAGTTACTTATAGGAACTGGAGATTAAAGATGAAGCTGTTCACAATTACTGTAATACTAGTATTAGTTTAAATTTTGGCAAATTAACTTTCATAGATTGTATTGTGCTTTAAAAATTAAAGATTTTGGTTTATAATAAGTTATATTATAGTGCTTAAAGCCACCACATGAAATGTTTTTACTGAAACTACAATAACCACAGTGACCACATACCTTGTAGCTACTTCATAGGGTGTAATAAAAGTGTTTATAACTCAGTGATTCTTGCACTATAAACACGAAATTTAAAATTTAGCAAGTTCAGATATCAATAGTTATTATGAAGTCATAATCTGAAAATCGACCATTTATCCCAACTGACCCCTTTTCCCAGTCCACTACACATATATTGACAAAATGAAAACCATACCTCAGACTGTACCATTTGCTCATCTATGCTGATCTCACAATGTGGTTGGTAAAGCTTTTTACAGTGCTTTTGATGATGGTTATTCAGTGGTCATAGTTTACAAAGTTTGTCCCCTTCTTCCTTCAACTTCTTCTCCGTGTCTTCATTTACTACATAAAAAATGATAGACAGCCTTTGAGTTCAAATCTATTTCGACTGAAGACTTTAGAAATTACAGGATTATAACATAAACTTGTAGACATCCACATGAGTCTGTAGCAAGGTATCCTATGATATCGTAAAGGAACAAATATTCCCACAAGTACATAGAAATCATCTGGGACCATCTGTTTGACTTATCAATACATTGTTGAATGGTTATTTTTCTGGAGCTCAGCATACTCATTGGTAGCATCACTAATTTTCTGAACTATGTCCATATCAAAATAAAGTTTGAAAAGATCTGCTGGCAATAGTTCACTAAAACCCAATGGCAAATGTGCTCCAACGGCTCTCAAAGGATTGAAGTCATGAGTTTTTGGAATATTACGATTAATCTTAAAGTTATGTACTTGAAATGTCTTTGTGTTTTTTGTCAATGGTTGGGCCTTTGGATTTAAGGATGTACCCCTGCCACAACCTCCACCCCTTCCATAACCCCTGCCATGACCACGACTCCTTCCTCGACTCCTGTCACTTCCACGTCATTGATAAGCTGTCAGAGTGTCTACACAGCTATGATTATCTTCACTGTTTTCCTCCTTTACACTACACTCACTGGCTTCATCACATGATATATCATTGCCATCATCCTCAGGTGTCAACTCTGCATGTAATTGTTCTGTCTCGGTGTCGGTAATGGTAAAATCTGAATCTAACTCACTGCTTGAAGAATCATTAGTTAGAAACTGACTTTCATCATTCGAGGTATCAAACAAGAGTTCTTGAACATCAGACATAGTATAAACAGCTTTGCTATGGTCTGTACTGGGGGCCTTTATGACTTATCTACAAAGTACATTACATGTGAGCTTATCATAATTATATGATATAAATACCTTAGATTTAGGAGGAACTTCTTCATCAGATACTTCTTGCTTATCAGGACTTTCATCTGAGTCAAGTAAATCCATGCATTCAGAACTGTAAGATCGTACAATCGCACTATCGTCTTCTCGAAGCAAACTCAACACGTGGCTTACATCCATGCTTCCAAAGATTTGCTAAAACTTACTTTTCTAATTATACAAATGAAATATATTTCTGGCCAATAATTAGAGTTTTTTTCTACAAGATGCAAAATGTTCCAGCTCCTCTAGCAAATGTAAGTTTTGATAAAAAATTGATATCATGAGTTTACACAATTTTGCATGGAGTGGGAAGCCAAGAGTTAAAGAAATGCCATATCAATCATCTAATATCATGATACCAACTGGTTTAGTGATAAAGAGAAATCAACAAGACATTGTTAGTAATCCTCAAGAGAATTCTCCTATTATTGATGAAGTACCTTTAGAAGATCCAACTGGTGATGAGACTATTCAAACTCAAACTAATAATGTTCCTATTGCAATTAATTGTAATGTCAAAGACAACGTCACTAGAAGTGGAAGAATATCTCAACCACCAGTATGATATAATCTGTTTTGGACATAAGAACCTAATATGTATTGACCTCCCAGAAGAAGAGATGTAGTGGTATGACTACTTATCATTAATACATAATTATTATTCATTGTCTTGTCCTTGTATGTAACTTATATATCTGAGTTGTTTACTCTATCATGTTTCTACTATTATTACTAAGAGATCTTTGTCAATCAACTAAACATATAGTAACAAACAATACAATAATACCTCATTAATAGCATCAACAGTAGCTCCAGACTGGATTAAAAGATCAGCTGTTTCAGTAAGTCCACCAATAGCAGCATAGATCAAAGGGGTAGCATTGGTCTAAATAATCATAATAATATAAGACATAAGATATACATATAGTGGTACCTTACAACATGTGACATACAGTAAAAAGACATCATTACTCACTACAGTTGCTACAACAGTTAATACAATATCGTATATGTGGTATATTTTGTGGGTATAAAGTTTCACGATTTTACCCAAAATTTATATTCTTGAAAAAAATTTTTGAAAATTAAAATAGATGTATTTTGTGGTGAAGCATATTCAACAAATTATTAATAGGTGTGACTTCCCAATCATTAATGGGTGTGGTGTAATAGTTACGATTACCTACAGTACAAACGTGTTCTCGAGTCGTTATCAACAATGTCTACCTCATTCTCTGTGGACTCTATAATCCGTAGTCACCACATTTATAAAGAAATTTGGACAACATTTGGACACCATTCCTAAGAGAAATCCTTTCATACAAAGAATAACCAGGTAATGTACATGATCCATACACTACCGCTGTCAAGTGATTTTGTGACAACGTAACAGTTGGCATGCCCATTTTTCTAAGAAATATAAATGTTAGTGGATTTTTAATTTTGCGAATTTGCTCAAATTGCGAAATTCACAAAATTAAATCCCCATGAAATATACCACATATACGGTATTATGTAATATATCACTTTATACTCAACTATGTACCATATTAACCTGATACTGGAATATTAAGACAAAGTATCAAAGAAGTACTAAACAATGTATAGGTATTATGTAATGTAAACAGTGACATAGAGGACAAAGCAGCAGAATAACTCTATGTACATATAATGGATGAGGATCCATCTATAACTTATATTAATGATAAGTTGTTAAAATGTCATTGTAAACAATGTAATTAAATGTACCTCAAGTTAAATCTATATTAATTGGTATTAAAATAAAAATAGTAACTAGCAGATTACATGCAACTAAAGATATTATAGATCATTGCTATATATGGTAATGATGACATGTTCATACAATAAAAAGGTAAGATGACAAGGACCTTACTACTCTTACTGTACATAGTTGATGATAAATATTTTATCAAATAAAACAAGTAACACTTTCATATTGATATATGGAGTATGAAATGAATAAAATTTATTATAGAATATATTCAAAGTTTAAAAACAGGTCAAGAGCAAAGAACAACTTGTGATAACTCTTAGTTTGATCAAATAACATTGTCATAACATATTTAATCTCAGATGTTGTTATCCTTAGGTATAGCTGTACTTGTTATAGTACATGTACATGTACTCTGGTACATAACTACAATGATGAAGACTATATTACTGACTGTTTCCTAAGTACATGTACTTGTACCTCATTACTAATACTATGTACTTATTAATGGAATAAAGACAGAGGAGGTATTTTTTAATTTAGAGTGGAGTAGTCAAGAGACAACACTAACCATCTATCCATATATATCATGTATCTATCTATATTCATCCATTTATACATCCATTTATCAATCTATCCTTCAATAGATCAACATATTAATTAACATATATACATTTCACAATATAATCATATCATTCACTTCTGTAAACCATATTTCATCTAATAACATAATAATTACCTCTGCATGATATAAAGAGGTATGACTAATTGCTATGACTGGCCATTTTATGTTGCATATGACTTAATACTCCACCATTTATCCTGGTATTGGAGTACTATGACAAATTATCCAAAGTCTAGCTTGACTAGTATATTTGAATGTAACAATGTTATCATATGTAACCTTTGTGAGCACAGAAGTTTGATAGACAGTATAGACAGAAGAGTATGAGTTATGTTTTAGCCCATAAACAATGATAACAGTGACAACATAGTTCAGAGATGGACATGAAAATAATCTAGTTCGTTGAGGAAACAGAGTACGTCTATGCACATTATGGGTCCATCAAAAGCTTTATAAGCAAAATGTTTTTAGTAGGAGCAGTATTAAAAATAGATAAACAATGTCAACACATTATCACCTCAGATTATAATATATCAGGACATCTTTAGGGGAATGGGGGCATTTGTCCCCTTGGGAAAACTCTACCCATTGACAAATTTCATATTCCAATTTTATGTAAATATAAACTGATCAGTATATATATGAGGCTATATATTACACATAAACAAAACAAAAAAAAAGTCAAACATCAAGTCATCAGGTACATGTATGTAGTAGAAGGTAGGTTGCCCACCCTAACATTTTCAAAGTTAAATGTTGTCCCTCATTGAAACATTATCTAAATGAAACCCTGTAAATGTATGATTTGTCATCAGTGGTCACTAACATTGTGTTAAAGTATGTAAAGTAGGTGACATCTGACTATACATTTTATACTCAAGCATTTAGCTATACAAGTTTAATGTCTATATGCATATATGTCAGTACAATATTGATATGTTATACAGTATATATGTTGTTATCACTATATTATGACCAATTTGAGTTTAGTGGAATTTTAGTTACTTAGTATTATGCCACAGCTAGTGAACACTTGTGCATTAATGATATATAAAGTATGTGTGATGTTACATCATTGTGGTATGACAAGAACACCATTCAATTTATATGTGATTTCTAGTTTACTACTTTCCTAACAGTTAGTGCTCTATTATCATATCATAATTAAGCAATGTTACAAAACATTTTCTCTACCTTATTCCTAGCATCAGATATAAATCTAAGTCAGGTATAAAATTCAAATTAAACAGATTATAACTCAGGGATTCTTTCAGGGGGGGGGGCGTTCCCCCCCTTGGCTTTGGCTTGCCCCCTCCCTTGGAATGTTGAGAATTTTCTTTTACATGTGAATCAATTGAAGTGTTTATCAAAGCTTTAATGACACAAATTTGTTAATAAAAGATAACAATAGATAAAATACATTCTATACAACAATTCTTCTAGATTTTCTAGTCCAATATATTTAGCTATATGTGCATATGCAAGCGAGCTATGACAAATTATCCAAAGTCTAGCTTGACTAGTATATTTGAATGTAACCATGTTATCATAGTAACCTTTGTGAGCACAAAAGTTTGATAGACAGTATAGACAGAAGAGTATGAGTTATGTTTTAGCTCATAAACAATGATAACAGTGACAAGATGTGACCTAACTGTCAATGTATTATGTAGGTGCCAATAATGTGTTTGTACAGATCATTGACACTTGCATAGTACATTGACAGTTAGGTCATAACCTGTATTACTACTGTACACATACCAAAGTACAAATTAATTTCTCCAAAATCAGGAAATTACATAAAAAATTGCTCAGCAACATAGGATACAAAGTCAATAATCATAATATATACCTGGCAGATGTATATTATGTTTGTGTCATTGCTCAAGAACATAGGATACAAGCATAATTTATACCTGGCAGATGTAAACTATGTTTGTGTGAAAACAGTCCCAGATTCTACCAAAATCCGTCAAATCACTTAAATGCAAAAGCCAAAATTTTCCAGGGGAGCATGCCCCCGGACCCCCTAGTTTGTCATGTGCAAAGCGCACAGATATCACTTCACCCCTTTACTCCTCCCACTCTCCCATTATATCACATTTTGCCCCCTCCCTAGGCAAAAAACCTGAGAGAAACCTTGTAACTATCTCGTACTTATGCAAGAAAGAGAAACTACTGACTTAAATCCAATATCTTGATAGTAATGACATCATATGTAACTCATAGTTATAATGATAGATCAAGGAATAAAAAACACTAGATCCTTTAAGTTCTCACATTAAGGAAATCAACATCTGATACAAGACTTTCTGATCAGTTTTAGGTTTGATATTCAGTATTTTCTACTAATATATTTTAATGACCTTTACATATTGTCTGTCTAATGTAGTGATCTAAATAGACAGTATCCACAATATGAGAGAAGTGTTAGTATTAACTAAAGTCAAGTATACATATTATTACATAATGTTACATAATACAATAAGTATATTCAAACAATAATTATTATTATCTAACACTTACAATTTCAGTTGAGTTTGGATTACCACCTCCTTTAATTAACTCAGAGACCACATTAGAATATCCCAAAGTAGCTGCTGAATGTAAAGGAGTCAATTGGTTCTAAATTAAGAGTAGAGAATAATGTTATTTAATTACTGCTATATTTCACACATGACAATAATCCATTAACCATATAGCTAGTATGATATCATAACTGACACTATAAAGTCATATTATGATAGTACATTACTTCATATATAACATTAACTGAACTGTATCTGAGACAATGTGAGTTTATAGAGATGATCTTAGAGTCAACACAAGTACTCAGTTCACTTGTAACTAACAATTGACTGGTTTATTTATGTTTACACAATGTTAATTAACTGGAGCTAGTATGTCTACGCTTCAGTATATGATTATATCTTATTGTCTATATAGTATACTATAAATGGTATAAACTGTTTGAATTATAAAGTTATTATGATGAGATATAGTAAGTATATGTTGATGTAGTTTGATATTAATAACATATTCCATCAATATACTAGTATAACCTCTGTATAACATACTATTTGTATGATATATCTACTGAGAGTTTGATAGTAACTCTGTTAGGATTGTGTTGATGATCTATTAATATTGGTTCATTAAATGTATACTGTCTTCACATGATACATGTATGTGTGTGTCACTACTATATATTATATGATATGATGACATTTATTAACTTACAAAGTCATTATGATAATTTGGATTTCCCCCTTTTCTTAAAACATCTTTGACATTATTAACATCACCACTAACTACTGCATCCCACAACTCTTCATTCTATTATAAAGATAGTGTTCATATATCTCGTGTATTGTAGTAAATAGTGAGTATACAAATCAACTCTTACAATTATAACACTACTAGGTAGACATTATATCTACATAATAATACTGATATGTAAATAGTATCACATGATATGATATAATGATAGAAAGGTTATAGACTTACTACTTTGTCTTGTTGTGATGACATCTTTAAGTCTGTACTGTTCTAAGGACCTGTAGATAAACAAGTAATAATTATAGTAATTAGGTGGGTGTGTACTGACTATATAAACTATTACTATATGTTAGTACATCACTAGTCTTGTCTCATTCTATGAGGAAGATTCCTTTGTTTGTTTCAAATATTTAACTTGTTACAAAGTGAAAACAATATCTTTTGAGATTAACAATGATTCTAGTATCTAGATATGAAAGGTTTATGAAGTAAGCCTCTTATATACATTACTAATGTTAGGATGGTAGAAGGCTATAATAATATTCATTTACAACACCTCCCATAATTGCATTCCTTAGCTAGGTCACAAAAGTCAACCAGAGTTACCAGACTACAGTGCACATAAACAGAACCAAGATAGGACCCAGTCTCATAACATTATTTGAGTATGTATAATGTCCTTAATGGTATTAACAACACATTTAGGGTTTAGGGTTTGAGATTTGTATTCTCAAATAGTTACACTCTCTGGTAAAACCTACAAAACAGTCTGTTTACAGATTTAGATAATTTTAGTACAGCTGAAACTAAAGATATGGTATACCAGACCTACTTTTCATTTGAGTCTATCTCTGGGGACAAAACTAGGGTTGGACCTGGTTCATGAGACTACTCAGTTCTATATTATGTCTTAATACAAAGTATGTTCAATTCAACAACACTACTACTATATTTAGTATAGGTAAGAAATGTAACATATAACGTATTAGTATTTAAACAATAACTTGAGGTACAGTAACATGTAACGTTTCAGTAAATACAGTTTATAAGGTACACTGACATATTAATAATACTTACCACGTTTTGTTTAGCGAAGAATACTATAATGTAATGAATGATGTCCTGATCTTGAAGACTACTGTATATCCTAGCCTTGAGAAACTGGTTGTCAGTGCGTTATTATTCTTTATCACTAAGAGATACGCCCACTACTTAAAATACAAGGAATTCTAATTAACCTTGAGTAGCCCCACCCTTATCTAGTGTGGAAGTATGTTTGTAGCAATGTCAATTAATATGAGTAAATAAAAATTCCACCAAAAAATTTTTAAACATAGGGATGGCAGTAAAAACATCTAGACTTGAGCTATTGGACCCAGTATATATAGTAACATGTGACAATTCACTTTATTCTGATATATTAATAATACTTACCAAATTTTGTAAAGAAGACTATACTATGATGAATGATGTCCTAACCTTGATCCTTGACAAACTGATTGTCAGTATATACTTTCTTCTTAATCATTAAGAGATACGACCATTACTTGAATGCCAGCAATTCTAATTAGTCTGGTGTAGCCCCACCCTTTCTTTCCATTCAGAAAAGGTTGGGAAATTACGTATTAAGTGGGCGTTTAGTGGACAGGAGTAAGTCCATATTGTTGTATAACCTCACAATTAATGTATGAATATCACCTCATGAATAGACATGATAAGTCTGTAAATAACTCTTACTCCTAACTAGAAAATTAGTTTTTAATTGACTAACAAATATCATAATTAATTGCCAATAATTGACAATTAATTTACATCATGTTTACATTGATATAAAGGTTATATTAAATAGTAATTGTCTATTGGAATTCTTCTTGAGATGATTTAAAATGTCTTGAGAGGTCTGTTGCAACATCCTAGGTTGAGAGCAGTACATTTAATGAGAAGGTCATTTAATTGTTCAAGGAAATGAAGTCAGGATCATGGTCAGGTGGTGGTGTAGCCAGCAATAAAACATGATGATGAGAAATAGGACCTGGTTCAATATGTTTCTTCTGAAGAGCATCAAAAACAGAACCAATGAAGGATCATCAGGAGATATGGGTGAATTCAGTGATAAAGGTCTGTCAATATTCCTCCTAGATTCATTAAGGAGCATAAGAGTTGCCTTAACTCTCCCTTTAAACATTAAATAAGAGAATGAATGTACAAGGGTATCCCCATTAAAATGGTTAGACCACGTTGATATCAACTTCTTTTAGATTGAACAACCCTCATACAAAAGTTCATTAAAAGAACCATCACCTCAGATTTGTAGACACTAATTCAAATGAGTAATATGATCTTTAGATTTTGACTGACTATAATGTTTCTGTATTACCAAAATAATGAGCAGAAAGGCAGCCTTCATTGCTATTAATATTGATTCAAGGGTAGGGTTCTCAGCATATGCTCGAAAGAGTCTAGAGAATTCCTTAACAAAGGCCTTTACCAGCCTTTCTGAGGGGACCTTGAATAGAATAGGTTCCTTGTCCAGTGAACACATTTAGCATAGCAAGACTCATTGTAATTCACTCATCACTCAAAAGATCTCCCCAACTGAAAGATGCCTGGGACAAAGGCTGGTAATGCCGGGACCAGCCATTGACACACAACTGAATATCTGATAAAAGATTAAATGGTGTCCCACCAAGAACGTCAGGAGAGTATCCACTAGACTCAGTACATTAGATTCTAGTATGTAATAACAAGAAGTTATTACTTTACTGTTAAACAATGTCTATAAGTCAGTAGTTATTATATGTATTTATGTACTCACTTCATTTATAGTATAAACATGAACAGATCTATCTTCTACAGCACTCTTAATTACATCAAGATCACCATTAGGTCCATTACAAGCTGCATTATAATGAGACTACTTCTAAAATAGAGAAAAACATATTAGATTCAAAAAAACTAATAGTAGAATATTAGAATATATCATATAATATAAATATATTAATACCCAACATAGATGATATGTAATCAATACATGTATCCATGTATATAATGTACATGTACTTTACTCATAGTCTACTCCTGTTTTATCTACTAATATTTAACTGATAATAACATGTACTAACATAATACAAATTTACTTGAACATCAAGTAACATCATGTAGACAGTTATATAGTGACAATAATTAAATAATAAGACTATAGAGTTAATAACATCATTATGATATTAATTAGTTTAGTGAGGAATTCTAATTAAGACTATTTAGTATGTTATGAATATCATTAATACTTTGGGTGACATTCAAAGTGTGTCAATGATCTTTCATACAATATGTTAGACTACATATTAACTGACCATTTCTATATATTATTGTTCTATTGTTCTATGTAACTATTAAAGTTATCTAATACTACATGTAGTAATCATTGACTCTACCTCTACACTAATAGACCTAATATCACAGTGTGTTTATTGTCAGGACTAGTTTAATGTACCATTACTTGTATCATACACACACATAGTGTCAACCTGTGAACTCAATCATACTAACATTGAAGTATATACTATCATTATATAACAATGTCTGTCTATCTACTACAGTCATAGCTATAGTCTACAGTCATATATACTAGGATCAGTTAATGGTTTATACTATTAACACAACACACACACACATATATATACTGCAGTCACCTACCAGTATCATAGATGGTACAACCGTTATCTTTTAGTACTTGCTTTCTTTGTCATTAAGAACCATGCCACTAAAATGGTTTATTAGTAATAATACAATAACTCAAGTCGTAAGTGCGCTCCTGGTACTATACATGTACTAGGTATATAAAGTACTCTAAGTACATGTATCTATCATAACATGCATTAGTACTCTATTATATAAAGTACTTTATAAGTATCTGTTAACAAGTTAGTGGTTTTATGGCGTGTTTAAATAAGAAACTTAAGTGTTAGTGGTAACACTACATTGTATACAGTCGATAATACACATTGTAATTGATAATATATTACATAACACAGACATATACTCCATTTTAGAGTCAGTGATAATATACAGGTACTAGATATATAAAGTATCTTTACTCTTCATTCAGAAAAGGTTAAGAAATAACGTGTTCAGTGGACGTTGAGTTGACAGGAGTAGGTCCGTATTGTTGTTTAATCTCACAATCAATGTATGAATATCACCTCATGAATAGACATGATAAGTCTGTAAATAACTCTTATTACTAAACAGAAAATTAGTTTTTAATTGACCAGCAAATTTCATAATTAATTGCCAATAATGACAATTAATTTACATCATGTTTTCATTGACATGAAAGTTATATTAAATAGTAATTGTCTATTGGAATTCTTTACAAGACTTAAGATGATACATAGAATCCTTAATATGGCAATATCTTCTGTGTCTTTATTTCATGATTAGATTTATTAACAAGTAGATCATTGATAATTTTGTTATTTACAAATTAAACCATTCTCTGGCCCAATAGTTAAAATAATAGTATGTCTTCCCTTATGTCAGGTTATGGATCATAAATAATTTAATACTCATTACTTTAACGTGATAACAACTTCCAAGATACATTCTTGTGCCATCTTGTAAGAGTTTACTAGAGAGGTCAATGAAAAAAAGCTCAATGTTTCTCATATTGCACCTCTTATACAGTACTGTTTATTCTTGTTACACATATATCAATTGAAAATTTGAAGTAAGAACTAAACAATGATATTCACCTGAAGCTCAGACACATATAAGTTTTCCAGAAAAACGGTTACAAAACAGGTCATTTAGTCATTATCTCTTTTTCATCATAGTAGTATATTATAAACTTTAGTTTGGTACTACTATGTATCCAAGTAGTCCTAGTTTTTCTGTTAGTGATGATAACAACTTTCACTTTAGAATATATAGTGTGGAAACATTAATTGACAATGCACCAACTATGACAAACATCTATATATTATACATTTCATGGACAATATATCATAGTCTAGTACTAGTATGTATCTGAGCTTCAGGTGAATATCGTTGTATAGCTCACACTTTAAACTCTCGATTGGTATATGCATAAAAAGAATAAACGGTACTGTATAAGAGTTGCAATATGAGAAACACAGAACTTTACATGTGGAACGAACGGGATTTACCCCGGAAGTTGTCGTTTCGATTATTAGTGAGTATTAAATACTTGAGATCTTTACGTGAAAAGTCTATTAATATTAATATCTTAACATTATCTTCATGACAGTTCATATTAGAAGAATGCAGAAAACTACTTATTTACATTCATTTAATTAGCTAGTCAATCAATTATTATAATTATTATTGATAGTTGACAGTAAATTTATATCACATGGACATGAAGGTTGTATTAAAATGTAACTGTCCATTACAATTCTTCAAAAGATGGTCCATATTGTCTGTAATATGGTAACATCTTGAAGGTCTCCAATCTGTGATATAATTTATTAATAACTACATCATTAATCAATGTTGTCTACAAGTTAAACTATTTGTTGGTCTATTAAGTATTAATGTGTATTTCCTCATGTTTATTAGGAATAGGTAGGTTTTGAATCATTAATAAAGAATCTAATTACTCCCCAGATATTTTAAAATAATATAATATAGACTTAATATTGCAGGATGTACCAAAGGATTGAAGTAGAAGACACACTCCTGATTGTCTAATGTAATATTTACTACTAACAACCAAAAGATATATAATATCAAATATTTTCATAATAAACAAAACTCTTCTATTTTCAGTTTCTCCATTATCTCATAGTGAATAAAATGAAGGTAGTTCCCAGAACTTTTGTGGGTGACCTTCAATTAATAAAGAGATTGAACAGTTAGTGTTGGCCAATTTGACCTTGGTAGTGTGTCCAGATTGATTTCTCTGCACCATTGTTTTGTAAAAACGTATTTGCTCATAGTTGATAATAACTCTAAATGCCAGAGATCTGAAAGGTATCATCTACATCAACTTGTGCAACAAACGAAGTCTTATGGCACATTTTCTCTGTTGTTGGTTACCCCAACAGCTTGTGCTTGATAATGACCATCAATTTACATCCCAAGAGCTCACTATCTTTCTTCGTAATAATGTTATAAAGCATTTCAAGTTCACTTCTTATCACCTGTTAACTAATGTTGCTGTAGAGAGACTGGTACAAATAATTCTCTCAAGAAGGGGAAGAAAGAAGGTCACTCTAGTCAAAATACACTGTCTAATTATTTTTTGTATTACCAAGCAAGTTCACACTCAACAACTGGTAAAGTTCCCTCTGAACTAATGCTATGAAGAACAGTACTGGATTTGTTGAGGCTTAACACACTGACTAAATTTAGTCACCACTTACCAATAAGGTCTACAGAAAAGTAATCACGATATCCATTGATGTAAGACAGTTTGAAGTTGGACGACAAATGTTGGTTCGTAGTTACTGTGATACGACCCCTCATGAATTAATAGAAATAGTTAAGAAGAAAGGTTATGTTATGTTTATGGTAGAAGTAGGAGATTGAGTTATTCACTTCATAGAAATCAAAGCATAGAACTTGATGATATATGGGAATATCCTGGCAGTAACACTATTCCAGAATATCAATCTTGTTTAGATCAGAACCCTCTTTCTGATTAGTCAGACAGTCAGACTGAGACAGCCAACTTAGACAGTTGTTTAACCGACACTTCTTGATGTTACCCTCAACATGTTCGTCATCTGCCAGATCGATATTATTTAAACATACTGTGCTCATTGGCAAATAGTTAATGTATATTGTATTTCATCATGTATTGTTGTATTATTTTGTAAGAGAGAAGGAGTGTAGTGGATCTTAGTTGTGATATTATTATATGAATATTGTTATAATTTGAGCATGCTCAGTTTTCTATTGATCTTCACGTTTATTCTTTTGCTCTCTCGTGTTTGTTGTTCTTTGAGTTGTATCCTAATAAATATTTAATAATAGTAAACAAAGATATGACAGAATGGTCTTCAAAATTGTTAATTCTAGAAGCCGTTTCTACATTCTTAATTCTCTGTTGATACAAGGCTTTCTATAAACCAATAGGAATGATGATACAATCAAATCATTTAGATCACAAATTGTTTTTGAGTTATGATCGTTTCTGGTACTTGTCATCATTATAGCATACATACCCTTTAGCATAATCTTAATGTTGTCTTTTATGAAATTGTTTGACCAATAATAAACTTGTTGATCAGAAAAGAATAAGTCATTTTTATCTAATAAACAAGGTCTAGGTCTATCTATTGTATTAAATAAAACAAACACAAAGACAGACAATGAAACGTCTCTTCTACAATATTTGCTGGTAGGAATTCACTAACCATTATGAAATAATCTGATATGTCTGATCATGTATATGTCAATTGTAGCACATATACCAGGTCATTAATTTATGGGTATTGGAATACCTGATAGATTAAACTTAGTAATTGAAGGTATTTCTTGTGAACTTGAAATAGGAGGTGTCATCTTATTAAGTTTTAAAAAATTTAAGGATTAAAAAAAGATGCTTGAAAACACAACTATAACAAAAAAATTTGAGCACAGAAAACATAAGAAAAACTTATAGAGACCTTTATATGATATGTCTGCCATTTTTGTGACAGAATTATTTACTTTTATCATATAAACTTATGGAACCATTTGTCTACTAAGTACAGCATTGTATACTAGTTATATATACATTGGTCATCAATTAAGTTATGTACTACCCATAAGGATCACTTTATCCAGGATATGCACTATATGTGATCAAAAGTATCCTTCACTACAAAGTGTTAGTATTGACCATCACAGAATGGGATCAGTAATTAAAGTTAATACATCATATAAAGTAGTACACATTAATTAAATGAGTCAAAAAGGAAAACATAACAATTTTTGTCATAGTTCTATTACATGTATAATTAAATTCACTTTCAGTCTTAGTTAAGTTTGGAAAACCAGAAACATATCTTCTATTATCCATAACATGTTCTTTGCTGAAAAAAATTATAATATCTGCTGCCCTTCATCAACTTTTCCCACAAACCTTCTATCCTCAAAACAAGTTGGTGTATAGCTATTAGCATGAATTCCTCTTTTTATGTCTCAATTCTACATTCTGCAAACTTAGAAATCATATTAAGTTTAATGACATCAATTCACTCTTCCATTTTTTATCTTCCTAGTAGATATCATGACTTAGACCGTCTAATGAAAGTTTTTTTTCCTTAAATAACTATCACAATTCATATAACGTCATCTTCAAATCTACTTATCAATTATCTTGATTCATTGACCTTTAATAATCAACAAAACTACCAATTTTTCTAATCTGTCTCTCCATCAATTATTTTTTATTTTGTTTTGCTCCAGTGGGTCGAACAGTAGAAGAACTTGCAAGCAGGGCATTTATTGTGCATGCTACTTGCTTTATTATCATTTGATGATCATGATAATAGGAAGATAGAAGAAAGTGTTGGCTAGTGAGCTCTCAAAAGCAGTTCTAGATGTCTTAAAGAAAACATGTGTGATGAAAAAGTAGTTATATAGTGGATTTTGTTGTTAATATAGAACTGGTCTAAGTGATCCTCAACATATGATGAAGACAAAGAAACTTACAAGCATTAATATATGCATCTATCATTTTGATTTTGATTGATAATAATATAATGGCTTTCATTCAGTTTATTAAATTAATTCCAGGTCTTGAAACTGTGTTTGTTGATTCAAAGAAAAAGTGCATGCATTAAACACCTCAAAACCTTGTAATGACAGAGTCACAAAAGGACAGTTGAAATTGTACCACATATTTAGCTGTTTGTGCAGAATCAGTTAATAGTTCAATGATGCAGGAGATTAACACAATTTAAAAATGGCTTGACTGGAGCTCACACTGACTTTCAGTCTCTTTCAGCAGAATATGCAGAACAAGAAATATCTAGACTTTTAAGAGAGAGTTTTGGCAGAAATTCCAATGCAAGCAGATGGACTGCAATACATTTCTCTTCTTCCATGTAAGGAATTAATTCTGTCAACTTTGCTGTTTAAACACACATCTCTTCATCATTTCTTCCATAGTTGGAAGTAAGCTTGAGGTGTAAGAGTTGAATGATAGAACCCTTACTATTAGACCAAAATGAAAGGTATATTTCATTAAATGTGCCTCTCATATTGTACTCGCAGTAAGGACTCTACTTTCTGCCCTAGCGAAAGGTTTTACGATGCTTTCTCTGGACACACCTTAAAGTCACACCCAGCAATTATTTGGGTGGAGTTACAAGAAACATCGTGCTAGACTGGTAAGTTTCTAGTTGAGTATCTGTGATATTGACGGTATATTATATTGTTTTATGAATCATTTACTTATTAAATGTTGCTATACTAGGATATGTGATCGTGTCTTGGTAAAGTAAAAATAAAAAGGTAAGACAATATGTAATTGGTAATATTTCAATATTTATTTATAATAACTGTGATGAGATATGATAGAGAGATCAGTGTTGTATATATGGATTACTTTTGAACATGTATACTATTAACTTACATAATGTAACTTTGTGTGGTATATTTCAAAGTAATGAAGGATGTGTAATGGTGTTTTGCAGATGTTATACCAAAATTGTGTCTGGTTCTTTTTTGTCTAGCTTGGCAAACTTCACACTGTGGGTAAACTCCATATGATGTCTCCTTTCTAATAAGTTGAGGAAACGTTCACTCAGTTAGTCTCATAGGGAGAACTCTTGTTTGTGCTATATGTCTCCATAATATAACACCAACTGATCAGACTTATCAATACCTCCCTTATACAACTTGTAATTGTCTATCATCACTGGTTCTGTCTCAACTCCTTCTGTAACTGCTCTGGTTCTGTGTCACTTTTCCATCATATCATCTGTGTGGAATGTAGATATCATGTGTACCATCATCTGTGTGTCATTCAGTCCCTTCCTATCTTTTCTTACTGTCCTAAAAGCCTCAAATCTTTTCTGTTTTAGGTCCAAGAAGAGGGTAATGATGATTAATAGTTATCTGTACACTCTGTGACTATTGTTAGAGAGAGATGATACTATAGTTTCATGACTACTTGGTGAGCAAGCCTTTTCTTAGCTGAACCATCATTTTCTTTCCCTAGTAACATCAGTTGTATTATTCATAGTAAGCTATGTATAGATTTACCTGTATATAACTTGAAATTGTACACATAACCATTTTTTGTATTAGCTATAATGCATGCTTTGACACACCATTTGTGTTTTTGGGCATATACTGAATCCAATTAAAGTCTACTGTTATATCTTATTATCCTCTCATCAGCAGATAGCTCCTGATCAAGGACATACGTGGACTGAAAATCCCTTTACTGTTAAATCAAGGAGTGGCTTTATCTTGTAAAGCTTATCATAGTCATCATTGTTATGATCAGATTGCTTCTATATATTGTTGAGATGGAAGAACTTTATCAACTGTTCAAAGACGTGTACCGAAGCTTTCATTATAAAATGGCCACTTGGTACTCCAGTAAGATCTGTTATATAAATTGGTACATAAACTTAGATGTAGTTATATGTAAGTATATGTTTATATGTTTATATGTATTATTAAATATTACTTCACTGTAGAGACCTCATTACTCCAATATGGTGATAATAATAGCCAGTAATAGATCTACCTCTTCTCTTTGTATAGGATTTCTTATCCATTCATGACCATGTGCTGTGGGATTGTCATTCAGATGAACTTTACATGATGTAAGTACTTGTTCTAAATATCTAACTGTCTCTATATAGATTAAATTTTTATTTCTTATGTCAAAAAGAGGTTGAAGAAATCCACTGGTAACTTCCCACTCATGTCAACAGTAAGAGGAGGTGAAGTAATAAATGGATGTACTGAGGAGAGAAAGCAAATAAGAAGAATGAAATACTTCATTGTTTATTTTTATATTGTGTATTCATATTTGTGTGGGGAGGGGGAAATTACTAGGCGTGGCTGAACTAGGTGGAACACTGGGAACGGAAGTCGTGGTTTGATCAGGTAAGTTGTTGCCATGGTCTATTGGCGAATCTGCATACTCACTGCTAGATTTATCGACATAAATGTCAAAGTCGGTATCAGATGGACTATAGCGCATTGAATGGTCGTTGTAAGCCTTTAGATATTTGGAACAATATATCCTTTAGTTGCTTGCAAAGTAAAGCTGTTTGAATACGTTACATGCGATTTTTAATATGATTTGGTTGTTGTTGGGCAAAAATGCGCTACTGCCTAAACCTAAGTGACTGCAGCTGTTGTCTATTAAAGAGAAAAATCAATAAAACAAGTATGTGATGAGTTGGTAATTATATTAGTGGTTTCATATAGACAGCTTTACTCTTATTTTTACATGTTTAACTGAGTAATATTAGTTTAACTATATACCCATTTCATTTTGGTCCTGTATTTATCAGTAAATCTTACCTTCCCTAGTTACTCACATTTCATCAAAAGTTCATTTTTTCTACTCAGTTTAGAAGTGTCAAAGTGTCTTGTAACTTTAAAACTTGAACCTTAAACTTGTACATGAACATTTAAAACAGCAAGCTAAACAGTCGTAGAATAATAAGAGATACTAATTGATGGTAGTGCCAAAATAATAGCCATTCCTGATTGAATAAGTGAAAGTGATGAACACTTCAGATGTGGAACACAATTACTAACAAAAAGCTTAATTAATGATGTATGTGTTTGTATCCTTTACATGTAGTTCCATATAATGTTACTAAACTTAATCACATTAACAAAAGTATGTATGAACTGTAGATTACCCGAGTACATATAAATTAATTAAAAGTGTTATAATTACTACTTTTCCATGTTTTAAACTTGACTATTGACACATTATATACTACACAAGATATGATAAGTTAATTAGAGGAAGAAAATATGTTAGCATGTTTGTTTGTGTCTACATATATATTTTGAACTTTGTACTTTTATGATGTTTATGTATATACCTGTCTTATAAGAGGATACATTTATAGGAGATTAATAGATCCATATGTTATAATAAGTCAAGTTTTTTTGTATATTCATACTGATTAATTACTTCTAATAATTCTATGATTTATTCCTTTCACATACTCTTAAGGCAAAATACACTTCAAAAAATATATACAACATTGTTTATTTAAAGGTATTGATACTACAGACTCTCTATTACACTAATACGTCAGCTGTAATAGCAGTTCCATTCATCATGAAGCATGCACATTCCACTATAGTTAATGAAATAATACACATAAATTTAAGACACAAATCTTTTAATTTTACAATTTTTTAATGGTAATTATTCCAATTTTGTCACAGGAATAACGAAATGGTGTCAGAATTCACAGACAAAAGACATCAAATCCCAAAAATGTACAAAGAATTCCTAAAGACCTCGTGATGTTTCATAATTGATTTTAAATTTAACTACACATGTATATAGAAGAACATATTATCATTTACTTTGTGGATATTGTTCTATAACATTGAATAGTATAACTATGTTTAAATTAGATAATGAAAGATATTTAAAAATACCAATTACTAATAGTATCTGGCTCTATAACTTGTTTTTGGAGAATGTCAACACTCAAACATACACTCATTATTGTGTACATATTCAACATTTACTAGAGACTTGTATATGTATCTGTACATATTGAATCATAGGCTTAAATTTTGAATGCATATCAACATACACACATATCTATGTATATAGATCTTGTTCAAGACAAAATTATATATAGGTTGCTCTATATTAGCTATCATAGTATACCTTCTGTAGTAAATGTACACAGTTGCTTAAAAATTAATTACAAGATATTAAATCAGTAATTAAGATGTAACTGTGACTTCAAAGATATTTATGTTGTAAAAGAAATTTTCAACAAGTGTACATTATGTACAGTACATAAATTAAAGTACAAATCACTAATAATTAACAAAACATATTTCAAACTTACTAAGATTTATAAAGGTTAAACAAATCTATTAAAAGATAAATTAAAATAATTAACTCAGAAAAAATCTACAGAAAAAGTATTAAAACATAATAAAATGTAGGAGATAATAAAGCAACAACATTATTAATTCAAAACCAAGAATAAGCAGAAAAATACACAAGTCATCAAAATTAAATTTGCAAAATAACAGATTGTATAGTAAGCTACTTTGGTTGTTTATACCTTGATTGTACTTCTGGTTTGGCTAAGTACTGTCGTATTTTCATTGCTGTAGAGATGTGGTTCACAATAGGGCCCTCCACTGCTTGAATAACTGTCAGCCATGAGACTTCAGAGGGAATTGCATCGATCCAGCTTTGAACTAGCCTAATCATCTTGATTTTGTCACTTTGACTACTGTAACGTAAGCAACCAAGGACACTCTCTTGTACCTTTAAAGCCACTCCAATTGTCTCCCACTCATAATTGATATCAGCTAGTACACCTAGGAGATCAGTCAGTTCAGGCTTCATTGTCAATATACCTGAGATATCTACAAAAGAAAACCATTAATAACAGAACATTCTGTGTTAGTCATAAATAAGATTCACTCTGCCTAGTAAAAAATTTTTTTTATCATGGAAATATAATTCTTTATCTTAAAATAAAGTCTGATATACAACATGAAACAATTACTACAACTAAAAATGTAACATTACCTTCTGTGACTGGTAATTTCATCTCTTCAAGCCATGGTGTCTGACGATCATGATTAATATCAACAACTGTAATGCCATCCCAACAACATGTTAACAATTTCTTAGCATCATCTGGACGACAAAGATGTTCTCCTTCATATCTACAGAGTGAACAACGAAAACGCTGCTGTGGCATAGTCAGAATGGGCTTATATTGAAACTTCTTAACAACAGTTTCAATTCCATCATAAACTGCTTGTCGGATCAACATACATCGATCAGAGCGGTCTGAGTAATGCACTTCTAACCAGTATATGGCATCAACTAATAGAACAGCACCAGCTAAATTAAGAGATGACAATCGGATGGCATTTCGATACTGCAACACTTGATCAGAACATCCTGAAGATTGGAAGAGATCGAATTTTGGTGCTATTTGACGATTAATCATATTCACAACTAAAGCAGGAAAGAGACCTTGAGGAATAGGGTGCATCTCCCATGTTAAAACAAGACAATCCATATATTTTGAGAAAGGACTTCTAATCTTATCCAAAAGGGAGGTAGTAGGAAGGACACAAGGAAGAAAATATTTTCCTTTCTCAGGCAAGCGAGCAACAACAAGGATATCCTCCATTAACCGCAAGAAATCATCTGCTGTAAAATCGGAAGTAAAACCATCAGGAATACAATCTAAGAGTTCTCGTTTGAATGTGCCTTCACTCTTTAGTTGAAAGTGGGCATTTGGAGGTAAAACAATATTCATTTTTCTCAAGTGGGCTACAGCATCAGCAAAAGAAATGCTAATCAACTCTGAGAGCTTATTGAATAATGGCTGTGGGTGAAGGAATACCACATTAGGAAGGGTATTAGGAAAGAATAAAAAAATCGTCAGATCGTGATAGTACATTAAACATGCATCCACATCCCTTCTATTCATTTTAAGTGCATTCCCAATTCTAAGGCATTCACTTTTGCTAACTACCATTGACTCAGTAGACTTTTGGAGCTTTTCAAGATCTAGCTGAAACAAGAACCATCGAGCTGGAATTTCTGCCTCAATGTAAGACCGGCAAACAACACCTCTAATAAACTCAGCCATGTCTTTTTCAGTCTCACCTCTTGCTGTTGTATTGATAGGAAAGATAACTTCTCTTTCATCTTCACGGTAACTAAGTCGCACATCTTGGAATTGCTTTAAAGTTGACCATAGAGAAGCATTTTTGTCATCTAAAGACTCCCCAATGCATTCATTTATTTTATCATAGAATGTGCCAAGAACAAGTAGAGTAGGCTTATCATAAGAACACTTCACGTGAACATTGTGCAAACGTGGTTGATCAATTGATGATAGCGAACGAAACGATGATTCAAGAAGCTGCATGTTGGTGATTTGGCGCTCGACTGGTTGTCCAATCATCTCACCTTTGAAGCTAAAATAAAATTTGGGCCGATCTTCAAGTTTTTCATTTAATTTGAGGGTGAGTATACTAACTGGATTGCTTCGCAGCAATGCCGGCGCTATATCTAAAAATGCCGCTTGACCACCAGAATCTACCACATAAACCCAGTGTGACTGATATAGCTCAGGAGACTTCTCAACCCTTGGCATTATCTTAGCAATTTCTGTGGCTGCAGCAGAAAATGATTGAGTAGTTGATGCAGGGGATGGAATAGAGGAAACAGCTTTTGATTCTTTTGAAGCACCATCGTCATCAGATGATGAAGATGAAGACTCGTTGTCATCTTTATTATGTTTAGTAGACTTTGATGAAGCAGCTTTAACTCCATGTTTTATTCCTTTAGCAAGCATACGTTGAAGCGATTGGGGACTCATTTTATTCCACAGTGGGCTAGAAAAATTGCCCCCTGCTATAAACCCAGTGATGTCTACCCTCCTTACTTCTGGTTTAGTACCAACTGCAGTACTATGATGTTTTTCTGGGGGAGGTTCATCTAGCAACAGGTTAATGATAGAAGATTTTCCTGTTCCAGGAGCTCCTGATGTGGCAAACTTGGACCATCTTGCTATTACATGGCCTTCTTTCAATGCTTCATTAACAACACCAGAATAATCTATTAGAAAAGAGAAGCATCTATGAAAAAATCAGTATGTGTAAATGAATGTCTAAATAAAGTATCAACCACATATATTAATCTATGGTAACATAGTTTTCAAAGTTGAGGTTAACAATTACTTGACAAATAGCTCAAAAAGATAACCTATGATCATTGAAATAGTGTAATTTTGTAATCGAAACAAACTTTAATTACAATGCTCTTTTCAAAATTAATGCTTACTCATTGCATTGCCACCATATATACAGACTTAAAATAAGTTTGACATATTTATAGGAATAGTTGTGCTCAATACGAAGAGGTAATATACAGTGGTGTGGCCTGACATTTGAATAAAAAGGAGGGTGCTGAGACTGGCATGCAAAACCAGACAAATAGGAATTAGTCACAAAGAGGTGTGGCTAAAAGTAATTCATCATTATTGCCATCAGTATATCGATCTATACAGTTACAGTGACTCTCATTCTCCAACAATCGAGTGACAAACAAAATCAACTATTTCAGAACAATAATAATTTTAAAAGCTAAGCCATATTTGACAATAGATAAGGAGGACATTAGACGGTTACATGTACCACCAGCTATATTAATATGTTCACCATGTACTATGAACTTTGCAAGAGAAAATACAGTTTTTACTAAAATGTCTTTGTGGTTTTTGTAATTATTGGGTTTTATGTTTTAATAATTGTAGTCCGAAATCAATTATTCCTTCATCTTGTACTCATTGCATCATTTAACCATTGTTATATTATTCCATCATATAGTGCTATTGCTTAACTTTAAACATTTGCTGTGTTTCTCCTTTTTCGTGACTATAATTTACATTGACATTATTATTTGGTACAAAGAAGCATTAATTTTGTTACAAAGCATATGCCAAAATATTGGGCATTAGCGGAAAAATCAAAAATCAAAAAGAGTTCCGATTAAGAAACATACTCATTTCTCCAGCATTCCTGAGGAATCCACATGTTAAACCTGTGTTTAACAAATCACATTGTTTTTATAGTTAGCTATGGCTATAAACTGATTTGATCAAAAGCAAGATCTGCAAAGAAATTTTCCTTAGACATCTACTGCTGGAATATGGACTGTTTGTCTTTATGTATTTGGTTTTTGTTACAATTACCTTTACTTAATCATGATTACTAAAACGTTAGTTTTAGTCTCACAGGGAGGAGGGGCTAGCTTTTGCAAGATGTTTACAAAAACAGATAGTAAATTAACTACAGTTTACCCAAAGTAAAGTTCGTTTTTGACAACTGTAATATGGGTGAGTTATGAGACAAGTCACAAAAATTAATATGAATTGATCATAAATATTACAATTCAAACTGGCATATTATCAATGGATGTTTGATATTGAATCTGGCTAGGCAATTCCATAATTTCACTAATAATGACATGGCAAATAGAAATGGTAAGTTGAAGGAGGTCAACACATGACAGTTTACTACAAGAAGTAATTGACAAATCTTTCATAAAGTTAACAACACTGAGAACAGAGAGAGAACACAAAGCTGCTATTAAGTTTTAGAAAGAAAGGTAAATCCTTTCAATAGCACTTAAAGCTTCTATTTAAAGATGCTTACAAATTATTCTTCTATATTTGTCATAAATTCTCAAACTGGTCATTAAGGTAGTTGATATTAATGAAGTAAGTTAGTATATTATAAAAACATATGATGGCTATGAATATATTTTTATTAACATTGTGCTTTGCCATGCCATCAAATGTTTACATTGAGGCACAAACTTGGAAAGCTTCTCTTTGATTCTGTGATAAAAGATAAACTAGTGTTTACTATAAATCAACTCAGAGGTGTTGTGACAGAGTGGATTGAGAGAAGATATTGGAATAATGCAACAGTCCAAACTTGAGGTATGAGAAAGTGAAGGATTACTAAGCAGTCTAAGGACTACTGACAGCCAACAACTTCAACAAAAATATTAATAACTATGATAATAACAACAACCGTAACAACTGACAAAATGATAAAAGCGTGTGTTATTTATATCAATACTAGTGACGTCTTAACATACAAAAATGAATATAATTAAGACATGTAAGTTCAAAGTCTACCAGGTGGCTCAGTATATCTATCACAAGAGACACTTTATAGGTCAATGTGTGTACCTCAATGTGTAGTTTTGACATGTTTAAAGATGTCTAAGCAAACATCAATAGTTTTGTGAACTTTAATATTTACTGCAGGACTGCCATTGGCTACAAGTGGTGCATCAAAGGGACACTTTCAAACATGTATGCCCTTACTTAGAAAGTATTGGAAGACTGGTATAAGCAGACATAGTGAGCTACTATTTACTGCACTACATGTTAAAGTACTATTACATTTTAGACAATTGGATGATGATAGCAAAGGTTATGACCATGATAACTTAGAGCCAATAGAATTACAGAGTGATGTGATAGTATCCTACAATTCTAACTCAAGTACATGTAAACTTCTAGTACAGACTTTGTTTCATAATTAACAAAAGACTCTGACATTTAAACTAAAACCATTTCCAACTTAAATACAGCTGTGTCCATGAGATTATTTATTAACAAAAGGTATGTTGATGGCACTTGTACATCATGTAGTTAGTCATAATAACTTCAACTACATTATGTACAAGTGCTATCAACACACTGTCTGTTTATATACTCATTGTAAAAAAAGTTGATTCAGCTAGAGAATTTACTTTTGCTATGTCTGACATGTGGAGAATATCTGGTTGTCCTTATAGATCCTGTGGTATGTATGTGTATATATGTCAACTTTATTTTTTTGTGAATTCCTAGGATTAACACTAGACATTTATTGCTCACAACTATATCTAACAGGTCACTACATCAAAGTGCCTTTCTCAATGATCATTATGTAATTAAATTAAATATAATTAAATACTAGAGGTGTGGCTATAAAATTCTTTAAAAATTGTCTTGTTACTGCTATATCTACATAAACCTCTCCTTATTATCATTTTTGCAATGTATTTCTAAGCACTTTATACATTACATTATGATACAGTTAGACATAAGTGAATATATAAAACTATAAAGACATTTTCCTAAAGCTGTTTTGGGCCATCTTTCATTTATCATGACTGCAGCTAAAGTGTTAGCCACACCCTCATGGTGAGAGTAATTCCCTGGTTTCAAAGAAAGCAACATTGATTGACTTTAGTATTAAAATGAGTAACTACTTTCATACTTTAAGCAGATAACAAAAGAAACATATGTAAGGCTATAGCTATTTTCAGAAGCAGAGACTGCAGCTCTCACAATATGGATGTGACTATCACCTTTGTTTTATTTAATAATTAAAAATGGTATTAGCATAATCTATTAATATATATACATATGTTTGACATGTGGTAATCATGACTGTACTAGTATGATTTACATACATAGCAGTATAAAAACTACAACAATTAATGATATTACAATAATTTTGTCTATGCAGCTTGCTTTTCAGTACTATTAATAAAGTTATAGTGATCCATCAATACAAGCAATAATTTGTATACTTACAACATTTGATAGTTTAAACCAATAATGAAAACTATATAATTGACATGTAAGAAGGTACTGTAATTATTACATGTACAATATAGAGCATTAATGACATACCTTGTATTGCATTCTGTAATGCTTCCAATATAATGGCTTTATTCTTGTCATCTGGTTTGACTAAATCAGCTGGTGTTTTGTTGTCTTTGTCTACTATGTTGGGGTCTGCACCTTTTGATAGTAACAGCTTAATTGTATCAACATTACCAAATTGACATGCAATGTGTAAAGATGATTGGCCATACTATAAAACAAAATAAAAAAGAGTTAATACAAACTGTTCATAAATAATTATAATATAAACAGTACACTTACACTAATGATGTGATGACTACAATATATTATATTACTATACACCTAAAAATGTAGTATAATGATGTGTAGACTATAGCCCTTACCCACACAAAGATTGGTAAATTAATTAGATTATAATAACAACTGGTACATCTCATTAAAATGCAAAAAACAGTGCATGTTTACCTACTCAATTAATATGAATAGTTAATAATGGCACAAAAGATGGAAGATACTATTATATCTATACAAGTAATATTTGATTGTCAGTATCAAATCAGTCCCCAAAAACAAGTATGGCCCAAATAATGCAGAAATATTACTCATAATTTTTTTTTGTTTATTGCCTGTAATATTCCTATTATCAAACACTCAAACATACTCATTCACATGATATAAATACTGATAATATTATACACAGTATACTGTATATATTTATTCTAAACACTGTTCCTGCAATTTCAAAAAAAAACAAATAATTATGTCAGATGAATTTGTTATATCAACCTCTAATAATTCACTACAAAAATTACTAACTCGTGTGTTCTAATTTTCAGAACTTCCTCTTAATTTGACACTTGTACCTCATGATTACATGTATCAATCTAACAGTAACAATCAGTGGTTGAGTAAGAAATTCAATGTTGTCAAAAATGATTTACTTAGGGTCCCAGTCCTATTTGAAAATGTGATATCCTCTCTCAATGCACTCTATAGAAATTTCTTTGATGGCCATAATTATAAATTGATTTATAAGTGAATTCCCTCTAATTTAATGAAAATAGTCACTTGAAAAATATATTGTCAATTTTCAACTCCAAAATTTGCCTATGAAATCATAACAACCAAGATTTAGGAATGCCATTCCTAAGAAATAATTATATAAATAATATGCATAATTGTCTTTGATGTTGGAGCAGCTGATGAGGTTAATGAATTTTCATAGCTAATACTAACAGAGTAGACATTAGAGGTCTAAAAAGCAGGTTATTCTTTTAGCCACATGCTATGTACATACATTATATACATCATATATATATATATATATGTTTACATGCATTTTTGTCTTCCAAATTTATCTGTTTGGGCTAAAGTAGGTGCAGTTATATTCTAGTATTGGGATGATTCATCTTTAATGATATCTATACTATAGCAATACTGTAAATATATGTGCTTTCAATTTAATATTGCCATTTTTAGATTTCATAAGTCTAAGCCTAAGTACTTTAACATGTCTGTAATAATAAATTCTTCATACTATGTAATGTCATAATAAAAGTAACTCTCTTCTCCCAGTGATTGAAACACACTTTATTAAGCTGAGTAGGTCTCTAGGAATCATTTATCATTTATTGTTATAGTGCAGGAATAAATATAATTAACCTGTCAATGAAGCTACATCAACTAAAGCTATTATTGTTGTAATGTATAAATTGTTAATGTAATGAATTATTAATTGAGATTTACTGTTCTCTTTATGTTTGTAGTTCTGGTTCCACTATTGGTTACATGTTATTTTGGCATCTGTAGTATAGGTAGTCTTTATTTTCTCTTATTTCTTATATCATTTGTGTATTTTATTCAAAGATAGTTATTTGTCAAATACTACCACTGAACTTGATAACTGATCAGGTTACAACAATTGTCATATCATGTTTAGACTCATGATAATCTAAGAAATTTTATTCTCGATAACTGTCTACATGTAATTTGTTAATATTTCAGAGATCAGAGAAAGATGTTTATAGTGTCTAAATATCATTTATGAAGTGACCATTTTTACGGGTCCATAAAATGATAATTCTACGACAAGCAGAAACCACACCCAAACCACAGCCTGAATTGATTAATGATGGCTGACTCAGCAGGCGTTCACTTGTGTTTGTGTGTAGGTCAAGAGTTTTCATCTTTTGAAGAGCTAAATAGTGTTCCAAAACTATAGCAAGAACATACGTGTGTTACTTTATATACTAGAAGTTTGAAAACTGTAGCAGCTACTTGTAAACGTGCTCCTAAATGCCATATTAACGATGACTTAGGATACTCAGAATTGGACTATGCATGAGTTCATGGTGGTTGAGAGTATGTGTCTCACTCCAAGGATAAAAGGAAGTGCCAAAGGTACGACAAGGGATGTACTGCTAAGTAATCAACATCATTCCTTAATACATTTTTGAAAGAGTGCTCATTTGTAATTATAGTCAGATTGTCACCTGATGGGAATAAACTTCTTTGATATATTAGTGTGGAACACAATCATGGCTTGTCAAGGGTAAATATTGTGTATAAACAATTATATTATGATCATAGCTATTTTGTAGGAAGCATTTAGACACATGCCAAAACAATGAAAAAATGCTACACATGTCCTAATCTTAAAAGTAAACAAGAAAATTGTACAGAATCATTTCAGCAGTAGTACAGGAAAGGTAATCACAATGAAAGATGTGCACAATATACCTGTAAAGTCAAAGTATCAGATTTAAAATGATTCCCAGGAATTAGTTGAAGAGATGAAGAAGGTTAAATGTATTATAAGTGGCTAAATTACTGACAAGTTAAGCTACCTCATTTAGGTGCTGAAGTAACTGTTTTTGTCAATGAAGATAACACATTGCAGGCTTTCTATTTCCAAACTATGGAAATGAAGAAAATGTTCCAGTCAGACCCAAAACTTCTGATTATTGATGCCACATACAAGTTGAATGATGTACACATGTTGCTGTATGTTCTTACATGTATTGATGGCAATGGTGAAAGTGAAGTAGTTTGCTTATGGTTGGTGGAGCATGAAGATAAGGAGACACTTACTAATTTGATGATGGAATTCAAAAAGCACAATGAAAGTTGGTAATCCAAACAGTGTATCATGTCAGATAAGGATATGATTGAAAGAGATGTTTTGACAGAACAAGTACCTGTGAGCCTGCTAATATGTCTTTTTCATACACTACGCAGTATGAAAAGGGAGATGTCCTGTTACAAACTAGGCATATCTCAAAGTGAAAAATCCGTGTGCTTGGAAATAATATCTAAGATGGCGTACACACAAACTGCATCCTTTATGATCAACTGAAGCAGTGTGTACCTCAGCCAGTACTTGAATACTTCAATGATAATTGTCATTGCATGTGTGATCAATGGGTGGATGGATTAAAATAAGCAAATTGAAATTTCATGAAATGTACAAATAATAGAGTAGAGAGCATCAACAAGAAATTAAAAATGGTTATTACCAGATATTCCAGAATGACAGTATTTTCCAAGACTTAATGAAAATATTTTCATCACTGAATACGGAAAGAGATCACAGGGCAATTGAGATTACATCAAAGAGACAAATTACTGAATATATGATAATTTTGTTGTTGATCAGTACATGGCACTACTTACACCATACTACTTTGGCTTTTTGAAGACACAGAGTGTGTAGAGAAAGTGAAAATTGTACAAGATACAGATGAGTACAATTGTAACATCAACGGCACAGATGGAAATATAACCATTAGCACCAGCAGCTGTCCATGTGGCTTTTTTACTTCTATGAAACTACCATGCTGTCATATCCTAGCAGTGTGTCAGTATAAGGGACTTTCACTGTTGATGAAACGTTATGTGCTGAAAGATGGAAATTATGTCACTACTGCCACACCATCATGTATACCAAGTTAGTAATGATGACAAGTGTGGTGCTGATGTTACAGATGAAGTTATGGGTGTTCATTTAACAACAACTACTCATCATATATCAAGAGTTCTGACAGAACTTGAAAAATATAGAAAGACATTTACATTGATACAAGATTTAGCCCAACAACTGTCAACTTGTGGTATGTAGGATTTTGAAGATGGTATCCTGGACGTGCAATTTTGAAAATAATGTGGACTCAAGGGAAAAAAGTTAGAAATATGGAAATGGAGACAGAAACTGGTAAGATAAAACATGTATGTAATAGTAATTTTACTTGTTTTTATAATTGATGTAGATGTTTTCAATAATAGGAATTGTGATAATATGTCTGACTGTGATCATGTGAATGTGTGTGAATCATCCATTCAAGATCAAAGTACATCAGATGTATGATAACTTTGGTGAAAATGTCACCTAAGATGCGTAAAAGAGGAAGGCCAAAAGGCGCTGGATTAACAGCAATTGGGCTACTAAAGAAAAAGAAAACTGACAAGTTAACTCCATTTATTACGAAATCTGAATGGGAGAAAATTAAAGATTTTGTGCTATGTGTTAACACAAATCCTTTGATGTATATGTACAGTGATGAGTGTTTTGATGAAAATGTTTGCATTCATTTGATTAGAAAGTATTTTACATTTGATGCTTGGAACCAAGTGAAAATGGTCGTGAATGTTCTGAAAGATAAAGGTTGTTGGATATGTCCTGTATGTCTACAACCACTCACTGGGAAAAGCATAGCCTGTGATAGCTGCTTGGAGTGGTATCATCTCCAATGTATTGGGTTTAAGAAATCACCCAAGAAGAAAACTTGATTTTGTAGATCATGCTATGTTAAATAAGAATGTATTGGTGTGTTCCTCTCAGTCTGTTCTGTGCAATAATAATAGTGATAATAATTACTTTACATAATAATAATAATGTTGAGTGCGTTTTAGGTGTGGTTTCCGCTTGCCGTAAAAATAGCTTGGAATTATCATTTTACAGACCTGTAAAAATAGTCACTTCATTTGTCAAACCCAGTCAGTAAATTGACAAACACATCAATACTATTAATAAAAGCTTCTATAGCCATCATCTGTTCTGGCTTAACTGTGTCATATCCTAGCTTAGCGAACACTTCTTGAACAACCTGGTGTCTCCTTTTCTCCATGTTGATTCATGTAGACACTATGTTTACATTAAAACCTAATATTACAAACCACATATATATAATGTTATTAATTAATGAAATTCCTTTTCGACAACTGCACTATGTGTGGTAAACCAAAACCTTCCTCTCTTAGCAAAGGGTCTGACTCGTGAGATTAGGCCAGGACTAGGCTAAAAGTACAAGTATAAACACTGTAGCAAGTAGTGCCAAATTAAATGACAAGGGTATTATAATTAACCACTCCTACTTTCACACCTCTAATTTAATAAAGATGGCCCTTGTTATGTCATGTCAGTGTAAACACTGACTTTCTGAGTGCTAAATTAGTAAAAGCTATATTACAACGAGTACCTAGTGTTATGGCTTATGCTAGTTGGTCACTGAAACCAGCTGAAAAAATTACAGCATCATCGAAAAGAGTGTTTAGCTCTGGTTTATGCTATTAAGTACTTTAAAAACTACCTCTTGGGGCATTTTTTCACTGTGTATACAGATCACAACCCACTACAGTGGTTGTCCACACAGAAGATGGAAGGAAAGTTAAGCCATTGGGCTTTGCAACTTCAAGAGTTTGAATTTAAAAATCTTCATTGAAAAGGTACCCACAATACGAATGCTGATGCTTTGTCACGGCAACCATGTACAGCTGCTACTAAAGTCATTTGTGGACCTAGTGAAAGTGAACTGATTAAGGAACAGGCTAATGATCCAATTCTAGCAAACATCATTTCATGCCTCAAGACAAACAGTAATAAAAAGCTTCAAGGTACAGAATGGAAACACCCACAATACAGAAGGTGGCTTCAACTATGCCCCCAACTCAAGTTACAGAATGGTCTTCTCTATCATCATATCATTAAACAGGTTAGTAAAGAGCAGCGTCTAGTGCTGATTGCACAATTAAGTCTCAAAGCGACTTACCTACAACAATGTCATGATGCCCTTTATGTGCTCATCAAAGGTATATGAAAACATTACTGCTATTACAAGAAAATGTGTACTAGGTTGGAATGGCAACAGATACTCAAAATTACTGCGACTTGTGTGATGCTTGCAATCAAACAAAGCCAGCACTAACCCAACTGGTCCCGTTGGTAAATGTGCCTATTGGTAAACCCTGGGAGATGTTAGGAGTGGATATTCTAAAAGTACCAATGTTATGTCAGGTTGATTCTTATATACAAGAGTACTTCACCAAATGGCCTGTGACCATTCCTCTGAAGGATCAAATAGCAGAAAGTACAGTGAAAGCTCTTGTTGAAACCCTTAGTATTTATGGCATACCTACTTATATTCATTCTGACTAGGGAGCTAATTCTGACCAGGGAGCACACTTTTAAAAAAGACATGCCAGGGTTTTGGAACACATAAATCACGAACTAGGCCCTATCATCCCCAAGATGATGGTTTAGTGGAGCATACCAATCGTTCCTTATTGCAGATGTTAAGGACATATTGTGTTGAATCGAGTGATTGGGAAAAATGGGTGCCTCTCCTCCTCTACACCTACCGATTCTCAATGCACACATCTACTAAATGCTCACCATATCTTTTAACGTTTGGTAGAGAACCCACACTTCCATCTGATTTACATGGACTAGACACAGACACATATGTTCATTCTAAACAACATCAACATCAGCTAAGTCAGATGTATGAATTAGTTGAACTGTACCTTATAGATGTAGCATCTACTCACAAGAAGGCATATGACACTCAGGCTCATACTAGGTCATCATTTCAAGCTGGTAATCATGTTTGGTTATCCAAACCAACAGCTGTAAAGCTCTGTTCAAGATGTGAGGGTGGGTGGACTGTTTTGGAACACAATTCAGGTCAAGCGACTGTCATAATTGCACACTCAGATGGACGAAAGAAGACAGTATATATAAATCATTTACAGCTCCATACTCTTAGACCAGTTCTAAAAGGAATGCCACAGTATTCTCCAACACTTACACCATGTTGTCAGAAATCTCCTTTTAAACATTCTGTTATTGAGTCTGAAGATGAATTATCTAACAATTACCCATTAGAAGAACCTTCCACTTCTCGACCTACCCACACACACAGAGTTCCAGATAGATATGCTCCCTATGTCACTTTGTCACTCGAGGCGAGCTCTTGAAGAGAGGGAGGTTATGTAGGATAGTAATTAACATTAATTAACATTAATCAACATAATAATCAATAAACGAGAACACATGTTGTTTTGAACTGATTGTTTTTGTAAATTGTTGTTTTGAGGAATATTGTATACTTTGTATTACACTACCATCCACTGGTGCTACCATCGATTGCACTTCCACAATTTGGAAAAACAAAGTGTCTCAAAAACCGTCAATGATCCCATTTAATGCTTCACCACTGATAACTTTATATAATGCTTCATCAGAACTTTCACAATAGCTGTGCATATGTGTTTATTATGCAACAAACTGAGGATCTTGAAACACCAAACAAATGTCCAGAATTCTGTACTCTGTCCTGTTGAGAGAAACCAAACTGAAAAGACTAATTCTAGTTCAACTGGAATGGCATGACAAACTTGGATATCTTCCTTCTCCATGTATACATTTAATTAAAGTTCTATTGACAATGTAGTCTTAAAAATCAGAGCTTCTAGACCTAATCTAAATAAATCTCTCTATGTAATGTTGAGAAGGCAGTGTGGATGCTAATATCAAAACAAGAAAAGCCATTTTTGTCTCCCTTGTCTTGAAAAGAAGATAGTCCTTCTGATTAATGGATTAGTACTTCCAGGAGGATGCCTCCTTAAAGCCAATATAAGCATATCAACTCTTAAAGACTCTATCTTTCATTAATTACTATTATATTATAATTAACCACTCCTACTTTCACACCTCTAATTTAATAAAGTTAGCCCTGGTTATATGATGTAAGTGTAATCACTGACTTTCTGAATGCTAAATGTCCACAGACACAAGTGTCAGAGTTAACCTAGGCTAAATATACTAGTGTAAACAGCTCATAATGTTGTTTGAAGAAGAGGAGACACTATCAAATTGTTTGTCATAACCCACCTAGTAAAATAGATTCTATTCAAGAAAGTGAGTTCCTAGGACAGATACAAGTTGTCAAAGCAGATGAGAAGTCATGCAATATTATTCTCCAGTTGATTGGTCAGTCCTGTCAATTCAACCTTGATACAGGAGCAGATGTAACAGGAATTACAGAAGATAATTATCGAAGTTAATTTGAGACAGAATCAAATTACAACCCTCAGATCGAGTACTGAGAGGTACTAGCTTACACCAGTTAAAAATAAAAGCAAAATTCACAGACACATTATGCTATAAAGATTGAGAGAGTAAGTAAGAAATTTACATTATTGAAGATTTGGTAAGACGATCACTAGGACATCCAGCAATTGAAATTCTCCAACTTATGACCTTTGTTGACTATATTATTGACATTTGTAAAGAGCAAATCACACTAGCTCATCCTTACCTTTTATTGGTTTTGGTAGAATTTAAGAAGAATATAGAATTAAATTTATCGATATTCTGATTCCGTTTAAATTGACAACACCTCAAATAATACCACTCCAGTGGAAGTTGTGGTAATGTTGACCATATTGCAAAGGTTTGTCACAGTAAAACACAAAAGGTATCAAAAAAGACCACAAAAGGTCAAGCCACACATTATATGTTACAAGACTCACCCTGTTCTGTGAAACCCCATCACCACCAGCATTTCAACAGCAACAGTGCAGTAATTTTATGATTTTTTCCCAGATAACGCAAGTCCAACCCAAATGTTTTGACAGTTCATGTAAACAAGGCAGTCCTCTATTAGTAGTGCTACTGACCAATTGCAACCTACAGATGTGTCCCTTCACACATATACTGGTGAAACATTGTCCACATTAGATGTCCAGGTAGAGTATGAATCACAAGTCCTCATCCTGCCATTGGTATTTAGGAAAGACCAGGACCCAAGTTTATTCTGACGGAACTGGCTTGAGAAAATTAAACTAAATTGGTCTGCACTTCACACTGTCACTATGTCATCTACCTTAGATAACTTATTACAACAACACCAGAATATTTTTCATGATCAGCTGGGAACACTAAAAGGATTTCAGGCTCAATTAGACGTAGATGCTACAGCTCAACCTCGTTTTTTCAAACCTCAACCAGTGCCATATGTACTTTAAAGAGAAAGTCGAGAAAGAGTTAGAATGACTACAAAAGTCTGGATATTATTACACCAGTATCATTCTCAGATTGGGCTGCTCCAATAGTTCCTGTTGTGAAAAGTGACACTAACATTCGTATTTGTGGTGACTATAACGTGACTATTAACCAGGCCTCTCAAACAGACTCCTATCCATTACCTCATGTTGATGACCTTTTTGCAGCTCTTTCAGGTGGAACTATCTTCACAAAACTTGATTTAATTCATGCATAAGCATACAAATAGATATTACTTGATAATGACTCAAAAACATTTATGACAATTAACACACACAAGGGATTGTTTCAGTATGAGAGATTACCTTTTGGCATTTTCACTGCACCAGCATTGTTTCAACATACCATGGAAAGTCTTCAAGGACTATCAAACTATGTGTTTATATTGATGATATTTTGGTTGCAGGTGTGGATGAAGAAAATCATTTACATAACTTAGGCCAGGTGTTAAGGCTGTTAGAATCTGCTGGATTGTTTCTGAAGAAATCAAAATGTGTCTTTATGACAAGATCAATGGAAAACCTTAGTCACATCATTGATGCTAAGGGCCTTCAACCCTCAAGCAGTAAGGTAAAAAGCATTAAAGAGGCTCCATAGCCCACTAATATTACTGAAATAAAGTCTTTTTTGGGCTTCTGAATTATTATAACAAGTTTCTCCTAATATGTCAACAATTTTAGCCCCTTTGCACAGATTACTACATAAAAATACCAAATGGAAATGGTCTAAGGCACAAGCTGAAGCCTTTAAAAAGGCCAAAGATCTCCTTCAGTCTTCCTCATTACTTGTTCATTTTGATAGTGTGAAATCATTACTTCTCTCATGTGATGCATCCCCCTATAGGAGCTGTTCTTGCTCAAAGAATGGATGATAACAGTGAGAAGCCTATTGCTTTTATCTCTCAAACTTTGTCTCCTGCAGAAAAAAATATTCTCAGCTGGAGAAGGAAGCATTAGCAATTGTTTTTGCTGTAAAGCAGTTTCATCAATACTTATTTGGTAACCCATTCACATTGTATTCTGACCATTGGCCATTGAAACATCTCCACTGTTAGTCTCGTCAGATTCCAGTCATGGCATTCTCCAGAAAACAACGATGGGGTTTAACATTGTCAGCATATTAGTACACCATTCAACATAGACCTGGTACTAAAATGGCAAATGCTGATGCCCTAAGTCAACTTCCACTACCTGAAGCACCCTCATCAGTTCCAATCCCTGGAGACATAAACATAGTCCTAGATCAACTCTCTCACAATGTTGTCTCTGCTTCACTGATTAAATCGTGGACAGAAAAAGCCCTATTTTAGTGAGAGTTCATCACCTGGTCCAAATAGGGTGGACACTAAGTAACCCTGGGCCAGATATTCGTCCTTATTTTCGACGTCACACTGAATTAAGTGTCATAGATGGTTGTATATTTTGAGGACCGAGGATGGTTATTCCTTTAGAAGGGAGAAGAAAACATTATCAAACAGCTGCACGAGATGCACCCAGTAGTGAGTAAGATGAAAAGTTTAGCTTGTTCATATGTATGTGGCCTTGTTTAGACTCTGACATTGAAAAGGAAGTTCACCAGTGCAAGATTTGTCAACTAAATCATTCAATGCCAAGTAGAGCTCCTCTGTACCCATGGGAATTTCCTAGTAGACCATGGGTAAGAGTACATATTGATCATCTAAGTTTTTTTAGGAAAATTATATCTCTTACTAATTGATGCTCATTCTAAGTGGATGGAGGTCCATGTTGTTCCCTCTACATCTACCAAAGCTACCTATGAAAAACTCAGAATTATATTTGCAACTCATGGAATCCCAGAAAAGTTAGTATCAGATAATGGATCAGGGTTCACTAGTCAGAAATATTTACTTTTCATGGAAAGAAATGGAATAAAACACATATTGACTTCTCCATACCACCTGAGTTCAAATGGTTTAGCTGAGCGTGCTGTACAGACTTTTAAGAATGGTATTAGGAAATTGGAAGGTGATGTTCAAGAAAGAATTTCAAGATTTTTATTTAGATATAGAGTTACTCCTCATAGTACCACTATTCATCACCTGCTGAACTGCTAATGGATCAGAGACTTTGTACTCATTTGGAGCTACTCTATCCAGATACATCTCGTAAAGTTATTGAAAAACAAGACAAGTTGGCAACAGTTACTAAACAGTGTCGAAAATTTGAAGTAGGGAATCAGTTATATTCAAGAAATTCCAGGGGTCCTAACAAGTGGATTGCCCGTCACTGTAAAAAGTATTTTGGGTCCTGTGTCATATCAAATACAAACTTCATCTGGCTCCACTCAATGCCATCATGTTGATCAACTTAAATATCATCACTCCCTTAGCAACAACAGTCAAGAGCCATATTGTTTTGATGATTTTAATGATTGACGTTATTTGTGCACTACATCAACTACTGAAGCAACTTCAAATCTAAAACAAGGTCACAGTCAGTTGGAAGTCACATCATCCACCACCACCTCTCTTCTGCATTCTAATCAAAACAGAAAAGCTGTTGACTGTTATGGATCTTACCTTTCAATCTAAAAGGGGAGGAATGTTGTAACTTACTTTTAGATTATTAATCCTGGTGACATTTTGTTTATATGTTAATGTAATTATAATTTTTAATTTCCTGTTAGACACATATATAAGTCAGTTAGTTATGTAAAGTTCAATGTTGTTGAATTATCATGTTGTTCTTGTTCAGTGACTAAGTTCATTGTCTAGAGGAACTATTGCTACTTAATATCATTTATAATAAAGCAACGTATATGATGGCAACTCAAGGGAAATCTCTGCTTTTAACAAAAATCTCAAGAACCACGTCAGAACTCAGAAGAGGTTATACAATATTTGAAATCAAATTTTGCTCAATATGGTATACGTTAAGTACGTAGATGTGACAATGGCCACAATAACCATCTTATATTTTCCAACAGTTGTCAGTGGAGTATGGATTTGATCATGTGTCTGGTTCTCACAAATATGCACAGAGCAATGGAGAAGTCTAATGTGTGATACAGACAGTCAAAATCTTACTAAGAATTCTGACAATCCTTAGTTAGCTACTATCCTATAGATCAACTCCATTTCATAATAGATACAGCCTGTCCAAACTATTAATGAACAGTAAGTTACATACCACTATTCCACAACAACAGGATCAATTAAAACCATCTACATATATACCAGACTATGAACAAATCAACTTAAAACAGAAGGCGTTAAATGAGAAGAAAAAGAGAATTACAACCATCATTATAGAGTGAAGGAGAAAGAACCTCTGAGGTCTGGAGAAAATGTGTGGATACATGATTATAACACTAATGGGACAATCAATGATGAAATGACATATCGTTCTTCTGATGTCATGATACCAACTGGTTCAGTGATTAGGAGAAATCAACGAGACATTGTTAGTAACCCTCAAGAGAATTCTCTTATTATTGATGAAGTACCTTTAGAAGATCCAACTGGTGATGAGATTATCCAAACTGAAACTAATAATGTTCCTATTGCTATTAATTGTAATGTCAAAGACAACGTCACTAGAAGTGGAAGAATATCTCAACCACGAGTATGATATAATCTGTATTGGACTTAAGAACCTAATATGTATTGACCTCCCAGAAGAAGAGATGTAGTGGTATGACTACTTATCATTCATACATAATTATTATTCATTGTCTTATCCTTGTATGTAACTTATATATCTGAGTTGTTTACTCTATCATGTTTCTACTATTATTACTAAGAGATCTTTGTCAATCAACTAAACAGATAGTAACAAACAATATAATAATACCTCATTAATAGCATCAACAGTAGCTCCAGACTGGATTAAAATATCAGCTGTTTCAGTATGTCCATGTAAAGCAGCATACATCAAAGGTGTAACATTGCCCTAAATAATCATAATAATAATATAAGACATAAGATTTAAATATAGTGGTACATAACAACATGTGACATACAGTAAAAGACATCATTACTCACTAGAGTTGCTACAACAGTTAATATAATATTATGTAGTATATGACTTTATACTCAACTATGTACCATATTAACCTGATACTGGAATATTAAGACAAAGTATCAAAGAAGTACTAAACAATATATAGGTATTATGTAATGTAAACAGTGACATAGAGGACAAAGCAGCAGAATAACTCTATGTACATATAATGGATGAGGATCAATCTATAACTTATATTAATAATAAGTTGTTATTAATACCAAAATGACATTGTAAACAATGTAATTAAATGTACCTCAAGTTAAATCTATATTAATTGGTATTAAAATAAAAAAGTGACTTATAGAATACTTGCAACTAAAGATATTATAGATCATTGCTACATATAGTAATGATGACATGTTCATATAATAAAAACGATAAGATGACAAGGACCTTACTACTCTTACTGTACATAGTTGATGACAAATATTTTATCAAATAAAACAAGTAACACTTTGATATTGATATATGGAGTATGAAATGAACAAAGTTATTAAATAATATATTCAAAGATTGAAAACAGGTCAAGAGCAAAGAACAACTTGTGACAACTCTTAGTTTGATGAAATAACATTGTCATAACATATTTAATCTCAGATGTTGTTATCCTTAGGTGTAGGTGTACTTGTTATAGTACATGTACTCTGGTACATAATTACAATGAAGTTTTCTTCTCTGACTTCACATCTAATCTCTTCATTAAGCATCTCCATCTGACCTTAAGTTGGTAACAAGCATTTTCAATTACTATACAGGCTCCACTACTATGATAATTGTCCTGTTGTTGGCCACAAGAAAGAGTACCATGTGGGAAGGGCTAGCACTTCATAACCCAAGATAATAGTAGGTAGGCAGAGTCATCTAAGAGTAGAATTAGGAGATCTTTGTCACAAACTTTCTTCATTAAGTTTGGAAACAACAGTCGCTCCATTCCTTTCTTGTGGATAGACGAGTTTGTTAAAACTAGTGCATCATGAACACTACCAGGCCAGTCTGTGTAGATATCAATAAAATGATACTTTTGATCAGCTACTGTTTGTAAAATCATTGAGTATCAACCTTTACAATTGTAATAGTCAGTATAAAACTGGAATAGCATGACGAACTTGGATATCTTCCTTCTCCAAGTACACCTTTAATTCAGAACATAAATACTGAAAGGTTACATTCCTAATCCAAAAATTCTCATACCAATTATTTTTTCTATTGACAATGTAGTCTCAAAAATCAGAGTTTCTAGACCTAATCTAAATAAATTTCTCTATGTAATTTTGAGAAGGTAGTGTGGATGATAATATAAAAACAAGGAAAGCCATTTTTGTCTCCTTTGTCTTGAAAAGAAGATACTCCTTCTGATTAATTGATTAGTACTTCCAGGAGGGCGCTTCCAATATAAGGATATTAATTCTTAAAGACTCCATCTTTCATTAATAACTATTATATTATAATTAACCACTCCTACTTTCACACCTCTAATTTAATAAAGTTAGCCCTGGTTATATCATGTAAGTGTAAACACTGACTTTGTGAGTGCTAAATGTCCACAGATACAAGTATCAGAATTAACCTAGGCTATGCTAGTGTAAACAGCTCATAATGTTGTTTGAAGAAGAGGAGACACTATCAAATTGTTTGTCATAATCCACCTAGTAAAATAGATTCTAGTCAAGAAAGTGAGTTCCTAGGACAGATACAAGTTGTCAAAGGAGATGAGAAGTCATGGAATATTATTCTCTAGTTGATTGGTCAGTCCTGTCAATTCAACCTTGATACAGGAGCAGATATAACAGAAATTCCAGAATATAATTATCGAAGTTAAGAAAGAATCAAATTACAACCCTCAGATCGAGTACTAAGAGGCGCTAGCTTATTAACATTCTGACTCCATTTACATTGACAACACCTTCAATAATACCACTCCATTGGTTCTCTAAAGTCAAAGAAGAAATCATTCGAATGGAAAGAACAGGAGTACTCTGTAGAGTTGATGAACCAACACAAATGGTGTTCAGGAATGGTTGTCATATCAAAACCTATTGATAAGGTATGTATATGTGTTCATTTTACTAAATTGAATGAACAAATAATGTAATGTGTTTTGTATGGTATCTGTATATATGAATATTCAGTGTATGAGCACATGTATGATTTGCTAGAACATTCTATCACGTGGTGTATCTAGAATATTCTTTTTCATTGTTGTTATGTTTGGATATATATCGAGTTTTGTTTTCCAAGTCCGTTTTTATCAACCTTACAAATATCAGGTTATGAGCCCAGCATTGCCTAAATAAAGAGTAAACCAAGAGATGCAGAGAAGACTATAACAGTCCCACTGATGGGATCCAATTATCCTACGTGGAAAGTCCAGTGCAAGATGAGTCTTATGAAAGATGGACTGTGGGGAATTGTCAATAGGAGTGAAGCAGCTCCAGAGGAGGGTACTGACATGTACTCCAAATTCGTAACTCGAAGGGATCGTGCCCTTGCAACTATTGTTCTGTCCATCGACCCATGTTTGCTCTACCTTATCGGTGATCCAAAGGACCCTATAGCTATTTGGGAATTGCTCACTGTCCAGTTTCAAAAGCCGACATGGGCGAACAAGCTAGCATTACGTCGAAGGCTACATTCGTACTCTTAAAGGAGAGTGAGAATATTCAAGACCACATTAAGGCTATTACTGAGATTTTCAACGAATTAGCTGTAATAGGAGACAACATTGAAGACGAGGACAAAATCGTTTATCTGCTAGCTGGTCTTCCAGAATTGTATGATATGTTGGTCACAGCACTGGAAGCTAATACAAATGTACCAGACATGAAAACTCTCACTGAAAGTTTGCTACATGAAGAACGAAAAATAAAGGATTGAAATGTCTCAAGCGCAACACTTAAAAGAATAAAAGAAGAAGCCATGGTGGTAAAGCAGAAGAAATGAGGACCCAGATGCCATTTTTGTAAGAAAGTTGGACATATGCAATGGAACTGTCACAAGCGAGAAAGAAAGATTGAAGGTTTGAATCAGCACATGACGAGTAAACCCCGAGTTAACTGTACAGAGTCTAGAAGTCGAAATCATGATTCTGATTGTGATGAAGTCGGTTTAGTTGTTCAACATGTTTTATTAGCTGGAGTTGAGATGTCACCTAGAAGGAACTGGATGGTGGACTCAGGAGCTACTTGTCATATATACAATGATCGTAACTCATTTGTTGAACTGCGTAATCTGAAGAAGACTCTTGATATCACTCTTGGAGATGGTCATACGTTGAAAGCCATCGGGCATGGAACAGTGATCTTGATGATGAAGACTGGTTGCTTAACAAGGAAGTGTAAGCTCCATGATGTATTGTTTGTTCCCATTCTTACCTGCAATTTACTAAGTGTGTCCAAAGCTGTAGAAAAGGGAATCTCAGTTACCTTTAATGAGCGTGGATGTATCATTAAGGATGCTAAACACAGATTGATCACTGTTGGATACAAAGTTGGAAGTCTCTACCATGTGATGTATGCTAAACCAAAGGATCATGTTTACGCTGTTACTGAGCCAAAACTGCCAGAAAACAATGAGCAGTTGTCAAGAGAACATCTGTGGCACCGTCGATATGCCTTGGAGTGAAAAACCTTCAAAAACTAGCAAGTGAAAAACTTGTAGAGGAGTATGACTATTGTGCTTCGAAGCAGATCACGTTCTGTGAACCTTGCTTAAAAGGCAAACACCAAATAAGTCAATTTCCACCTCATAGTAAGAGGACAACAACTGAACCTCTGGAATTGATCCATAGTGACGTCTTCAGAAAACTGGAGTCGAAATCCCTGAGTGGTGCTGAGTACTTTGTTACATTCATCAATGATAAGACAAGGTATGTCTGGGTATATGTGATTAAATGTAAAAGTGATGTATTCAAAAAGTTTGTAAGTGGAAGACGGAAGTGGAGAAATCGCTAGAACACTGTGTAAAGACTCTTCATACTGATAATGGGGGTAAGTATACCTCAACTGAATTTGAAGAATAACTCAGAAACGAAGGAATAAAGCATAAGCTTACCATTCCCAAGTGTCCTGAGCAAAATGGAGTAGCTGAGAGGTTAAACAGGACATTGATTGAGATGGTTCGTGCTATGTTAGCTGATTCAGGACTAGTTAAGTCGTTTTGGGCTGAAGCACTTGCAACTGCTGTGTATTTACAGAATCGATGCCCCACAAAAGCTATCGAAGGGAAGATTCCATACGAAGCAATCAGTCATGAGAAACCAAAAGTAGGACATTTGAGAGTTTTTGAATGTACTGCGTATTCACACATTCCAAAAGACAAAAGACATAAGTTGGATGACAAAGCACAAAGGTGTATCTTCCTAGGGTATTCTACCAGCTGAAAAGGATATCGTCTATACGATCCAAACCATCAAAAAAATTGTCCATAGTCGTGATGTGAAATTCAACGAATTTGTAAGCGGAGTTGAGAAGGAGACTCTAACTAAAATGACAAGAGATTCACAAGTGATAATTGACTGTTCCAGGGATGATGTTGAAGCACTTGAAGATGATAATTCATAAAAAGAAGAAACTGAAGAACAGGAGAGGGATAATAAAGAAAGCACTGTGACAGAAGAGAGAACAGAGCCGACAGTCAGATGATCTAATCGTGAAACGAGTTGCCCTGATTACTATTGGAAAGGAGCAATGCAGGCTGAGTTTGAATCTCTTTGCTCGAACCACGTTTGGGATCTAGTGCCTCTGCCGAAAGATTGAAAGGTCATCAACAGCAAGTGGGTTTTCAAATGTAAGTTGGGTGAAAATGGACTAGTTGAACACTACAAGGTAAGACTGGTTGCACAGAAATACTCACAGAGACCAGGACTAGATTGTGAGGAAACCTTCTCTCCCGTGGTTCGTTTTGAATCTGTTCACTCAGTTATAGCTCTTGCCGTTCATGGAAAGATGAAACTCCATCAAATGAATGTAAAGACTGCATTCCTAAATGGAGAATTAACTGAAGAAGTGTTCATGAAACAACCTGAAGGTTTTGTTGAAGAGGGTAAGGAAAACTTAGTCTGTTGACTGAAACAAAGCATCTATGGGCTAAAGCAGTCACCACACTGCTGGAACACTGCCCTTGATGATCATCTAAGAATGGTGAAGTTTGTACAAACAAAAGGTGATCCATGTTTATATGTGTCTACTGATGGAGAACCTGTCATTATTGTTGTTTACGTTGACCATATTTTAATAGCTGGAAGGACTGATAAGAGAATTGCTGAAGTGAAGACTGCCATTGCTAATCAATTTGATGTTAAGGATATGGGTAAATTGCACTATTTCTTAGGAGTTAAAGTTGTCCAAGACCTTGAGGCAGGTACTATATGGATGGGATGACCAACATATACAGATAATCTTGTTTCACATTTCAGTATGCAAAATGACAAGACCTGTAAGACACCAGTTAACCCTAGTCTGAAACTGACTAAAGCAAAAGATGGCTCAACATACGTTGAAGGAGAATTGTATCAATCTGCAGTTGGAAAGCTAAACTACCTTTCTACTAGAACGAGGCCAGACATCGCCTTTGCTGTGAGCAACGTTGCCAAGTTTACACCGAAACCTACTGAACAGCATTGGAGAGCAGTGAAGCATATCTTACGGTATCTAGCTGGTGCCACCAACTTTGGATTACTGTTCACCAGGAATGAATCAACTGAATGTACAGGATACTCGGATGCTGACTGAACAGGAGATATTGATGATAGAAAGTCCACATCAATATTCGTAATGTCAGGAGCACCTGTTAGCTGGAGAAGTAAAAAGCAATCAAGTATAGCGTTGTTAACTGCCGAAGCTGAATATATGTCCCTAACATCTGCAGCTCAAGAGGCCATTTGCCTGGATTGTCTTCTTGTTGAATTACAGAAGGAGTCAATTACACCAGCTATCATATATGAAGACAACCAATCAGATATATGTATGACTAAAAACCCAACATTTCATGGTTGAAGCAAACATATTGCCATAAAATACCATTTCATAAGAGATGAAGTCAAGAATGGAAAAATCAATGTTGGATACTGTAAGACTGAAGACATGATTGCTGATATGCTAACAAAAGGACTGAATGTTGAACAATTCATGAAACTAAGAGAAATGGCCGGAGTAAAGGAATTACACCATCAATCTGACATAAAGTGAGAAGGAATGTAGAAAAAGAGCACTTAAAGCTCAGATTGTTTACATAATGTAATGTGTTTTGCATGGTATCTGTGTATATGAATATTCAGTGTATGAGCACATGTATGATTTGCTAGAACATTCTATCACATGGTGTATCTAGAATATTCTTTTTCATTGTTGTTACGTTTGGATCATTGAGTTTTATTTTCAAAGTCCGTGTTTGTCAATCTTACAAATAAAACTATCATAATAGGCTTCCCTTTGGTATTACTGCAACCCCAGAATATTACCAAAAGCATATATCTGATATTCTTGTAAGTGTACATGGAGTGATTTGTATGATAGATGACATTCTTGTTTATGACAGTTCACAAGAGGAATATGATTAATGTTAGTCTGTAGTTCTTCAAATTTTAGAAAGAGAAGGAGTAACACTCAATGTAGAGAAATGCCAATTCTTCATAATTGAAGTTAAGTTATTAGGACAAATTTTACAAGCCACAGGTATTCAACCTGATCGTGACAAGATCCAAGCTATTCTCAACATATCAGAACATCAACATAAGGAGATTTCTAGGAATAGTAAATCAGCTCAGTAAGTACAGTCACAAAATTGCAGACAAAAGCAAACCTTTAAATACCTAATAACCAATAATAACCAATGGTACTGGTGAGAGTCACAGTAAAGATAATTTCAAGAGTTGAAAAAAAGTCTCACATCTATCTCTATGAACCTAATCAACCAATTATTGTATCAGCAGATATATCATATCTTATTGGATAGGTGCTATTATAAGACAAGACAACCAGATGGTAAAGTAAGGCCTGTCAGCTATGTGTCAAGATTACTTACCAATACAGAACAACAGTATGTACAGATTGAGAAGGAAGGACTATCAGTTATGTGGGTATCTCAATGATTTAGTGAATATTTAATTGACACGAATTTTCACATCGAGACCAACCACAATTCTTTTGTTCCACTTTTCATCAAGAAAAACTTGGATGAACTTCCTCTAAGAATTTAGAGATTCAGAATGAAGTTAATGAGACTCAAATACATCATTTCTCATGTATCAGGGAAAGAATTAGTTACTGCAGATGCATTGTCTCAGCAGGAATTAAATCAACAAGCTAATGTTCTTTACAAAAAGCAACTAAATTTGTTAATATTGTCATTGATAGTCTTTCAGCCTCAGATAGATGGATCAAAGAGATAAAAGTCACCAAACACTAATCAAGTACTGTTTGAGTCAGTTAAACCATATTATCCTTTTACAATAGAACTAACAGTAAATAATGGACTACTACTTAGAAGAGTAAGACTCATCTACCACCTACACTACAATCACAGATAATGAAGAGACTTCATAGTGCCATCAAAGGATCACTTAAACCAGACAACAAGCTAAAACTTCGGTATGGTGGCCTATACAAGTCATCAAATTACTGAAATTATCAATCTTTGTTCTGAATGTTCGAAACTAGATATTGATGCCCTGAGCCATTATACCATCTGAACATTCACAGTTGCCATGGCAACACATTGCAAGTGATTTATTTGAGTGGAAAAATTCAATGTATATATTAGTTATCAACTATTTCTCACAATATATTGAAATATCTAAATCTCATGAACCACAGCAGAAACCAAAAAACCATCTATACCATACTATGAACAAATCAATTTAAAAGAGAAGGAATTAAGAGAGAAGCAAAAACAGAATTACAACCATCATTATAAAGTGAAGGAGAAAGAACCTCTGAGGTCTGGAGAAAATGTGTGGATACCCTATTATAACACAAATGGGACAGTCATTCTTAGTTTCCCAATTAAATTTTTACCTCCTGAACTATCTCTACTCCAGCAATAATAACATGATCATGGTTCATGATAAAATCTCAACATTTTTGCACACATTAACAGTGTTACATCATCATGTTGTAAATATTACATTATTATACCATATATCCTTAATAAGAAAAAATTGTTTTATCTTCTGTTTAATTAGGTGAATATATAATCACTTTTATTTAAAGCAAACATATACTAGAGTAGAGGTTTTAGTGCATCAAGGTCTTGTTACTGGATGAAATAACAGCTAGAAATATAGTTTCAAACACTTGAGTAATGTATTCATGAGAAATTAAGGTGAATATAATTGACTGAAACATGCAGGATTCATCAGTTCTTTCTTTTTCTCTTTCCACATCCTTTTTACATTGTGCTTCTTTGAGGTCTTGTGTAGGTCTCCCAGTAGGCTTAGGAATAGATTTACTGGTAAGCCACCTCCTCCTGTCCTCCATGAAACTTTCTTGATGAAATTTATGAAAACAGTTTCAAGTAAAAAAGCATAATGGAGCTTCAACTTGCTATACTGACACGTTGTTCGCTTCTTTACACCACAAGTGACTTTACAATACACACAGTCCTTGGCTTTTTACATTCTCACTGGTGTATGTTCAACAGCAGGATCACGTCTTCTCCCAGCAACTAATTGATGAAGCGACATTTCAATATGACAAAGTTGTCTCAGAAAGGTTTTACGAAAATTGAAATGACTTAGTTTAACTCTAGGATGTACCTCTTAGAGATAAAGTATGAGTTCACAATAGCAATCTCAACAAAGTGTAAGAACGTCTTCCAGATACAGTTAGTATCTTTCACACTGCATACACCAATGTTCCATCACGTACATATACACCATCACATTGACTCATAGACTTACGTGCCAGTAACTTCTTCAGGTTTGAGATTTCACTAGGAACTTCAACACGATTACAGTCAAGGGTACCTGTGACATGAACACCAAGCCAATTTAAGTCATAGATCAAGTTATAGTACACAGCTGGTATTAAATTTATCTATGTAAACAGAATACCCTTGGGATAAATTTCTTTCAGCAATCTCATAACGACATCATATCCTAGACCATTTCAGCTCTTGACCTCTCCATTCTTTCCTCTCTATACAGAAAAGGATGATGTATACCCATTGTGTACATCACATAAGTATGACAACTTAAAATCTCACTTGACAGGTTTGTCATAAATATATTGACAAAATGAAAACCATGCCTTGGACTGCACCATTCGCTCATCTATGCTGATCTCACAATGTGGTTGGTAAAGCTCTTTGCAGCACTTTTGAAGATGGTTGTTCAGTGGTCATACTTTACAAAGTTTGTCCCCTTCTTCCTTCAACTTCTTCTCTGTGTCTTCATTTACTACATGCAAAAATGATAGATAGCTTTCAAGTTCAAATCTGTTTCGACTGAAGACATTAGAAATTAGAGGATTATAACACAAACTTGTAGACATCCACACGAGTCTGTAGCAAGGTACACTACGATATCCCAAATGAACAAATATTCCCGCAAGCAAATAGAAATCATCTGGGACCATCTGTTTAAACTATAAATACATTGTTGGATGGTTATTTTTCTGGAGCTCAGCATACTCATTGGTAGCATCACTAATTTTCTGAACTATGTCCATATCAAAATAAAGCTTGATAACATCTGCTGGCAATAGTTCACTAAACCCAATGGCAAATGTGCTCCAACAGCTCTCAAAGGATTGAAGTCATAAGTTTTTGGAATATTACGATCAATCTTAGACAAGTCATGTACTTGAAATGTCTTTGTGTTTTTGTCAATGGTTGGGCCTTTGGATTTAAGGATGTACCCCTGCCACAACCTTGACCCCTTCCATAAGTCCTGCCATGACCACGACTCCTTCCTCGACTCCTATCACTTCCACATCATTGATAAGCTGTCAGAGTGTCTACACAGCTATGTTTACCTTCAATGTTTTCCTCCTGTTCACTACACCCACTGCCTTCATCACATGATGTATCATTGCCATCATCCTCGGGTGTCACCTCTGCATGTAATTATTCTGCCTCAGTGTCAGTTAGGTCAAAGCCTGAATCTAAATCCTTGCTTGAAGAATTATTAGTTAGAAACTGACTTTCATCATTCGAGGTATGTAATATATTATAATTGTATTCTATTTAGTCACTTACTAATTGTTTGTCATATATCTTTTGTTGGCTCAATTGTCATGTATGTTTTGAATAGGTGTTTATGATATCCTTTTGTTATAGGTGGTATTTTTAAGTAGTGTTAATGTTTATTTCTTAGTACTAGGCTTTTGACGTGTTACTTTTTTGTTCGCACCTTATTAGTCCTATTTTGTATTTAAACGTTGTTTTGGTGTGTAAAAATACATATATTCAAGTTCTAGTTATTTTGTGAATTCGACAGTTTAAGTTACCACATATTTGGCGACGAGGGTCTCAATGGCTACTGCTACACATGGTCACCTGGGAGAGTTCAACAGTACTCATGAAGAATATGAGACGTACACTGAGCGTTTGGAACAATATTTTACAGCTAATGATGTCCACGATGAGGGAAAGCAAAGGGCAATTCTTCTTAGCTGCTGTGGCGCGTCGACATATCGTCTCATCAAAAATGTATTGGCCCCTCATAGGCCTACAGAAGTCCCTTTCGATGAAATCGTCACACAAATGAGGACGCATTTTCACCCGACTCCTTCTGAGACAGTACAAAGATACTTGTTCAACTCTAGGAGCGGAAGGCCAGGTGAATCAGTTTCGTTGTATGTAGCTGAACCAAAAAAGCTGGCGGAGTTCTGCAACTTTGGAGCAACGCTCGAACTGATGCTCCGTGATCGTATCGTTTGCGGAATAGGCAACGAACGCTGGCAGCGTCGTCTACTCGGTGAGGAGGATCTCACACTTAAGAGTGCTATGAAGATAGTTCTAGCACTAGAATCTGCAGACAGCCAGGTAAAGGAGTTGCAAGATGCTTCAAAGATACATCAAATCCGAAAATCTCAGAAATACCAGAGACCTAGGAAACTAGACTTACCTCAACAAAGTTTAGCGTGTCATCGTTATGGAGGAAAACATGAGCCTAACGAGTGCCGATTTAAGGATGCCGAATGTCACTTTTGCCACAAGAAAGGACACATATCGAAAGTTTGTCGCAAGAAGACAATGAGCGCACGAAGTTAGCGTACGGCGACCTCACAACGTACAAACACTGTAGCTGAACAGGAAGAAGAGGAGTATCCCATGTATGCTCTAACTACAAACAAGAATCACCCACTTACTGTGAAGGTGAAAATAAATAACGCCGACTTACAAATGGAAGTTGATACGGGAGCCACGCTGTCTATTATCAGTAAAAGCACATACGAGAGGCTATGGCCCACAAAAAGGCTGGCTCCAGTGTTAAAGTACTCTAACGCAATGTTAAAGACTTACACAGGGGAACACATCAAGGTTTTAGGATCCATAGATGTCAATGTGACCTACAAGAATCAAAAGAAACAGTTACCTTTGTTGGTAGTGTCGGGAGATGGTCCATCACTGTTTGGCCGAAATTGGCTACAACAGATAAAACTGGACTGGTCGGGGCTACATGCTGTCAGTGCTGTAAGTCCTAAGAGTCTGTGGCAAGGCGTCATTGATCGCCATCCAGATGTTTTTAGAGATGAACTTGGAAAAGTCCAAGGAACTAGTGCAAAATTTTATTTGAAGCCGGGTGTAAAACCGAAATTTCTACGAGCTCGTCCAGTTCCATATGCCCTATGAGAGAAGGTCGAACGTGAACTTGATCGTCTACAGGCAAATGGTGTTATAGAACCAGTGCAATTCTCTGATTGGGCTGCACCAATTGTTCCTGTCATGAAGAAGGACGGATCAGTTCGTATTTGCGGAGATTATAAACTAACCATCAACCAAGCCGCTAAAACAGACACATACCCACTCCCGAGAATTCATGACCTGTTTACCTCTCTATCTGGAGGAACAACATTCTCCAAACTTGATCTTGCTCATGCATATCAACAGATCCCTTTGGAAGAAGACTCAAAACACTATGTGACAGTCAACACACACAAAGGACTTTATCGCTACAACCGCCTACCATTTGGAGTCGCATCAGCTCCCTCAATTTTTCAGCGAACAATGGAAAATATTCTACAGGGTTTATCTGGCGTCACTGTATACATTGACGATATTTTAGTGACAGGAAAATCCACGGAGGAACATCTCCATAATCTAGAAACTGTGCTACAACGTCTAGAACAAGCTGGACTTCGTCTAAAAAGAGAGAAATGCTCTTTCATGTTAAAATCGGTGGAGTATTTAGGATACAAGATATCAGAGAAGGGTTTTCAACCAACTGATGAAAAGATCATTGCAATCAAAAATGCACCAGTACCTAAGAATGTCTCACAGCTCAAATCATTTCTCGAACTCATTAACTATTATAGCACATTTTTACCTAACCTATCACATGCTCTTTCTCCTCTCTACAGGTTACTGCAGCAAACAACACCATGGTCCTGGGAACCAGAACAACAAAAGTGCTTTGAAAAGGCCCAAGCTATGCTCACCTCTAACCATGTTCTCGTTCATTTTGATCCAGAACAAGAACTAATTTTAGCTTGTGATGCCTCTCCATATGGAATTGGAGCCGTTCTATCTCATCGCATGTCAGATGGTTTGGACAAACCTATTGCGTTTGCCTCTCGCTCCTTAGCACCAGCTGAATGCAAGTACTCACAAATCGAGAAAGAAGGACTTGCTATTGTGTTTGGAGTGAGGAAATTTCATCAGTATCTATTTGGTCGTCACTTCACAATATTATCTGACCACAAGCCCCTTCAACATTTATTTAGTGAAACGAAAGGAACTCCTACCATGGCCTCAGCTCGAATTCAAAGATGGGCAATGGCTCTTGGTGCATATGATTACTCTATAGCATACAAACCTGGAGGACAGCATGCTAACGTTGACCTCCTGAGTCGTTTACCACTTCCAGACTCTCCTACAAATGTTCCAATCCCTGGAGAAACTGTCTTATTGATGAGTGTTCTACAATCTTCCCCAGTTACTGCCAATCAAATTCGACAATGGACAACTCGTGATCCACTGTTAGCCAAAGTTAGAGATTTCATCCTTCATGGTTGGAGAGATACCTCTGAAAATTCTCTGAAACCATTTCAACAGCGTAAAAATGAACTTAGTGTTGAAAGTGGTTGTATTCTTTGGGGTAATCGAGTCGTTCTACCACCCCTTGGACGAAAACAAGTTATTGATGAACTTCACGAAGGTCACCCAGGTATCTCGCGTATGAAGAGCCTCACTAGAAGTTTTGTATGGTGGCCTGGCATGGATAACGACTTAGAGGAAAAGGTGAAAGAATGTTTCAATTGTCAGAGTACTAGACATCGTCCACCACCAGCTCCTCTACACCCGTGGGAATGGCCAGAACGTCTATGGTCAAGGTTACACGCAGACTACGCAGGTCCATTTTTGGGTAAGTTGTTTCTTATCGTGGTAGATGCCTATTCGAAATGGCTAGAAGTTATACCTGTAAGCTCTCTACATCCCTGTCAACAATTGAACAGTTCAGATCATTATTCTCAGTCCACGGTTTACCCGAAGTGCTAGTGACTGACAATGGCACTGCATTTACAAGTAGCGAATTTGAGGATTTTATGAAGAGGAATGGGATAAGACATGTTAAGTCTGCCCCATACCACCCAGCATCTAATGGTCAAGCAGAGAGAGCTGTCCAGACATTCAAAGAAAACATGAAGAAACAGTCAAAAGACTCTCTTAATACTCGTATAGCTTGTTTTCTCTTTAGCTACCGAATTACCCCTCATACAACAACTGGCACTAGCCCAGCTGAACTTTTATTCGGTAGACTTCCTCGTTCACATTTGGATTTATTGAAGCCAACCTTAGCTGAAAGAGTACATAAGAAGCAAGAAAGACAGAAAGAAAATCATGACGTTCATTCAAAGGAGAGAAAATTTCACATTGGTGAAGCAGTGTTTATATGTGATTTTCCAGATCGCAAACATTGGCTGTCTGGAAAGATTACATCTGTTCAAGGTCCATGTTCCTATCTAATAGAACTCGAAGATGGACGAGTTGTTCGACGACATGTTGACCACATTCGAGCCTGTACCTCTACCTCAAGCTCACCTCCTATTGACACATCAATTGTATTAAATGATTCTGATGATGACCTAGCTGATATTGCAATCTCCACACCTCCTTCACATGAAGGAGGTGTACCTCAACCTACATTACGTCGTTCAACAAGAATTTCTCGACCTCCTGATCGTTACTTCTAGAACTCAATTAGTTCAGTTTAAAAAGGGAGGAATGTAATATATTATAATTGTATTCTATTTAGTCACTTACTAATTGTTTGTCATATATCTTTTGTTGGCTCAATTGTCATGTATGTTTTTAATAGGTGTTTATGATATCCTTTTGTTATAGGTGGTATTTTTAAGTAGTGTTAATGTTTATTTCTTAGCACTAGGCTTTTGACGTGTTACTTTTTTGTTCGCACCTTATTAGTCCTATTTTGTATTTAAACGTTGTTTTGGTGTGTAAAAATACATATATTCAAGTTCTAGTTATTTTGTGAATTCAACGGTTTAAGTTACCACAAGGTATCAAACAAGAGTTCATGAAGATCAGATGTAGTATAAACAGTTTTACTATGGTCTGTACTGGGGGCCTTTGTGACTTATCTACAAAGTTCAAACATTGCATGTGAGCTTATCATAATTATATGATATAAATATCTTAGATTTAGGAGGAACTTCTTCATCAGATACTTCTTGCTAATCAGGACTTTCATCTGAGTCAAGTAAATCCAGGCATTTAGAACTGTAAGATCGTACACTCACACTATCGTCTTCCTGAAGCAAACTCAACACATGGCTTACATCCATGCTTTCAAAGATTTGCTTAAAATTTACTTTTCTAATTATACAAATGAAATATATTTCTGGCCAATAATTAGAGTTTTTTCTACAAGAGGCAAAATGTTCCAGCTCCTCTTAGTCTAGCAAATGTAAGTTTTGAGAAAAAAATTGATATCAAGAGTTTACATAATTTTGCATGGAGTGGGAAACCAAGAGTTAAAGAAATGCCATATCAATCATTGGTTTAGTGATAAGGAGAAATCAACGAGACATTGTTAGTAACACTCAAGAGAATTCTCCTATTATTGATGAAGTACCTTTAGAAGATCCAACTGGTGATGAGACTATTTAAACTCAAACTAATAATGTTCCTATTGCTATTAATTGTAATGTCAAAGACAACATCACTAGAAGTGGAAGAATATCTCAACCACCAGTATGATATAATCTGTATTGGACTTAAGAACCTAATATGTATTGACCTCCCAGAAGAAGAGATGTAGTGGTATGACTACTTATAATTAATACATAATTATTATTCATTGTCGTGTCCTTGTATGTAACTTATATATCTGAGTTGTTTACTCTATCATGTTTCTACTATTATTACTAAGAGATCTTTGTCAATCAACTAAACATATAGTAACAAACAATACAATAATACCTTATCCATAGCATCAACAGTAGCTCCAGACTGGATTAAAAGATCAGCTGTTTCAGTATGTCCATTCAAAGCAGCATAGATCAAAGGTGTATTATTGCCCTAAATAATCATAATAATATAAGACATAATATATAAATATAGTAGTACATAACAACATGTGACATACAGTAAAAGACATCATTACTCACTACAGTTGCTACAACAGTTAATATAATACAGTATATGTGGTATATTTTGTGGGTATAAATTTTCACAATTTTCCCCAAAATTCATATTCAAATTGCGAAATTCACAAAATTAAATCCCCATGAAATACACCACATATACGGTATTATGTAGTATATGACTTTATACTCAACTATGTACCATATTAACCTGATACTGGAATATTAAGACAAAGTATCAAGGTAGTAATAAACAATGTATAGGTATTATGTAATGTAAACAGTAACATAGAGGACAAAGCAGCAGAATAACTCTATGTACATATAATAGATGAGGATCAATCTATAACTTATATTAATGATAAGTTGTTATTAATAGCAAAATGACATTGTAAACAATGTAATTAATTGTACCTTCAGTTAAATCTATATAAATTAAATTATTAAATAATATATTCAAAGATTAAAAACAGATCAAGAGCAAAGAACAATTTGTGACAACTCTTAGTTTGATCAAATAACATTGTCATAACATATTTCATTTCAGATGTTATTATCCTTAGGTATAGCTGTACTTGTTATAGTACATGTACATGTACTCTGGTACATAACTACAATGATGAAGTTTTCTTCTCTGACTTCATATCTAATCTCTTCATTAAGCATCTCCATCTGACTTTAAGTTGGCCAAAAGCATTTGCAATTACTATACAGGCTCCACTACGATAATAATTGTAATGTTGTTGGTCATGAGAAAGTGTACCATGTGGAAAGGGCTTCATAAGCCAAGATAATAGTAGGTAGGGAGAGTCATCTAAGAGGACAATTAGGAGATCTTTGTCACAAACTTTCTTCTTGTAGATAGACGAGTTTGTGAAACTAGTGCATCATGAATACTACCAGGCCAGTCTGTGTAGATATCAATAAAATGATACTTTTAATCAGGTACTGTTTGTAAAATCATTGAGTACCAACGTTTACAATTGTAATAGTCAGTATGAAACTCCACTGGTGCTACCACTGATTGAACTTCCACAATTTGGAAACCCAAAGTATCTCAAAAACTGTCAATTATTCCTTTAATGCTTCACCTCTGAAAACTTTATATAATGCTTCATTAGAACTTTCACTATACCTGTACATGCTGTTTTATTATGCAACATACTGAGGATCTTGAAACACCAAACAAATGTCCAGAATTCTGTACTCTGTCTTTATTGAGAGAAACCAAACTCTAAAGACTAATTCTAGTTCAACTAGAATGGCATGACAAACTTGGATATCTTCCTTCACCATGTACACCTTTAATTCAGAACATAAATACTGAAAGGTTACATTCCTAATCCAAAAATTCTCATACCAATCATTTTAATTGATAGTTCTATTGACAATGTAGTCTCAAAAATCAGAGCTTCTAGACCTAATCTAAATAAATCTCTCTATGTAATGTTGAGAAGGCAGTGTGGATGCTAATATCAAAACAAGGAAAGCCATTTTTGTCTCCCTTGTCATGAAAAGAAGACACTCCTTCTGATTAATTGATCAGTACTTCCAGGAGGACGCTTCCAACATAAGAATATTAATTCTTAAAGATTTCATCTTTCATTAATAACTATTATATTATAATTAACCACTCCTACTTTCACACCTCTAATTTAATAAAGTTGGCCCTGGTTATATCATGTAAGTGTAAACACTGACTTTGTGAGTGCTAAATGTCCACAGATACAAGTATCAGAATTAACCTAGGCTAAATATACTAGTGTAAACAGCTCATAATGTTGTTTGAAGAAGAGGAGACACTATCAAATTATTTGTCATAACCCACCTAGTAAAATAGATTCTATTCAAGAAAGTGAGTTCCTAGGACAGATACAAGTTGTCAAAGGAGATGAGAAGTCATGGAATGTTACTCTCCAGTTCATTGGTCAGTCCTGTCAATTCAACCTTGATGCAGGAGCAGATGTAACAGGAATTCCAGAAGATAATTATCGAAGTTAAGAAAGAATCAAATTACAATCCTCAGATCGAGTACTGAGAGGTGCTAGCTTATTGACATTCTGTCCATTTACATTGACAACACCTTCAATAATACCACTCCATTTGTTCTCTAAAGTCAAAGAAGAAATCATTTGAATGGAAAGAACAGGAGTACTCTGTATAGTTGATGAACCAACACAAATGGTGTTCAGGAATGGTTGTCATATCAAAACCTATTGATAAGGTATGTATATGTGTTCATCTTACTAAATTGAATGAACAAATAATTAGAGAGAGGCCTAACCTGCCTTCTATGGAACAGTTGTTGACGTAAATAGAAATTGTATTTTCCAAATTGAATGCTAACTCAGGGTTCTGGCAAATTAGACTAGCCAAAGAATCATCATTTTGAACCAATTTCAATACCCTATTTGGAAGAATTTGGTTTAATATGTAGAAAAAGAGCACTTAAAGCTCAGATTGTTTACATAATGTAATGTGTTTTGTATGGTATCTGTGCACATGAATATTCAGTGTATGAGCACATGTATGATTTGCTAGAACATTCTATCATGTGGTGTATCTAGAATATTCTTTTTCATTGTTGTTATGTTTGGATATAAGGGATCGTGCCCTTGCAACTATTGTTCTGTCCATCGACCCATGTTTGCTCTACCTTATCGGTGATCCAAAGGACCCTGTAGCTGTTTGGTAATTGCTCACTGGCCAGTTTCAAAAGGCGACATGGGTGAACAAACTAGCATTACGTCGAAGGCTACATTCGTAACACTTAAAGGAGAGTGAAAATATTCAAGACCACATTAAGGCTATAACTGAGATTTTCAACGAATTAGCTGTAATAAGAGACAACATTGAAGATGAGGACAAAGTCATTTATCTGCTAGCTAGTCTTCCAGAATCGTATGATATGTTGGTCACAGCACTGGAAGCTAATACTGATGTACCAGACATGAAAACTGTCACTGAACGTTTGCTACATGGAGAATGAAAAATAAAGGATTAAAATGCCTCAAGTGCAACTCTTGAAGGAATAAAAGAAGAAGCCATGGTGGTAAAGTAAAAGAAACGAGGACCCAGATGCCATTTTTGTAAGAAAGTTGGACATATGCAATGGAACTGTCATAAGCGAGAAAGAAAGTTAGAAGGTTGGAATCAGCACATGAGGAGTAAACCTTGAGTTAACTGTGCAGAGTCTGATTGTGATGAAGTCAGTTTAGTGGTTCAACATGTTTAATCAGCTGGAGTTGAGATGTCACCTAAAAGGAACTGGATCATGGACTCAGGAGCTACTTGTCATGTATACAATGATTGCAACTCATTTGTTGAACTGCATAATCTGAAGAAGACTCTTGATGTCACTCTTGGAGATGGTCATACGTTGAAAGCCATTGGGCATGGAACAGTGATCTTGATGATGAAGACTGATTGCTTAACAAGGAAGTGTAAGCTCCATGATGTAATGTTTGTTCCCAATTTTAGCTGCAATTTACTAAGTGCGTCCACAGCTGTAGAAAAGGGAATCTCAGTTACCTTTAATGAGTGTGGGTGTGTGATTAAGGATGCTAAACACAGATTGATCACTGTTGGATACAAAGTTAGAAGTCTCTACCATGTGATGTATGCTAAACCGAAGGATCATGTTTACGCTGTTACTGAACCAAAACTGCCAAAAAACAATGAGCAGTTGTCAAGAGAACATCTGTGGCACCGTTGATATGCCTCGGAGTGAAAAACCTTCAAAAACTAGCAAGTGAAAACCTTGTAGAGGAGTATGACCATTGTGCTTCAAAGCAGATCAAGTTCTGTGAACCTTGCCTAAAACGCAAACACCAAATAAGTCAATTTCCACCTTATAGTAAGAGGACAACAGCTGAACCTCTGGAATTGGTCCATAGTGACGTCTGCGGAAAACTGGAGTAAAAATCCCTGAGTGGTGCTGAGTACTTTGTTACATTCATCAATGATAAGACAAGGTATGTCTGGGTATATGTGATTAAACGTAAAAGTGATGTATTCAAAAAGTTTGTAAGTGGAAGACGGAAGTGGAGAAATCACTAGGACACTGTGTAAAGACTCTTCATACTGATAATGGGGGTAAGTATACCTCAAATGAATTTGAAGAATAACTTAGAAACAAAGGAATAAAGCATGACTTTACCATTCCCAAGTGTCCTGAGCAAAATGGAGTAGCTGTGAGGTTAAACAGGACATTGATTGAGATGGTTCGTGCTATGTTAGCTGATTCAGGACTAGTTAAGTCTTTTTAGGCTGAAGTGCTTGCAACTGCTGTGTATTTACGGAATCAATGCCCAACAAAAGCTATCGAAGGGAAGACTCCATATGAAGCAATCAGTGGTGAGAAACCAAAAGTAGAACATTTGAGAGTTTTTGAATGTACTGCGTATTCACACATTCCAAAAGACAAAAGACATAAGTTGGCTGACAAAGCATGAAGGTGTATCTTCCTAGAGTATTCTACCAACCGAAAAGGATATCGTCTATACAATCAAAACCATCAAAAAATTGTCCATAGTCATGGTATGAAATTCAATGAATTTGTAAGCAGAGTTGAGAAGAAGACTCCAACTAAAATGACAAGAGATTCACGAGTGATAATTGACTGTTCCAGGGATGATGTTGAAGCACTTGAAGATGACAATTCATTGAAAGAAGAAACTGAAGAACAGGAGAGGAATAATAAAGAAAGCACTGTGACAGAAGAGAGAACAGAGCCGACAGTCAGACGATATAATCGTGAAACGAGTCGCCCTGATTACTATGGCATATGGGTCAACTCTGTTAATACCATCACTGAACCACTTACTGTGAAAGAGGCACTAAGTTCTTCTGAAAAGGAGAATTGGAAAGGAGCAATGCAGGCTGAGTTTGAATCTCTTCATTCAAACAAGGTTTGGGATCTAGTGCCTCCGCTGAAAGATCGAAAGGTTATCAATAGCAAGTGGGTTTTCAAATGTAAGTTAGGTGAAAATGGACTAGTTGAACGCTACAAGGCAAGACTAGTTGCACAGGGATACTCACAGAGACCAGAACTAGATTATGAGGAAACCTTCTCTCCCGTGGTTCGTTTTGAATCTGTTCACTCAGTTATAGCTCTTGCTGTTCATGGAAAGATGAAACTCCATCAAATGGATGTAAAGACTGCATTCCTAAATAGAGAATTAACTAAAGAAGTCTTCATGAAACAACCTGAATGTTTTGTGGAAGAGTGTAAGGAAAACTTAGTCTTTCAACTGAAACAAAACATCTATGGACTAAAGCAGTCACCACGCTGCTGGAACATTGCCCTCGATGATCATCTAAGAAAGATTAAAGTTTGTAAAACAAAAGGTGATCCATGTTTATATGTGTCTACTAATGGAGAACCTGTCATTATTGTTGTTTACATAGATGATATTTTAATAGCTGGAAGGACTGATAAGAGAATTGCTGAAGTGAAGACTGCCATTGCTAATCGATTTGACGTTAAGGATATGGGTAAATTGCACTATTTCTTAGGAGTTAAAGTTGTCCAAGACCTTGAGGCAGGTACAATATGGATGGGATGACCAACATATACAGAGAATCTTGTTTCAAATTTCAGTATGCAAAATGTCAAGACCAGTAAGACACCAGTTAACCCTAGTCTGAAACTGACTAAAGCAAAAGATGACTCAACATACGAAGGAGAATTGTATCAGTCTGCAGTTGGAAAGCTAATCTACCTTTTCACAAGAATGAGGCCAGACATCACCTTTGCTGTGAGCAACGTTGCCAAGTTTACAGCGAAACCTACTGAACAGCATTGGAGAGCAGTGAAGCATATCTTACAGTATCTAGCTGGTACCACCAACTTTTGGATTACTGTTCACCAGGAATGAATCAACTGAATGTACAGGATACTCGGATGCTGACTGGGCAGGAGATATTGATGATAGAAAGTCCACATCAGGCTACCTATACTTATTGTCAGGAGCATGCACCTGTTAGCTGGAGAAGTAAGAACCAATCATGTATAACATTGTCAATTGCCAAAGCTGAATATATGTCCCTAACATCTGCAGCTCAAGAGGCCATTTGCCTGGATTGTCTTCTTGTTGAATTACAGAAAGAGTTGATTACACCAGCTATCATACATGAAGACAACCAATCAGATATATGTATGACTAAAAACCCAACATTTCATGGTTGAAGCAAACATATTGCCATAAAATACCATTTCATAAGAGATGAAGTCAAGAATGGAAAAATTGATGTCTGATACTGTAAGACTGAAGACATGATTGCTGATATGCTAACAAAAGGACTGTATGCTGAGCAATTCATGAAACTAAGAGAAATGGCCGGAGTAAAGGAATTACACCAACAATCTGACATAAAGTGAGAAGGAGTGTAGAAAAAGAGCACTTAAAGCTCAGATTGTTTACATAATGTAATGTGTTTTGCATGGTATCTGTGTATATGAATGTTCAGTGTATGAGCACATGTATGATTTGCTAGAACATTCTATCATGTGGTGTATCTAGAATATTCCTTTTTCATTGTTGTTACATTTGGATATATATCATTGAGTTTTGTTTTCCAAGTCCGTCTTTGTCAATCTTACAAATTACCTCAGCCCCAGAATATTACCAAAAGCATATGTCTGATATTCTTGTAGGTTTACATGGAGCCATTGGTATGATAGATGTCATTCTCATTTATGGCAGTTCACAATAGGAGTATGATTGTTTGTTTATAGTTCTTCAAACCTTAGAAAGAGAAGGGGTAACACTCAATGTAGAGAATTACCAATTCTTCACAATTGAAGTTAAGTTATTAGGACAACTTTTACAAGCCACAGGTATTCAACCTGATCGTGACAAGATTCAAGCTATTCTCAACTTACCAGAACATCAACATAAGGAGATTTCTAGGAATGGTAAATCAGCTCAGTAAGTACAGTCACAAAATAGCAGACAAGAGCAAACCTTTAAATACCTACTAACCAATAATAACCAATGGTACTGGTGAGAGTCACAGTAAAGATAATTTCAAGAGTTGAAAAAATGTCTCACCTCTATCTCTAGATACCTAATCAACCAATTATTGTATCAGCAGATGTATCATATCTTATTCGATAGGTGCTATTATAAGAAAAAGACAACCAGATGGTAAAGTCAGGCCTGTCACCTATGTCTCAAGATCACTTCCAAATACAGAACAACAGTATGCACAGATTGAGAAGGAAGGACTCTCAGTTATGTGGGTATGTCAATGATTTAGTGAATACTTAATTGACATGACTTTTCACATTGAGACCAACCACAAGTCTATTGTTCCACTTTTCATCAAGAAAAACTTGGATGAACTTCGTTTAAGAATTTAGAGATTCAGAATAAAGCTAATGAGACTCAAATACACCATTTCTCGTATATCAGGGAAAGAATTAGTTACTGCAGATGCATTGTCTCAGCAGGAATTGAATCAGCAAGATAATGTTCTTTATAAAAAGCAACTAAATTTGTTAATATTGTGATTGATAGTCTTCCAGCCTCAGATGGATGAATCAAAGAGATAAAAGTCACTAAACAATAATCAAGTACTGTTTGAGTCAGTTAAACCATATTATCCTTTTGTAATAGAACTAACAGTAAATAATAGACTACTACTTAGAAGAGTAAGACTCATCTACCACCTACACTACAATCACAGATAATGAAGAGAATTCATAGTGCCATCAAAGGATCACTAAAACCAGACAATGAGCTAAAACTTCAGGAAAAACAGAATTACAACCATCATTATAAAGTGAAGGAGAAAGAATCCCTAAGGTCTGGATACCAGATTATAACACTAATGGGACAGTCATTCTTAGTTTCCCAATTAAAGTTTTACCTCCTGAACTATCTCCACTCCAGCAATAATAACTTGAACATGGTTCATGATAAAATCTCAACTTTTTGCCCACATTAACAGTGTTACATCATCATGTTGTAAATATTACATCATTATACCATATATCCTTAAAACGAAATAAATTGTATACATATTCACTTTTTATTTGAAGCAAACATATACTAGAGTAGAGGTTTTAGTACATCAAAGTCTTGTTACTGAATGAAATAACAGCTAGAAATATAGTTTCAAACACTTCAGTAATGTATTCATGAGAAATGAAGGTGATTATAATATACCAAAACATGCAGGCTTCACCAGTTTTTTTCTCTTTCCGTGTCCTTTTTGCATTGTGCTTCCTTTAGGTCTGCCAGTAGGCTTAGAAATGGATTTACTGGTAAGCTACGTCCTCCTGTCTTCCATGAAACTTTCTTGATGAAATTTATGAAAACAGTTTCAAGTAAAAAAGCATAATGGAGCTTCAACTTGCTATACTGACATGTTGTTCGCTTCTTTACACCACAAGTGACTTTACAATACACACAGTCCTTGCCTTTATACATTCTCACTGGTGTATGTTCAACAGCAGGATCACATCTCCCAGCAACTGATTGATGAAGCGACACTTTAATATCACCAAGGTTTTACGAAAATTGAAATGACTTAGTTTTCCTCTAGGATGTACCTCTTTGTAGATAATGTACGAGTTCACAATAGCAATCTCAACAAAGTGTAAGAACGTCTTCCAGCATTTACGTGTTTGGTGAAGAATGTTGTAATATTTGATAAGTTCATCAAACAGATCAACATCATTCATTAAACAATTATAACTATAGACTATTGCAGGAATTGGTACATCTTTCTTCTCATTTACTCCAGCATTTTTTTTTACATTTCTAAGCACTGTACCTTCAGAATGACTGGGATGTTCATTAGATATAACAGATACACACTTAGTATCATTCCACACTACATACACCAATGTTCCATCACGTACATATACACCATCACCTTGACTTATAGACTTATGTGCCAGTTTCTTCTTCAGGTTTGAGATTTCGGTAGGAACTTAAACACGATTACAGTCAAGGGTACCTGTGACATGAACACCAAGCCCATATAAGTCAGTAACTAGTACACAGCTGGTATTAACTTTATCTATGTAAACAGAATACCCTTGTGATAAATATTCTTTCAGCAAACTTGTTACGACATCATATCCTAGGCCATTTCAGTTCCTGACCTCTACATTCTTTCCTCTGTATACAGAAAAGGATGATGTATACCCATTGTGTGCATCACATAAGCACCACAACTTGAAACCCCACTTGATAGGTTTGTTATATATATATGTGTAGTGGACTGGGTAAAGGGGTTATTTAGGAAAATATGTATAATTGAGATAATTACGGTAAAAGTTTAATGTTCAGGATGTGCGTTATTTAGAATGTAACATTGACAATGTCAGCTGAAGCTCTTGCATTAGAAGCTGAATTTTCTCTACTAGAAGAAGAATTCTTTGGGAACAGGTCGGAAGAGAGTGATGCTGATTTGAGTGATACTTCAGCAAGCGATAGCGAGAGTAAAGAGGAGGATGATGCAGCAGGTATACAAGTAGAACCTCGTAAAGAAGATGATGAAGAAGTAGAAGCTGTAAAAACTTCATTGCTAATACTTGTGGCTGCTCCCAGAACAATGGAAAGCCTTGTAGTGATTATTTTGATCAAAACGAATATGAGGAAGCAAGAATGACCATGGCTGAGCTCAACAATGACCAGCTCAACTTGGTAATATTAAGCCAGATCAATGTACATCATTTTTCTGGTCAACTAGACGGTCATAGAACAGAAACTGAGAAAAGTGTTAGAGTGAAGGAATATACTAATTTTGTTTACAAAACTCATCATATCTGTCTTAAGACATTCATGTTTCTCCATGGAATTGGAAAAAAGCGTTTTTGTACTCTGATGAAGCATTACCAAATAAATGGAGTTACCATTTGAACACATGGTAATGTTCGTAGACTTCCTTGGAATGCTTCTACTGTTCATGATAAACAAAGAGCTGTTACTTTTATCAAAAATTTTGCTGAGGCCAACTCGCTCCCTCTTCCAGGTAGAATGCCGAAGTTTCATGACTATGACATAATCTTCTTCCAACAAATGTGTCTAAAGCTTCAGTGCATAGAGCATATGTGAAATCTTCAGAACAACTTGAGCTTACCAGTGATACACCAGTACGAACATTTGGCTATCGAGAATTTTGCAGGTTGTGGTTTGAGGTGGTACCCTTCATTAGATCATTGCCACCTACTGATGATCTTTGTTTCACATGCCAGAATAATTCAACATCAATTATGAAGTCTACCAACCTAAGTGAAGATAAAAAAACAAAGAGGCTGCTACTGGCTCAGGAGCACCTTGAGGTTGCAAAGCAACAAAGGCTCTACTACAACCAGAAAATAATTGTTAGTAAGTCTGCTATAGACCAGGTACCAAGTAATAAATCGGTCACTCTTAGCTATAGCTTTGATCATGCTCAACAGATCTATTACCATAGTCGTCCTCAAAATCCAGGTCCCCTTTATTTTAAAACTCCACGCAAATGTGGTATATTTGGTATGTGACGAAGGTAGTGGTACACAACTAAATTTTTTAATCGATGAAGCTCGGTTGTGTGGTAAAGGTGCCAACAGTATCATAAGCATGGTTCACTACTATTTGGAGTACTATTCTCATGGAGAGGAAAACATGTGTCTTCAGGAAGACAATTGCATAGGGCAAAATAAAAATAATACCATGACCTCTTACCTTGCTTGGCATGTTGAAACAGGTCGTAGTAAATCATGTGAATTAAGCTTCATGATACCTGAACATACAAAATTTAGTCCTTACAAGGGTTTTTTGGTCTGATCAAACGAGAGTATATGCGTGCTGATGTGTCTTCCCTTGCTCAAATAGCCAAATTAGTAGAAGAGTCAACACAAGGTGGACAAAACAGGGCATTTGTAATTGGATCTGAACCACCACTCAACGTTTTTATTATTATGACTGGAATGAATTTCTTTCCACCTACTACAAGCATATACCGCAAATAACTTCATACCATCACTTTTATTTTTCTAAGGAGTATCCTGGAAAGGTAGTACTTCGAGAGTTTGCTGACTCAGAAGAGATTATGATGGATGTTTTGAAACAAGGTGTTAACGTTGACTGAACTGCACTTCCATGTACACTTTCTCCTTCTGGACTCTCTGAACAAAGAAAACAGTACCTTTACAATGAAATACGAGTCTTTTGGGATGAAGAGTATAAAGATATCACTTGCCCAGAACCATCTCGAAAGCATCCAATTACTGACACATCTGATAGTGCTGGCCCATCTACAAAGAAGTATAAGCGTCTTTGTTCTCATTGTAGAAATCCAGGTCACTCAAAGACATGTAAAGGTCAGATAACCTGTCCTGAGTTACTTAAAGAAACTGGAGATTAAAAATGAAGCTGTTCACAATTACTGTAATACTAGTATTAGTTTAAATTTTGGCAAATTAACTTTCATAGATTGTATTGTGCTTTAAAAATTAAAGATTTTGGTTTATAATGAGTTATATTATAGTGCTTAAAGCCACATGAAAAGTTTTTACTGAAACTACAATAACCACAGTGACCACATACCTTGTAGCTACTTCATAGGGTGTAATAAAAGTGTTTATAACTCAGTGATATCTTGCACTATAAACACGAAATTTAAAATTTAGCAAGTTTAGATATCAATAGTTATTATGAAATCATAATCTGAAAATCGACCATTTATCCCAACTGACCCCTGTTCCCAGTCCACTACACATATATTGACAAAATTAAAACCATACCTCAGACTGCACCATTTGCTCATCTATGCTGATCTCAGAATGTGGTTGGTAAAGCTCTTTACAACACTTTTGAAGATGGTTGTTCAGTGGTCATAGTTTAGAAAGTTTGTCTCCTTCTTCCTTCAACTTCTTCTCCGTGTCTTCAATTACAACATGCAAAAATGATAAATAGCCATCAAGTTCAAACCTGTTTTGACTGAAGACTTTAGAAATTAGAGGATTGTAACATAAACTTGTAGGCATCCACATGAGTCTGTAGCAAGGTATCCTACGATATCCTAAATGAACAAATATTCCAACAAGCGAATAGAAATCATCTGGGACCATCTGTTTGAACTATCGATACATTGTTGGACGGTTATTTTTCTGGAGCTCAGCATACTCATTGGTAGCATCACTAATTTTCTCAACTATGTCATATCAAAATAAAGTTTGAAAAGATCTACTGGTGATAGTTCACTAAACCCAATGGCAATTGTGCTCCAACAGCTCTCAAAGGATTGAAGTCATGAGCTTTTGGAATCACGTACTTGAAATGTCTTTTGTATTTTTTGTCAATGGTTGGGTCTTTGGATTTAAGGATGTACCCCTGCCACAACCTCCACCCCTTACATAACCCCTGCCACGACCACGACTCCTTCCTCGACTCCTGTCACTTCCACATCATTGATAAGCTGTCAAAGTGTCTACACAGCTATGTTTATCTTCAATGTTTTCCTCCTGTTCACTACACTCACTGCCTTCATCACATGATGTATCATTGTCATCATCCTCAGGTGTCACCTCTGCATGTAATTGTTCTGCCTCAGTGTCAGTTAGGTAAAAGTCTGAATCTAATTTACTGCTTGAAGAATTATTAGTTAGAAACTGACTTTCATCATTCGAGGTATCAAACAAAAGTTCATGAACATCAGACATAGTATTAACAGTTTCACTATGGTCTGTACTGGGGGCCTTTGTGACTTATCTACAAAGTTCAAACATTACATGCGACCGTATCATATTTATATGATATAAATACCTTAGATTTAGGAGGAACATCTTCATCAGATACTTCTTGTTAATCAGGACTTTCATCTGAGTCAAGTAAAATCCAGGCATTCAGAACTATAAGATCGTACACTCACACTATCGTCTTCTCAAAGCAAACTCAACACGTGGCTTACATCCATGCTTCCAAAGATTTGCTTAAAATTTACTTTTCTAATTATACAAATGAAATATATTTCTGGCCAATAATTAGAGTTTTTTCTACAAGATGCAAATTGTTCTAGCTCTTTTAGCAAGTGTAATTTTTGAGAAAAAATTGATATCAAGGGTTTACACAATTTTGCATGGAATGGGAAACCAAGAGTTAAAACAAATTCTATATTAATCATCTAATATCATGATACCAACTGGTTTAGTGATAAGGAGAAATCAACGAGACATTGTTAGTAACCCTCAAGAGAATTCTCCTATTATTGATGAAGTACCTTTAGAAGATCCAACTGGTGATGACACTATTCAAACTCAAACTAATAATGTTCCTATTGCTATTAATTGTAATGTCAAAGACAACATCACTAGAAGTGGAAGAATATCTCAACCACCAGTATGATATAATCTGTATTGGACTTAAGAACCTAATATGTATTGACCTCCCAGAAGAAGAGATGTAGTGGTACGACTACTTATCATTCATACATAATTATTATTAATTGTCTTGTCCTTGTATGTAACTTATATATCTGAGTTGTTTACTCTATCATGTTTCTACTATTATTACTAAGAGATCTTTGTCAATCAACTAAACATATAGTAACAAACAATACAATAATACCTCATTAATAGCATCAACAGTAGCTCCAGACTGGATTAAAAGATCAGCTGTTTCAGTATGTCCACTTGTAGCAGCAAACATCAAAGGTGTACTATTGAACTAAATAATCATAATAATATAAGACATAAGATATAAATATAGTGGTACATAACAACATGTGACATACAGTAAAAGACGTCATTACTCACTACAGTTGCTACAACAGTTAATATAATACAGTATATGTGGTATATTTTGTGGGTATAAATTTTCACAATTTTACCCCAAATTCACATTCTTGAAAAAAATTTTTCGCAAATTAAGATAGATCTATTTTGTGGTGAGGCATATTCAACAAATTATTAATAGGTGTGACTTCCCAATCATTAATGGGTGTGGTGTAATAGTTACAATTACCTACAGTACAAACGTGTTCTAGAGTCATTATCAACAATGTCTACCTCATTCTCTGTGGACTCTGCAATACGTAGCCACTACATTTATAAAGAAATTTGGACACCATTCCTAGGAGAAATCCTTTCATGCAAAAATAAACCAGGTAATGTACATGATCCGTACGCTACCACTTTCAAGCGATCTTGTGACAACATAACAGTTGGCACACCCATTTTTCTAAGAAAAATAAATGTTAGTGGATATTTAATTTCTCGGAATTTGCTCAAATCACAAAATTCACGAAATTAAATCCCCATGAAATATACCACGTATACAGTATTATGTAGTATATGACTTTATACTCAACTATGTACCATGATATTAACCTGATACTGGAATATTAAAACAAAGTATCAAAGAGGTACTAAACAATGTATAGGTATTATGTAATGTAAACAGTGACATAGAGGACAAAGCAGCAGAATAACTCTATGTACATATAATGGATGAGGATCCATCTATAACTTATATTAATTAATGATAAGTTATTAAAATGTCATTGTAAACAATGTAATTAAATGTACCTCAAGTTAAATCTATAACAATTGGTATTAAAATAAAAATAGTAACTAGCAGATTACTTGTAACTAAAGATATTATAGATCATTGCTATATATGGTAATGATGACATGTTCATACAATAAAAAGGATAAGATGACAAGGACCTTACTACTCTTACTGTACATAGTTGATGACAAATATTTTATCAAACAAAACAAGTAACACTTTGATATGGATATATGGAGTATGAAATGAACAAAATTTATTAAAGAATATACCGTATACCAGGATTTATTGGCGACCGATAAAATTTGGCAAATTGGCGAATTTCAAAAAATCGCCAAATAAATAACCATCAAAATTTTTCACGTTGTTGCCACGCCCACAGTTTTTATTTGTACACGTGAAACATTGTGGCTGGATGGCTAAAGTGGGTGTGGTAACAAAACATGTGCTAAATTCGTCAAATTTAATCTCGCCAATTATAAAATTTTACAATTCCGCCAAATTTTAGCGTCGCTAATAAATCCCGGTATACAGTATTCAAAGATTGAAAACAAGTCAAGAGCAAAGAACAACTTGTGACAACTCTTAGTTTGATCAAATAACATTGTCATAACATATTTAATCTCAGATGTTGTTATCCTTAGGTATAGCTGTACTTGTTATAGTACATGTACTTGTACTCTAGTACATAACTACAATGATGAAGACTATTCTACTGACTGTTTCCTAAGTACATGTACTTGTACCTCATTACTAATATTGTATACTTATTAATGGGATAAAGACATAGGAAGTATTTTCTAATTTAGACTGGAGTAGTCAAGAGACAACACTAACCATCTATCCATATATATCATGTATCTATCTACATTCATTCAGATATTCAAACATCCATTTCTACATCCATTTATCAATCTATCCTTCAATAGATCAACATATTAATTAACATATATACATTTCACAATATAATCATATCATTCACTTCTGTAAACCATATTCCATCTAATAACACAATAACTATCCCTGCATGATATAAAGAGATATGACTAATTGATATGTCTGGCCATTTTATGTTGCATATAACTTAATACTCCACAATTTATCCTGGTATTGGAGTACTATGACAAATTATCCAGAGTCTAGCTTGACTAGTATATTTGAATGTAACCATGTTATCATATGTAACCTTTGTGAGCACAGAAGTTTGATAGACAGTATAGACAGAAGAGTATGAGTTATGTTTTAGCTCATAAACAATGATAACAGTGACAACATAGTTCAGAGATGGACATGAAAATAATCTAGTTCATTGACGAAACAGAGTAAGTCTATGCACATTATGGGTCCATCAAAAGCTTTACAAGCAAAACATTTTAGTAGGAGCAGTACTAAAAATGGATAAACAATGTCAACACATTATCACCTCAGGTTAGTATATCAGGACATTTTTAGGGGAATGGGGGCATTTGTCCCCTTGGGAAAACTCCACCCATTGACAAATTTCATATTCCAATTAGGTGACTTCTGACTATATGTTTTATACTAAAGCATTTAGCTATACAAGTTTAATGTCTATATGCATACATGTCAGTACTATATTGATATGTTATACAGTATATATGTTGTTATCACTATATTATGACCAATTTGAGTTTAGTTGAATTTTTATAGAATTTCAATAATGAAGAATGTCATGAACCTATGTTGGGTGTGGCCTCATAGTAACATTTAAACATTTCTTCATTATTTGCTGTTATGTCCTTCTTAGTATTTAATAAATGACTTTGATATAAAAGTAATTTTCTCCAGTTTCTAAATATTGTGCCTCAGCTAGTGAACACTTGTGGCAAGTGTTCATTAATGATATACAAAGTATGTGTGATGTTATGTCATTGTGGTATGACAATAACACCATTCAATTTATATGAGATTTCTAGTTCACTACTTTCCTGACAGTTAGTGCTCTATTATCATATCATAATTAAGCAGTGGGTTACAAAACATATTGAATGGTACAAAACATTTTCTCTACCTTATTCCTAGCCTGAGATATAAATCTAAGTCAGGAATCAAATTAAAATTAAAGAGATTACAAATCAGGGTTTCTTTCAGGGGGCGGGGGGCATTCACCCCCCCCCCCCTTTGGAATGCTGAAAATTTTGTTTTACATGTGAATCAATTCAAGTGTTTATAAAAGCTTTAATGGCACAAATTGTTAATAAATGATAACAATAGATAAAATACATTCTATACAACAATTCTTCTAGGTTTTCTAGTCCAATATGTTTAGCTATATGTACATATGCAAGCAAGCTATAGCTTTTAATACCAGTGAAGATGTGACCTAACTGTCAATGTACTATGTAGGTGCCAATAATGTGTTTGTACAGATCATTGACACTTGCATAGTACATTGACAGTTAGGTCATAATCTGTATTACTACTGTACGTATACCAAAGTACAAATTAATTTCTCCAAAATCAGGAAATTACAGAAAAAATTGCTCAGCAACATAGGATACAAAGTCAATAATCATAATATATACCTGGCAGATGTACATTATGTTTGTGTCATTGCTCAAGACATAGGATACAAGCATAATTTATACCTGGCAAATGTAAACTATGTTTGTGTGAAAACAGTCCTAGATTCTATCAAAATACGTCAAATCAAATGTAAAAAGTCTAAATTTTCCAGGGGGGCATGCTCCCAGACCTCCCTAATTTGTCATGTGCAAAGGACACAGATATTACTTCGCCAACCCCCCACTTTTCCAATTATATCACATTTTGTCCTCCCCCTTGACAAAAAGCCTGAAAAAAACCCTGTAACTATCTCGTACTTATGCAATAAAGGGAATCTACTGACTTAAATCCAATATCTTGATAGTAATGACATGATATGTATCTCATAGTTATAATGACAGATCAATGAATAAAAAACACTAGATCCTTTAAGTTCTCACATTAAGGAAATCAACATCTGATACAAGACTTTCTAATCAGTTTTAGGTTTGATATTCAGTATTTTCTACTAATATATTTTAATGACCTTTACATATTGTCTGTCTAATGTAGTGATCTAAATAGACAGTATCCACAATATGAGAGAAGTGTTAGTATTAACTAAAGTCAAGTATACATATTATTACATAATGTTACATAATACAATAAGTATATTCAAACAATAATTATTATTATCTAACACTTACATCAGTAGTTGAGTTAGGATTAGCACCTCCTTTAATTAACTCAGAGACCACATTAGAATATCCAAAAATAGCTGCTGGATGTAAAGGAGTCCTTTGGTACTAAATTAAGAGTAGAAGATAATGTTATTTAATTACTGCTATATTTTACACAAGACAATAATCCATTAACCATATAGCTAGTATGATATCATAACTGACACTATAAAGTCATATTATGATAGTACATTACTTCATATATAACATTAACTGAACTGTATCTAATACAATGTGAGTTTATAGAGATGATCTTAGAGTCAACACAAGTACTCAGTTCACTTGTAACTAACAATTGACTGGTTTAATTATGTTTATACAATGTTAATTAACTGGAGCTAGTATGTCTACACTTCAGTATATGATTATATCTTATTGTCTATATAGTATACTACAAATAGTATAAACTGTTTGAATTATAGAGTTATTATGATGAGATATAGTAAGTATATGTTGATGTAGTTTGATATTAATAACATATTCCATCAATATACTAGTATAACCTCTGTATAACGTACTATTTGTATGATATATCTACTGAGAGTTTGATAGTAACTCTGTTAGGATTGTGTTGATAAGCTATTAATATTGGTTCATTAAATGTATACTATCTTCACATGATACATGTATGTGTGTGTCACTACTATATATTATATGATATGATGACATTTATTAACTTACAAAGTCAGGATTATGATAATTTGGATTTCCCCCTTTACTCAACAGATCTGTTACGCTTTTAACATCTCCTCTATTTGCTGCGGAGTACAAATCTTTATCCTATTATAAAAATAGTGTTCATATATCTCATGTATTGTAGTATATAGTGAGTATACAAATCAACTCTTACAATTATAACACTACTAGGTAGACATTATATCTACATAATAATACTGATATGTAAATAGTATTACATGATATGATATAATGATAGAAAAGTTATAAACTTACTATTTTGTCTTGTAATGACATCTTTAAGTCTGTACTGTTCTAAGGACCTGTAGATAAACAAGTAATAATTATAGTAATTAGGTGGGTGTGTACTGACTATATAAACTATTACTATATGTTAGTACATCAGTAGTCTTGTCTCATTCTATGAGGAAGATTCCTTTGTTTGTTTCAAATATTTAACTTGTTACAATGTGAAAGCAATATCTTTTGAGATTAACAATGATTCTAGTATCTAGATATGAAAGGTTTATGAAGTAAGCCTCTTATACACATTACTAATGTTAGGATGGTAGAAGGCTATAATAATATTCATTAACAACACCTCACATAATTGCATTCCTTAGCTAGGACACAAAAGTCAACCAGAGTTACCAGACTACAGTGCACATAAACAGAACCAAGATAGGAACCAGTCTCATAACATTATTTGAGTATGTATAATGTACTTAATGGTATTAACAACACATTTAGGGTTTAGGGTTTGAGATTTATATTCTCAAATAGCTACACTCTCTGGTAAAGCCTACAAAACAGTCTGTTTACAGATTTAGATAATGTTAGTAGCTGAAACTAAAGATATGCTATACCAGACCTACTTTTCATTTGAGTCTATCTCTAGGGACAAGAGTAGGGTTGGACCTGGTTCATGACACTACTCAGTTCTATATTATGTCTTAATACAAAGTATGTTCAATTCAACAACACTACTACTATATTTAGTATAGGTAAGAAATGTAACATATAACATATTAGTATTTAAACAATAACTTGAGGTACTGGACCCAGTACATATAGTAACATGTAACATTTCAGTAAATACAGTTTATCAGGTGCACTGACATATTAATAATACTTACCACGTTTGTTGAGTAAGGAAGACTATACTGTAATGAATGATGTCCTGATCTTGAAGACTACTGTATATCCTAGCCTTGAGAAACTAGTTGTCAGTGCGTTATTCTTTATCACTAAGAGATACGCCCACTACTTAAAATACAAGGAATTCTAATTAACCTTGAGCAGCCCCACCCTTATCTAGTGTGGAAGTATGTTTGCAGCAATGTCAATTAATATGAGTAAATAAAACTTTCACAAAAAAAAATTTTAAACGTAGGGATGACAGTAAAAGCATCTAGACTTGAGCTATTGGACCCAGTATATATAGTAACATGTGACAATTCACTTTATTCTGACATATTAATAATACTTACCAAATTTTGTAAAGAAGACTATACTATGATGAATGATGTCCTAACCTTGATCCTTGACAAACTGATTGTCAGTATATACTTTCTTCTCAGACATTAAGAGATACGACCATTACTTGAATGCCAGGAATTGTAATTAATCTGGAGTAGCTCCACCCATACTTTCCATTCAGAAAAGGTTGGGAAATGACGTATTAAGTGGGCGTTTAGTGGACAGGAGTAAGTCCATATTGTTGTATAACCTCACAATCAATGTATGAATATCACCTCATGAATAGACATGATAAGTCTGTAAATAACTCTTACTCGTAAACAGAAAATTAGTTTTTAATTGACCAACAACATCACAATGAATTACCAATAATTGACAATTAATTTACATCATGTTTACATTGATATAAAGGTTATATTAAATAGTAATTGTCTATTGGAATTCTTCATGAGATGATTTATATTATCCTTAATATGGCAATATCTGGTATGTCTCCATTTTGTGATATATATTATTAACAAATAGAACATTAATAATTTGGTTGTTTACAAATTAAACCATTCTCTGGTCCAATAGTTATAATAACAGTATGTCTTCCCTTATGTCAGGTTATGGATCATTAGTAAGAATGCAATCAGTAATCCTTGTCCAGATATTATTTATCTGAGTCTATCTAGCTATAGTAAAACACTTTAATAGCTTCACACTTTACTATACACATAATATATTGACATTATATTAACAGGAAATACTATTGACATTGAAAAAAACTTATGATTAAAAGATGGTCAAGTTAATATGAACAAGCTTTAGTATTATGATTGAAGAATATGCAGGAGTTAATTTCATGATAGTTGATATCAAGTGAGTAAACCACAGATAGCATGCACTTTGTAGCCTTCAGCAAATAAAGTACTACTTCAGTTTTTCACATAGCCTACACTTTGTCAATGCTAATAAAACAGATATTGTGTGAACAATAAACTGGTCAGGTAATTGAATCATGTACATAGACATATAACTGTACATCTGTTTTCCTTCAGTTACACTTAGCCAGCTGGACTAAGAAAATATGTTCACAATATGTTATCAGTTTTCACTATGATGTGTTAGCATTCGCTCTTTTATACTAAAAACATCCAGCCTAACTTGATATACAAAGCAACTCTAGCCTTTTATATATAGTGGCATATTTGTGACTCTTTGATCACATCAGTCAACTGAGGACTAAAAATGAAGACTTTGATGATATTTGCAGCTGTGTTATTTTTCGTTCTATTTTGTGCAACAGACCTAACATCATCAACTAGTCCTCCACTTAGGAAATTGTACAAAAGGCTATACATTCCTCCTGTTTACCCACCTTTCCCCAACCTGCCCAATCGTCATCCTTTAAATGAATTTTCTCATCTACATAAAAGTATATTTACATGTAATAAATTGAATTACTAATCCATTGTAGTCAGTATTGTACAGATATGTTATACAAAAAATATAACATGTAATATGTACAAGATCTTTTATTATTTCTCTTTCAGAGTATGGCCAGCCAAGAACAAACCAAAAATTATTTTTCTCAACTGATCTTCAGTTGACAAGGATATTGTCAGAAATCAAAACTAATGTCACAGTTTTCACTACTGTTGTTAAAGCCATGCAAGAAGCAGTTAGCAGTCTTGAAGGTCAAGTGGTGGCTTTACAAAACACTTTAGAAGATTTATGTCCAAAGATACAGGATAGTAAACCAATGGAGTCTATGGACACTGAATATGATGACAGTCATCAAGGAATAATGGAAGAAGAACCTCCAGTTTTTCAAAAGGAACAACCAGTTACAGATGAAAGTAAAATGTAAGTGTGTATACATATTAATAATACTAGTTAAGTGTTTTTGCAGGCCATCAAATGAACCAAGTGAGTGCAGCACTTTTGATGAAGGATTTAAACAATCCTGTGATGATTTGATGAACAAGTTTGATTCTAACGTTGACAAGATTGTTGGTAAAATTGATTCTTTAAGTTCTAAATTGTCTTGTGCATCAAATCCCCTACCTCCCTCCAGTGGAGAACCATCAACTGATGAAGTAGAATCTGAGACACCACCAAGTCAACCTCCTGGTGAAGAGGGGACACCATCAATGCCTTAAGTTTATGATGGAACAAGAGCTTTACTACTCATTTAAATTTAATCAAAATTATTTTAACTTGGGACTTTATTAATTAATTAATAATACTTTGAAATTAAAGAAAAATAAAACATTACATCTGGTAGATATGGTTACCCACAAATATTAGAGTTTTTAGCCATCACAATATCAAAAGAAAGTTAAGTACTAAATGTTATGTTTACTATGTTGACACTTACAGTATAATCTAAGTTATCAACACAGTCCAGTATTACTACATATCACAATGTATGTTGACATAGTAATGACAGATTTTGAAACTTTATTAACAATTAGAGTAACAGCACTACAATATGCATGCATGATATAGTGTGATACACAACATATTAAGACAATGAGAGCTACATAAAGAACACAATGTATGACAGATAGCAATAAAAATAATACAGAGAGTATAGCAGTATAACAATAATTGTTTATGACAACAACAATAATAATAATAATAACAATAATAGTAACTTTATTAATTACAGATAACAAAAATATAGCATATAATTATATATATATTTAGTTGGACTTGATATTAATATAATTTGTGTGGAAACATACGAGGACGTTCCACAGAGTTTTGTACCTGCATTGATAGACCCTTATCTAAAATATCTAGAAAGTCACTACCTCCTCCAACACAGCTATTACTATCAGACTCAGGTACTGTTTGGAGGAAACTAGGACAACTTTGCTCCATATCTTGTGGTTCTTGTATCAATGGAAAACAAGGGTCTGAGTTATCAAGGTGGGAGGAGTCTGTCACATGAGAGGATGGCCATAGCTCGAGTTGATTAGATGCTCCGGATAACATGTTGCCTAAGAAACTAAAGAGATATTATAATAACTATAATTTGAAGGGTTGTAATGTATAAAGGGTGTTTACAGGAATACATGTACATGCATACATGTCTTTTCATGTGTACATGTACAATCCATTGTAGTCACTAGAAGCTAATGTTAGCATATTGTGTATTTGCATGTTGTGAAGTTGTTCATAGTAATCATACATTTTGTCACGAGAAAAGGTGATACAAAGAACACAAGTAGTGAATGCACAAAAATTGCTAGCATCTAGTTAATTATACATAGTTGTGGTCAATTATTGGTTTACTTAATTAAGATGATCAGTTTAGTGATCACCCATACAGGTGTGTTTGTCTGATAAACCCAATGTCTGATAAACCCAACTGATAAACATTATTGTTTGTACAGAGAACATAATAATAAGAAACAATATGGTCATTAAGGATCCTTCTTTCCTGCCAATATTTCTTTCTACACGTCTTTTGACAAGTAGATCTTTAATGTTAGGATGACATGTGTTGTAGTAGAAACTTTATTATGTCATCAACAATAATGAAATAATCCACCATTTGTCATTAATAACTAAGTGAACACAAACTTCCAAATGTGTTTATGAGGCTACAAAATGTACATCCTTTACTGAATTCTGTGAGGTCTGTAGTACATTACGTATGTATGATTATAATACACACTAGTCATATTACATATATATGATTATATATATACTAGTCATATCGTCACATGATCACTCACACGCTAGGATATAAATTGTCCAAATTTGCTGTAGTAGTGACAAATGATGTTGGGTTGACATCATCTGATGATGGAAAACTAGAATCAATTAATGAACTATCTTGAGATTGGAGAGATGAAACATGAAAGGATGGAGATTGGGCCTCGGGCTGTGGTAAGGGATCAGACTGTGTGATGTGCTGTTTCTTGTGTGAAAGGCAGCTCTTTATCTCAGTATAAGCAGTAGGATCACTAGGAATAAAAAAGGATAGAATCCCACTAATCTTAGAAAGGAATGGAAAGATGTCTGGATGTATGGAATGGATATATGGATGTATGGAATGGACATATGGATGGATGAAATGGATATATGGAATGATGGAATGGATGGATGGAATGGATGCATAGAATTGATGGATGAATGAATGAAGGAGATAAACTGACACTGATTAGATGGATATATGTACTGATAAGTAGAAATAAGTTAACTGAGTAAATTAAGTTGTCTCCATCATATAATACAACATAGCACATGTATATATGACAGCATACCTTTGTTTCATAACTTTTTTCAATTCTCTTTTGATATCACTGATATAGTCTTCAGTACTTATACTTTTGTCTGCTTGAAGACCTCCAAGAATTCTCTGAGCAAACCTCGTCATTAACACATTATCTGTGTCTGACTTAGGACTAACTTCCATTTGACTATTACAAGTAAAGAAAGTAGATGTAAGTCAGTAAGACTTCTATTAGCATTACCCACACACATAAAATATTAAGTACATAATATATTGATGTACTTCATTGAGTTAACATTATGTTAACAGATATATTATGAAAGGAAGTTAATTAAGTCTTATCCTTTATCATTAAATCACACACATAGACACAATGAAAGATAAAAGCTATGATGCTACTAATGGCAACAAGATTATTTACAGTAAAAAATAATCCTAACCAAATAATACCAATATTATCTTATACATAATTTAACTAGGACAATACTCACACATTATTTTCAGGGAGTAATTGACATTGTACCACCTCCTTTGATCCAGGATCAAAACTTTTTAACTGTTCTGGACTTCTTGGTATATCTCTACTTGACTTGATATGTGAAAAACTTGAGCTGGCAGAGCAATTATTCAATGTACAATGATTAGTACAATGCTATAAAGAAGGAAAGAGCATAACATAGCATCTGTATATTATATTTAGTATTAACAAAGGCCTTAAATACTTGGAATTACAAAGTGTATATATCCATTGATAAAGCAACATTCTAACTATAATTCAGTGGATTAATTTCATCTACAGCATAAATTAATTCATACCTTATTGCTTGTTGACCGTGCTCCTAATACTGTTCCTAAACAATAAATACAATACATGTACATGAACTGAAATAATACATGTATAATTCTATTTCCTGTCTCCAATCTATTGTCTAACTAATATAAGACACAAGCAGTGTTTGAGTTAAAAATTGGCAGACTATTAACACAGTAGTGACATGACAACAACGGAGTCTATATTCTGTATACATGGTACAAAGAAACATACTTCTAGTAATGGTTTCTGAACTCTTGCCTTTACCATATAGACCAAGTTTTTGCTAAAGAAAATATTAATTATATTTGAGTTAGAACATATTTAAATCTCAATGAATGCCCTGATCTAATAATAAAAGTACTTTTTAAAACATAACACAGAAATTAATTTTACTTCTATCCATTGCGTTTCATTTAGTTTATCAGTGATTGATCTTAAATAACTTACTGTAACTCTACCACGTGTTAATAAAGACAAGAGTGTTTTCTGACCAGCAGGATTCTCCTTGTTGCTACCATATTGTGATCGTGAGATCTACAAAATGATAAATCATCAATAAAAAAACATTTATTACTCTGATCCATATATATAATTGTAATTTGAAACCTAGATGTATAAATAAATTCAAATATGGCTTTTATGTAACAGGGACTCTGCCACAACATATTGTATAGGTAAGCTAATATTGTATAGTAAGGTTGTTTCTAGTTAACTTGTAAAACTAGATGAGTATATAGTGGATAAAATATACCTTGCTAATAATGCTTTTGTCTTTACTAACTTTCCCTTTTTTCTTAAGTCTGTTAGCTCCACTGGTTGAAGTAGCACAAGATGTCACAGAACTGAATATATCTGATAGATTACCGCTTTCTATTTTCACATATAAAAGAAACACGCCACATTATATAGTTATACTTACCAGATGATTTTGCAGAAGACATTTTAAGTTTGGTGTGAAATTACCTCCACAGTAGATACTCCAGATAGATGATTAAAGAGTTCAGCAGCTGCTAGTACTGACGAATTTTTTCACCTTTTCGCGCAAATATTTTCTTAATAAGAGCAACAGAAGTAATTTTAGAACTAAAATAGCAGAAAGTAGGTGTTTAGCTAAGCAATAAGTCTTAAGTTTGTCTTCAGGACTGTCAGTTAAATTCATGCATTACATAAGATTAGTATTTGCGGTTTATAATTTTACAAGTCACGCGCATATCTTTGTCGATAAACAGCCATTGTTGAAGGCGGTAAGAGAACAAGTCCTCTGTTAAGCGTCATTGTTGTCTGTTTATTTTTCTATCACCATTTGAGAATTATAATGAGAAATTGAGACAGGTGTCATGACAGAATGACGCCCTACTTCCTGCTTGTAAAAATGTAAAGTGGTCGTGGTTTTCTGATTAGCTTCCTTCAAACCAGCGAGAGTTGGGTTACACAGCTTAGTATTAGAAACCAAAGAAGCTGTAGTGTTAAAAGCGATGGAAGACTCTCTGGAAATTCTACCTAGCACACCTCTCTCACCTACTGGTGGAATGGCATGGCGTCCCTCGTTAGCAGTACTATTTCATCAATTTAGAAGATCCTCAGACAGAGATTACCTCACTAAGGAAGATTTACGCGAAGTCTTTGTAGATGCATCTGAGTTAGACGAGGCGTTTGCTAAACTAGACAGTGATGGAAATGGTAGAATCACATTAGAAGAATTCATGGCGGGATTTGCCACCTTTCTACGTCAAACCCAATCAGGAGGTGCAAGTGAAGACAAGCCTGACACCTCACCTAGAACAGACAGTGGATTTAGAAGAAGTGGCTCTACAAGACGTAGTGCTCGTAGACGACCAATACCAGAGATCTATTTTGAGTCAGATACAACATCAAGTGAGGAGAAACCAGGAGATACATTCACCACTTCAATAAAACCACTCTCATCTCAAACCAAGTAAGTACGATATATTAAACAGTACATTCTGTCATGTTTATGGATGAAACGCTGATTTAACTTGCCTAATGTTAATGTGGTATTATAACACTCTTCTCTTGTGTTCTCAACATTCTTGAAAGTAATTGTGTGAATAATTAATTTACAAGGGACTTACTAATACATTTTAAAAGAACAATTGGCTTCTGATGATAATTTGGGCAGTATAATAGCCTATACCACCTTCACTATTATATAAACACTTATTAGTTACTATGACAACACCCTTATATGCCAAGATTTACTCATATAATTTTAACACAAACTTATGAGGAGTACACTAGACATACTTTATTGTCCTAAGATTGTCTTTAACCATATCAATGTTATTAGGCATATTGTCTTTCTCACATCAATTTCTATTCTATTGTTATATGCACTTTTGACAGTGACTAATGAAATTAATTCACATGAAGTAAATACTGTCACACAGCAACTAATAAATGCAATGACTGCTACTGTAAGCACTTGAATTAAACATCACTGATCGTTTCTGTGTTTTTGTGCAGCTTTGCTAACCTTTCAGTCGTCAACATTGACAAAAATCTAATTCCTACAATAATTGTACCATAAATGTAATCTTATGACAAATTTACTGATTATAATGTGTTATATTGTTTGTGAATAATTAAATTAAAGAGTTTGTCACGAGTTAATTAATTGTTATGTTTTGTTGTGTTAGTAGATCTTTATCCTGTTTATTGTCCTATAGATATTCCCTTCATTAATTACAGTGTAATGTTCTGAATAATATTAGTTATTGTTATCGCTTGTGAATAGTGGTCCATTCTATACTGTTAGTGTTGATCAAAAGATGTTGAACAGTTGCCAATACAATCATACACTGATTTCCTGTAGTGTCAGTCATAATAAGCTATACTAGATCCAAGGTTTAGTTGTAATATCTCAACTACTTTCCTATGGGTATAGTGTTGACTTTTATAATTTGTCCAATAAGATTATGTACTTAACACTGCGCATAACAACTTGTCTTGTGTTTGAGCTTGAGACAATTTCTGTACCAAATTTTCTTATTATTTTATTAGAAATATCTCTGACTTCAATATTCTTAGTGAATCCTTTTGACATTAATAAGTGTAGCTCATTACTCTACCTTTCGAAATAAATGTGATATTGATGTTTTTTTAACACCACATAATGTACCATACAGTATATGTTAGTAATATGTCAATTCTTTGAATAAAAGCATAACACAATGTAACCACTAGCCTTGTATACATAAACATCACAATAAAATAAAATGGCATTTACCTTCACATGGACACTAACTACTAGAACATTTCTGTCATCTGCTTTATAAAGTATGTGTAGCCTTGATATAATTATATACAAATAGTGATGTATCCTAAAGTGTACGAGTTATGCTAATTAATACATTATATAAATCATTTAATACCCTACATGTACAAATTTCCTGTCAATGTGATAATTAAAATAACTAACACAATCCTTATTATATATATCCAGTCAATTTAAGTTTATATACTTACTAAAATATCTTGTAAACACAAAAACCATGTTATAGTGACAAGCTGTGTGGTTACTATGCTGTTATTGTGATCACTTCCTTTATGACACTTGTATGTGCTCTTATGATACCAGTTAACCACCTTTACATGTACAAATACATGTACTTGAGTGGTATCTCCATATACAGGCAAATGTACATAATATATGACATTGTTACTAGTGTGGACACAATGAATGTGAATCTTGATTATGGAAACAAGTAATCTTAAATTATAGTCTCACTACATTGTATATGAACCTTGAGTAAGGAAACAAGTAATCTCGTGTCTTATCCACATTAAATATTTTCTATCATGTACCAGTATACATTTAATTATAGTCTCACTACATTGTGTATAGATATCAGGAGGTGAACTCCTAATTATGATGACTATAAATTACAATTAATTGTTCTATATAACTATGTTACTATTCTAAATACCAGTTAGACAATGGGTTCAAGATTTCTAGTCTCATGCCCACTTGCTTATTGTGAGAAAGATCGTCTAGTGACTTATGTCCAATTCCTTGTATTTGACTCGCTCTTTGGCTCACTAATTAGAATGTCTGAAATCTATGATGTCGTTGGTCGCACAAATTATAGTTAAAAGTCACCAGACTTCCTTTTTCACATTAAGCAAATGGATATCTGCTCCCAAAATTTCTGCCAAAAATAGGTTTCAGAGTTCCTACACATATCTAGACAATTATAAGGCACAAGACCAACCCTAACCAGCACAGTCAATATTGTTTGCTATTAGTGTACGTAAATAAATAAGATGTTTACTTTAAACTTTACTCTTTTCTACTAAATAAACTAGGAAGTTATCGTTTTTAGTTGTCAAACTACAAACAAATATAAATACCAGACCAAAGATTTTAATTATGCTTCTCTCTCTCTCTCTCTCTCTCTCTCTCTCTCTCTCTCTCTCTCTCTCTCTCTCTCTCTCTCTCTCAGGAAAAGTATTGAACAGTTGTGGCGTAGTCTAAAGCTTTCTAATCCCGAACTAGTTGGAGACTTTGAAGAATTTATAAGTGACATGTCAACTGAAGTAGAGTCTGCTCAAAAAGCTCTCAAGTAAGTCATGATTACCCACTATCAATTAATATTAATATCATCATAATACTAATGTCATGTACATGTACGCATGTTGTTAATGTATACATGTGCTACAGACTTTGAATCCATCCAGAAGCAATAAAAAAGAGTTAACTTTTTGACTGACTTGTTTCGTTTTAGGCTTGACATTAGTTGTGAATATTATACACTCTAAGCAGTCTGGTCATATAGCTTGTCTGAGCACAAAAAAGTGTAAATGTTCACAAAGACAGGCAGCATCTTTGTAGCCATTGAACAATTTCACAATTTATTTGGGAATATGATTATAAAAGAATTGAAAGTCATAGAAGCAATTGTATTATAAACTGATTATTTTGATGTGTATGGTTTCTGCTAAAGATGGACAATCATTAACAGATTCCTTAAACTATTGAGTATTAAATTCTCTCTATTTACAATGTACTTTGTTAAATGTACCAGAAAACTTAATGAGTATATGATAAAGGAAGTGATCACTACACCACAAACCTACCTACAATACTTGTACTTGTAGAAAGTTGTCCTGTAGTAAATAAAAAGCTCAAATAATTAAATTTTCACCACTTAATTTATATGCTTCATAATGTACAGTACACGTACAGTTACATTATACATATATACGTGTATTTTTGATTATAGGAAACAAAGAGAGGCTACTAGTAAGGAAGCTATGGAACTTGATGAAGAAATGGAAAGAATGCAATCTCATACACAATTTAAACTAGAAGAACAAGTATGTTATCAACTTATAATCATCTGTTATACTTTCCTTCAGCCCTTGACCTGAAAATGCACTAATATTTGTAGATTCTAAAAGGAATTTAATATTACATAATCAAAACTATCAATACGATTAGATTTATAATGATAGCTTTTTGATTTCATTGTTGTCATGTCCATCAGAGCCTGTATCTAGTGTCATACAATAGATAGATGTGGTTACTACAAATCCCACCTAAACCTACTACCATAAACTAGTGATACATGTAGTGTTATAATTCTAAGGGCCATTCAACAAAATATCTTGTATTTGTTTAATTGTGTCTAATAGTTTCTGCACATGTACAATAATACAATTTGTGTCTTTAATCTTATTTGTTCTCTTTTAGACTGCTATACTAAGGGAGAAAGCTCAAAGTAATCAATCAAAGTTAGAAGAACAACTCTATGAGAAAGAACAGGAGTTATCAGAGATAAAAAGCAAGTTACAGCTGGTAAGTAATAGATTATCAATAATTGATAAAAGATAACGGCAATTGAAATGACAGCAAATGATATTGTGCTATTCTTGTAAGTAGATTTAGCAACAACCAAGATCACTTAAACTATCTCTTTAATCAGAGAAGATGGTTTTCCACATGATACATGTATATGCATGTCCTACATGTATATCTCCCCTTTCTTTTATATGGGTACCTGTGGTACACTACTAACTAATAGCTATCTCGTGTCCTCGACACTTGTGTTCTCTCTGTTCTTCAGTTGGAGAGTGAAATCATTGCTGGCAAACAAAATCAAGTACAACTACAGCAGAAATATGAGTCAGCTTTTGAAGTAAGTGACAAGAATGTATAGCAATGTTATTCTATTTAATGCCCAACATAAACAATATGTTCTAGCATTATAATGTAGATACATGTAGTGTATGTCAACAGTCTATAGTTACAGTACATGTATACAACTTGTTGTGTTCTTATTAATAGGAGAGGGATGAATTAAGTCAACAATTAGAGAGATCAGAGAAACTATTAAGAGAGAGTCAAAATGCAATATCAGCTCTCAAAAAAGAAGCCAACCAAAATGTGGAGAGACAAAGAAGGTAACATAACTATTAACAGATATACATAATTGGAGAAAAATGTCACCTAAATCTTATCACTTATTAATAGCAATTTTTTGGACGAGCAACCATAGAATATACAATGTGTTAATTGTCATAACCTAGTTACAAGTGCTTAATGACACCTCTATTAATGACAAATCAATTATTTAAAGTGTTTGGGAAAGCAAATAAAGTGTACTTTAATAATAGAGAGTACAAGTCCCAAGTATTCTCTATGTTTGTATGTATGTATATTTATAAGTGAACATGAAGGAGGCCAATGACTATGTATATAGAAGGCTAGTAGTTAGAAGCTAGCTATTATTATTAGATTAGGTAGATATTACAAATGCTAAAGTTAACTATTATTCTGGAAAGACTATATAGAGATCACAGCCATATTTTTCATTAAATATAAGTCTATGAACCATGAGCAGTAGTATACCATCTATTATAAGTCTATGAGTACATGTAATATACAATAATATTAATAAATATGATGACATTAACTGTCTTCCTTGTTGGTATTCCACTTATAATGAATGTTCTCGTTTTAGTATTATTGAAGAACATGAAGCAGCCCTATCTAATTTAGAATCAAATTATGCCAAAGAAATGAATGATCTGAAGTAAGTGATTATATCTAGTTTGTTCATTCTGTCTCTCTCTATCAGAGAACGTCTTGTCTTTCTTCAACAACAACAACAATTACAACAAGAACAACAAGAAATTCAACAACAACAATTACAACAACAACAGCATGAACTTCAACAACAACAACAACAACAACAACAACTTTATTTACCATTAATACATACTAACAGTGATGATGATTTAATAGGAGGTGATACTAGACCTGACCTTCTCTCTGCTCATCAAGATATTGGACGTGCTAACTCACCTGGGTCACTTCTCAATGAAATTGTTGAAACCGAGGGTACAGCATCACCTGTACTTAAGTAAGAGTTTACTATTTATCTATTTACATTGTATAGTCATTATTTCTATGTAAATTCTCTAAAATTTGGCAAATTATTTTTATGTCCTAATTTAGAGGTCAAGTTAAGGTTGTTCAAAAAAGTATGAACAAAATTAGAAGAGGCTGTTGTCTCTGTATAATTAGCAATAGAAAGACAGTTAGCATTGACTTTGTTCAAACTATACCCTGTGTTATAAGAGAATGATAACTCTATTAATATAATGAAGTACATACAAAGACAAAACACAATTGTCACTTGAGATCCTAACATAGCACATAGGTTGCATAAACATCTGAACTTATACTAGTTAGCTCACTAGACAAAGTAATTGTATTTATTTGTATTGTCTAAATTAAAAGGAAGTTAGTGAAATTAGAGTATCATGTTTTAATAACTTTGTGAGTGTATTCATATAGAGTATTTTACTAAATTTCTCCAATTATTACAGTGTCAAATTTTGTACCACATGTTAACTATATTTGCGTATCCACTTTCTTTATTTTATTGTATTGTTGTATACAACTTTCAAAGCTGACCAATAAAATTAGCCACCATATAGTAACTGCCAATGCACATAGCAACCAATGAATATCTTTATTTTTATTGAAACTCTTCGAATTGGGTATGACTGATTGAAGCTTCTGAACTCTTGTTACTTAAGAAAACATTTTTGAGTAGATCCACAACTTCTGTCAACACTTTTGTCTTCAAACTTAGTAATAATCTTGCCCTTTGCAGTATCAACAATGCCATTAAATAGTCTTAGAACTATATTTACAATTATATTCTTGCTATAGAATTATGATCCTTTGTACACAGGGACACAATGATTCATACTACATCATTCGAACCCAGTCATCCACTTGCTCTCAGAGAACTGGATCATTTAGATTTAGCTCTAAACCCAACCACACCTACTAGTGCAGCACCTCACATGCTATCTCCTCCATCAATAAATCAACAAAGGTATAGCATTGTTATCAATAATCATATTACAATAATGTGTTCATTGTTGTAGTGTTCAATTAAGACCTCGTTCAGCTCGTACTGCAAGGACTCGTCCCACATCATTGTACGCTGGTCATCCTGAAAATCCAGCGAATCTTGATCTCAATTGGCCACCAGGTAAAGTATATAATAATACATTTTTATATGGGAGATGTTACTAATACAACATTGTACTTGCCCCTTTGAAATACAGTTGTATCATTAAGACCGCACTTTAATAATATCAGGAGCCCATAATTACAGAAAAGGCAGAAGAAAGAAGAGTGTGAAATGTCTACTTTTCCTCACACTTGTCAATTTCATTTGTAGACATAAGCAGCTAACTTCCTTGATATTAGCTCTGACATTTACAATAGAGAGATCTGTGCTACAGACATAAATGTAGTTCTCTTAGCTCTGTTACTGCTACTTCTAGAAGTCTCATACGCTACACACCACAGTATTTTACTTATAATTATATATAGTTACCCAGCATAGTCTGGTTTCATAGTGTGGGAGGACATTTTAATTGAAGTATTTAAGACACTAGTAGAATGAACCTGCACAATGAGTTATATAATTCAGCTTCCACTGCATAGTCAGTCTTTTTGGCAGTTCTTGCTCAAACATGTGTCTAAAGACAGTAATGTGACAAGCTAGGACAAGTAGACATTTCAATTCTTTGTATGACCATTTCACACTCTTCTTTCTTCCTCTGTTTCTGTAATTGGTAATATACAGTAAAAATTTACTCAATTACGTATAATTAGATCATGTTTCCATTAATTCTGTGGTTTCCCACATCCTTCATTAGTTGATTGTTGGGACAGTTGTCTAGTGATTTGACCACACCCATTAATGCTATTATATAACTGTACTTATGAGCGTCCACTATAAGATATACACATTGTTTTATCATTCAGTGTCTTCATATCTCAAACAACATGTATATACATGTAAATATACATACATAAATATGAGTGCTTTACTATTTATAGGTAATTGGCCAGTCCCTCCTCAAGAGTGGTTAGCTGCTATAGCAGCTGCTACTATTACTACAAGACAAGAGAATGGTTATATATCTCATGATAAAGAAGAACCTGTCCCATCTACTCCACCTGCCCCTCGACCTACTCCTAATACTACTAGTTTAGAAGAGGTCAGAGGTACAGAAAGTATACGTCAAAAACACACAGACCCTGAACTATGCAAGGTGAGTTATACAATTGTACTTGTTCTCTGCTATTTAGCAATGTATGTAGTTACAATATTAATGATAATCTCATTGATTTCCTTCTCTTTATAGCCACTGGAGTTTGTAGAAAGCCTTCTGGTCAAACCTGACCTTACTTTCAAAATCCTTATTGTTGGTAATCCACATGTGGGAAAATCCTGTTTCTTAACAAAACTATGTACTAATACTTTTACCACAAGATATGCCTCTACAATTGGTATGTGTATAATACTATGTAATAGAAATTATTCTCTCTCTCTCTCTCTCTCTCTCTCTCTCTCTCTCTCTCTCTCTCTCTCTCTCTCTCTCTCTCTGTGTGTGTGTGTGTGTGTGTGTGTGTGTGTGTGTGTGTGTGTGTGTGTGTGTGTGTGTGTGTGTGTGTTTATCACAAACAACAGGTGTTGACTTCTATAGTCGTGTTCTAACAATAGATGATCAGTTAGTATCATTACAGTTATGGGATACTGCTGGACAAGAAAGGTCATTTTTATCAATTGCATGACATATACACATACCTATTGAGTACTGTCAAGTATACTAATAACATCGTTGTCTTATTAGATTCCAGTCTGTTACTAGAGCATATTATCGAGGTGCTCAAGGTGTTATTTTAATGTATGATATTACGAGAGAAGAGTCATTTATTGCTGTTAAAAGTTGGATTAACTCTATACAAGTGAGCCATCCCTATTATTATGATAGTTAATTATTCATCAATTAATTACTAGGAAAATGTAGATGAACTACCTACATCTTTATTACTTGTTGGTAATAAAGTAGACCTTGATGAATATAGTAAGAGAGAAGTGTTACATGAGACAGGAGAAACATTTTCTAAGGTCCTTAATAACACTAGTTAATGAGTGAATTGACTAATATTGTTCTCTTTAGATCTATGGTGCTCAGTTTATTGAAACTAGTGCTAAAACAGGATATAATGTGGGTAATGCCTGTCTTATGTTAGTCAAGTAAGTACTTAAATAGAATTCATTGAATATTTTGTTAAAAGATTGACGTGTACAGTATGTCATTGTTAATTTTTTAATACATATAATTATTGTAGGAACTTGATATTAGAAAACAAATTTAGTACTGATAAGACTAATGGAGTTCCTCTTGATAGTGCAGAGAATAAGTCTCGTTGTTCTTGTTAATAATTACTCTCACAACAGCATGTCATATATAATGTTACTTTATTTTTACGTATCATCACCATTTCTGTATCGTTATTTTTCATCAAATTTTAATTCATTTCAACTTCATGATAATCAACGTTTTGTTAAATAATATTTAGTTTTTTATTGTAAACAATGATAATATAATGGACTTTAAGTAACTGAGCATTGATAATATACAAACATGTGAGTACAATGATCTGTTCAAAAAATGAAGTATAAAATGTCAGCATTTAGCTAGTTAATTGATACAACTAGATGTCTTTGTTAGTAAATAACAAAGTATTAAAGTTTTAAACAAACAAACAACAAACTGAGTTCAATATAAATTTGTAGATTTAGAATTTCCTATCTTATGTCAATCGGTGACTTTCAAAAAGAGTTCAACTGAGTACTGTCTGATAGGAGTTGTATTCGTGTCTTATGCCCCACCTTACTCTATGGGGCGTCGTTTTGGCTAAACTAGTCAGCCCACGTAATCAAGAACATGACGGAAAGAGAACAACAGCAACCACTGTTGGTAAGATAAAAAAATACATGATCAAAGTAATAACGTAACTATAATTCTAAAGGCTCAACCTGGTGATAATATAGTAGGATATGGAGTGTATTCTGTATTACCTCCACCACCTTATGAAGCAGAACCAAGAAGTGAAAGTTAGTGGATACTAAATAGACTTATAATGTATTCTGAGTTAGTATCAAGTGGGGATATATGAGAACTGGTCATTAACCTCACTGCTGTGGTTGAGGTTACAATACATTAATTGTTCACTCAACTATAGGCTGCTAATGATAGAATATTTTGCGATCTTTCTGGTTATAACCACACAATTGCTATATAAAATAGTAACAAGATCACATTTCATCACGTTTAAGGTTTATAAGTAACATGTATATTCTCTTCATATAGATGTCTTTGTTGAACCAGAGCCTTACCAACCACCACAATATCAACCAGTAAGTATATTATATAGTATGGACCTATTAATATGTTGTCATATTAAATTTTAGAATAATTTGTTTATTAACTTTGTGCAATATAATTATGTAAGAATACTTTCATTGATATTATCTTATCGATGTTTTCATAGTTAGCAAATGTTTTCATAGTTAATTACTACATTTTATACTTTAAGGTCAGGAGAGACAACCTTCATCGTCCAGATGACTACAAGAGAGCTCTTCATTTTGCAATAATTGCCTTCATTGTGATAACTATAATTGGTACTCCTTTGACATTATTCTTCACAATTCCTGCATTGTGTTTAAATATTTGGGTAAGATTTTCAATGAATAAACAAAATGATGGATGGTAGTTATTGTTATGTAGAACTACATACATGTATTTGTAGTAAAAGACTTCACTGATAGATGTGCTATCAAGTAGGTATACAAAACATTTGTTCTAATAATATTAAGGAAGACAGTCAATTATACAGTCTAAATATATTTAGACTTATAGTATTAGTTATCATGTAGTGATATAATATGTACTCACATGATCCACTAAGCCAAAATTAATATGGTCTCAATACAATTGAGCTTAAGTTGTTACAGACATGATAGGGTTTCAAGAACAATACAATGTTCTAACTGTCTATCAACCTTTTATCATCATGGTACTATGTAGGCCTGGGCAATAGTATCAATAGTGAATACTGTAAAACTACTAATGTTAGCGTGCTACTAATTGTAGTGATACTAGCGATTTGAAAAAAAACGCTAAATTTAATATTCACTAAAGTTATGAGCGAGTCACGTCCATTGAAAATGAAGAAGAAGCTTGTGAACTGAACAACGAAAGTCATGTCTCTTATAAGATGGCTTTATGGGTCATCATCATTGGAACTTGAAGAGAATGAGGATGGACCAACGATAGCAGCAAACAAAGAGATTGAAAAGATGAAGCAAGTGGGAAGGAAAAGGGAGAGGTATCATCATAATGATGATGAAACACATGTTAAAATTGCCAAGTATTCATGTGAATGTGGAAGTAATGCAGCTGCTGACAAGTTCACTAAGGAGCTTGGATTTTTGGTCACCAAAAGTACAGTAAGAAACATGAGGAAGAGCTACCTTTCTATACTTAGAAAGGAGAAGGATATGGAGTCTTCCTCGTGGAGCTAGAGGGAGACTGCTGATACCTTGTGATTATGACCAGGACATATCTAGGTACATCATAAGCCTAATGATGACATTCTCATTTCTCAAAGAAAAGAAAGATATCAAAGAGAAAGGATTTGAAAAAAGTGGAATTTTGAGTTCCATTACAATTACTAGTACTGATACTTGATACTTGTAAAATGCAATTTTGATATTTTTGATAATATTGTTTTTGACAACGTTAAATTTAATAGCCGCTAATATGGTACTGAAGCAAAAACGCTAAAAAAGTAGCCGCTAACATTAGTAGATTTACAGTATATCATGGTAGTTTTTTAGCTATCATGATACGATAGTATTTTATTAACTATCGCAATAGTAAACATGTCTTATTGCGAGTGCGTATTGCACAATCATGTGCAACCACATGTTTATTTTGTAATCTACACAATGTTGTATGGAAACACTTTGACTTCCCAGCTAAGGATGAAGAAATAATTGAAAAGAAGAAGGACAGAAAAAAATGTCACTTTTAAACTTTGCTTTAAAACAATCAAGTTTTCCGGAATACCACTAACCTTTGATTCCACCTGAAGGAACACCATAGAAGTGCTTATGAATCACAACCTACTGAGGACAAAAGCTCCAAACAGTCCACAAGTACATCTCAGTCTACAATTTTGCAAGCTATGAATGCTACAAAAAATTCCTACTGCTTCACCTAGGTGGAATAGGTTTAAAAATGCTGTGTGCTATTTTATAGCTAAAGATTTACAACCACTTGATACTGTTGACGATAAAGGGTTTCGACACCTTTTACATACCATTGAGCCTAGATATGAACAACCATCATGGTGTGACAGCCATCAAAGTTAAGAAAGAACTCTCTAGCTTATCATCATTTGCACTGACAACCGATCTGTGGAGTTCACAAGCTAATCATGCCTATACAGGAGTTACAGTCCACTACATCAACGACGCTTTTGAAATGAAGCATCACTTACTTGTAACAAAAGAGTTTCCTGAGTCACATTAAACAAAAACAAAAAAGTCTTGGACATAAGAAACATGCTCTGATTCAAGAAGTAGCAACTCAGTGGAACTCATTATAGTATATAGTTTCTCATATTCTGGAACAACAACAACCACTTTGTGCTACACTACTTGAGATACACAAAACAGAGCTCATGCCTACAGATGTGGAGTTTAAAACCCTAGAAGAATTCATAACCACTATGAAACCTTTGGTAGATATCACTGAAGCCATTGGGTCTGAGAAGTGGATCACTATCTCCACAGTACAGCCTATTTTGATGAAACTCATGAAGTTCCACTTAGCTTTTGATGCCAACGATAGTGTCCTAGTAAAGATGATGAAAAAGGTCATGTTAGATGATTTGAAGGAAAGATCTACTGGACACATAATACAACTACTTACTAAAGCCACTCTTCTTGATTCGAGGTTCAAGAATATGACGTTCCTGCCTAAATCTGATTGCAAAAGTGCTATTGACAACTTGAAGTTAGGCTTTGATTAGTAGTATTATAATCATAGTCATACTATGATTATAATACTTTATATGTGGAAAGGTTTGAGAAAAATGGCCACCACATATTATGTCAAAGGAAGTTGAACACAAATAATTCAATCAAAATTATAATATTAACTATGTTAGTGGGAGGTAGTAAATGAAATGTGTTTCAAATGATCTTTAATTATATAATTTAATCATTACTTTGTCTCTTTGAAATAAATGTAACAATATAATACTATAATGATAACTTTTATTTTTGCTTGATTGTACATTACCTACGTCCTTCTCTCATTTCTTTCGTCATATGGGTCTCATTCTTTGAAGATTGTTTTTCTCGTACAAAGATAACTTGACTATAGAGCTCCAACAGAGAAAACCTGAGAAACTCTGTAACATATGATTAATTAAATTTGCATGTCCAACCTCCTCTGATATTGTGAATTGCAGATCATAGCCTAGTCATTAAATTATTCAAAATCATTGTGTATTTGCATGACAATTGTTTTCATGTATTTACATGTTTATTCCTACACTGTGTCTTTACTTTTGTCATGGTCATTCTTTCATCTTATTTCACTTTTGGAAATGTTTTTTTTTACTTATGTCTTTAACAATGACCATTAATTAGGTGATTGCAAACAAAAACACCATCAACACAAACTATTTTTGATATTTGTTATACAATTCATAAAGATAAACCAACAAGATCATTTGTTTTAATTTTATTGCTCTCTGTATTAACATAATTAATATAATTAAACAAAAATACTTTCAACATAAGCTGTGTTTGTTATTTGTTATTGTTTGATATTTGTTATGCAATGCTTGAAGACACAGTCAATAAAACATCTTTTTATAATGCTTTACATTATTAACATTGTTATTTATTTTTAAATTACATTATATTTGTAGGCTTGGAAGTTACAGGAACAAGAACACTACCGACGTAGAGCCAAAGCTATGATGATTTGTGGATATGCATTGAATATTTTTGCTATATTGTTTGTTTATGCTATTATTTTGACAATAGAGGTCTTAAATGGATCTGGTGTGTTTTATCGAAACTAATTATAAGACTCACATGCTACATATGTATACAATACTATACAAATTATCTAAAATTATATTTTATATATTATAATTATCATGAGTTTTATTTTATTATGGTAAAGTTTGATTTATTTCCAGGATATTGTAAAGTCTGGTAAAAATAATCTTTAGCTGGAGGACTGAACTGAAAACTTAATTATAGATTAAACTCATGAAATATTGTTTGCTAGTATACAATGCCTTTTAAGATTTGTTCTGTTCAGATTAAATGCATACAACCTTTAATTATGTTTGCATTCAAATTATAACTGATTTATGTAATTCACATTAATAAAACCAAATAATTGAACTGAAATCTATTGTAAATTTAAATTCCATTCAGTTAATATGCATTGTTTGTGAATGAAGTTGATGTACATTTTAACTAAATTGAATTTTTATTATGTTATATCTATTTGTTTGTATTATTTTTATTCCAATTATAAATTAAATATTATAAATTTATAGTTAAATATATTCACAATGTCTATATGAAAAACTAAACAGTGACTATAAATGATCGGTTCCAAAATGAGGTATAAAATGTTATCATTTAGCTAGTTAATTGATATATCTACACAGAGGGGTAAGAATGAAAGTTTAAGTTGGGGGGGCTGACCTTATATTTAGTTGTGTTATATTATTAAACATCAAAAATGACCAATAATTTATCCGTCTGTTTTTAAAGGAAACAAACTCTTTAGCTATTTCTAATAAGTTTGTTATCAGTACAGTCCTTATGTGAATGTAACATCATGACATGGTTTAGTCATTCTTAGTCATAGTACTTCATAGGTAATTTTTTAGTTGGTGTAACATTGAAAAAGTGCGTTCCACTGTAGCAGAAATCATTGGTACAGTTAGACATAATCTAATTAGGTTATGAACTTGAAAACATCATACCAATCGATTTCTCACTCATCATATCACATATTATTCTGGCAGTTATCACTTCTCGAACATTGAATGAATAATGTGAAAATAATGAGGTGATTGATTGTTAATGTACACAAATTAACACAATAACCACCTCAGTCAAAAGGTTATTGTGGACATAGTCTTGAGTGTAAACCAGGGGGTTATCCTCCTTTATTTTCAAGTTAGGAGGGGGGCCTGCCCCCACTTTCCTACCCCTATGTGTCTAGATGTCTTTGTTTAGTAATTGCCAAATTATTAAAGTTTTTAACATACAAACAACAAACTCAGTTCAATATAAATTTGTAGATTTAGAATTTCCAATCTTATGTCAATCGGTGACTTTCAAATACGTTTCAATCGAGTACTGGCCGATTTCATGTCTAATGCCCACCTTACTTTATTGTGAGTGGTTGTCTGAACATAACCATAGATAGTATAGACTACATGACCATAAACTTCATGCAAACTATGTCTTGCAGTGCTCCTGTTTCTGAAATGAGTATGTAGTATTTTTTTTAATTTTTACTTTAATTAAGTGTTTATTTATAAGAAATATTTTTGAAATAATTTTATTTACCTGACAATTTACTGATACTGTTAGGTCACAGTTACAGTAACATAGAAGTTTTTTGCTAGCATATACAACAAAGAGCTTTTTCAGATGAAGGTTTAAAATTAGTACACCAGTTTCTACACAAGTGTTATATAGTGCCGACTTCCTGTTAAATTATGCTCTAGGCTTGAGAACAGGGAGTTTTATCAACTTTTGCAACTAGCCTAATAAATGACCTATCATCTGCTCTTCAACAAGGTAATTTTAAGAATATGACGACAATAAGGGAGAGAAGGTGGGCAAGATACCATGACATCAGGACATCAGAGCACTGCTAACTTCCTTGATATTAGCTCTGACATTTACAATAGAGATACTTGCGCTACAGACATAAATATAGTTCTCTTAGCTCTATTACTGCTACTTATAGAAGTCTCATACACTACACACCACAGTACTTTACTTATAATTATATATTTACCCAGCGTAGTCTGGTTTCATAGTGTGGGAGGATACTTTTAATAGAAGTATTTAAGACACTAGCTGAACCTTCACGATGAGTTATATAATTCAGCTTTCACTGCACAGTCAGTCTTTTTGGCAGTTCTTGCTCAAATATGTGTCTAAAGACAGTAATGTGACAAGCTGGGACAAGTAGACATTTCAATTCTTTGTATGAGCATTTCACACTCCTCTTTCTTTCTCTTTTTCTGTAATTATGGGCTCTTGGTAGTATACAGTAAGTATTTACTCAATTACATATAATTAGATCATGTTTCCTTTAATTCTGTGGTTTCCCACATTTTTCAATAGTTGATTGTTGGGACAGTTGTCTAGTGATTTGCCACACCCATTAATGCAATTATATAAGTGTACTTATGAGCATCCACTATCAGGTATACAAATTGTTTTATCATTTAGTGTCTTCATATCTCAAACAACATGTATATACATGTGTACAAGCTATTCGTTCAATACTAATTATTGTATTTCGGTTAATTAAGTTGTTTTTTATCACACATTATTTATTTTGTTCATGTTCTTTTGGTGATCACTTAGTCTCGTCCCCAGATCTACTCGCAAGCTAAAGTAGGTCTGGTCACAGGGATTGACTTTTGTGTCCCCAGTAAGGAATGTGATGTGGGTGTTGGTATGCAATTAGAAGTAGTGTGAAATATGAATATTATCAAATTGAAGTATGTGTGAAAGCAAATGCATGGCTACTCTTCATGAAATCTGCTTTAACACTTCAATTTGATGATATTCATATTTCACACTACCTCTAATTGCATACCAACACCCGCACCACATTCCTTACTGGGGACACAAAAGTCAACCCGTGTGGCCAGACCTACTTTGGCTTGCGAGTAGGTCTGGGGACGAGACTAGAAATTGCCAAGTTATTAACAACAAACTGAGTTCAATATAAATTTGTAGGTTTAGAATTTCCGATCTTATGTCAATCGGTATCTGTGACTTTCAAATAGAATTCAACTGAGTACTGACTTATTCATGTCTTATGCCCCACCTTCAGCTATGAGGCGTGGTTATCTGGGACGGCCAAACAGTCCACGTAATCAAGAACATGTCGGAAAGGGCACTACTGCAACCACTGTTGGTAAGATAAAAATAGATGATCAAAGTAATAACGTAACTATAATTCTAAAGGCTCAACCTGGTGATAATATAGTAGGAAATGGAATGTATTCTGTATTACCTCCACCACCTTATGAACCAAGAAGTCAAAGTTAGTGGATACTAAATAGACTTATAATGTATTCTGAGTCAGTAACAAGTGGGGATATGTGAACTGGTCATTAACCTCACTGCTGTGGGTGAGGTTATAATACATTAATTGTTCACTCAACTATAGGCTGTTAATGATAGAATATTAATTTTTGTGATCCTTCTGATTATAACGACACAATTACCATACTGAAATAGTAACACAAGTTAACATGTTATCATGTTGAAGGTTTATATCTAACATGTATATTCTCTTTATAATTATAGCTGTCTTTATTGAACCAGAGCCTTACCAGCCACCACCATATCAACCAGTAAGTATAATTATTATGTAATATGGACCTCTTAATATATTGTCGTATTTAAATTTTAGAATTGTTTGTTTATTGACTTTGTGCAATATTTGTAGGACCATTTTCATTGATATTATCTTATTGGTGTTTTCATAGTTAGTAAAATAATTACTACATTTTAAATTTTACATAAAGGTCAGGAGAGACAACCTTCATCGTCCAGATGACTACAAGAGAGGTCTTTATTTTTCAATAATTGCCTTCATTGTGGTAACTATAATTGGTACTCCTTTGACATTAGTCTTCACAATTCCTGCATTGTGTTTAAATATTTGGGTAAGATTTTCAATGAATGAACACAATGATGGATGATAATATTGTTATGTAAAACTGCATACATGTATTTGTAGTAAAAGACTTCAATGATAGATGTGCTATCAAGTAAGTATGCAAAACATTTGTTCTAACTTAATATTGATGAAGACACAATCAAACATGCTGTCTGAATGTATTTAGACTTACAACATTAATTACCGTGTAGTAATAAAATATGCACTCATGCATGTGAATGACATGATAGACTATTAAGTTATCCAATAAGACAAAATTATATGGTCTCAAGGTATTTGAGTGTAAGTTGTTATGTACATGATAAGGTTTCAAGAATAAAGCTCATATACAATGTTCTGACTATCTATCAACCTGTATACCATCATGGTGCTATGATTATAATACATTATATGTGAAGGGTTTGTGAAAAATGGCCGCCTCATATTATGTCCAAGGAGGTTGAACACAAATAATTAAATCAAAGTTACAATATTAACTATGTCAGTGGGGTGGGAGGTAGTGAATGAAATGTGTTTCAACTGATTTTTAATTATATGATGTAATAATTACTTTGTCTCTCGAAATAAATGTAAGAATATAATACTTATATTGTGACTTTAGCTTTATTGTACATTACCCACATCCTCCTCTCATTTCTTTCACACATTGTCATTCTTTGAAGATTGCTCCTCTTATACAGCTTAGAGCTTCAATAGAGAAAACCTGAGAAGCTCTAACGTTTGATTAATTAAATTTGTATGTCCAACTTTCTCTGATATTATGAATTGCTCATCATAGCCTCATTTATCACTTATAACAACAGTGTTCTCAAAGCCATTAAAGCTACCATTTAAGTTTGAATTTATTGAGGACATTCCAAAACGTACAACACCAAAGTAGGAATAAATATACAAATCTATAATAATCTATGCACTAGCAGCCAATCAGTTATTCTTGTATTTGTCATTTATTTATTCAAAATAATTGTGTACTTATGAACAGGCTACTTCATGATGATTTTTTATGTACTTATATGTTTATTCCTAAATTGTGTCTTTACTTTGATATGGTCATTCTTTCATCTTGTTTCACTTTTGCAAATGTTTTTTATACTTTAACAATGACCATTAATTATAATTTGGTGATTGCAAACAAAAGTACCGTCAACACACAAACTGTGCTTGATATTTGTTACAAAAGTCATGTAACAACCAACAAAATTAAATAATCTGTTTTAATTTTATTGCTTCTCTAAGTTCTCTTATTAATATAATTAAGCAAAAGCATCTTCAACATAAGCTGTGTTTATTATTTGTTATTGTTTGATATCTGTTATGCAATGCTTGGAGACACAGTCAACAAAACAATTTGTTTTATTTATATTGTTTCTCACTATTAATATTATTGTTTATTTTTTAAATTACATTTTTTATTTTAGGCTTGGAAGTTACAAGAACAAGAACACTACCGACGTAGAGCCAAAGCTATGATGATTTGTGGATATGCACTGGATATTTTTGCTATATTGTTTGTTTATGCTTGTTTTTTTACAATATATGGCTTAAATGCATCTGGTGCGTTTTATCAAGACTAATTATAAGACTCACATTGTGTGATGTGTTTGTAATTAATTTTTAAACAATAATTATTATACATATGATGTATAGTAATATTTTATATTCACCATTTTTTAATTATGGTAAAGTTTGTTTTAATTTGTTCTGTTTAAATTATATGCATTCAACCTTCAATTGTGCTTGCATTCACATTATAACTGATTTATATAATTCATATTAATAAAAGCAAATAATTGAACTGAAATTTATTGTGTGTAAATGAAGTTGATGCACGTTGTAACTGAATCGAATTTTTAGAAAGTTTTATTTGTTTGTATTATTTTTATTTCAATTATAAATTAACTGACTATGTTCACAATGTCAATATAAGGAAGATACCATGACATCAGGACATCAGAACACTTTAAGTCTATATAAGTTTATATGGTGTACTTTTGTTATCATCAATTGGTTGCTCAAGCAATAATCCCTTTTTGTATCAGTACATTACTGATCAAATATTTAGTGGGATAATTATCCAAGTCCCTAGTTATAAATTAACTTTGGAAGAGACATATACAATTAAAGATCTTTGAATTGATCTGTACTTTCTATAGTACAGTATAGACGTTTCTCTTACCCATCAATTAGAAAGGAAAGTAATTATTAATAATTATTTAAGTGATACCTTGTGTAAAATCATAAGTTTCTGTTTAAATATAATCATGAAAAGCTTTTTAGTTATTGTGTGAGTAAGTCAATGAAGACATGATATCATACCATCTCTACATTCTATTGTCCGACTATTTAGTTTTCATTTATTCTATTGTCTATGAATAGTCTCATGTAATATATCTAGCTAAACCTCCAATTCGATCAACAAAGTAATCTACAAAAGACAACAACAATAGACTTTTATTTCTATTGAACTTTGGAAAATTATATCATATTTTAAAATATGCAGCGGAAATCTTAAGGTGGAAATTTAAATTTCTAATTTTGAAGTTCTTATTGAAGAAACAATTAGTCTGTTTTTATAAGAGTTTTCACGGCATAAATTGCTTGAAGTAGTTGGTAGAACTGTTATAGTTATTAGCTGTTATTGGACACATCTTTTTTCTTTTAGAATAAATCCTATTTGAAATGCTGATGACTTTACAAATTTAAAGAACAGCAACATTCTACAATCTAGTAATAGACATCAAATCCATCCAACAGTACTTTTACACCAAAAGTTCGTGTACGCCTACACAAATAATGACAGTTTATTACTAGTTATTAATATTACATGTACCTGTGGTACATATTTGATCAATGTTACAGCAAGTTTGACTTAGGAAACAAAATAAAGAAAGTCTAGCCATTCCAATTTGTGTCCCACCAAGACAAATAACGAGATTATCATAAACGACCACAAAATGGTTAAAATGCTCTTCTCAAATCTGGAAACTCTACTGTGACGTTGACAGGAGGGACACGGTCACTCACTCGACCAGGTCCTTATAATTAGAGTCATTTGATGTAATTATAGCATCATTATTATAGGGGTATTTTTTATCTGCAAGCGAAATGGGAATATTGATGTTTGGGATCTCATGGATAGGTAATGAATAAATACATTCATTATTACATGTATTCAAACATTCTCTAGATCTCATGTACCATCATTGGCCCAAAATATTTCCTCTCTCTCAATCACTTCTATTATCCCATGGTATCTCTCTAGTAAGCTATACTAACTCTATTTGTTAGCTCTTAATTGTTTGAGGCTGTCAATCAATGTTAGCAGTGGGTGACATGGTGGTACATTACATATATTAGAAGTGCCATGAGTCTATGTCATCCCTCCAGCAATAAGGTAGAGATATAGTGTTTAAATTAGAGATTATTCTCTCTCACTAGTTGTCCATTATGGAATCATTCTTTGAGAGAGAAGTCAAGCGATTAGAATTTGTTGCTGAAAGAAATTGTATGCATAGTGAAGAGAAGAAATTACTGGATGAAGCTAAAGCAATATCTGCTACAGAGGTTATATTAGTCAATGAAGTATAATTATTATGTGGTGATTATAGGAGACACCTCAACAGAGCAAAGATAGGGGTTGGAAAGAGAAAGCTAAATTAGTGAGTTTAGGTCTGAAAATATAAGTATGAGTCCATTTCTATTGCTTTGGTAGGAATACGATGATTATCTCAAGTTAGAGGATACTCTTTTAATAGAACTAGGAATCAAACAGCAACAGCAACAAGAAGACAGTTTAATAGTTTAAAGATTATATTTATTATTCAAGTTATTGCAAAGAAAATATTTTAGAATTGTTGACACATATTCTGCATATGACACTTTGTAAATAATTTATTGCTCCTAGACCTGCCAGCTCAACATTTTACTTTCTTAAGAAAGGTGTAGTTGTGTTACTCATATGATCCAACTGACTCACCTCCTGAACATCCTTACTGACTATTCTTTAATACTCTTAAAATAGATTTATAAATAGATAATTAGATTTGTTTATAATAAAATAAAATTATAATTTAAAAAAAAACCTTGTGTGTTGCCCAAACGATCTTTCGTGACTCAATTCCACGCAGGCTTCCACTTAGGCTCCAGGATTCCCTGCTATTGCTAGCTAGGACCGCCACCTGGCTTGGTAACCCTCGTCCGAAGACGAGGTAATCCTGGCTGGAACGTCGCCCTAACTTCAAACCAGCCGTACTGGGTTTCGAGTTTCGGGAATAAATCATCGTCATTACTAAACCGGGACTACAATACACCAAGCCTCATCTCGTTTAAAGGGAGACTACCAGCCGTATCCTAGTCCGCCTTTCGGATACTCCGAAGAGTATGCTGGTAACCATCTCAGAGGTCATGATGCATTACAGACGCTGGCCTACAACACACTGGCAACCAAGACTGTTTTGGTTTCCTTTTATATGTACTTACGATTTTGTCTTCACGCTTTTGTGGGGCACGACAGTGTGCGCTTATGAACTCATTAACGATCGCTATGAATATCATTACTGGTATCGTTGAACTAAAAAAGACTTAAAAATTAATAATTAAAACTAAAGCTATGTTTTAAGCAAACTAGAACAACACTACTAATTAGATTCAATTTTATCATTGTTTAATTTTATAGGCACCACAACAAAAGAAACAATCTTATAAACATTATGTTAAAGTTCTTTTAAGTATATTTATATTAGATCATATGATATGCTATCACTTTCATAATGATTCAAAAAGACACACTCTATATATCATCTAACTTTTATGGATGCTTTGTGATCTTCAATATCTTGACCATGAATAATAAGTTTATGACACTAATCATAGCAAACTATAAATGACTTACATATAAGATGTAACTTCCTTAATTTAAACCAGACATGTAGTAACTTGTAAAGTGAACTTATAGTCAACCATAACAGACTTATTAGATGTAATTATGCAACTAGTTAATTTCTACATAAAATATAGATCACTCACAATTTTCACAATAGTACCTTGGGAATGCGTCAGTACTCACCCTTCAAATTAGATACAGAAAACCTAGCATTACCAATCAAGTTTTCTGGGAGGGTTCTCAGTATGCCTTACATACACCCCACCTTACCACTGGAAAATTAAATATGTTTCCTGTATGTTGTCCTCTAAGAAACGTATAGGAAACATATATAATAAATTTCACTATATGTTTCTGTTTTGGAAATTTGTAATTTTTATTATGTTTCCAATATTAAAATACTCCACAATTACAAAGGTTAGAAACAAATGTTTTCATTGATAATTATACTTCAAAATTTATTATCAAGGAATAACATAAATTTATAACTTTAAAGGAAAAAAGTAAAATCAATTATTTATGGTCTTCAAGAAATTAACGGACTCACAAGTAGTAATGTCTCGTCATTGATAGTGTAAGTGCAAGAAAGAGCTATCCTAAGAATGTTTTCTATTGGTACAAACTGCTTGTCTGAACAGAACTGAAAAGTTGAGTTGCAATACACCTCATAAGGTTTACCAAAGTAATGAGGACTGTTCTTTCTTGCGGCAAAAATCAGTCTCTTTAACGGAATCATCACTAAATGAGTCAGACAAACTGATAGAAGAGCTATCATCGTCATTGTGCTTAGTAACATGACAAGCATGGATAAGTAGACATTTCAATTATTTGGGTGGGAGCTTCACACTCCTCTTCCACTTTTCTGTAATTATGGGGCTCCTGTATAATTAGCAATTACTTATAAATTAGATATATAGTAAGATCATATTTCCTTTAGTTCTGTGGTTTCCCACATCCTTCAATGCTAGTTGATTGCTGGGACAGTTGTCTAGCAATTTGACCACACCCAGAGTACTGTTATTTAAATATACTAATAGACAGTCAATATGAAATATAAGCCACAATGTATCATTCATGCCTCAAATAATACCTCATAACCATGAATTAACTGCTTCTTTATTGTATATTGGTAGCATAGCTAACAACTCTTATGGAGGTAGTGGCCACTACCTCCATAAGAGTTGTTAGCTACTATAGCACATGCTACTGCTACTACAAGACAAAAGAATAGTTATATATCTGATTATAGAAGAGCTTGTCCTATCTACTTCACCTGCCCCTTGACCTACTCCTAATAAAACCAGTTTAGAAGAGATCAGAGGTACAGAGAGTATGTGACAATGGATTCCCAACTGAATACTATCTGACATGTAGACAGTCTAGTCCGCTACCAGCATGCTGGTGACGGACTAGACTGTCGACATTCAAACTAAGCTCTCAACGTTATGCTTTACGTACACCCTATCTTACACTGGCAACAAAAAGAAAAATAGAAGGCAAAAGTCACGTTTATGAAGTTATTAGTTAAAACAACGTCACGTTGTTACGTTTACTCAGATCCTTCGTTTCTTATAGCGTGACTGTTTTCCTTTTTTACTCTTGCCATGCTCTAAGGGGGCGTGGTACGTGTGACGACAGTAGTGTAAACGAGAAGTTGAACATGATGGAAAGAGAACAGCATTTATTTTTGGTAAGATAAACAATGCGTGATCAAAGTAATAATGTAACATTAATTCTAAAGGTTCAAGCTGGTAAACACTTAGCAGGAGATGGACTGTATTTTGTATCACCTCCACCACCTTATGAAACAATATATGAAGGTTAGTGGACACTGTTGTTGCTGATACTGTGTTAGATATTTGTCAAATATAAGATAGTTATAAATCAAGTATGGCATCTGCATGTTGCTCCAAGACTCATATCTAGTCTATTGCTACTACACTAGCAAAATTGACAAGAAAAGAATGTTAATTTGACTACTTGATCTAATAGTATCAATTTAGTATATTAAAAAAATAATGTCATGAATATAAATACTATGATATTGTTTAATGAATCCAGACTTCCAAACAATAATGCCAAATGAAAAGCATAATTAGCACATTAACGAACTTCATTTTATAAATTGCAAATTTGTTCCATTTAAAACTATTCTGTAAAAGTTTTTGTGTACTTTGTGACCACTTCCATGGCAATGTGGCATGTGGTAATTATAGTAGTGATTTGTATTCATTGTACCATAGGCTGTCAACAGCAGAAACATTTGTGATCCTTTTTTTGTTATAACCACACAATTACCATACTAAAGTAGTAATACATACCATGTTTAGGGTTTATATCTAACATGTATATTCACTTTATATAGCTGTCGTCTTCATTGTACCACAACCTTACCAACCACCACCATATCAACGAGTAAGTACAATACAAAATATAGACCTATTAATATTTTGTCATATTTAAATTTTTAAAAATGTTTGATTATTGACTTTGTACAATATATGTATGACTAGTTTCATTGATATTATCATATTAAAGTTTTCAAAGTTAGTAAAATGATTGCTACATTTTATACTTTAAATAAAGGTCAGGAGAGACAACCTTCATCGTCCAGATGACTATAAAAGAAGTCTTTATTTTGCAATAATTACCTTCATTGTGGTAACTATAATTGGTACTCCTTTGACATTAGTCTTCACAATTCCTGCATTGTGTTTAAATGTTTGGGTAAGATTTTCAATGAATAAACAAAATGATGGATGGTACACTGTTAAAATTACTATGTCATTTTAACAACTATTTTGTTCTTTACATGGCTGGATTACTAAGGAATCTAGAATTACTCACTGTATGTATAATGAATTTGTTGATGTGTGAAGTACAATACAAAAATATATAGTGCGTAATTCACAATATTCTATATTCCATAGTAATCCATACATGTAATGTACAAATTAGTTGTTATAATGACATATCACTCTATACAATGTAGTTATGTAGACTGTCTACATGTATTTGTAGTAATAGACTAGTTATTATGTAGTGATACAATATGCACTCACATGACGGACAATTAAGCTATAATGAATTACACATCATAGCCTCATTTATCACTTATAACAACAGTGTTGTCAAAACCATTAAAGCTACCTTTTAAGTTTAAATGTATTGAGGGCATTCCAAAATGTACGACAGCAAAGTAAGAATAAACACACAAATCTATAATAATCTATGCACTAGCATCCAATCAGTTATTGTTGTATTTGTCATTCATTTATTCAAAATAGTTATATATTTATAAACAGGGTACTTGCATGATAAATAATTTATAATTAATTTCATGTATTTACATGTTTATTCCTATACATTGTGTCTTTACTTTGATATGGTCATTCTTTCATCTTGTTTCACTTTTGGAAATTTTTTTATACTTTAACAATGACCATTTGGTAATTTGGTGATTGCAAACAAAAGTACCATCAACACAAACTGTGTTTGATAATTGTTATACAATTCATGAAGATACAACCAACAAAATAATTTGTTATAATTTTATTGCTTGTCTGTATTAATGTAATTATTAATTTTTTAAATTACGTTATATTTGTAGGCTTGGAAGTTACAGAAACAAGAACACTACAGACGTAGAGCCAAAACTATAATGATTTGTGGATATGCATTGAATATTTTTGCTATATTGTTTCTTTACACTTGTTTGTTTACAATATATGGCTTAAATGCATCTGGTGCTTTTTATAAAGACTAATTTAAGACTTAAATTGTGTGACACATTTATACTACATATTAGTAGTATATTATATATACTATATAATTGTCATCTGTTTTATTTCATTATGGTATACTATATATGTGTATGTATGTTAGTATCCTGAAATTCAAAACAAACTTCACTGTAAATTTTGTAATAAAATAAAGTTGGTGACAATTATATAGCATATAAATTTTATATGCTATATAATTGTCACCAATTTTATTTTATTACAAAATTTACAGTGAAGTTTGTTTTAATTTCAGGATATTGTAAAGTCTGGCAAAAATAATTTTGAGCTGGTGGGCTGAAACTGAAAACCTAATTATAGATTTAAACTCATGAATTCCTGTTTGCCATTATACAATGCCTTTTAGGATTTGTTCTGTTCAGATTAAACGCACACAACCTTCAATTGTGTTTGCATTAAATTATAACTGATTTATGTAATTGACATTAATGAAACCAAATAATCAAACTGAAACCAATTGTAAGATTAAACTTCATTCAGTTAATGTGCATTGTTTGTGAATGAAGTTGATGCACATTGTAACTGAATTTAATTTTTAGAATATTTTATTTATTTGTTTGTATTATTTTTATTTTAATTATAAATTAACTAAATATGTTCACAATGTCTTTATAAAAAACAAAACATTAACTACCAATGGTCTGTTTAGAAAATGAGGTATAAAATGTCAGCATTTAGGTAGTTAATTGATATATCTAGATGTCTTTCTTTAAAAACTACCAAATTATTAAAGTTTTGAACATACAAACAACAAACTGAGTTCAATATAAGTTTGTAGATTTAGAACTCCCGATATTATATCAATCCGTGACTTTCAAATACGCACTTCCGGTACACTTTTGTTCAGCTCCATCTGACAAGCATAAACTTCACGTAAACTATATATAACTTACTATGCTCCTGTTTTATCTAAAATGAATATGTAGTATTTTTAGAATTTTTACTTTAATTAAGTGTTAATTTATGATAAATATTTATTTGAAGCAATTATCATTTACCTGACAATTTACTGATAATGTTAGGTCACAGTTAAAGTAAAGCACAAGAAACCCCATTTTGTATTTAATATATTACTGATTAAATATTTATGGCAACCAATCAATGCTTGAATGAAACTACACCATATAGACCTAAAGTGTCTGACATCCTGATGTCATTGTATCTTCCCCATATTATCTCCCTTCTTGTTGTCATAGTCATATTCTTACAATTATCTTGTTCAAGACAGGTCATTTATTAGGCTGGTTGCAAAAGTTGATATAATTTCCCTTTTTTCAGGCCTAGAGCACCATTTTAACAGGAAGTCGTCCAAGTCACTAGTACTAGTTCCATCAAAAGTTGTCACGGTGACCATCAGTTAGATATAATATGTGAAGAGAAAAATGTATTAAGATATGTATGTGGTTATATTTGTAAAAAAATTCAAAAAAATATAAAATGGTGTGATAATATGGCTATATAGCCAATGAACCTTTAGACAATAATCCCAAGGAATGGAATCTCTCTCTTAGCACAGACAATGAATAGAAAGGAGCATGAATATAAATTAACTTTTGGAAAAATACAATTAGAGATCTGGAAATCAACCTGTCCATTCAATAGTACAATCTGACTTTCTCTTACCCATCTGAAAGGAAATTAATTGTTAATAAATATATATGTGCACTGTAGCTAATGTTTGTAGTGAATATGAAAAAGTAATTCATTTCTTTGGACACGGAGTGCATTTCAGATGGATCACGTGATCCGTTTCCAGTCCGGACACTATCAATACTATCTATGACATAGCACGTAAACAAGGACATGACGGACAGAGAAGAAGACTTAGAATATTTACTGTTGGTAAGATAAAAGTACATGATCAAAATAACAACGTAACAATAATTCTAAAGGCTCAACTTGGTGATAATTTAGAAGAAGATGGACAGCATTCTGTATTACATCCGCCCCCTTTTGAACTAACAAGTCAAAGTTAGTGGATACTAAATAGGCTTACATGTATTCTGAGTCAGTAACAAGTGGGGATATGTGAACTAGTAATTAGCCTCACTGCCGTGGGTGAGGTCACAATACATTAATTGTGTGTATTTACTGTCAACATTAATAATTCACAAACGGTTAATTCTTCACTAACCAAATGTCAGAACTTGACTTCATGATACTATAATATTTCTAAACATGGCATCAAAATGGAAAGCTTAATTGATATGAAAAATGACAAGCAAAATTGTTAATTTGAACAATCAATCCAACAATAGTATAATAAAATAAGCTCATGAATAAAAAATCAATAAATTAATGAAATCAAGAATTCCTATCAAAAACATCAAAACACAAGCAGAATCAATACATCTTAATTTGTAAGTTGCTAAAAAGTTCCATTAAAAACATTTGGTAAATGTTTTATCTTATATATTTTATAGGCACTTCATGTAATGTTGTTTTAGTTACTAAATCTAAAAATTTTTAGTGTAGTTATAAATTAGTTAACTAAATATAATTAACTAGAGTATTGTGACAAATGGCAAAACTAACTATGACTAACTAGAATTTTTTTAAAAAATGATTCTGCCTAAATAGCACAGCTAATGAGATGGGCAAAGTAATGCATATGAATGAATATATAATTGTAGAGACTAATCAATGAAGGATGAGTTGAATATAACTTATTTTTCAGTTGATTGATGGATTTAGAATCTTTGATGTGAGGAGAATGTGAGTTCCATAGTTTATTTGTTGTGGGAAAAAAGAGTTTGAGTAAGCGTTCGTGCGACATGATGGAGATTTTAAGTTGAGAACATGAAAAGAACGAAGGGTATGTGATGGTGATTGAAGAAAAGAGACTGAAGACATAGGTGCAAAGCATCTGTGGTAGATCATTTTGTAAAGGAGTATTATTTTTGAGATAGAACGTCGCAAGGAGAGAGGTGGTATTTAAAAATGGTCAAAAAGAGTAAAGTAGTTCGAGGACCATCTTTTGGCACAGATTTCAGTGCAAAAAATTGGACCTTTTCAATCGCAATTTTATCTTTAGTGATTAGTGAATTGAGGATCCCATAATGATGAACAATAAGTTAGGATTGGGAGAACCTGGGATTTGTGGAGTTAAATAAGGACAGAGGATAAAGACAGACAGTAAAAATGACGGAAAATACAACCAAGGAGTTTCCTTGCTTTTGACCAGATGTGCTGTATGTGTGATGACCATAAAAGCTTTGAAGTTAGTATGATTTCGAAGTATTTCTAAAATGAATACCATACTAACTTCAAATTTATCTACTGACAAAGCAAAATTACTATAAGAAATTGTAAGTAACTGTTACGGACAAAACCTATGCTAATAAATTGATGCATACCAGATTGAAGCATAATAATTAATGTTAGAAATGAATAGCTAATTTTTTAGTACAATTGAGAATCAATGTTTACCTATATTTTTTCAAGATCTGCTATCTAACACTATATAGTACATTACATGCTAAATTGAAATGTCTAGACATATACACAAAACTGGATATTGTTCAAGGTTTTGTTTTAATAATATATTCATTTCTATATTACCTTTATTTATTCTAATTTTATCCTCTATTATCAAGTATGATAAAAATTTGTTTTATTTAGTGTACAGTTTCTATAATCTAAACAAACGTACTGAATAATATTGCCCAGCACTTATCTACAATAACTAAATGTACATACAATAACAAAAATAATTATTGTAAGAAAAAAAATAAAACAACACTACTTCTATAGGGGTGTCGCATGTAATAATTATACAGTACTTTGAATTCACTCTACCACAGGCTGTCAATGACAGAAACATTTGTGATCCTTCTAGTTATAAGCACACAATTACCATACTAAAGAAGTAACACATGATCACAAGTTACCATGTTTAAGGTTTATATCTAACATTTATATTCTCTTCATATAGATATCTTCATTGAACCACAACCTTACGAACCACCACCATATCAACCAGTAAGTATAATATAAAATATGGGCCTACTAATATTTTGTGATATTTAAATTTTAAAAATTGTTTGTTTATTGACTTTGAGCAATATATGTAAGAGTATTTTCATTATTATTATCTTATTGATGTTTTCAAACCTTAGTTACTATATTTTATACTTTACATAAAGGTCAAGAGAAACAACCTTCATCGTCCAGATGACTACAAAAGAGGTCTTTATTTTGCAATAATTGCCTTCATTGTGGTAACTGTAATTGGTACTCCTTTGACATTAGTCTTCACAATTCCTGCATTGTGTTTAAATATTTGGGTAAGATTTTCAATGAATAAACAAAATGATGGATGGTAGTTATTGTTATGTAAAACTACATACATGTATTTGTAGTAAAAGACTTCACTGATAGGTGTGCTATCAATTAGGTATGCAAAACATTTGTTCTAATAATATTAAGGAAGACAGTCAATTATACAGTCTAAATGTATTTAGACTTATAGTATTAGTTATCATGTAGTGATACAATATGTACTCACATGATCCACTAAGCCAAAATTAATATGGTCTCAATACAATTGAGCTTAAGTTGTTACAGACATGATAGGGTTTCAAGAACAATACAATGTTCTGACTGTCTATCAACCTTTTATCATCATGGTACTATGTAGGCCTGGACAATAATATTAATAGTGAATACTGTAAAACTAATAATGTTAGTGTGCTACTAACTTTAGCGATACTAGCGATTTAAAAAAAAACACTAAATTTAATATTCACTAAAGTTATGAGCAAGTCACGTGCATTGAAAACGAAGAATAAGCATGTGAGCTGAACAGTGAAAGTCATGTCTCTTATAAGATGGCTTTGTGAGTCATCATTATTGGAACCTGAAGAGAATAAGGATAGAGCAACGGTGGCAGCAAACAGAGATTGAAAAGATGAAGTAAGTGGGAAGGAAAAAGGAGAGGTATAACATCGTAATGATGATGAAACACATGTTAAAATTGCCAAGTATTCATGTGAATGTGGAAATAAGGCAGCTGCTGACAAGTTCAGTGAAGAGCTTTGATTTTTTGTCACCAAAAGTACAGTAAGAAACTTGAAGAGATACTTTTTTATACTTAGAAAGGAGAAGGATCCAGAGAGAATTTGGAGTCTTCCTCATGGAGCTAGAGGGAGACCTCTGATACTTTGTGATTATGACCTTGGCGTGTATTTAGGTACATCATAAGCCTATTGACCTTCAAACTTCAATTGTCTAACCTCTGCATGGTAACTGGCTAATGATGGCATTCTCATTTCTCAAAGAAAAGAAAGATATCATAGAAGAGGATTTGAAAAAAGGGGAATTTTGAGTTCCATTACAATTACTAGTACTGATACTTGATACTTGTAAAATGCAATTTTGATACTTTTGATAATTGCTTTTGACAAAGTTAAATTTAATAGCCACTAATATGGTACTGAAGCAAAAACGCTAAAAAAAGTAGCTACTAACATTAGTAGTTTTACAGTATATCGCGGTAGTATTTTAGCTATCATGATACGATAGTATTTTATTAACTATCGCAATAGTAAACATGTCTATGTATTGCACATGTGTATTGCACAAACATGTGCAACCATATTTTATTTTGTAATCTACACAATGTTGTATGGAAACACTTTGGCTTCCCAGCTAAGGATGGAGAAATAATTGTGAAGAAGAAGGACAGAAAAATGTCACTTGTAAACTTTGCTTTAAAACAATCAAGTTTTCCAGAATATTACTAACCTTTGATTCCACCTGAAGGAACACCATAGAAGTACTTATGAATCCCTACCTAGTACTTACTGATGACAAAATCTCCAAACAGTCCACAAGTACATCTCAGTCTACAATTTTGCAGCTACAAATGCTACAAAAAATTCCTACTGCTTCACCTAGGTGGAATAGGTTTAAAGATGCTGTGTGCTATTTTATAGCTAAAGATTTACAACCACTTGATACTGTTGACGATAAAGGGTTTCGACACCTTTTACATACCATTGAGCCTAGATATGAACAACCATCAAGAAAAACTTTTAACAACAAAATACTTTCCTCAATTGTTTGATGGTGTGACAGCCATCAAAGTTAAGAAAGAACTCTCTAGCTCATCATCATTTGCACTGACAACTTATCTGTGGACTTCACAAGCTAATCAAGCCTATATAGGAGTTACAGTCCACTACATTAATGACGGTTTTGAAAAGAAGCATCATTTACTTGTAACAAAAGAGTTTCCTGAGTCACATTAAACAAAAACAAAAAGTCTTGGACATAAGGAACATGCTCTGATTCAAGAAGTAGCAACTCAGTAGAACTTATTATAGTATATAGTCTCACATATTCTGGAACAACAATAACCACTTTGTACTACACTACTTGAGATACACAAAACAGAGCTCATGCCTACAGATGTGGAGTTTAAAACCCTAGAAGAATTCATAACCACTATGAAACCTTTGGTAGATATCACTGAAGCCATTGGGTCTGAGAGGTGGATCACTATCTCCACAGTACAGCCTATTTTGATGAAACTCATGAAGTACCACTTAGCTTTTGATGCCAACGATAGTGTCCTAGTAAAGGCGATGAAAAAGGTCATGTTAAATGACTTGAAGGAAAGATCTACTGGACACATAATACAACTACTTGCTGAAGCCACTCTTCTTGATTCGAGGTTCAAGAATATGACGTTCCTGCCTGAATCTGATAGCAACACTCCTATTGACAACTTGAAGTTAGGCTTTGATTAGTAGTATTATAATCATAGTCATACTATGATTATAATACTTTATATGTGGAAAGGTTTCAGAAAAATGGCCACCACATATTATGTCAAAGAAGGTTGAACACAAATAATTCAATCAAAATTATAATATTAACTAGGTTAGTTTGAGGTAGTGAATGAAATGTGTTTGAAATGATCTTTATTTATATAATTTAATCATTACTTTGTCTCTCTTAAAATAAATGTAACAATATAATACTATAATGATAACTTTTGTTTTTTGTTAATTGTACATTACCTATGTCCTCCTCTCATTTCTTTGTCATATGGGTCATTCTTTGAAGATTGCTTTTCTCGTACAAAGATAACTTGACTATAGAGCTCCAATAGAGAAAACCTGAGAAACTCTGTAACATGTGATTAATTAAATTTGCATGTCCAACCTCCACTGATATTATGAATTGCACATCATAGCCTCATTTATCACTTATAATAACAGTATTGTTAAACTCATTCCAAAATGTACAATAGCAAGGTAGGAAAACACATAAATCTATAAAAATGTATGCACTAGTAGCCAATCAGTTATTGTTGTATTTGTCATTAAATTATTCAAAATCACTGTGAACTTATAAAGGCTACTTGCATGACAATTGTTTTCATGTATTTACACGTTTATTCCTACACTGTGTCTTTACTTTTGTCATGGTCATTCTTTCATCTTATTTCACTTTTGGAAATGTTTTTTTTTTTACTTATGTCTTTAACAATGACCATTAATTAGGTGATTGCAAACAAAAGCACCATCAACACAAACTATGTTTGATATTTGTTATACAATTCATAAAGATAAAACCAACAAAATCATTTGTTTTAATTTTACTGCTCTCTGTATTAATATATTAATATAATTAATATAATTAATATAATTAAGCAAAAGCATCTTCAACATAAGTTGTGTTTGTTATTTGTTATTGTTTGATATTTGTTATGCAATGCTTGAAGACACAGTCAATAAAACAATTTTTTATTTATAATGTCTTACGCTATTAATATTATTATTTATTTTTTAAATTACATTTTTTATTTAAGGCTTGGAAGTTACAGGAAGAACAACACTACCGACGTAGGGCCAAAGCTATGATGATTTGTGGATATGCACTGGATATTTTTGCTATATTGTTTGTTTATCCTTGTTTTTTTACAATATATGCTGTACTTATTTCTAATGTTTAAAAAACTAATTATTACAAGACTCACATTGTGTGGTATTTATGCTACATCTGTATACAATACTATACAAATTATCTATAATTAAATTTTATATATTATAATTATCATAAGTTTCATTTTGTTATGGTAAATTTTGATTTTTTCAAAGATATTGTAAAGTCTGGTAAAAATAATCTTTAGCTGAAGGACTGAAAATGAAAACTTAATTATAGATTAAACTCATGAATTACTGTTTGCCAGTATACAATGCCTTTTAAGATTTGTTCTGTTCAGATTAAATGCATACAACCTTCAATTATGTTTGCATTCAAATTTACTGATTTATGTAATTCACATTAATAAAACCAAATAATTGAACTGAAATCTATTGTAAATTTAAACTGCATTCAGTTAATATGCATTGTTTGTGAATGAAGTTGATGTACATTTTAACTAAATTGAATTTTTATTATGTTGTTTGTATTATTTTTATTCCAATTATAAATTAAATATTATAAATTTATAGTTAAATATGTTCACAATATCTATATGAAAAACAAAACAGTGACTATAAATGATTTGTTCCAAAATGAGGTATAAAATGTCATCATTTAGCTAGTTAATTGATATCTCTACACAGAGGGGTAAGAATGAAAGTTTAAGTTGGGGGGGCTGACCTTATATTTAGTTGTGTTATATTATTAAACATCAAAAATGACCAAAAATTTATTTGTCTGTTTTTAAAGGAAACAAACTCTTTAGCTATTTCTAATGAGTTTGTTATCAGTACAGTTCTTATGTGAATGTAACAGCATGACATGGTTTAGTCATTCTTGGGTCATAGTACTTCATAGGTAATTTTTTAGTTGATATAAAATTGAAAAAGTGTGTTCCACTGTAGCAGAAGGCATTGGTACAGTTAGACATAGTCTAATTAGGTTATGAACTTCAGAAAACATCATTTTACCAATGGATGTCTCAATGATCATATCACATATTATTCTGACAGTTGTCACTTCTTGAACATTGAATGAATAATGTAAAATAATGTGGTGATTGGTTGTTAATGTACACAAGTTAACACAATAACCACTTCAGTCAAGAGGTTATTGTAGACATAGTCTTGAGTGCAAACCAGGGAGGGTTATCTTCCTTTATTTTGAAGTTAGGGGGGGCTTCAGTCTCCCTGCCCCCCACTTTCCTACCCCTATGTGTCTAGATGTCTTTGTTTATTAATTGCCAAATCATTAAAGTTTTTAACATACAAACAACAAACTGAGTTCAATATAAATTTGTAGATTTAGAATTTCCAATCTTATGTCAATCAGTGACTTTCAAATACATTTCAACCGAGTACTGGCTGATTTCATATCTAATGCCCACCTTACATTATGGTGCGTGGTTGTCTGAACATAACCATAGATAGTATAGACTATATGACCATAAACTTTATCCAAACTATGTCTTGCAGTGCTCCTGTTTCTGAAAGGAGTATGTAGTATTTTTTGAATTTTTACTTTAATTAAGTGTTTATTTATAAGAAATATTTTTTGAAATATGTTTATTTACCTGACAATTTACTGATACTGTTAGGTCACAGTTACAGTAACGTAGAAGTTTTTTGCTAGCATATACAACAAAGAGCTCTTTCAGATGAAGGTTTAAAATTAGTACACCAGTTTCTACACAAGTGTTATATATAGCCTCGTACCCAGGCGTTAGAGTAGAACGCCTGGTGACTACTGCTTGCGCATGCGCGTAATTATTGAAACACGTTGACATCATAATTACTACTTTTTTAATTACATGACGAATCGATGGGCTGGGTTTATAATGATGACGTTTCATTCATTACACGAGTTTGCAAAACAACTGGGTTTCTCGAATAACTTCTTTGCTTAATACCATCATTTCGAGAGGTCATGGTCTCTCTTTATATATTTGTATTAAGTGCAAACTTCGAATTGTCTCTCTAGAGAAATATCTTGCAGACTTAAAGGCATTCAAACAGTTGGTTCCTAGCTTCTTTAGAGCTTACAGTAGACCAGCAGAAAAGTTTCTATCAGTACTACAAGTAGCCATCACAGTGAATTAATCTAACATTGAGGTTAAAGGAATTTTGACGTCATAGTTGACGGAGGATTCCTAGAATATACTATTTTCCAAGAAATCTGTGGAAATTAAACGCATGCGCAAACAGTAGTTACCAGGCGTTTAGCCTGGGTACGAGGCTAGTGTTATATAGTGCCGACTTGTTAAATTATGCTCTAGGCTTGAGAACAGGGATATTGTATCAACTTTTGTAAACAGCATAATAAATGACCTGTCATCTGCTCTTCAACAAGATAATGTTAAGAATATAACAATAAGGGAGAAAATGTGAGCAAGCTACCATGACATCAGGACGTCAGAGCACTGCTAACTTCCTTGATATTAGCTCTGACATTTGCCACACCACAGTACTTTACTTACAATTATAATAGTTACCCATAGTCTGGTTTCATAGTGTGGAAGGATACTTTTAATAAAAGTATTTAAGACACTAGTATAGTGAACCTTTACAATGAGTTATATAATTCAGCTTTCACTGCACAGTCAGTCTTTTTGGCAGTTCTTGCTCAAACGTGTGTCTAAAGACAGTAATGTGACAAGCTAGGACAAGTAGACATTTCATTCTTTTTGTGGGCATTTCACACTCTTCTTTTTTCCTCTTTTCTGTAATTATGGGCTCTTGTAGTATACAGTAAAACACTTTTTATGATTAGTATTTACTCAATTACATATAATTAGATCATGTTTCCTTTAATTCTGTGGTTTCCCACATCCTTCATTAGTTGATTGCTGAGATAGTTGTCTAGTGATTTGCCACACCCATTAATGCTTATATATAAGTGTATTTATGAGCATCCACTATAGATATACACATTGTTTTATCATTCAGTGTCTTCATATCTCAAACAACATGTATATACATGAAAATATACATACATAAATATGAGTGCTTTACTATTTATAGGTAATTGGCCATTCCCTCCTCAAGAGTGGTTAGCTGCTATAGCAGCTGCTACTATTACTACAAGACAAGAGAATGGTTATATATCTCATGATAAAGAAGAATCTGTCCCATCTACTCCACCTGCCCTTCGACCTACTCCTAATACTACTAGATTAGAAGAGGTCAGAGGTACAGAAAGTATGCGTCAAAAACACACAGACCCTGAACTATGCAAGGTGAGTTATACAATTGTACTTGTTCTCTCTCTCTCTCTCTCTCTGTGGTTGTGTGTGTGTGTGTTTATAACAAACAACAGGTGTTGACTTCTATAGTCATGTTCTAACAATAGATGATCAGTTAGTATCATTTCTGTTATGGGATACTGCTGGACAAGAAAGGTCATTTTTATCAATTACATGACATGTATACATACCTATTAAGTACTGTCAAGTATACTGTGCACTCTTATTAACCTCACTGCGCGTAAGCGCAAAGCGAGGTTACTGTAGTCTGTCAGTGTGTGTGTGTGTGTGTGTGTGTGTGTGTGTCTGGACTGCCTGTTTTTTTGAACTGCTATAACTTGGCAAGCGAAGCGTTAGCAGCTACCAACGTTTAGCAACGAATAGAAAAATGTGTGGACTTTACAACAGTAGTGTATCAAGGACATCGTCAAAGAAAACAAAAGTTTAAAACTCGCAAAAGAATTTTCAGGCTGCAGAGCCAAGGTGCCGTTTCTCGAAAAGTAAAAAATTAATGTGGAGATTGTTTATTATGTTGTAGAGAATCTTAGAGGAATACGGATCAGCAAGACAGAAGGCCGTTGGTCGAAACAATCGTTAGAAAAGTTCTGAGTGTTTTCAAGATTGTACATGGACTTGGAGCGAAGTAACGCATTCAGGAAACGTCTCAGAGCACTGGAAAAACTGCTACAAATAGATAATATATTGATTTATATTTGTACTACGGGACGTTTCCAAAGAACGCTTCATTTTCAAGTTACAATAAATTTTGTATATGAAATATTGAAACATTTTAAAGCGTCATGTAAAGGTTCAGAGAAACATTCATCACGAATCTAGCACTTAATCTTGCTTGGCAATTGAATGATACTATTACTTAGTCAGTATCAGCTTCACAGACATGTCAATCAGAGTGCAAAGTACCCAGTAAACGACAAAGCTTTTTTTCCCTTTGATTGAAGAGAAATGCTGAGTCATCAAAGAACAGTTAGTAATGAGCATCACGTGATCCATCAATAATTTGACAACACCTTGTCCAATCTTAAATGTACATGTTATATGCACTCTGCATTTTTACGTATTTTTACGTATCATCACCATTTCTATCATCGTTATTTTTCATCCAGTTTTAAATCATTCCAACTTCATGATAATCAATGTTTTGTTTAATAATATTTAGTTTTTTATCATAAACTATAATAATATAATGGACTTTAAGTAACTGAGTGAGCATTGATAATATACAACCAGTTACTACAAATGATCTGTTTAGAAAATGAAGTATAAAATGTTGGTATTTGGCTAGTTAATAAAAAACTTTGATATGTCCAGATGTCTTTGTTTAGTAATTGCCAAGTTATTAAGTTTTGAACATACAAATAAACTGAGTTCAATATAAATTTGTAGATTTAGAATTACCGATCTTATGTCAATCAGTGACTTTCAAATAGAATTCAACTGAGTACTGGCTGATAGGAGTATATTCATGTCTTACGCCCCACCTTAAGCTATGGGGCGTGGTTGTCTTGGACGGCTAAAGTTAACCGCTAAACAGACAGGTAATCAAGAACATGTCGGAAAGAGCACTACAGCAACCAGTGTTGGTAAGATAAAAATACATAATCACAGTAATAACGTAACTATAATTCTAAAGGCTCGACCTGGTGATAATTTAGTAGGATATGGAATGTATTCTGTATTACCTCCACCACCTTATGAACCAAGACGTCAAGGTTAGTGGATACTAAATAGACTTATATGTAGTCTGAGTCAGTAACAAGTGGGGATATGTGAATTGGTCATTAGCCTCACTGCTATGGGTGAGGTTACAATACATAAATTGTTCACTCAACTATAGGTAGCTAATGATAGAATATTTTGTAATTCTTCTGGTTATAACCACACAATTACCATACTGAAATAGTAACACAAGATCACAAGTTACCATGTTTAGGGTTTATGTCTAACATGTTTATTCTCTTTAAATAGCTGTCTTCATTGAACCAGAGCCTTACCAGCCACCACAATATCAACCAGTAAGTACATAATATAGTATGGATCTATTATGTTGTCATATTTAAATTTTAGAGTTATTTGTTTATTGACTTTGTGCAATATATGTAGGACTATTTTCATTGATATTATCTTATTAGTATTTTTATAGTTAGTAACACAATTACTACATTTTATACTTTACATAAAGGTCAGGAGAGACAATCTTCATCGTCCTGATGACTACAAGAGAGGTCTTTATTTTGCAATAATTGCCTTCATTGTGGTAACTATAATTGGTACTCCTTTGACAATAGTCTTCACAATTCCTGCATTGTGTTTAAGTAGTTTGGTAAGATTTTTATAGAATAAACACATTGATGGACGGTAATATTGTTATGTAGAACTGTATACATGTATTTGTAGTAAAAGATTTCACTGATAGATGTGCTATCAAGTAGGCATGCAAAACATTTGTTCTAACTTAATATTAAAGAAGACAGTCAATTATACAGTCTAAATGTATATAGACTTATATAGTATTAGTTATTATGTAGTGATACAATATGCACTCACATGACAGACTATTAAGTTATCCACTAAGACAAAATTATATGGTCTCAAGATAATTGAGTGTAAGTACATGTAGTTATGCACATGATAAGGCTTCAGAAACAAAACTCTTATGCAATGTTCTGACTGTGTATCCTAATGTTGTGACCTATATACCATCATGGTACTATGATTATAATACTTTATGTGGAAGGGTTTGGGAAAATGGCCACCACATATTATGTTAAAGAAGGTTGGACACAAATAATTCAATTAAAATTACAATACTAATAGGTCTTCCCCAATTATGCTTTCTAATTTTCCCTTTTAAATTTTATGCTATTTCCTAACTCTCAACTTCACCTCCTATTATGCTCATGCTTTGAACCAATTATGCCAATTTTTTGCCAAATTTAATAATATATTATCAGCTTTAATAAATAAATTAATTCTTATAATTATAGTGAAGAATCATAGATGCTTCAATATAGTCTTGCAAACCAGATGATTGTTGGTCATAAAAGAATTATTGAGAAGTGAAAATATGCTGAACATAAAGCACTCCCTTGCAGGCTTGTATTTGTATAAACTATTCACGAATATTGTGATGTAAAGAAAAATGCACCTATTTAGCTGGCATAATTCTCTATGCCCATCTCTTTCCTATTATGCTCAAATTATGTCAGCATAATTGGGCAAGGCCTAAATACTAAATATGTCAGTGGGGTGGAAGGTGGTGAATGAAATGTGTTTTTCAAGTGATCTTTAATTATATGATTTAATCATTGCTTTATCTCTTGGAATAAATGTAAGAATATAATACTATAATAATAGTTTGTGACTTTAGCTTTATTGTACATTACCTACATCCTCCTTTCATTTCTTTTGTCATATGGATCATTCTTTGAAGACTGTACAAATGTACAAAGATAGCTTGACAACTGTAGAGCTCCAATAGAGAAAACCTGAGAAGCTCTATAACCTGTGATTAATTAAATTAGTATGTCCAACTTCCTCTGTATTATGAATTACACATCATAGCCTCATTTATCACTTATAACAACAGTCTTGTCAAAGCCATTAAAGCTAACATTTAAGTTTAAATGTATTGAGGACATTCCAAAACCTACATCAGCAAAGTAGGAATAAGCACACAAATCTATAAAAATCTATGCACTAGCATCCAATCAGTTATTGTTGTATTTGTCATTCATTTATTCAAAATCATTGTGTATTTATAAACAGGCTACTTCAATTACATGTTTATTCCTACGTTTATTCCTGCGTTGTGTCTTTACTTTTGATATGGTCATTCTTTCATCTTGTTTCACTTTTGGAAATGTTTTTTATACTTTAACAATGACCATTAATTTGCTGATTGCAAGCAAAAGCACCATCAAATCAAACTGTGTTTGATATTTGTTATACAATTAATGAAGATACAACCAACAAAATAATCTGTTTTAATTTTATTGCTTCTCTAAGTGCTCTTATTAATATAATTAATATAATTAAGCAAAAGCATCTTCAACATAAGCTGTGTTTGTTATTTGTTATTGTTTGTTATTTGTTATGCAATGCTTGAAGACACAGTCAATAAAACAATTTTTTTATTTATATTGCTTTACATTATTAATATTATTATTTAATTTTAAATTACATTTTTTATTTTAGGCTTGGAAATTACAGGAACAAGAACACTACCGACGTAGAGCCAAAGCTATGATGATTTGTGGATATGCACTTGATGTTTTTGCTATATTTTTTGTTTATGCTTGTTTTTTTACAATATATGGCTTAAGTGTATCTGGTGCATTTTATCAAGACTAATTATAAGACTCACATTGCGTGACGTGTTTATACTAAATTTTTAAGCAATACTATACATATGATGTATAGTAATATTTTATATTCATCAGTTTTTTAATTATGGTAAAGTTTGTTTTAATTTGTTCTGTTCAGATTATATGCATGCAACCTTCAATTGTGCTTGCATTCACATTATAACTGATTTATATTATTCACATTAATGAACCCAAATAATTGAACTGAAATTTTTTGTGTGTAAATGAAGTTGATGCACATTGCAATGTAAATGCATGAATTGAATTTTTAGAAAGTTTTATTTGTTTGTATTATTATTATTTCAATTATAAATTAACTGAACATGTTCACAATGTCAATATAAGGAAGATACCGTGACATCAGGACATCAGAACACTTTAAGTCTACATAAGTTTATATGGTGTACTTTTGTTAGCATCAATTGGTTGCTCAAGCAATAATCCCTTTTTGTATCGGTACATTACTGATCAAATATTTAGTGGGATAATTATTCAAGTCCCTAGTTATAAATTAACTTTGGAAGAAATTAAAAATCTTTGAATTGACCTGTACTTTCTATAGTACAGTCTGACTTTTCTCTTACCCATCAATCAGAAAGGAAAGTAATTATTAATAATTATTTAAGTGAACTGTTGTGGTAATAACACTTCTAATTTACAATACCTCGTGTGAAATCATAAGTTTCTATTTAAATATAATAATGAAAAGCATTTTAATTATTGTGGAGCAAGTCAATGAAGACATGATTTCATGCCATCTCTACATTCTATTGCCCGACACTATTTAGTTTTCATTTATTCTATTGTCTATAAATAGTCTTTTGTAACATATTTATCTAAACCACCAATTCAATCAACAAGGTAATCTACAGGAGACAACAACAATGGACTTTTATTTCCATTGAACTTTGGATTTATATTTTAAATTATGCAGTGGAAATCTTAAGATAGAAATTCAATTTTCTAATTTTCAAGTTCTTATTGAAGAAACAATTTGTCTGTTTTTATAAGAGCTTTCACGGCATATATTGCTTGAAGTAGTTGTTAGAACTGTTATAGTTATTAACTGTTATTGGCACACATCTTTTCCTTTTAGAATAAATCCTATTTGAAATGCTGATGACTTTATAAATTTAAAGAACAGCAACATTCTACAATCTAGTAATAGACATCAAATAAAACACTAGTAGTTGATTTTGTTGTTTATTTTAATGCTGTTCTCTTGATGAGAAACTGTTCTGTATTTAACTGTCAAGATTTCCTTTCTATTTTTATATCACATATTTGACATATCTATGCCAGAGACATAAATGTAGTTCCTCTTAAACTCTGTTGCTACTTCTAGAGTGTCTCATACACACCACTGAAAAAAGAAACCTATTTATGTACTTCCTGTAACCAATAGCCTGTTTCTATAATGTAGAAAAGACAATTTCATCAGAAATATCTAAGGTAGTAGTAAAACAAACCTACACAATAAGCTATTATTCAGCCAGTGTTCACTGCACAGTCTTTTTGGCAGTTTTAGCTCAAGCATGTGTCTAAAAATAGTAATATGACAAGCATGGATAAGTAGACATTTCAATTATTTGGGTGGGAGCTTCACACTCCTCTTCCACTTTTTCTGTAATTATGGGGCTCCTGTATAATTAGCAATTACTTATAAATTACATATATAGTAAGATCATATTTCCTTTAGTTCTGTGGTTTCCCACATCCTTCAATGCTAGTTGATTGCTGGGACAGTTGTCTAGCAATTTGACCACACCCAGAGTGCTGTTATTTAAATATACTAATAGACAGTCAATATGAAATATAACCCAATGTATCATTCATGCCTCAAATAATACCTCATAACGATGAATTGACTGTTTCTTTACTGTATATTGGTAGCATAGCTAACAACTCATATGGAGGTAGTGGGTACTACCTCCATAAGAGTTGTTAGCTACTATAGCACATGCTACTGTTACTACAAGACAAAAGAATGGTTATATATCTGATTATAGAAGAGCTTGTCCTATCTACTTCACCTGCCCCTTGACCTACTCCTAATATAACCAGTTTAGAAGAGATCAGAGGTACAGAGAGAATGTGACAATGGATTCCCAACTGAATACTATCTGACATGTAGACAGTCTAGTCCGCTACCAGCATGCTGGTGACAGACTAGACTGTCGACATTCAAACTAAGCTCTCAACGTTATACTTTACGTACACCCTACCTTACACTGGCAACAAAAAGAAAAATAGAAGGCAAACGTCACGTTTATGAAGTTATTAGTTATAACAACGTCACGTTATTACGTTTACTCAGATCCTTCGTTTCTTATAGCGTGACTGTTTTCCTTTTTTACTCTTGCCATGCTCTAAGGGGGCGTGGTACGTGTGACGACAGTAATGTAAACGAGAAGTTGAACATGATGGAAAGAGAACAGCATTTATTTTTGGTAAGATAAACAATACGTGATCAAAGTAATAATGTAACATTAATTCTAAAGGTTCAAGCTGGTAAACACTTAGCAGGAGATGGACTGTATTTTGTATCACCTCCACCACCTTATGAAACAATATATGAAGGTTAGTGGACACTGTTATTGCTGATACTATGTTAGATATTTGTCAAATATAAGATAGTTATAAATCAAGTATGGCATCTGCATGTTGCTCCAAGACTCATATCTAGTCTATTACTACTACACTAGCAAAATTGACAAGAAAAGAATGTTAATTTGACTACTTGATCTAATAGTATCAATTTAGTATATTAAAAAAATGATGTCATGAATATAAATACTATGATATTGTTTAATGAATCCAGACTTCCAAACAATAATGCCAAATGAAAAGCACAATCAGCACATTAACGAATTTTATTTTATAAATTGCAAATTTGTTCCATTTAAAACTATTCTGTAAAAGTTTTGGTGTACTTTGTGACCACTTCCATGGCAATGTGGCATGTGATAATTATAGTAGTGATTTGTATTCATTCTACCATAGGCTGTCAACAGCAGAAACATTTGTGATCCTTCTTTTGTTATAACCACACAATTACCATACTAAAGTAGTAATACATACCATGTTTAGGGTTTATATCTAGCAAGTATATTCACTTTATATAGCTGTCGTCTTCATTGAACCACAACCTTACCAACCACCACCATATCAACAAGTAAGTACAATACAAAAATAGACCTATTAATATTTTGTCATATTAAAATTTTTAAAAATGTTTGTTTATTGACTTTGTGCAATAAATGTAGGACTAGTTTCATTGATATTATCTTATTGATGTTTTCAAAAGTTAGTAAAATGATTATTACATTTTATACTTTACATAAAGGTCAGGAAAGACAACCTTCATCGTCCAGATGACTATAAAAGAGGTCTTTATTTTGCAATAATTACCTTCATTGTGGTAACTATAATTGGTACTCCTTTGACATTAGTCTTCACAATACCTGCATTGTGTTTAAGTGTTTGGGTAAGATTTTCAGTGAATAAACAAAATGATGGATGGTACACTGTTAAAATTACTATGTCATTTTAACAACTAATTTGTTCTTTACATGGCTGGATTACTAAGGAATCTAGAATTACTCACTGTATGTATAATTAATTTGTTGATGTGTGAAGTACAATACAAAAATATATAGTGCGTAATTCACAATATTCTATATTCCATAGTAATCCATACATGTAATGTACAAATTAGTTGTTATAATGACATATCAGTTTATACAATGTAGTTATGTAGAACTGCATACATGTATTTGTAGTAAGAGACTTTACTGATAGATATGCTATCAAGTAGACATGCAAAACATTTGTTCTAACTTAATATTAGAGAAGACAGTCAATTATACAGTCTAAATGTATATAAACTTATATAGTATTAGTTATTATGTAGTGATACAATATGCACTCACATGACAGACTATTAAGCTATAATGAATTACACGTCATAGCCTCATTTATCACTTATAACAACAGTGTTGTCAAAGCCATTAAAACTATCTTTTAAGTTTAAATGTATTGAGGGCATTCCAAAATGTACAACAGCAAAGTAGGAATAAACACACAAATCTATAATAATCTATGCACTAGCATCCAATCAGTTATTGTTGTATTTGTCATTCATTTATTCAAAATAATTATGTATTTATAAACAGGGTACTTGCATGATAATTAATTTATAATTAATTTCATGTATTTACATGTTTATTCTTATATTGTGTCATTACTTTGATATGGTCATTCTTTCATCTTGTTTCACTTTTGGAAATTTTTTTATACTTTAACAATGACCATTTGGTAATTTGGTGATTGCAAACAAAAGTACCGTCAACACAAACTGTGTTTGATATTTGTTATACAATTCATGAAGATACAACCAACAAAATAATTTGTTATATTTATATTGCTTGTCAGTATTAATGTAATTATTAATTTTTTAAATTACGTTATATTTGTAGGCTTGGAAGTTACAGGAACAAGAACACTACCGACGTAGAGCCAAAACTATAATGATTTGTGGATATGCATTGAATATTTTTGCTATATTGTTTGTTTACACTTGTTTGTTTACAATATATGGCTTAAATGCATCTGGTGCTTTTTATAAAGACTAATTTTAAGACTTAAATTGTGTGACACATTTATACTACATATTAGTAATATATTTTATATACTATATAATTGTCATCCTTTTTATTTTAGTATGGTATACTATATATATGTATGTATGTTAGCACATTTTATATGCTATATAATTGTCACCAATTTTATTTTATTACAAAATTTACAGTGCAGTTTGTTTTAATTTCAAGATATTGTAAAGTCTGGCAAAAATAATTTTGAGCTGGACTGAAACTGAAAACCTAATTATAGATTTAAACTCATGAATTCCTGTTTGCCATTATACAATGCCTTTTAGGATTTGTGCTGTTCAGATTAAACGCACACAACCTTCAATTGTGTTTGCATTAAATTATAACTGATTTATGTAATTGACATTAACGAAACCAAATAATCAAACTGAAACTTATTGTAAGATTAAACTTCATTCAGTTAATGTGCATTGTTTGTGAATGAAGTTGATGCACATTGTAACTGAATTTAATTTTTAAAATTTTTTATTTGTTTGTATTATTTTATTTCAATTATAAATTAACTAAATATGTTCACGATGTCTTTATAAAAAACAAAACATTAACTACCAATGGTCTGTTTAGATTTAGAACTCCCAATATTACACCAATCGGTGACTTTCTAATAGATTTCAACCGAGTTCTGGCTGATTTCATGATCTTTGCTATATACTATAAGGAGGTCTTTCAGATGAAGGTTTTGAAATTGGTACACCAATTGCTACACAAGTGTTAGATAGTGCCGACTTCCTGTTAAAACAGTGCTCTATCTGAAAACAGGAAGATTGTATCAACTTTTGCAACCAGCCTAATAAATAACCTCTCTTGAACAAGATAATTGTAAGAATATGACAACAAGAAGGGAAATAATGTGGAGAAGATACAATGACATCAGGACGTCAGAGCATTTTAAGTCTATATGGTGTAGTTTCATTCAAGGCTTTCAAGGATCAATTGGTTGCTCAAGAAATTCCATTTTGTATCAGTGCATTACTGATCGAATATTTAGTGGGATAAAATTATCCAAGTCACTAGTATTAGTTTCATCAAAAGTTGTCATGATGACCATCAGTTAGATATAATATGTGAAGGGAAAAATGTATTAAGATATGTAGGTGGTTACGTTTGTAAAAAAAACTTCAAAAAAATATAAAATAGTGTGATAACATGGCTATATAGCCAATGAACCTTTAGATAATAATCCCAAGGAATGGAAACTCTCTCTTAGCACAGACAAGGAATAGAAAGGAGCATGAATATAAATTAACTTTGGAAAAATACAATTAAAGATTTGGAAATTGACCTGTCCATTCAATAGTACAATCTGACTTTCTCTTACCCATCTGAAAGGAAATTAATTGTTAATAAATATATATGTGCACTGTAGTTAATGTTTGTACTGAATATGAAAAATTAATTGATTTCTTTGGACACAAAGTGCATTTTTAAACGTTCATTTAATTCTATGGATCACGTGATCCGTTTCCAATCCCGGCGCGTAGTCTATGCTATATATGACATAACACGTAAACAAGAACATGACGGATAGAGAAGAAGAGTATCCATTGTTGGTAAGATAAAAATACATGTTAAAAGTAATAACATAACAATAATTCTAAAGGCTCAACCTAATGATAATTTAGAAGAAGGTGAACTGTATTCTGTATTACCTCCACCCCCTTTTGAACTAACAAGTCAAAGTTAGTGGATACTAAATAGACTTACATGTATTCTGAGTCAGAAACAAGTGGGGATATGTTAACTGGTCATTATTTATCTTCAATGCCATGGGTGAGATTGTAGTACATTAATTGTGTGTGTTTACAGTTGACATTAATAATTTACAAACGGTTAGTTCTTCACTAACCAGATGTCAGAACTTGGCTTCATGATACTAGAATGTTTGTAAACATGCACATCAAAATGAAAATCTTAATTGATATAAAAAATGACAAGCAAAAATGTTAAATTGAACACTCAATCCAACAATAGTATAATAAAATAAGCTCATGAATAAAAAATTAATAAATTAATGATATCCAGAAATCCTAACAAAACGTCAAAGCACAACCAGAATCAATACATCTTAATTTGTAAATTGCTAAAAAAAGTTTCATTAAAAACATTTGGTAAATGTTTTATCTTATATATTTTATAGGCACTTCATGTAATGTTGTTTTAGTTAACTAAATCTAAAACTCTTTTAGTGTAGTTATAAATTACTTAACTATATATAATTAACTAGAGTATTGTGACGAATGCCAAAACTAACTATGACTAACTAGAGTTATCTACTAACAAAGCAAAATTAACTATAACAAATTGTAAATAACTGTTAACTAAAACTATGCTAATAATTTGATGCATACTTATTCATTTCTATCTTAATAATGATAGTAATGAATAGCTATTTTTTAGTACAATTGACAATCAATTTTTACGTACTTTTCTTCAAGGTCTGTTAGCTATCACTATATCATTGTAAAAATTGATTTGTTGATTTAACTAATATATTGTTATACAGGTTACATGTAATAAACCTAATATGATGTAAAAGTAAACATAACAATGTTTTCATTACTAATGTACTACTGTTTATGCAGCTGTAGTGCATTAGTAGTAAAAACAGTGTTATGTTTACTTTTACATCATACTACGTTTGCTACATGCAATCTGTATAACAATATATTAGTTAAATCAACAAATCAATTTTTACAGTTATAGTACATTTAGTAACTAAATTACATGCTAAATTGAAATGCCTAGACAAATATACAGAACTGGATATTGTTCAGGGTTTTCTTTTAATAAGATGTTCATTTCTATATTACCTTCATTCAATTTAATTTTGTCCTTCATTAGCAAGTATGATAAAAATTTGTTTTATTTAGTGTACAGTCTCTATAATCTATACAAACGTACTGAAGAACATATTAAATTTATTGTACTTGTCAAATAATACTTATTTACAATAACAAAATCTACATAAAAATAACTAAATCATTTAGTATAAGAAAAAAAATAAAAACACTACTTCCATGGGATGTGGCATGCAATTCATTCTACCACAGGCTGTCAATGACAGAAACATTTGTGATCCTTCTGGTTATAACCACACAATAAACATACTGAAATAGTAACACATGATCACAAGTTGCCATGTTTAAGGTTTATATATTCTCTTTATATAGCTGTCTTCATTGAACCAGAGCCTTACCAACCACCACCATATCAACCAGTAAGTACAATGTTGTCATATTTAAATTTTTGTTTATTGTCTTTATGCAATATATGTAAAAATATTTTCATTGATATTATCTTATTGATGTTTTCAAAGTTAGTATAATAATTTCTACATTTTATACTTTACATAAAGGTCAGGAGAGACAACCTTCATCGTCCAGATGACTACAAGAGAGGTCTTTATTTTGCAATAATTGCCTTCATTGTGGTAACCATAATTGGTACTCCTTTGACATTAGTCTTCACAATTCCAGCATTGTGTTTAAGTGTTTGGGTAAGTTTTCAATGAATGAACACAATGATGGATGGTAGTATTGTTATGGAAATTGCATACATGTATTTGTAGTAAAAGACTTCACTGATGGATGTGCTATCAAGTAGGCATGCAAAACATTTGTTCTAACTTAATATTGATGAAGACACAATCAAACATGCTGTCTGAATATATTTAAACTTATAACATTAATTACCATGAAGTGATACAATATGCACTCATGTGACAGACTATTAGGTTATGAAGATACAATCCAATAGACAGTGACAATGTATTTAGACTTACAGTGTTAATTACCATATGGAACTATTAAGTTATCTAATAAGCCAAAATTAATATGGTAGTTATTATGGATATTATAAGGTTCCAAGAACAAAGTCTGATACAATGTTCTTACTGTCTGTTAACCTGTATACCATCATGGTACTATAATTATAATACTTTATATGTGAAAGGATTTAGGAAAAATTGCCACCACATATTATGTCAAAGGAGGTTGGACACAATAATTCAATCAAAATTACAATATTAACTTATCAGTGGGAGGTGGTGAATGAAATGTGTTTCAAGTGATATTTAATTATATGATTTAATCACTGCTTTGTCTCTTAAAATAAATGTAAGAGTATAACACTATAATAACAACTTGTGACTTAGCTTTATTGTACATTACCTACGTCCTCCTATCATTTCTATTGACATATGGATCATTTTTTGAAGATTGCTCATACAAAGATAGTTTGACTACAGAGCTCCAATAGAGAAAACCTGAAACAAATCTATATTAATCTATGCACTAGCAGTCTAGCAGCCAATCAGTTATTAGTGACTGCAAACAAAAGCACTGTCAATACAAACTGTGTTTGGTATTTGTTATATAATTCATGAAGATACAACCAACAAAATAATTTGTTTTAATTTTATTGCTTCTCTGAATTAATATAATTAATATAATTATGCAAAAGCATCTTCAAATAAGCTGTGTTTGTTATTTGTTATTGTTTGCGATCGTTTGATATTTTTTATGCAATTCTTGAAGACACAGTCAACAAAACAGTTTGTTTTATTTATATTGCTTTTCACTATTAATAATATTAATAAATAATAATATTATTATTATTAATTTTTTAAGTCACATTTTTTTATTTTAGGCTTGGAAGTTACAGGAACAAGAACACTACCGACGTAGCGCCAAAGCTATGATGATTTGTGGATATGCACTGGATATTTTTGCTATATTGTTTGCTTATGCTTGTTTTTTTACAATATATGCATCTGGTGTGTTTTATCAAGAATAATTATAAGACTCACATTGCATGACATAATTATTTATACAATACTATACATGTATAATTATATTTTATATATTTTATCACCAGTTTTATTTTATTGCAGTGAACTTTGTTTTAATTATAGGATGTTGTAAAGTCTGGTTAAAATAATTTTGAGCTGATAGACTAAAACTGAAAACTTAATTATAGATTTATAGTTATGAATTCCTGTTTGCCATTATACAATCCCTTTATTTGTTCTGTTCAGATTGAATGCACACAACCTTAAATTGTGTTTGGACTCAAATTATAACTGTTTTATGTAATTTATATTAATGAAACCAAATAATTGAACTGAAATCTATTGTAAATATAAACTTCATTCAGTTAATGTGCATTGTTTGTGAATGAAGTTGATGCACATTGTAACTGAATGTAATTTTTGGAATGTTTTATTTCAATTATAAATTGAAAAGTAATGGGAATTTAACATTGTTTTTCCTATCATCGTATTTGTTATGGTTATTTTCTTACACTAATCCAATGACTATATTATTGTTGTAAAAGTAATGGGAATTTTACATTATAGTTTTAACGTTGTATTTATAATGTTTATTCCCAATCACTGATCCATCAATTGGATCATTGTTGTAAAACCAATCAATTATTAATTATTATTGTATATTCATTGTTGTATTCATGATGTTTTTGTAGAGAAAAGCAATTAAGAAGCTAATATAATTTGAGTGACATTTACATGTCGTTAGGAATCAAAGAATTATGAAATGTCGACTATATCACTACTAGCTACCTTACTAACCAAACCTTCGCTAGCCACAACAACTGACATGCTGGGTTGAACCAATACGTAATATGATGAGGAAGGACCTAATATAATTAAGGAAATTAAAAAGTTCATATTATCAATTCTAAATAATTCATTATATAATTAGTAATTATTTATCATTATATCATTATATATTAATTTATAAATTATGGTGTATATGTTATATTAGTGTTATGGATGAAGTAACCACTTGATCCCATTACAATAGATTTTCTCAAATGCAACAAGCCCACAACTTAAAGCAATAAACAATAAGGTCTTATAATCCACGGTCAACAACAAAAAGATGAGGGAGGAAGGGAAGGAGAGGGAGGGAAAGAGACACCTGCATGACACACGTACACATACAGAGGGAGATCTAGACAGAGAGAGAGACACACACACACAGAAAGGGAGGGAAGAAAAGGGAGAGATAAACATAATTAAAGAAAACTTGATAGATACGGTAGCTTGCAACTCAAAATTATTGAATCAGCCACAGTATCATTTTTAGTAATCAATGACAGCATAAACTCTGTTGCAATGGTGGCTTTCAAAAAAGCATTTAATTAAACAGAGCAGGTATAATGCAACAATTAATTTTGATGCAATCTCAGTTAACGTTGAGGGTATCTGTTTATGACCGAAATTAAACTGAACACATAATGCAACATCAATACTTTAATGAAGTATATACCAAATAAAATGAGCTAAGAATAATATATACCAAGAACAGAAGATGAATTAACAGAACTGTTGCTTCTAAATTCATGAACCCTAAAATTGAAGTCTTACCTAATTGCATTGTAATATTAGTTAAACTTGACTAATATTCTATGAGTAAAGAATTACTTATCTTGCTAGATAGAGTAAGTTATAATTACTGTATTATGAAGTCTCTATAAATGGAAAAAGAATGAGGAGGTTGACACTACAATTATTGAATTAGTTATTTATAAGCCCTTTTAATTTTAGTGGTCAACAAAAGCACAAACTCTGTATCATTATGATGGCTTTCAAAAAAGCCATTTATTAGAGCAAAACAGGACTAATTAATGCAAGAGTTAATTTTACTGAAATCACTGTTAACATTAAGTGTGTCTGTTGTTATGCTTGAATGTTCACACATACACACAAGATATTACTATTATGCTATTATGAAATAATGAATGCCAGAGAACAAAATTTTGTCGTGATACATTTAAATAGCAAATAGAGACAAAGATCAAGCTGATATTTTTGAAAAGATGAGAGAGAGAGAGGGAGAGAGAGAGAGAGAGAGGCAGGGAGGGAGAGAGAGAGAGAGAGAGAGAGAGAGAGAGAGAGAGGGAGGGAGAGAGGCACTGTGTCATTTTGTAGGATTGACTAAATATATTTGAGGTTTTCCCATTAACAATTTCATATAATGTACACTAAATATGTACTTCTAATTCATTAACTTACTAATAAAACTTGGAATTCTGAACTTCAGTTATGCCTAGGTTTCTATTGTCATTGTCAAATCTTTAAAGAGTTGGCTAGATACCCGCCTATGTACACCTTAAAAGGTGTGGCTAGTTTAGCAACAAAATATCAGTTCCATCTCTTTTAGTTACGTAATCCTTACTTTCTTTTACATACAAGGAAACAACAAGAGAACACATGTACATATCATGTTCAAGAACTATTGTAAAAAAATGTAAACAAGAGTATGTATCATCTCATTCAAATTTCAAAGAAACATTACAGTCAAAGAATGTTTATGTTTATAATAATAACAAAAAAGTATAATGATGAGGTTTCTCCAAGGTACCAGTAGTGGTCAGAAAACAAGTACAAGTAATGATGAGTACAGTAGAGGATGGAATAAAACTAGAGAGAGAGAGAGAGAGAGAGAGAGACGTAGTATCATCAAAGATCCAACAAGTATCTGAGCTTCAATTTAAGTTATATTGATGAATATATTACATCCAAGGGTTCTGAATATTTTCAAGTCTAATGACAATGTTATTGATTCGTCCTTTTCACTGACAATAGCCTTGAAATAATACATTTAAGCAATATAATTTATATTTTGGAATAAATTAATTAAATAAATAAATATTTTGATAAATTCAAATGTAAACAATTGTATCTGTTTGAAAAGATACTATCCTTTGTTCCCCTGTCAAATACTCAACTGCATTCCTAGTTAACATGCTAACACATCTGGTACCACTGGTTAGGCTGCAGCTCAGTATTACAAGCCAGAAGTCATGCAAAAACTAAACATACATGAAGTTATGATATAATTGTTAAGGAGCATACTGTGTGTGTGTGAGAGAGAGGGAATGCCATTAATTTGTACCATGATTTATCTTGTTTTCAAATAAATATCATTATGGTATTAACACATGCACTCAATTTAAATCTCTCACAATTATATTACCTTTAAGTTTCACACAACATGTTAACACAGGATTTCCCAAACTATATAACCTATACGCTTTGTCTTTGAAGTTAGTAGGGAATAAAACTAAAAGGTAAGCTACTATATACTAGATTAATATAATGTCTATTGTGGTCATTTAGAGAGAGAGAATTTATGGTTATCCCAGCAAAAGGTATGTTCAGCTACTAAGTAATATGAGTATTACAATGTATGTTTTGAAATATAGATAATATTCAAGTTATAAAGGTAGAACAATTTAAGTAAGTTATTACACTTCATGATAATACTTATTATTTATTTACTATACAGTGTCGACATACAAATAGACAACAGATCAAGGAAATGTTGTAATAAAACAGAATTGATAATTTTTGCTCTTTTTTAAATTTATTGTTTGTTTGCATTAACATTTATCTGTATCATTATTCCACTTTTAGTACTTCATAAACCTTTCAAATAAAATACTCTGTTTTTTGTTAACATATCATGATCATTCAGGTTGATAATTTGAATATTTACATTATTGTTATGACTTCATTATTACACAACTATCCTTATGTGAATGCTTATTTGAAAATCACACTGGATATGGGCTGGTCTCTTTACAAATACTTTTAGAGTCTCAAGTTGGTATGTAATGGACATAAGCTTTGAGGTTGGGAAAGCTTAACTAACTGTTTACATGTAGAGTGATCAATTTTTTCAGTAATGAATTCATGTTCTCAGTCTTTTTTTATTACTTTTAAACAATGAAATATGAAATGTATGGCTGACAATACCGTCTAGATAAGACGCAAAGATCTTGAAAGATAAATAACTCAAAACACATACAACAATCCATTTTGTTAACAACTATTGTGTTTCTTACCTGATCATGGCTTAGCTTGTTCTTGTCAAGTTGGTAGCTCTCTATCTTGATCCTATATATAACAGATAAATAACACCTCAACATAGTAACATAAAAGAGGGTGAGATAATAAAATTAAACTTCCTTTAAGTCTCACTACCATGTACTCTTTGGACGGATAACAAAAAGTTAAAAACTCTCAAAATATCAATTTTTGAAATGTGCCTTAAAATATCAACTCCTATACATATTTTAACATGTTGGGAAGAACCAATGTGTACTACAATGAAGAATGACCTTATAAAGGAATTAAAAAGTTCATATCATCAATTATAAATAATTCATTCTAATTAATAATTATTATAATCATATTTTAATTAATGATAACTTACCTATAATTTACCCTACAATGTACATGTGTGAGAAAACAAGCAATCTGTATACCCTTGGAGTGAAGTTTTAACATTTTTAAGACAGAAATTACTTCAGAGGGTAATAAAATAATGACCACCTAAAAGGACAAATAGGAATACCTACACTCAAGACACATTTAGCAAAATTTTTTTTGCTGAATGCCGAATGTGGGAATGTGGTTTTGTGTTCCCGGGGCTGAATGCACAGACACCCAGCATTGATCACAGTAGTAATGAAGGCAATGGATATTGCCACAGAAGTATGGGGCAAATTGTCTATCACAATGCAAGCCATGACACTCATCACAGATCTGCTGGTCATCCAGAACATAGGGCTTGACTTCAACCTGAAAAAAAGAGAATTACAAAACTAACCCAAATTTTAATATGTACACATCAGTAGTCACTTCAGTTAAAAGCAGTTTCAAAATATTGCAGATCTCCTAACTAAGCACTGATCTCAACTAAAACACTGTTACATGTATAGTCTCAATTATATATACTAGTATATTCTATTAGTATGGACTGTCATTGCACACACATACATTCTAAGAAGTTGATGTTCAGTGCCTGTACAATGCAGGTACAAGCTACTTAAAACTATTGTCACGTTTCAAAACTGCTCCATCCATTACACGTGTATTTGTAATGCATACTAACACATCCTGACTGCAGTAACAAAAAGGGACAAACAGGCAGACATGACACACAACAGTGTGTGCATGGAGTAGCTATAGTGTAGTATCATGTAGCTATTACAATGCTGATGTGTGTATGTGTTATTATATTACATTCTTGTCTATATCAACAGTAGTATCAAGAACATCATCAAGAAAAACAGAAGCTTAAAACTCGCAAAAGAATTTTCAGGCTGCAGAGGTCAAGTGCCGTTTCTCGAAAAGTAAAAAACTTAACATCGAGATTTTTTAGTATGTTGTAAGCAATCTTAGTGGAATATGGATCAGCAAGACAGAAGGCCGTTGGTCGAAGTAATCGTTAGAAAAGTTCTGATAAGTGTTTTGTGGACTTGGAGCAAAGTAAAGCATTCAGGAAACATCTCAAAGCACTGAAAACACTGCTACTATTAGATAATATATGGATTTATATTTGTACTATGGGACGTTTCCAAAGAACGCTTCATTTTCAAGTTACAATAAATTTTGCATATGAAATATTGAAATATTTTAACAGGCTGCAGAGGTCAAGTGACGTTTCTTGAAAAGTAAAAAAATACTAACATAACCCACATCCAATTTTTTTTTCGCAGCCCTCCGAAAAACAAATTTAATGCTACCTTCCGATCTCCGCTTCCAGGGAACCATGATCAAAAAGACCGCCCGCTCCATCACCTTAAAATTGAAATCACGCCACTTTTAATAGTTAATTAACCACTGAAACCCGCAGGAAATTCAAAACTTTTCAAAAGTGATCAGTTTTGCTGAAACCAGAAAGAAACCCATTAATTAAAACCAGGAAATTGCTTTGATTGGCTTTGATTGCTTCCCTGAGGCCCTGGCGTCACTGGTGCTGTGGTTTGTTTAACAATTTATAATGAATTAAATAGTTTTAATAGGTCTAACAGAAATAACAGGTTTAACAGGCCTAGTTGTATATTTTATTTCTTGTTCTGATTTTTTAATCATAAATTGAGTTTCTGATAATCTTTGTCTCATTTCATCGAGTTCTATTTTTAATTTTTTAATTTCTTCTTTTAGTATTCTCGTTTCATCAACTTCTGTTTTTAATTTTTTAATTTCTTCTTTTAGTATTCTATTTTCTTCTCTATTTTCCATCATTTTAGAACAATTCCATTGAACAGATTTTTTATTCCATTCGATTTCTTCTTTGTTATTTGTAATAGCATCAGTTATTGACATAGTTTTACCATATTCATTGAATATTAAAGTATCACCGATAACTTGTGAATGAGAAATTACTTTTCCTTCTATATCAACTAAAGGTTCACCAATAACTTTGGAGTGAGGAATTAATTTTCCTTCTAAATCAAATAAAGGTTCACCAACAATATCATAATGAAAAACGGATTTTCCATTGACAACTTTATTGTGAACTGGTTTTTTGCTCCATAAACCGAAAACATTGGTAAAACTAGGTTTTTCTTTTTCATCTTGATCAGGTTTACTTGCCATTGTTGAAATAGCCGGAGATTCCTCTCCTTAAAAATTGCTCGAATGTTACTGATGACTTGAAAACAATCAACCATACAAAAATTACAAAAACATGTTTACTTATATGCTAACAAAGTTATGACAGTTGGTTACATGTCGTTACAGTTAATTAGCACGTAGTAACAGTTAAAATTAAAATGGCTGATCAGTTTGTGAGTAAATAACATCAATAAATTAGTAATTATAAGTTATATTTTCAATGGATAAAGTTAAAGCTGTAAAGAAATTAACTGATTTTGATAGAGAAGAGATTAAGAAATTGTTTCTAAGAAAACCAGATATGACTTTAGAAGATAAAAAAGATTTGGCAGAAGCTTTAGGATTAACGATAAGACAAGTAAAGGCTAGGTTATATGTGGAGAGAAAGATACAGAAAAAGCTAGCAGAGGCTCAAGCTGAACATGAGAAATATGTACAACCAGAAATAAAAGATGATCCAGAATTATTGAATTATCCATTTTAATAGTTGTATTTTATTTAATTTATTATAATTGAGATGGAAAGAAATAGTAAACATAGAACTGTATAAGGATTAGTGAGCAAATGAAATCATATGTATATTGGTGGAAATGGTAAATATAAGTTTACTTATGATGATGACAGAGTGTATGCATAATATTTTTGTGTAACAACAAACATTATCAAAGCATCTCTTGGTAAAGATAAAGATGAACTAGTCATGACAGAGCATATTTAGACGTTATGTATCAGATTGAATATTATTATGGAAAAGTTAAGTAAAGCTGATAAAAATAAACAGAATATGAAAGAAAAGGCTGAATTAAAAGCTTATGCTGAAATGTTTCATCCAGGATATGCGTGTATACTGATTTTTATAGATATGAAATTAATGATATAACAGGAGATAAAACTTTGTACTTCGTCTCTAAAGATGTATTTATTACAGTTACAAAGCATGGAGTATCAGGTTTGATTTTTTCTGATGATCCTATCAGTATATTTAAAGTAAGTATATTTAGAGTAAGTTGGATAAATGGATGGATGAAAAGGACAGATATATTTAATTATAACTATAATCTCTCTCTGTCTCTCTCTGTCTCTCTCTCTATCTCTCTCTCTGTCTCTCTCTCTCTCTCTCTCTCTCTCTCTCTCTCTCTCTCTCTCTCTTCTCTCTCTCTCTCTCTCTCTCTCTTTCTCCCTCCCTCCTTCCCTCTCCAGCATCAACAACTAAACCTGCTAAACCTGTATACCAAGTACAGTCTTGCCCACGACTGTGTCCCCTAGTAAACCTCCTACTGCATCTGGTAGTGGACAACATGTACACCTGTTGATCCTATCAGTATATTTAGAGTAAGTTGGATAGATGGATGAAAAGGACAGATATATTTAATTATAACTATAATCTCTCTCTCTCTCTTTCTCCCTCCCTCTCCTTCTCTCTTTCTCCCTCCCTTCCTTTCTCTCTCCCCCCTCTCTCTCTCTCTCCCTCTCTCTTCCCCTCCCCCTCTTTCTCTCTCTCTCTCTCTTTCTCCCTCCTTCCTTCCCTCTCCAGCGTCAACAACTAAACCTGTATACCAAGTACAGTCTTACCCACGACTGTGTCCCCTAGTAAACCTCCTACTGCATCTGGTAGTGGACAACATGTACACCTGTTGATCCTATTAGTATATTCAAAGTAAGTTGGATAGATGGATGGATAAAAAGGACAGATATATTTAATTATAACTATAAAATCTCTGTCTCTGTCTCTCTGTCTCTCTCTGTCTCTCTCTCTCTCTGTCTCTCTCTCTCTCTCTCTCTCTCTCTCTCTCTCTCTCTCTCTCTCTCTCTCTCTCTCTCTCTCTCTCTCTCTCTCTCTCTCTCTCTCTCTCTTTCTCTCTCTTTCTCTTTTTCTGATTTCCTCTCCAGTGTCAACAACTAAACCTTTATACCAAGTACAGTTTTACCCACGACTGTGTCCCCTAGTACCTAATACTGCATCTGGTAGTGGACAACATGTACACCTGTTGATCCTATCAGTATATTTAGAGTAAGTTGGATAGATGGATGAAAAGGACAGATATATTTAATTATAACTATAAAATCTCTCTCTCTCTCTCTCTCTCTCTCTCTCTCTCTCTCCCTCTCTCTCTCCCTCTCTCTCTATAGCAAACCATTTATGTTTGATATTTACGATAATCCTTCAAGAGGAGAAACATGCACAAAAATGTAACTTAAAGGTTGTGTTGTATTTTCTACAGTTTATAGCAAATTCCACTAGACTTTGTAAGCAATTTGGTTTCTTAAATTTACTTATACATGAATAAGAATATGTATAGATCTTTTGTGTCTTCAAATTAATGCTATAGTCTAAAGTCAACGAAACAGCTTTAGAAACTCAAAAGTTTTGGTATGAACCTATGGATGGATATATGAACAAAGTTTTTATAGGGTTCTAACGTTCTACTTTGCATGATTTGATGAGAGAATCTTAAGAGTTTAGAGAACCACCTTGTAACCGTTGTAAGTCTAGAAAGGAGCTAAATGTATTAAATGTATACTTCTTGTGTGTAGCCTGAGTCAAATTATTCAATGTGTTCTGTAAATCATATTAATACTTTATTAATAATTGTTTTTATTTGCAGTGAACTATCTTCTCGTACTATTCATTACTTTCCTATCATTGTTGCCCATGATGGAGGCACTCTTACCACTCAATGCAACCTCCTTATTGAGGTATATCAATTTTTTGATACTGTTTCTGTCACAATAAGAGGAAATCCTAATGATTTCAATGTGTTGCTGTGTTTAGTCAACTGGTTAGTGCTATTTTGTAGAAGTGGCAGCAACACATGATTATGTATATGGGTAAGATTGATTCTCTCTCTCCTTCCCACACTCTCCAATCTCTCTCACAATCTCCCCCTCTCTCTCACACACACACACACACACAACTTCAAAATTTACACATTATTTTATTTATTATACTATTTCTTCTTCAATCTCAGAATTTTTGTAATTGATTTCTATCCTTTGGATAACCAAAACAAGATATTAGATCTTGATACATTAGCTTTACTGTTCGTGGAACTGACAGAAAATGAGAAAAATACTTTAAAGTGCTATATATATATATATATATATATATAGGTTGTTGTTTAATGAATTGTTGCTTGTTTACTGAATTTATTTATCGTATTTATTTACATTTTGTTAATGTAGGAAAACATGATTCTCTTTTACAAAATATGGATATGAGAGATCTGTTGAGATAGAAACGGTTGAAACACAACGAGGAGGAAAGAAGCTGGTCGAGAAAACAGTTGACAAACTGTTGGCTAGGTTTACCAAAACCAGGAAGTAAAGCAAAGTCACCACTGGTAAGAGAAGACATAATATTGGGATAATTATTGTGTGAAAACATTAAGGAGAAACTTATTAAACTTATTCTATCATTTTATTAAGTATTGATGATGTCCAGTCTCTCTGTATATACATGTACATCTATAAAAGGGTGTCTTTTCAGAGTGAAAACATTGAAATGAATGCTTCTGTTAAAATGGTTGCTACGCACCAATTTTATATGGGAAGCTTTATATACAAGAAGACTTACAACTATTCTGCCTGCAAATAAATGTAAAGCAAGATGACGACTGCATAGCAACCGTTTAAATTAAACAGGAATATCAGTTCAAAAGTTAGAATTCCAAAACGACCCCTTCTGTATATCGAGTCAATATTATAATGATAATTAGGGTGTTGTACAATGGTAGCTATAACTATATCTTCTTTAACTGCTAACAGTAAATATGTTAGTTGTTAAATACATGTAGGTCTGAATACTCAGTATTAATCATTTTACGTTTATCAGTACTGCATTGACAATATGTTATAGTTAGTAGCCTAATGCTTTCTGAATTAATTTTGTTCCTTCACAATTAGTACTACTCAGTTTGTGGTGAAGAGGACTCCAATATCTCTCCGTTAATATTATCAATATCTCTTTAATGTTTATCCAGGTAAGGATAGTGAATGGATGGATAGATGGATACAAAACAATCTGTACTTTTCATCATTATTAAATAAACTACTTCATTAGTAATAATTTTGTTCAGTTTATATAAGAATTTATACTCTTGTCAAATAAAATTGACTCATGATCATGGAGCAACCAAAACAAAATTTTCGGACATGATGACTTCATGTATCATAAATGTGAATTTGTTGCTACTACGTCAGTGTTTCCTAAAGTATAGATGATCTATCAAGACAACAGATTGATCTAAATACAGACATTTTTTTTTTATTACGATATTATATTCTTTATAAAAATGTTAGAAAAATTAAATTACAACAGTATAACAACATTGTATAATTTACAACGTTAATACAATGGTATAAAAAACATTGTATATTTTACAACGTGAATACAACAGTATAAAAAACATTGTAAAATCAATGTATTTTTGTTGGTAATGCGTAAACAATCATGTTAAATTTTACAACACTTTTACATCAAAAAAACATGTAATACTACAGTAGTAATAAAACCATCAAATATACATAATGTAAAAAATACATGGTACTAAATGAGTGGAATATTTACTATTGTAAATGTAGTATAAACCATTCGATTTATATCATAAAAACAACAATTGTAAAGTGAAAATTATCCCTGTGAGTTTTTGTTTAAATTATAATCATGAAAAGCTTTTTGTGTTGACTGTACTTTAGCTTGAAGTACTTAGCGAAACAGTGTGAGCTCTCATTATTGTCAGTATACGTGTCTTAGACGCATTGGGATTAAAAGTAGTTCAAAGTTGTCAAGAAGTGTGTACCTGGAGAGTATGGTAGATTTGATACTTCTGCTATTTGTCACTGATAAATTACCAGACACCTCTCCAGGCACAATCTACATGCCACAAACATAGTTTTTTATAGATGTCTATTAAATACTGATATATCCATGCATTTTATAGAATATATCAAAATAATCAGATATAAACCACGTCTTTTTATTTGGAGATATTGTTCTAGTCTTATTCAATTCTTAAGGTGTTCAAAGTAATATGTCAGTAATATTTGATTCTCTCTATTACTTAGGTACCATGAAACTGGATGACCCTCACCATATATTGGTAATTTGGTATATCAGTATACATATATAGGCCTGCTTTTGCACAATCTCATAGAATCCATGTGGTTTATATAACTTGAAGTATTTTGTTATCATCACTTGTATATAGCCTACCAAGGAGTCATCCATCTTGTACCACATTTTGTTATTTAAAATGTAGGAAACATAATGACTTTGTGTAAAAGATAGTCCATTGTGCTCTATCATTGCCATCAGGTTGAATATAACTGTAGCTCCCTAAATTGTACATGTGATAACTTCAAACTTTGCTTTAAGCTCTCGTGCATCACAAAGATGTAATTCTTCAGAAAAAGATACTAGTGATGTACATGTAATTTGCTCTTTCATATTGTTTTATTGTCAAACAATGTGAAGAGTATACCTTTGTAATTGAAGTATTAAAAATAAACACAGAAAGAGTCATGGTTTAGACTACAGTGAAAGTAAAGCTACAAAAAGGAAGTAGGCAGCTAATTGATGTGTTCATGCTCTGTAGTAAATGTTAATGTTCACTAGAACTTACTGATGGTAGTTATTCTAGATCATAGTGGTAAATATATCACTAAAAACATCATGTCATTTTAACCATGGCTGTGGTTACCATAGTTTCATGTGAATGATGTACACTATGTAAGACCAATATTAACTTATCACAAAGCTAACCTAGTAACTCACTAAGTTCAAAGCAAACTAGAAGCTAAAGAGTAGTCTTTGTAGTTTATTACCTAATAATTGAAGCCATTAGGGATACTATTACAACTAAACCAACCAGGAACTCAATGCTCTTTTAAGTATATTGACTAATGTAGACCTTACTAACGATAGCTATTCTGGGTTACACTGGTAAGTACTAGTGATCATGATTTTCACTATTCCTGTCAAATACACAACTACAAATATTATGTTATTCTATATTTCTTACATTTATATTTTCTACCTATAAATGATATAAATATTAATTACTAGTAATTGCTTGGTAACAAAAGTAAACCAGAAGGAAATCTATAATATTGTAATAGATTTGTTGTTTTAACTAATCAATGGTCACTTATGTTACATACATACCTACAAATTACGTTAATCATTGATAGTACCAACAACATCTGCTGTTTTGATTACTAATTACAATGAAATTGACATTTATGCTCATAATCAGAAAAGGCATGGATGTGGTTAGAAGGGCTGTCCTAAGGTAAAGACCATGATCATAGCCATCAAACACATGTCTGATATTTATAATTATTCATTTGTCTCACTAGAATGACATAATGTCATAGCTGATTAATTATTACATTTAAAACATGTCAAGTAGTACATTAATAATAAAAACTCTGTGGTATATGTATTATATGCAACTCAAATAACTCTATATAATGGTTGAATCAGCCAATCTATTTTATATGCATATACACTATAAAAATTAATATGCCATTTTAACAACTAATGGATTACCATGGAATATAGAATTTTTGTGAATTACTCACTGTGTAGTTTGTTAGTATGTTATACTATTACAAAGCAAAAAATTATACTGTGAGCAATTCATGTAAATTCTAGATTCCATAGTAATCCACCCATGTAAAGTACAAATTAGTTGTTAAAATAACATAGTAATTTTTTTAATTTTTACAATGTACACAGTTAATATAAAAGTCTCGTTTATGACTTAATGTAAAGTGTTTCTAAAGGTCAAAGTACATGAGTATAACATCCATTATAATGTAGCTGATATTAGTAATTATAAACTACTATATTATGGAAGGTTGTAAATTACTAGATGAGCTCAAATACAATTCACTTACACAGTCTAGATCATTACTTTCTGATAAGTTCTTATTCAACTAGATCTGTCTTAAACACAGAAAGAGTCATGGCTTAGACTACAGTGAAAGTAAAGCTACAAAAAGGAAGTAGACAGCTAATTGATGTGCCCATGCACTGTAGTAAGTGTTAATGTTCACTAGAACTTACTGATGGTAGCTATTCTAGATCATAGTGGTAAATATATCACTAAAAACATCATGTCATTTTAACCATGGCTGTGGTTACCATAGTTTCATGTGAATGATGTACACTATGTAAGACCAATATTAACTTATCACGATACTAACCTAGTGTAACTCACTAAGTACAAAGCAAACTAGAACCCAAAGAGTAGTCTTTGTAGTTTATTACCTAATAATTGAAGCCATGAGGGATACTATTATAACTAAACCAACCAGGAACTCAATGCTCTTTTAAGTATACTGACTGATGTAGACCTTATTAACGATAGCTATTCTGGGTTACAGTGGTAAGTATTAGTGATCATGATTTCACTATTCCTGTCAAATACACAACTACAAATATTATGTTATTCTATATTTCTTACATTTATATTTTCTACCTATAAATGATATAAATATTAATTACTAGTAATTGCTTGGTAACAAAAGTAAACCATAAGGAAATCTATAATATTGTAATAGATTTGTTGTTTTACCTAATCAATGGTCACTTATGTTACATACATACCTACAAATTACATTAATCATTGAGAGTACCAACAACATCTGCTGTTTTGATTACTAATTACAATGAAATTGACATTTATGCTCATAATCAGAAAAGGCATGGATGTGGTTAGAAGGGCTGTCCTAAGGTAAAGACCATGATCATAGCCATCAAACACATGTCTGTTATTTGTAATTATTCATTTGTCTCACTAGAATGACATAATGTCATAGCTAATTAATTATTACATTCAAAACATGTCAAGTAGTACATTAATAATAAAAACTGTGTGGTATATGTATTATATCCAACTCAAATAACTCTATATAATGGTTGAATCAGCCAATCTATTTTATATGCATATACCACAGCTAGTCTAAAGTCTACTTTATAACATAACACTTTTAATGTCATTGTCAACTCACATGGAATAGGTGTTAAAGACAAAGAGGAGGTCATAAATGCACAAGAAGTTTCTATGGCCTGCAAGATATTTACAAGCTGTATAACTCCTTTATGAATTTGTCCCTAGAATCTACCTTTCTTAGCAAAGGGTTGAATTGACAACTCTCATCATATATTATATGCAACTCAAATAATTAGATGTTAGTCAATCAATTTTAAATATACATAGAGCTGATAGTCTAAAGATATAGTTTATGACATAATGTAAAAGGTTCTAAAGGTCAAAGCACATGAGTATATACCCTTCATTGTGATGTCGATAATTAAAAACTACTATATAATGGAGGCTTGTAAATTACTCTGGCACAATTCACTTATAAAGTCTAGATCTTTACTTTCTGATGAGTTCTTGATACACCTTGGAAGGCATGGATGACATTACAGTGAAAATAATTTCAAGCGTGTTTGAGCGCCCACGCATAATTTCCAGATAGAATTTACAATAGGTGTGGCTGCATCTGGTGTATAAAAGGTGCCTATAGCGTTATTCCAACAAGAGAATTGTCTTCAATATGGACCAGTCGCCTTGTGCAGAAAATGTTCGATTCGATGGTGTTTTGATTATTGGTAGTGGACCACTGGGTAGCACATTTGCTCGCATGTTAGTAGATCAGAACTCTCGCTATCCAGAGGATCAAAATAATGAAAAAATACCAGTTATAATGATTGATATTGGTGCTCAGCTTTCTTCTGTGCCTGGTGAGCATCTCAAGAACACAGTCTACTTCCACCATGATGTAAACAAGTTTACTGGCGTTATACAGAGTCACTTGCAGACAACATCCATTCCAGTTGATGATTCTGTTGTTTCCACACTTGACCCTATTGCCTATTCTTTCAATCCTGAAGGGTATATAAATTAAAAACCTACATATAAACTAATCATTTTTGTTTTGTTCTTTCCTCAATGTAGAACCCACCAATTTGGTCAGAATCCTGACCAGGTGCCCTATTACAATTTGCCTGCACAGGCATCTACTTATGCCATTGGTGGAATGGCTACTCATTGGACAGCATGCACACCAAGAGAGCATCCTAAAATTGAGCGAAGTCCAATAATGAGTGATGATGATGATGATGATGATGAGTGGGATAAGCTGTATTCCAAGGCTGAAGAATTTGTCAAGACAAGCAGTCATGTTTTTGATAAATCCATTCGTCACAATCTTGTGAAAAAGGTTCTCCTCGAAAGCACCCCATTCAGTGAAATAAAGGAAGACAAATATAAGCCACAAAGTCTTCCATTGGGGGTTCAACCACCTAACAAAGATAACTTGTACATTACTTGGTCAGGTGTTGATACAATTCTTGGTGAAACACTACTTAAACATGCAAAAGAACCATCCCCCCTTTTGTTTCGCATACTGGTAAGATTTTTTAGTAGTTTACTGAAATATTTTAGAAAGTATTTTAACAGCCTGAATGGCAAGCATTAAAGGTCGTGAGGTCAGACTCAAAAGACGAGATTAAGTATGCTGTGATTCAAAATTTGAGGAATGGAAAGGTTTATAATGTTCATGCTAATGCTATTGTTATTGCATGCAATGCAACTCTCACACCTCAACTCCTATACAACTCAGGATTTAGTCCTGATTATCCAGCCTTGGGAAAATATATATGTGAACAGCCCCTGGCATTCTGCCAAATAGTACTAAAGAAAGAAATTATAGATCAAATTATAAGGCAAGAAAAGAATTCAGCCGTGTGTACCATAGATAACGTACCAATTCCCATACAGGATCCTCCTCCCCAGGTGAATATTTCATATATATTTGTGATGATAATGCATGCATTGCTAATATCAAATATGTTTTCATAGTGCTGGATCCCTGTTTCTGAGGGCCGCGAATGGCATTGTCAGATTCACAGGGATGCCTTTAGTTATGGTGGTATTGCGCCAAACATTGACCAACGACTAATAGTTGACTTGCGCTGGTTTGGTAGGGTAACACCTAATGAAGAGAACTACATAGAATTCTGTGATTCGAACAAAGATACCTTTGGTATGCCTCAACCTTCCTATCATTTCAAAATGTCAGATGATGACGCAAAAAGAAACCATGCTATGATGAAAGATATGCTCCTTGCTGCTGATGTACTTGGAGGGTTTCTTCCTGGGTCAAATCCAACCTTCACTGAGCCTGGACTTGCTCTGCATCTTACAGTGAGTTGTTTTTAAATGACTATACTGTTGACATCAGCCTGTTATAGGGTTCTACTCGTATGGGAAAATCTAAAGACACCTCTGTTGTTGACACTTTTTGTAAAGTTTGGGACATCAATAATCTATACCTGGGCACCTGTGGAGTGATTCGAACTGGAACAGCCTGTAATCCTACCCTCACTGCAATGGCTCTTGCAATTCGTGCCTCTGGACAAATAATTAACAAGTGGTGCTCAGGAAAATTGCCCTCAACCGATCCTGATAAGAAATATCCAAACTTTGTACCTTCAACTCATAGGCTTTTTCATTTTTGAGGAGTAAACAATTTTGCATTGAACTGACTTTTGTATTAGTATTAGTTTAGTATTAGTTTAACAGAACAGATCATTATAACAATATGTTGCAATATACAGTCCTAAACATATACATCAGTGGAAGAAGAACAACAACTACGCATTATAGGGATGTTCCATTTATGTGAGGATGTGTCTATGAATATAACATTGCTAAATATCCTTTTGGGCTTGTATTAAAAATTCATTAGGAATATCTGTATGACGTAACATAGTAAATACCATTTAACCACAATTGGATGCCACATCCAATAATAATAACTGGTTATTATATGATGAGAAACATATCTGCATTATTGCACATACTATCTGTCCATTTGATTATGGTAGCACTTCTTCATTTCTCTTAAATTTGATAATTGTGAAATTGTTGGAATTGTATGAAGTGATAATGGATTTTATCCAAGCACTATAATGACTTGAGTTTTGTAATGTCAGGTGGTATGGTCAATATGTAGTTATACTGTCCTCAGCTACATCATAAAATGGTTCTTATACAGTACTTCCACTTTTCATACAAATGTATCATGACTTTTCAGTCTAATAATAAAACTGTGTGGTATTTACTAGTATCTCATTATGTATTATATGCAACTCAAATAACTATATAATGGTTAAATCAACAAATCCATTTTATTTTGTTAAATCACACATACATTATCTTAAACCCAAAGATATAGGCAAGATTTACATATACATATACATATATGTGTACACTTGTATGTGCATATGTATTTTTACATGTAATAATATATATTCATTATATATACATGTAGAATTATTAGTGCTATAGTGTTTCATTGACATAAGTGTAAATACAGCATGGCACAGTATTATGGATTATGACACATTAACATAAAATTCTGTTAATGGTCCTGTTAATACTATACTTCCTGAGACTGATACTATCTACTACTTTTGAAAAAATCATCAAATGTGGGGATGGCTGTATAAACATTGTAAACAAGCCCAAAATAGAAATGGAAGTACGGATATCCAGTAACTTGATCAGCTTCATATAATTAGTATAATTTTTATTCCTATATCTTGTCTGTCGATATAAGTGTTATTATTTAGTAAAATTATCACAAACACAGGCACTAATTTTGGAAAGCTTATGTCATATTCAGGACTACTTTTGATGATATCGCTAAAGTGTGGGGTGTATTTGCTGAAAGGATGAAAATAATAATGTCTACCATAAATATCATCATAATCTTTTGTTGTTACAGTTGTATGTGACAAACAATCTCAAGAGAAATTTAAATCACAATGCTGTTCAGTGAGTTAGACGTAAGTTAAGGGTTTTTATATTATATAAGGAATGTACTGATAATGCAGTATAACATATAGATTTCAGTTATAAAAATTGTGTTTTGGGAACTTCTGTGTGGCTACTATTCAAAGCTTCCTTTACTCCTACTCATAGAAAAATCACAGTTTAAATTAGTCAGTCACAAATGTTGAAAGTTCTAATATGACTATCTTGGGCTTGTATTGAAAAACCATTAGGAAGTGTATATAAGTGAAGTGTAGAATTCCACAATCCTTGGATGCCACACCTACTAGTAATAACTGGTTATTAAAATATGATGAGAAACGTATCTGCATTGTTGCACATACTAACTGTCCACTTGATTACCATAACACTTCTTAATTTCTCTTAACTTTGATAATTTTGAAATTGCTGGAATTGTATAAAGTGATAATGGATTTTACCCAAACACTATAATGTGAATTTTGTAATGTCAAAACGCTATGGTCATCATTATCTACATTATACAAAGTTATTAAATATCCCTTCATTGTATTCAACAGTTCATTTATAGATACTTGATCAAGAGAATAATCCTTATTCCTTAATTCATTTCTGATTTATCATTAAAGTTTGCTATTGGACTGTTTTGAAGCATTGGTATGCGTTGCCAGTAAGAATGACCATCAGGATCCCGTGCAACCAGTTAAATGTACCAAACAAAGACTTGATATATGTGACATACATGTGAGTAAGTGTTTGGCTGTTATAACTTGGACATTTACAGATTATTATCTAAATAATGCAAGACAAGTCTCTTTTATTTGAATAAAAGCAAAACGTTAAATGAACTACGAGTGAGGGTTTGATTTTTTTCTCAGTCATTACTAACAAGAGTTCATAGACAGACATTATTTTGAAAGTTGATATAAATTTCAAAGTCTGATGAAGGTGATAGAACACTGTATGATACAATTCCATTCCTTCCATGATCAGGATCTTCAGCAACGTGTTGACTGTAGCAGCCTGTAACATCACTTTCTTGTATTGATATGTTGAATACAGTGAGACCAGTATCTTTGATGTAGGTGAAGTTTGTATGTAGTGAGTTCAATGACATAAATTATGTCAAAAATGCATCAACAGGTATATATAATTGAAAAACAACAACTCAGGCATATAAATACAATGCGATGTATAATGATCGTAAAGCATTATCTTTTACATAAAGTTAGAGTTAAATGATATGAAAATAATTATTGCTTTGCTGCTGATAACCATTGGAGCTCAACCAGGTAAAATGTAACAAAATCAATTATAATGCAAAATGTTATTTATGTTAAATAGGCAATGGTGATGAAAACTGGTTGTGTGCAGACAAGTGTAATAATTGTATCTGCAATAGCATTGTTAATTCTCAACTATATATGTTTTCAATGCATCCATTATGTAATACAAGTATTTGCCAAACATCACAGCGTTGCATTGCAGTAAACACATCTTGTCCGATTATGGTATCTTCTCCATCAACAGATGATTCATCTCTACTACCTCAAACTACATTATCATTCAATATGAATGTTAACATTACTACTACTGAATCTAATACAAAATTGGATACACTGGACACTTCAAATTTTATTACACCTACATCTCTAACTGAACATCCAACAAATCCCACTAATATTATCACTAATGGTACTATCAGGCAATACACTCAAAACACAATCCAGAGCACCAGTAGCAGGGCCATTGATATCATCCAGACTACTAGTGACATGTCCCAGGATAACATTTACATCTCACAAATTACTGTATCTGAGAATACTGTTAATACCACCCAGAATATAGTTGAGTTTGGTGGTACTAATACTTTAAAAATTATTACAATATCAGTGACAGTAGCAGTATTGACAATAATACTACTAATGATTGCGACATTTGTTATTTTGTCGTTAGTAATAATTGTGAAGAGACATAACCAGTTCAAACCGAGTAAGTGTACATTTTTCAAGTGTGCTATCTTATATAGTGCATTATAGTACATTCTAAGTATCTTTAATATACCAGAATTCGTAACTGTTCAATATAGTAATTATCACTGTTACTTTATAGATGGAATACAGGAGGGTGTAGCAATGAAAAATGCTCATTCTGTTACTAATAGTCAGTATACTCCTTTCGATCAGATTGAGAAGGCATACTACATTAGCTTAGATGATATTAACTCCAGGACAACATTAGTAAATGATAATATTGGAGTGTGTAGTATTAATGCTAATAATAAGAAACAAGAACCACATCCCCAGTGCGATACAACAACAACAACAACAACAAATAGTCCTAGTGTACCAGATTGTATTAGTACCACTACTGGTGAAACATATATTGCTATAGTGAGGAAAGACGGAGAGAAAATATCTGTCCATGTTCAACCACCACCTCTATCTACATATCCCCAGTGTGATACAACAACAACTACTTCTTATCTACCAGATTGTACTACTACCACTACTAGTGAAACATATAATACTATAGTGAGGAAAGATGGAGAGAAAGTAACCATCCATGTTCAACCACCACCTCTATCTAAAGAGTCTACATCAGATGAGATGACTCCTACATTCACTGAAGAGGATACCATACAACAAGAACCAATATATGATCAACCATTAAAAAAGCAACCACCCCAGAAACCACAACGTCCTGATATTTTTTAAGATGACTTTCAAAAACCAAAGGGGGTTCTTTATAAATGTGTAAATATGTAGTGTTCATTGAGACATTGACTAATATCATATTATAGTAATTTCTTATTCAAGTTATTTGTGTTTACTGTTTAGGAATAGTTGTGTTCAAGGTATTACTTTCAATGAGTATGTTTTATAAACATTATTGATTGTTGTGCATATTATTGGTAGGAATGATCCTGTGTTTATTGACATGTTGACTGTTATTCCTTTACTCTATGAAATGAGGACAACCCTATAATTATCCAGTCTAGAAAATGCATAATTGGTGTGGGATAACAGTACAATAATTCTATAAAAATTACGTAATGTACCTGATTTCCTGGCAATTGGAACTACTATTAATTGATATTAATTATTGCTTTCTTGGAATGTGTGTTGAGGTTTTTCTGCATAACCACATTGTTACTATAAATAGTAACAAAATATTATATATTACTATTTTTAGTATACTTGCACGTACCGCTTCAATAGCTCACAACATGGGACAAAATGATAGTATCAAGGATTGTTGCAAAATTGTTTCCCACAACAAAAAGACTACATTGAGTTAAAGAGTGATAACACGTGCTGAACTTAATGGTATTTGATCTTTTTAATATGTGGTCTGAATACTTAGCTACATATTTCCAGTGACTGACATTGGAAGTTCCATTGCACCTTATAGCTATATGCCAGCTTAATTCTTAATTGTCACTTGGTCTAATACAGACACTAGCTTATTCATTTTCTGGGCCTACCTCAATGAAGCAATATTTAAGTTAAGCCATACATTCTAACAAACTACAAGTACTATCATGGATATTTCCTGTCATTAAGTAACAATAGGGTTGAGGTCAATCAGCAAAGCCTGGAAGTAGGAGACTGTGAGAAGCTTCTCCAAGCTTCATGTAGTATAAGGCAAGCAAGATTTGTAGACTCTATATAGAACAAAATGACATGGGACCGCTAGTGCTAGGCAATTGTCTTTATTTTTTCATTTCATTTTTAGCTATCATTCAATTAGGAGGTACCACTATATAGTAGTTATGTATATAGGCTTACTGATCACAAAAATTAAGAAAAATAATTTAGTAATTAATAATAATAACATAGGCATAGGAAGGGTCTGGCCTTAACTTTTCAACTTTTTCATTGTTGTGTATTTGAGCCCTACTTCAATTTGTCTTATATGTGATCTAGTTTATAAAAAGGGACCACTGTTAAAACATTTCAAAAACTGTTTTGTATATATAAATACAATTACTATGAATGTTTGTAATATATATATATATATATATGCATGCATGTATGTATATATATATATATATATGCACAAATATTCATGATAATTGTATGTATACAAAACTGTTTTCGAAATGTTTTAACAGTGGTCCCTTTTGCAAATCAGATCACATATTTTTAACATTAACTGAATTACTGTAAAAATTGATTGGTTGATTTAACTAACACATGGTTATACAGTAGGTTGCATATTCAAAATAAAAATGCACTAAAGTGCTTAACCTCGCTGCGGTGCCCAGTGTAAATCTATACTGTAGAGTGCATGTAACATGTACATTTAAGATTGGACAAGGTGTGGTCAAATATTTGATAAAATCACGTGATGCACATTACAAACTGTTGTTTGATGACTCAGCATTTCTCTTCAATCAAAGGGAAAAAAACTGTCGTTTACTGGGTACTTTGGACTCTGATTGACATGTCTGTGAAGCTGGAACTGAGTAAGTAATAGCATCATTCAATTGCCAAACAAGATTAAGTGCTAGATTCGTGATGAATGTTTCTGTGTGCCTTTATATGACTCTACAAAATGTTTCAATATTTTAATATACAAAATTTATTGTAACTTGAAAATGAAGCCTTCTTTGGAAACGTCCATAGTACAAATATAAATCGATATATTATCTATTAGTAGCAGTTTTTTCAGTGCTTTGAGACGTTTCTTTAATGCGTTACTTCGCTCCAAGTCCATGTACAATCCTGAAAAACTTTTCAGAATTTTTCTGATGATTGTTTCGACCAACGGCAATCTGTCTTGCTGATCTGTATTCCTCTGAAATTGTTAATTTTTTTACTTTTCGAGAAACGGCACTTGACCTCTGCAGCCTAAAAATTCTTTTGCGAGTTTTAAACTTCTGGATTTCTTGACGATGTTCTTGATACTACTGTTGTAAAGTCCACATGTTTTTCTATTTGTTGCTAAACGTTGGTAGCTGCTAACGCTTCGGTTGCCAAGTTATAGCAGTTCAAAAAAATAACCCCGGTAACAGACACACACACTGACAGACAACAGTACCCTCGCTTAGCCTCGTACCCAGGCTAAACTAGAACGCCTGGGTACGAAGCTATACCCTCGCTATGCGCCCACGCACAGCGAGGTTAATTAAGCATAATACTATATTGATTACAAATGTATGAGATTGTGGTTATCTAGTTACATAATCAGTAGTAGGGCAGGACCCTCAGCCAAGTACTACATTTTCATGCCAATATACATTTACTACAGTGTTCTAGACAGGTTGAACAGTAAACATAACACTGTTTACAAATGTACTATAAAATTGACTGTTTATGTAGTCTGCTTCATACAACTTGTATCGTATTATGCATGATAATATCAGTCACTTAGACATATTATTTGGGTATTTGTTGTGATAGAGACCATAAAAACATTATTATACATGATAGTGTGGTCAGTCACTTAGACAGTTATTTGGGTATCTGTTGTGATAGAGACAATAAAAACATTATTATACATGATAATGTGGTCAGTCACTTAGACAGTTATTTGGGTATCTGTTGTGATAGAGACAATAAAAACATGCCTTGTACTCCTGTTGTGAACTAAGCAGATTCATTAACTTGAAAATGAAAATGTTATTAGTTACAGTGAAAACATTTACACTATTAAGACAACAAGGAAGTTCTGCTACATATTAATTATTAAAATAATCAGCTTGATTCAAAGTGCATTATATTGTAGTGGTTTTCACAGCCGCTTATCAAGTGTCAGTTGGTGGTTAAGGTACAGAACAGGAGATATCTTTTTTTATTTGAAATTCCTTATTATCAATATCAATAATATCAGCCAGAGGATCTTCAAAAAATTTATTGGCAGCAATAGTAGTTCCTTCCATGGTTAGCCTCTTTTGGTAGTTACATACAACAATGATACTGTGATTGTACATATCAAATTAGTACTGATGACACATTCATATATATGACTGACCTTATCACACATAAAGCTGTTGACATAAAGCAAGTTGTTAATAGAATTAATATTGTTAAGAGTCCACTATTTTTTGACCACATCTAAAATTTGCATATAATAAACGTGATCATACACTTATCATCCATCCATAATAAATGTACCTGCTGAAAACGTGAATAGCTTTCTCCTGAAGTTATAGTTGTTTTGTTTTGGCTCTTGGCCACTTCAACATCTTGGCTGTTCCCTAAAACTTAAATTTGTTCTTGACATTCTGTAACTATTGTAATATTCTTACCAAGAAGATAAATCAAAATAACTACCACTTGAAATTGCATCTCTTATTTACTAAAAAGGTTATAACTGGTAAGATAGCTCAGTAAACTCGACCTGATAGCGAAGCACTCGTAATGAGAAAATTTAACCCTGTATTTAGCGGACAAGGTAAAATTAACCTTTGTATATCTATTTTACACTATATCCCCAACCCCAGTTTGACATTCAGAGTTTAATTTCTAGCCAGTGTTACAGTGTACAGAAAAAAGCAAGTAATAAAAATTTATAACAATACAAAGAATGGAGGTATGGCAGTACAAATATCTGAAACAAGACCACGGTAGCTGGGAGTGCCAGTATTAATGTATCCCTACTTAATATCCTGGCACAATCATGACTGAGGTTGCCAGCCCTATGTTCAATGATATAGCTAACTAGAAGCCAAAGAGTACTCTTTTACTTTACTGTCTGATAATTGAAGCCAGAGTGGATACTATTTCAAGTGAACTAACTAACGAGGAGATGATGTTCTTTAAGTATACTGATATTCACTAATGTAGACCTTAGAGGAAATTTTATTCTTTTGAAATAGAGTGGTTGTTTTAACTAATCTATGCTCACTTAGGTTACATACATGCCTAATGATCAATAAATTTCATGATCACTGCCATCAAACACATGTCTGGCATCCATAAAAATTCTTTTCTCTAACTATAATGATCTAATCTTATAACTAATTTACTACATGTACAACTTGTCAAGTATTATGTTAATAATAAAACTGTATCATTTCAAGCAAGGTTCTGTTTATCATAGTTACATGTGCATAATGTAAGCTCAATACTGACTTGCGCTACAAAACTAAACCTAGTGTAACTCAATATGTACAAACCCAACTAGAAGCCAAAGAGTACACTTTCTAGTTAACTACCCTATAAAATTGAAGCCATGAGCAGATATTATTACAACCAAACTAATCACATTAGTCTAATTAAATTGTTATCCATATAATTACGACGTTACACTAGAGAAAGGTACATGGTACACTTAAAAAAGCATTGTGTCATCAAACAAAGGCGTTGGTTAGCATAGTGCATATAAGCCCAATACTGAGCTACCAGGCTTTACCACATAGCTGAAAGAGCATTCTGTCATTTCAACTGAGGTTGTGGTTACCATTTCGTCAGCATGATGTATAAACCCAATAATTTGTTACCAAAAAGTTAAACCTAATGTAACTCAATATGTATAAAGCCAAATAGTAGTCTTTGTAGTTTACTTTTTAATGATAGATGTACTTTGTTGATATGTATGGACCCTAAGTGACCATTAATTAGTTGAAACAGCCAGTCTATTTCAAAAGAGCTGAATTTACTCTAAGATCTACATTTTGTTATCTAAGATAATCTAACTAAAATGATATGACCAATTTCATACTTGCACAACTTGTCAATCAGTATACTAATAATAAAACTGTGTGGTATTTGCTAGTATCTGATTATATATTATATGCAACTCAAATAACTGTGGATACTATTTCAACTGAACTAACTAACCAGGAGATAATGTTCTTTAAATATACTGATATTCACTAATGTAGACCTTAGAGGAAATTCTATTCTTTTGAAATAGAGTGGTTGTTTTAACTAATCAATCCTTACTTAGGTTGCATACATGCCTACAAAGTACATCAATGATCAATAAATTTTGTGATTACTACCATCAAACACATTCTCATTACATATTATATGGAACTCAAATAATTAACTAGAAATTGATCAAATCAACCAATCCATTTCTAAAGTGATGTGTGCATTATCTTAACCCAAAAGCTATAACCAACATATACATATACATGTATATTAGTACATGTATATGTATATGTACATGTATTATTATGTACATTTTACATGTATTATATCATTATATGCATGTATATTAGTGATATAGTATTTCATTTATGTAGGTAAGTGTAACTACAATAGGACACGGTATTATAGATTACATTACATAAACATAAATTGATAGAAAATTAAATGTTAACCATTGCAGATGTAACTGGTCAGGTCAGCACTACTTGGCCAAGTGACTATCTGCTACATGATACAAACAATTGGTTACAAGACCTGCCCAATTGATCAAAAATGTCACCGTCTTATTAAATACATCTGTTAATTACTTGGTAACAAAAACCAGAAGGAAATCCATGCTGTTGTAATAGATTAGATGTTTCAACAAATCAATGATCACTTTCAAAAAAATCATCAAATGTAGGAATGACAGTATAAACATTGTAAATGGAAGTATCAGCTGTATGGGACAAACAATCTCTTGAGATTGTTTGTCCCATACAGCTATAAACCCAAGGAATTATCCCCTTGATATTGAGGCTATTATGTAGAGATATTCATACTATCATTCCTACTTTTAACTTGTTTGAGATGTTTTTACCATCATCACTACATTCAAAGATTTTTAAAGAAATTTGTATTTACTTTCATGTACTAATGATAATGTTTTTATTTCTTTCATAGTTGTTTACCATATTAACAATACAGCTACACAATGTAGTAGGATTTTACCCAAACACTATAATGACTTGAGTTTTCTAATGTCAAAATGGTATGGTAATCATCTAGTTATACTGTCATCATCTACACCATACAATGGTTCTTATACAGATTTTCACTTTTCATACAGATGTATCATGACTTCTCGGTCTTGTATCAGAGTTTTACAACTAATCTACCAGTCTGGCAACTATGCTACCAATAAAACATGAAAATCTCCTTTAAAAGGCATGACCAAAGTCTTGGTGCTTTGGCATGTACAAATCTTTCAAGGTATCCACCAACTAATATATAAGTCAACAATTAGTCATTAGATAATAGAGAGTCATGAGATATCCCTCCATTGTATTGGGTGGTTCATATATAGATACTTGATCAAGAGAATGATCCTTATTTTTTAACGCACTTCTAATTCATCACTCAAGTTTACTGTTGGACTGTTTGGAAGCATTGGTATGCATTGCCTGTAGGACTGACCATCATGACCCCGACTAGTTAAAGGCATAAAACAAAGACTTGATATATATGACATACATGTGAGTAAGTGTTGGCTGTTATAATTTTAACCTTTACATTTCAGGAAAGATCTAATGAGATAAAGCAAGACAAAACTTTTTTTATTTGAATAAAAACTAATACTTCAATGAACTACAAGGACCAAAAGAAAGTGAAAACTAAAAAATGACACATAATAAACTAGGACTAAGAAATAAACATTAAATTATCATTGTCAACTTAACAACTGAAAGATAATAAACACCATTTAACAAAATAGTTATGAATTACATCAAACAAAAGATAATGAGCAAAGTTACATTTTTTTAAGTACAACAACTTTGTCTAGGTCCTTGCTTTGATATTGATGTTTACAAATACATAATAGAAAAATAATTATAGCCACAATAACAATGGCTATAAACAACAGTACAACAAACATTCCTGACATCCCAAATAAAACAGTCAGGTTATTGGATGACGTAGGCTCAGTATCAACAAGCATTGTGATTTCTACCAACACAGAGTCATTCATTGTTTGGTTGTTTGGATTATAGGCAATGACTGTGAAATAGTGAGTGGACACACTCACAGCTGCTAATGATTGGGCAACATGAATGACACCATTTTTTGTGATTTCAAAGTAAGTTTTGTTTGTCAACTTGTAGACAACTATCGCATTCTCACCAGAATCAGCATCAACAGCCAAAACTGATCCTACAACAGAGTTAATAGAAGCATGATGACTTAAGCCGAACTTATAGGAAGTTTTTTCAAATATTGGAGGGTTATCATTAATATCCAAAATTGTAATGGTGGTATTATACCAAGTGAACAAGGGTGGGTTCCCGTTATCTGAGAATAGTATAGATACAAAGATCTCTGGTGTTTTTTCTCGGTCAATGATTGCATTATTTCTTGGTTTAAGAGCATATTCACCAACATCTATTAATGTCTGATCAATTTCAAAGTATTTTCCACCTGAAATAAACATATAATCAATAGTCGTTGCTGGTACATCAGAGTCAGTTACTTTCAGAGATTTCAAATATGCTACAGGTGATTGAAAACCTTCTGAGACACTATCAGTTATATTTTCCACTTTAATTATATGAGGTGGGTTGTCATTTATACCAGTTACTGTAATAGTGATCGAAACAGTGGTAGATTTTGGCTGTGCGCCTTTGTCTGTAGCGGTGATTGTACATTGATATGATGTAGGTTTTACATCAGCATCTAAATGACCTTTCACGTACAGTTCACCACTACTGCTATTTAAAGCAAATGGAAAATTAGAATTTGGATTGGATACATTAAACTCAAAAAACACATTTCCATTGTTTCCTTCATCTGGATCGGATGCCTTAAATGTGACAACAACAGTATCCTCTCTAGCATTTTCAGGTATATTATAGTGATTGATCATATTATCTGCTCCATCATTAACATTGGTACAAATTTGGAATTTTGGTATGTTATCATTGATATCAATGACTTTAATTAACAATATAATGGTATGTTGCGAGGGTAACCCAACTATGTCTACAATGAGAGTTACAGGAAAAGGTGCAGTTGTATGTTGGACCATATTCTCACGATCAAAATCACCTGATGTGTAAATTTTATTTCCAACAGTTTCAAAGTTAGCAGAGAAAAGACTTACATGTGGCTTTTGGGCAAGAAATAGAATTTGAAATTGGTCAGAGAAGTAATCGTCTGCATTAAATACTAGTGTCCCACTGGGAACATTTTCAATAATGTTCACAGTGCAGTTTCTGGTATTGCTATTTACTGATATGCATGTTGGACTTGGACGATGGACAATAGGTTTCTTTTCATTCTTATCCAAAATGGTTGCAATAATTGTCAGCTCACTGCTCCTTGGTGCTACACCATTATCTTGTGCTTTAATTACAATAGTGAGGGTCTGATTTTTTTTTCGGTCAATACTAACAAGAGTTCGTAGACAGACATTATTTTGAAAGTTGGTATAAATTTCAAAGCCAGATGAAGGAGATAGAACACTGTATGATACAATTCCATTCACTCCATGGTCAGGATCTTCAGCAATGAGTTGACTGTAGCAGCCTAACGTACTGTTAACATCACTTTCTTGTATTGAAATGTTAAATACAGTGAGACCAGTATCTTTGGTGTAGGTGAATGTAGGTGTATTGTTATTGTCATCTCGTACAGTCACATTAACGTTCAGAACAGCGCTAACAGGATTGGTAGTTCCCTCAGATGCATTCAGCTTGAACATGTACGTGCATTTGTTTTCATGGTTCAAAGGAGCAATAGGGAATATTTCAATAACTGAAGGATGGTTTCCTATGTATTGTATGGACATAGTGAATGCAGCTGGATCTGTTTGTTTTAGAGTAACTGCACTTGTCCCATTAATACCTTCATCATAGTCAACCAGTTTAACACTTAAAATAGCATTTATACTTTGACTGTCAAAGATCAAGAGATGATAAGTATCTCCTCCTTCATAGAAATTGCTACCAATTTGGAATTTTGGTATGTTATCATTTATATCAATGACTTTAATTAACAATATAATGGTATGTTGCGAGGGTAACCCAACTATGTCTACAATGAGACTTACAGGAAAAGGTGCAGTTGTCTGTTGGACCATATTCTCACGATCAAAATCACCTGATGTGTAAATTTTATTTCCAACAGTTTCAAAGTTAGCAGAGAAAAGACTTGCATGTGGCTTTTGGGCAAGAAATAGAATTTGAAATTGGTCAGAGAAGTAATCGTCTGCATTAAATACTAGTGTCCCACTGGGAACATTTTCAATAATGTTCACAGTGCAGTTTCTGGTATTGCTATTTACTGATATGCATGTTGGACTTGGACGATGGACAATAGGTTTCTTTTCATTCTTATCAAAAATGGTCACAATAATTGTCAGCTCACTGCTCCTTGGTGCTATACCATTATCTTGTGCTTTAATCACAATAGTGAGGGTCTGATTTTTTTCTCGGTCAATACTAACAAGAGTTCGTAGACAGACATTATTTTGAAAGTTGGTATAAATTTCAAAGCCAGATGAAGGAGATAAAATACTGTATGATACAATTCCATTCACTCCATGGTCAGGATCTTCAGCAATGAGTTGACTGTAGCAGCCTAACGTACTTTTAATATCACTTTCTTGTATTGAAATGTTGAATACAGTGAGACCAGTATCTTTGGTGTAGGTGAATGTAGGTGTATTGTTATTGTCATCTCGTACAGTCACATTAACATTCAGAACAGCGCTAACAGGATTGGTAGTTCCCTCAGATGCATTCAGCTGGAACATGTACGTGCATTTGTTTTCATGGTTCAAAGGAGCAATAGGAAATATTTCAATAACTGAAGGATGGTTTTCAATGTATTGTATGGACATAGTGAATACAGCTGGATCTGTTTGTTTTAGAGTAACTGCACTTGTCCCATTAATACCTTCATCATAGTCAACCAGATTAACACTTAAAATAGCATTTATATTTTGACTGTCAAAGATCAAGAGACGATAAGTATCTCCTCCTTCATAGAAATCGCTACCAATTTGGAATTTTGGTATGTTATCATTTATATCAATGACTTTAATTAACAATATAATGGTATGTTGCGAGGGTAACCCAACTATGTCTACAATGAGACTTACAGGAAAAGGTGCAGTTGTCTGTTGGACCATATTCTCACGATCAAAATCATCCGATGTGTAAATTTTATTTCCAACAGTTTCAAAGTTAGCAGAGAAAAGACTTGCATGTGGCTTTTGGGCAAGAAATAGAATTTGAAATTGGTCAGAGAAGTAATCGTCTGCATTAAATACTAGTGTCCCACTGGGAACATTTTCAATAATGTTCACAGTGCAGTTTCTGGTGTTGCTATTTACTTGTATGCATGTTGGACTTGGACGATGTACAATAGGTTTCTTTTCATTCTTATCAAAAATGGTCGCAATAATTGTCAGCTCACTGCTCCTTGGTGCTACACCATTATCTTGTGCTTTAATCACAATAATGAGGGTCTGATTTTTTTCTCGGTCAATACTAACAAGAGTTCGTAGACAGACTTTATTTTGAAAGTTGGTATAAATTTCAAAGCCAGATGAAGGAGATAAAATACTGTATGATACAATTCCATTCACTCCATGGTCAGGATCTTCAGCAATGAGTTGACTGTAGCAGCCTAACATACTTTTAATATCACTTTTTTGTATTGAAATGTTGAATACAGTGAGACCAGTATCTTTGGTGTAGGTGAATGTAGGTGTATTGTTATTGTCATCTCGTACAGTCACATTAACGTTCAGAACAGCGCTAACAGGATTGGTAGTTCCCTCAGATGCATTCAGCTGGAACATGTACGTGCATTTGTGTTCATGGTTCAAAGGAGCAATAGGAAATATTTCAATAACTGAAGGATGGTTTTCAATGTATTGTATGGACATAGTGAATACAGCTGGATCTGTTTGTTTTAGAGTAACTGCACTTGTCCCATTAATACCTTCATCATAGTCAACCAGATTAACACTTAAAATAGCATTTATACTTTGACTGTCAAAGATCAAGAGATGATAAGTATCTCCTCCTTCATAGAAATTGCTACCAATTTGGAATTTTGGTATGTTATCATTTATATCAATGACTTTAATTAACAATATAATGGTATGTTGCGAGGGTAACCCAACTATGTCTACAATGAGAGTTACAGGAAAAGGTGCAGTTGTCTGTTGGACCATATTCTCACGATCAAAATCACCCGATGTGTAAATTTTATTTCCAACAATTTCAAAGTTAGCAGAGAAAAGACTTACATGTGGCTTTTGGGCAAGAAATAAAATTTTAAATTGGTCAGAGAAGTAATTGTCTGCATTAAATACTAGTGTTTCACTGGGAATGTTTTCAATAATGTTCACAGTGCAGTTTCGGATACTATTGCTGACAGTTACACATGTTGGAGTTGTAAGAACAATTATGATTTCCAGTGAGAGAGCGAGGAAAATTATTTCAAATACTGACATGATTCTTAATACTATAGAAGCTGTTAGCTTCTGATGATGACTTTGATTAACTTTTATTACTGTGTTAATCAACGATAGAGAAATATGATCACCTAACATAAAGGAAAAACAAGAGTATACACACACACACACATATATATACATACCAGTTGCTTAATAGATATATTGTCAAGGTGTTTTTTATAAGTTTTTAACTGAAACTGTGGATTTTTTACTAAGACGATACACTTTGAAATACTAACAAACGGTAGTCCCTATCCAAGATACATTTCTAGTAGCTTTAATGCATACATATAAAGTAGATAGTTTTCTAAGTCTTTAACCTATTATTATAAATACATGTACATGTGAGGTTACACACATACATATGCATGTATTATATGTATACTATACAGTTGAGTTTGTCTTCAACCTCTTATACCTTTTTGTCAACAAGACACATTGTGATAAATTAATTATATTCATGCGTAAATATGTAGTACTAATAACGTTCATGGATCTATCAAGGAGCCAACCAACAACAAATTAATATTGACAGCTGGTTGGGTTTCTATACCACACCTTTTAGCAGAACATGATACCACGGATGAAATGTACTAACAATTACATAATGTGGATAAGGCATAGCATTCCTACGTAACTAGTAATTTGCATGTACATAAAACCTTGCACCACATGGTTCAAATTTCATCAACTAGAAGCTTCATCATTAGCTAGATTAATAAAAAGCAGTATAGTACAAGTACATGACCTTGCATAGTGTTGCATAAAACTCTATCTATGAACCATATCAAGAGTATTTCTTTATCTGGAGTAATTTCAAGACTTTAACAGTAAATAATAGACAAATAAAAGCCTCATTTATGACAGAAAGATCTACAAAGAAAGAGCTGTACCTAACAGTGAGGATTATGTGGTTGTTTAAAAACACTGCGTACAGACAGTCAGCTTAGCTCCATCTTCTTCTGAAAAATGTGTTACAAACTAATTTACACAAAAAGTAAAAGCTAAATATTTAAAAATCTGATGAATACGAAATACTAAAATCAATTTGAATTGTTGCTAAGGCGATAATACACCAAAGAAAAGTGCCTTGAAAATGTAGCGAAAATCGGTCATTTTACCAAAGTTTGAGTGGATGTTAATCAGCTATTACTGAGACGCATCTATTGTAGGAATTACACATTTTTCCAAAAGATCATATGATCACTGACGTCACATTGATTACATTACAATCAAGAATTTGAAGCAAATGCATTGAAAGCCTTTTTGCTTGGGGTTTAGCGGGAACAAGACTAACAGCTACCAGCTAAATATTTACATCAGGATGTAGTTTTATGGTTTATTCACTAATAACAAAACTGCATATTGCAGGACATTAATTCTGGTGATAAAATGTCTGTAGGACCAAAGTGAACTAATTGTCTATTCATGTGATTTGAGGTGAAAAATGACAAAGGAATGATCTCTTGAGAGTGGAGGACATGCTTGACATGACAATATTTAGTTGGCATCCAGAGATGCTAATCTTGTGGATGAAGTGGACCTTCTGGTTATATTACAACAATTTGATAGAGTTAACCCTAATGAATCGATGTAGTAACATTGGATAATATATTAATACACCATATACAAAAGGTATACACATGGTTGACATAATTGGATCCACTGGAACTCTAGTACAATTCCTCCTTCTATACAGCAAGGATCTTAACCAATTGAGTTAAGAATGCCTTATTTGAAAACAAACAGAGACAGTTTAGACTTTTAGGTACTGAATCATTAGCACTACATACATTTACATAATTACTGTACAGGATTGTTAAATTGAAGTTAAAGATAAAGCATGCTGGCTATTTATAACAGCTACATTAATTTTAGCCATTTTTAATAACAACTATACTAGCTAGTACACTCGTGTTTATGATTCTGTTCTGGAATTTCAGTCTACTCATGTGATGTCCCACCTAACTTTGGGTTACTCATGTGTGAGAAGTACATGTCTGAGTTATTCTGGCAAGGCCAGTCCCTTTGCTTAGAGAGGAAGAGCTTGGCAGCACATGCATAGTACAGTTATCTACTTCACCAGCATTTCTGGTGCCTAACAAACACTTTGCTTTTATAGCTGATTGTGGCTGTAAACTGCATTGATCTAGTATAAGATCTGCAAACAAATTATTCCTTAGAGATTTCCTGCTAGAATAAGACTTGGTCGTCCTTTCATTAACCTCGCTGTGCGTGGGCGCAAAGCGAGGGTACTGTAGTCTGTTAGTGTGTGTGTGTCTGCACTGCCTGTTTTTAACCTCGCTGTGCGTGGGCGCATAGCGAGGGTACTGTAGTCTGTTTGTGTGTGTGTGTGTGTGTGTGTGTGTCTGTTACCAGAGTTGTTTTTTTTTTAAACTGCTATAACTTGGCAACCGAAGCATTAGCAGCTACCAACGTTTAGCAACGAATAGAAAAGCATGTGGACTTTACAACAGTAGTGTCAAGAACATCGTCAAGGAAAACAGAAGCTTAAAACTCGCAAAAGAATTTTCAGGCTGCAGAGGTCAAGTGCCGTTTCTCCAAAAGTAAAAAAACTTAACGTGGAGATTTTTTAGTATGTTGTAAACAATCTCAGAGGAATACGGATCAGCAAGACAGAAGGCCGTTGGTCGAAGTAATCGTTAGAAAAGTTCTGAAAAATGTTTTGTGGACTTGGAGCGAAGTAACGCATTCAGGAAACGTCTCCAAGCACTGAAAAGACGGCTACTAATAGATAATATATCGATTTATATTTGTACCACGGGACGTTTCCAAAGAAGGTTTCATTTTCAAGTTACAATAAATTTTGTATATGAAATATTGATAGATTTTTTCAGGCTGCAGAGGTCAAGTGCCGTTTCTCCAAAAGTAAAAAACTTAACGTGGAGATTTTTTAGTATGTTGTAAACAATCTCAGAGGAATACGGATCAGCAAGACAGAAGGCCGTTAGTCCAAGCAATCGTTAGAAATGTTCTGAAAAGTGTTTTGTGGACTTGGAGCGAAGTAACGCATTCAGGAAACGTCTCAAAGCACTGAAAAAACTGCTACTAATAGATAATATATCGATTTATATTTGTACTATAGGACGTTTCCAAAGAAGGCTTCATTTTCAAGTTACAATATATTTTGTATATGAAATATTGAAACATTTTAAAGAGTCATGTAAAGGCTCACAGAAACATTCATCACAAATCTAGCACTTAATCTTGCTTGGCAATTGAATGATACTATTACTTACTCAGTTACAGCTTCACAGACATGTCAATCAGAGAGCAAAGTACCCAGTAAACGACAAAGCTTTTTTCCCTTTGATTGAAGAGAAATGCTGAGTCATCAAACAACAGTTTGTAATGTGCATCACGTGATCCCATCAATAATTTGACCACACCTTGTCCAATCTTAAATGTACATGTTACATGCACTCTGCAGTATAGATTTACACTGGGCACCGCAGCGAGGTTAAGCACTTTAGTGCATTTTATTGCATTAGATTTTGGGTTTTAGTTTTCTCCATTTATTGATGTTCACTAGAAGCATTACATTATAGTCACACAGAGATGTAGAGACTGGGCTAGCTTGCAAGATGTTGATATTAACAAGTAATTTTAATTCTTTCTCATTATCTGTAATATACATGTGTTACCAGACCCTTCCTCTCCAAATAACGGCCTCACCAGACTATATAGAGTTAGTTTAATTGGTTATTAGCTAATATGCAAGCTTTGTGCTCCTTCTATTGAAAGAAACTAATGATCTTTGGTTTCCTTCAATAGAACATTTGCGTTTTCCATTTAAAATTGTAAATGTGGCTTAAAATAGGCTAAGCTAACTAATATACAAAACATGAAGTTGTTACTGCTCACAAATAGCTGTTTTCTGTTTAATTTTCCATTGAGGGGAAAACTATTCATAGATTTACTCACATGTGCAAATGCAAAAATGAAGTTATGTGCCTCACATGTTCCTCATGTGAACTCATGAATTTGGTTTAATTTGCTACTGGCATGCAATGTATGTATGCATGTATAATCGTAATTAACTATATAACTAAAATCCTTTCAAGTTTTAAATAATTGAAATAACTTAAATAATATAAGAAATTGTCAGATAATAATGCATGTCAATGACATCATTGAAAACACTGCATGTGTTGCATTCTCTAGTCAAAATGGGGTTGATTCACAATGACAACTCTTATAATGCTGTCCATTTCCTTCTGTTACTGACATTTAATAATTTTATAGCTGTAGGCTATGTAACTATTGTTTGTTTAATGAAGGTATGTTATACACAAAATAAAGGTGGATTTCCTATGGACTAAGTCTAGTATAGATTATTGAATTCTTTGTAATAAAAACCAATACACTGATGTCAATATATAACATATTAGAAACAATACTTTACAATTTTCTAACCAAACCTAAAGTTTAATCATATTTGTTGTCACAATATAGAGGGTTCAATGACTCCAGACACTTCATTGCAAACCTGTTAAGCTCCCAATTCTAGTATATATATATAACTCCCACTTTAAAAAAACATATACATTACCATACAAAGTGAGTCATATTTAACAGTTTCAGTGCAATCATGTACAAAGAGTATATTCCCCAAGTGCTAGTCTAAATACTCAATTATTTTGCTTATTAAAACATTATATATAATGTTTTAATAAGCAAAATAATTGAGTATATATATATATATATATATATATATATATATATATAATTGATATGCAGCCAGTTAAAACTTAAAAACAATATTAATATATTGTTGAAGCACTACACACAGTTAGGCTCACTTTTTACCAACACCATGACAATATATATTTTAGGTATTACATAGTAACAAACTTACCTCAAAATGTTAGAAAGGTATCTAGTCAGTACTCCTGGAGACAGCGTTATTTCTTCAGTTCTGGTGAATGTTACTTGGCAGGTAATTTCTAATGTACTCTAACAGCTGCCTAGTTTCAGTGTCACTACCACAAGCTATTAGTTATGGTTTACTAACCTACAAGGAAAGCAGAGCATTAATATCTAGGAAGCAGCTACTACTAACGGTGCAATATACCGTATAGCGGGTTTTGTACACAATGATGGGTGGCTTGGTATGTGACCACAAAAATGTTAAAGAAAACATAATGTATAATAACTAATGGTATAATTACTACCAACAGTATAACAATTATTCATTGTAATAAAAAGAAGTACCTACTTTTAAATATAAATAGTATGTATGCAAAACGATACAGGGTTTTATTTAAATTTACAATATTGATGATGTCCATTCATTATTGATATGCATGAATAATAACTTGTGTGTTTGCTATGGAAACAGCTAACAGCTTATATATAGTGATGGCTATTCTAGGTCACAGTTGTAAGCACAGATGTTCATTTGTCTACAGCTTACAGGTGTGACGTTTGCATTTATGTATTTTACATGTATTTTTAAGTACACTTACATGTATTATATACATGTATTTTACATGTTTTCATTTACAATGACATCCAAATGTCAGTTACTTTAATAATCAATTTGTAGCTTATTTGAACAATTTGATACGGAGTCAAAGGTTCATGTGAATTACTCACTGTTATGATATACTATTACAAAATAACATATTTTACAGTGAGTAGTTCACATAACTTTTAAATTCCATTGTGTTTGACGTATGTAAGTTACAAATGTATTAATATGTACAAGTGTTCAATTGCAATGACTTCCATATTTAGACAAAATGGAATATTTGATTACTGACATTCATATAAGAATAGATTATAGAAATTCTTACAACTGTAACAGTCTAGATCCATTTTATATAGGAAGTATAAGTGCATTTAATGTGTATTAAAATCTAATGTGAAATATTTTATATGTGAATGTATGGTACATTTTGATCTCTTAACAACAGCTTCTGTAGTGAAATAAGAGAGAAAGAGAACAAAATGATACTTTGTGAATACCATTTAAAGTCATACAATAAATTACCAACAATAACAATGAGACAATATCGATTTATAGCAAGAGTGCTGGTAGTTATAAGCAATAATAATTATCTATCATAAATAATGTACAAATAAATAAGATCGTAAGGTCATATTTGGAAACAATAGAAAGAAACAATTTGGCCTAGAGTAGGTACAAAGACGTTTAATATATTATTGTATTTTGATGTTTTTGCAACATGTACAACTATCTAAAGATATTAACTTATCCTTTTAAAATGGATTTTAATATTTCTTTACTGACAATGAACAAAAGCCAATTACGTAATCTCACTATATGCTAGCCTCGTACCCAGACTAAACGCCTGGTAACTACTGTTTGCGCATACGTTTAATTTCCACAGATTTCTTGGAAAATAGTATACTCTAGGAATCCTCCGTCATATATGACGTCAAAATTCCTTTTACCGCAATGTTAGATTAACTATGATGGCTACTTGTAATACTGATAGAAACGTTTCTGCTGGTTTACTGTATACTCTAAAGAAGCTAGGAACCAGCTGTTTGAATGCCTCTAAATCTACAAGAGATTTCTCTAGAGACACAATTCGAAGTTTGCACTTAATACAAATATATAAAGAGAGACCATGATCTCTCGAAACGATAACATTAAACAAAGTTATTCGAGAAACCCAGTTGACTTGCATCCCAACAGCATTGAACATGTTTGTTGCTCTTGGCTTCCACTAAATCACTGCATAACCAACAAACTCTACTAGCCATTCTTAAACTCGTGTAGTGAATGAAACGTCATCATTATAAACCAGCCCATCAATTGGTCATTTAATTGAAAAAGTAGTAATTATCATGTCAAATTTTTCAATAATTACGCGCATGCGCAAGCAGTAGTCACTAGGCATTCTACTCTACAAGAACGCCTGGGTACGAGGCTAACTATATGCTTGCTTTGTTGTACAAATTAATTAATAACTAATTAATAACCAACGCACATGTTCAAGTACTACTGAATGTTCCTGTTCCTGTTGCTGTTATTTGTTGTGTATTATATAAGGAACAAATATTGTCTACACACATAGACAGAGATGTTAAAGACAGACTATAACAATGATAAGGTTTATTGCATGATCAGCTTGAAGTTTAACCTATATGATCTAATAATTATATATGAATACAATTTACAAAACTAATGAATTAATTAAAAACTGTTAATGGAGGGTTATAAATTATTTTGGTAGGCCCTGACATAATTCACTTACTCTTTATAGTAATATACTTTCTAATTAGTTTTCATCTAACTTGATCTGTCTTGGACAAAGAAAGAGATACATGTAGAGTAAATGTGGAACTACAAAAGGAAAGTAGGCAAATAATTAATGTGGTCACTGTGATAAATACTAATGTTCACTAGTCTAGAGTTTACTAATGGTACCTATAGTAGTAAGTACATCACTTAAAAACATGGTGTCTTTTTAACAAAGGCTTTGGTCACCAGTTTCATTTACATGATGTAAGATCTTTATTATGCTACAGCAAATCTAAACCTAGTGTATGTATTATGCATAAAGTAGTCTTTGTAGTATATGACACAATAATTAAAGCTGTGAGTAGATACTATTTTAACTGAATTAATCAAAACACAATTCTCTTTAAGTATACCGATATTCATTAATGTTGATCTTATTAATAACTACTACTCTTGATCACAGTGGTAAGTACTGACGTTCAGTAGTCTAGTGAAATCTAAACTACCAATATATTCATTATTCTACATTTGTTATTACTTTGTATTTCATTCCTGTAAATTGACATAAATGCTATCAGAAGATCAAGTTGAAAGAGTGTTTCTTAACACTGTCAATTGCTTAGTAACAAAAGTAAACAACAAGTAAATAACTATAAACCAAAGGTATAGACAACATATACATATACATGTTCATTAGTACATGCATATGTATATGTACATGTATTATTATGTACATTTACATGTATATTAGGGTTATGGCACTTTTTTACAATGACCTCTATACTCTGATAATAATCAGTTATTCAACAACAACTTTGTGTCTACGTAGACAGATTACTATAAAATAGATTTCATGTGAATTATTTGCTGTTATGCTATACTATTACAAAGTACTATTAGTAGTTTACATAACTTTTAAATTCCATAGTATTTCACTGACGTATTAAATCAATGACTTCCATATTAACACAAAATGGAATATTTAGTTATTGACATTAAAGTAACAATGGATTATAGAAACACTCATGACTGTAGCAGTCTAGATCCATTTAGGAAGTATAAGTGTATTTAATGTGTATTATGATGTAGTGTGAAATATTTTTATATGTGAATTTTATAGCTCACTTTGATCTCTTAGTGGTAGTTTCTGTAGTGAAATAAGAGAAAAAGAGAACAAACTAAATTACCAAAAATAATGATTAAAACAATATTGATTAATAATAAGGGTGCCAGTAAGAGAAGTGCATTTAATTAATAACTACTTTAAATGTTCAAGTACTACAGAATGTTCCTGCTCCTACTGCTGCTATTTGTTGTGTATCATATAAGGAACACAAATGTTGTCTATACACATAGGCACAGATGTTATGTGAACAACAATAAAGTTCACTGTATGATCAATTGGAAGTTAAACATTTGACCTTGTAATATTATCACTTATGCAAGGACAGATGAATAAAATGATAGACAATAACAAGTCCTTGTCTTCTTCATTATCCCTTCAATCAACTCAATTATGCATAGGGCCACGTGGAATATACAATGTACTGTTGCTTTAGTAGAAGAGTTTGTTGTAGCTTTAGTTATGATAATATAAGCTGATCTAGCTTTTAAGGCTTCATGTAAAAGTTCATGTGTATAAGTAATATGTACTGTCATTAATGTTAATTACAGCAAAATACAGGCCAGACATCACTTTAATTAGCGCAATAAATGACTATATCTTTAACGTGTTTAACATTCATTAAAGACATGTAATTTTTTAGATAATAAGACAAGTTATAATATCTTTAGTTTTAGTTAACTAAAATAATACTGACATTGCATTATTTTATTGCATCATACTAGTTAATGTTAATTCACGAGGTATCCTTTTGATGAGTAAGTCCAGTAAAGTAAGTATTTAGCAAAAGATTAACAGGTGTTTAACATAATGTTGTTATAAATGCACCATGTATGGCTTTTAAAATCAAATATTGGTTGTATGCCAGTTATGAATACTGTTATGATGATTACATCACATAAATATTATTATTAACAAATCCTAAGAGTCAACACTATTAAAAATAGTGTGTTGATGGTTTCAACCATTAGTGAGCTTGACAAAGTACAAAACTATTATAATATATTACACAGTATTCACAAGCTAATATCAACTTACCTAAGTAATCTGGCATCTTTGGGTAAATGAATATCCAGTAGGTTGAATTGAGACAAATGCAGTAAGGGATATATGGAGTAACCCATTCTGCCCATTGGTGGTGATCAGATCATCAGATATTAATGAAAGACGAAGAAGGGGGGTTTCTGTCTTGTTCAATCACTCAAGGACCTCTTCCGTCTTTGATTTGACATTGTCTAAAGTATTCAATATACCAGTATCCAATGGTGGGCCATCTGGAGAGTCTGTTCTTATCTAAGAACTCTCTTATTCTCAGGTGTGAAACGATAATATTGTGAATGAGGGTGAGCACTACTTTAGAGCTCCAATCTAATGTAATATTCACTACTCTGCTGCTAATGTGTAGGTCTCCAAAAGGCCTTTTACTGTCAACACGCAAGCAGAGAGAATCCAGGCTGTAGTAATAGTACTGAGTGCCATCATTCTGAATGTATCGCAACACAAACAAGAGATAAGCTCATTACAAGTTGGACAGCTAACGCAATTCAGCTAACACAGTAGAAATTCATCACACTGTCAAAGGGGAGATGATAAGCCAAACATTATAATGAAACCAATTAGTGTAGCTAAAGATAACAACAATTATTGGTTAGCTTATAACAACCATATAGAGAGTTGATTAAAGAAAGGGTTAAAGGTCGACCTATTGCCATGGAAATATCATCCTTAACATTGTATCATTTTAAAGAGTTTTGTTTAGAAGTTTATGTTTGGGCGGTATGAGTAAAACAAAACAGGAAACAAAACAAAACAAAACAGGAAGTATATTATATATTTGATTTAGTTATAATTCTAATTAATAATAATTATTATTAATTAGAGTTATTGATTACAGTTTAATAATTATTCAATGTTTCTACAGTATATTCAAATAATAATAAGCATTCATAAAATACTCTCAAATTAATGATAAATATACTTTTTAACGGATCAGTCTTATAGTAAATAAGATAAACTGTCTGAAGAGTTGAAATATCTTTAATACATGTATTCAAGAGACATACCTGTTTTATATTACCCTTCCAGTTAATATAATGTAGAATGTACTCCTTATGGACATTGTTAAGGACAGTATTTTCATGGCAATTACTTACCAAATCTGTCTATTCCATTGCCCTCAATACTTACACTCTGCTCAGTCGTCAGCGACTTATATTTATTAATTTTAATAATAATTATTAAATTTTTATAATAATAGTTATTAAATTTAATGGACTATTACGTTTCCTGTTTTGTTAGCAGAGGAAGGGTCTGGTACGCATATCATATACGGAAATGATTATCAGGTATAGAAACAACGGATTGAGGTTGCTGATGAATGTCTATGGTGCCACACCTACATCTTGATCAGGAAATGACGTACTAACAATGACTATTTATGATGAATGCATTGACTCTGTTGAAGCATAGATGTAGATAACGTGACGGACTGACGATGTACTCTATGATTGAAGTATTCTCCTTACTATAGGCACTACGAATTTGCGCCTGTCTTTACTAAGGAAAGGTTGGATATAATCTCTTCCTAGGTTATTTGAGGTCGTTTGGAGTTACTCCCCTATCATTGATATAACTTGCTAGACAAGTCTGTCTAAATCCAGTATATGTAAATTTTTAGACAATAACCATATGTATGTACAGCCAGCTCTTATTAAAGGGTGAGTGTTAACTTTAAGGGCATTTGTCTCTCTTTACTAGAGCCTATTTAAGGGATCACATGTCCAGAAATCTGTGTAAGCAAACAAACTTAATTATTCTATGTGTGCTCAGTAATAGCCTATAGAATAATGATACTTTTTGCTACATATTTTAATAAGGTGTGGAAATTAATTTCTTATAATTATAACATGTAAACCAAGACATATTAATCGAATCACTCCTATGCTATCATTTAGTACTGCTTAAAACATTGTCATGACAATTTTACAATCTTCATTTGAAGTATCATCGTGCACTCAAAGTCATCCCATTACAATATTAACTTTAACAACTTATGAAACTTGTTTTTTGAAAAAATGAATATTTTATTTAATTTGCTCCCTCAAAATAAAAAATAACTCTTAAATTTAATTTTGATACCAAAATATAATATGATTCTCAAGAGGAAGATTATAATAGACAAGAGATCATTGACAATATAACTTCTTTCATCTCCTATTGATAAATTGTTATTGTGACTACTTCCTCATGACATGTCTTTTTTTCAATTAAATTACTTGAAAGAATTAAGATTAAAACCATCTTAATTAATGTATTATATGCTATATTTATTGTGTGTGTGAGAGAGAGATTTCCTTACAGTCTCCAAAAGTCAAGCTTACTTTTTAGTGCCTGTACCAATCCTTGATACAGCGCCATCACATTTATAAAGAGATTTGGGAACCCACTGAAGAAGAAACGTTTAGAGTGTATAGGAGAGCTAAGCAACAGACTCGATCCGTATAGGCTGCTATGAAGTGCAGCACCGTTGTGGGTCACATACTATGCTAAATAATATTAATGATTTTATTAATGAGGAATACACTTTCATAGAAATATAGTCCTTTTATAAACAAGAAATAATTATTTTTATTATAATAAATAAGATCACCACATTTTGTACCAGTGTCTTAACACATTCAGTGGTAGTGTCATAAACTTATTATTCATGGTCAAGATATTGAAGATCACAAAGCATCCATAAAAGTTAGATGATATATAGAGTGCGTCTTTTTGAACCATTATAAAAGTGATAGCATATCATATGATCTAATATAATTACACAATTAACTATGTGTGACTTAAAAGAATTTCAACTTAATGTTTATAAGATTGTTTCTTTTGTTGTGGTGCCTATAAAATTAAATAATGATAAAAATGAATGTAATTAGTAGTAAGTTTCTAGTTTGCTTAATTAAAACATAGCTTTAGTTTTAATTATTAATTTTTAAGTCTTTTTAGTTCAACGATCCCAGTAATTATATTCATAGCAATCGTTAATGAGTTCATAAGCGCACACTATTGTGCCCCACAAGAGCATGAAGACAAAATTGTAAGTACATAGAAAAGGAAACCAAAACAGTCTTGGTTGCCAGTGTGTTGTAGGCCAGTGTCTGCAATGCATCATGACCTCTGAGATGGTTACCAGCATACTCTTCGGAGTATCTTAAAGGCGGACTAGGATACGGCTGGTAGTCTCCCTTTAAACGAGATGAGGCTTGGTGTATTGTAGTCCAGGTTTAGTAATGACGATGATTTATTCCCGAAGCTCGAAACCCAGTACGGCTGGTTTGAAGTTAGGGCGACGTTCCAGCCAGGATTACCTCGTCTTCGGACGAGGGTTACCAAGCCAGGTGGCGGTCCTAGCTAGCAATAGCAGGGAATCCTGGAGCCTAAGTGGAAGCCTGCGTGGAATTGAGTCACGAAAGATCGTTGGGCAACAGACAGGGTTTTTTTTTGAAATTATAATTTTATTTAATAATAAACAAATCTAATTATCTATTTATAAATCTATATTTTAACAGTATTAAAGAATAGTCAGTAAGGATGTTCAGGAGGTGAGTCAGTTAGATCATATGAGTAACACAACTACACCTTTTTTAAGAAAGTAAAATGTTGAGCTGGCAGGTCTAGGAGCAATAAATTATTTACAAAGTGTCATATGCAGAATATGTGTCAACAATTCTAAAATATTTTCTTTGCAATAACTTGAGTAATAAATGTAATCTTTAAACTATTATACTGTCTTCTTGTTGCTGTTGCTGTTTGATTCCTAGTTCTATTAAAAGAGTATCCTCTAACTTGAGATAATCATTGTATTCCTACCAAAGCAATAGAAATGGACTCATACTTATATTTTCAGACCCAATTTAGCTTTCTCTTCCCAACCACTATCTTTGCTCTGTTGAGGTGTCTCCTATAATTACCACATAATAATTATACTTCATAGACTAATATAACCTCTGTAGCAGATATTGCTTTAGCTTCATCCAGTAATTTCTTCTCTTCTCTATGCATACAATTTCTTTCAGCAACAAATTCTAATCGCTTGACTTCTCTCTCAAAGAATGATTCCATAATGGACAACTAGAGAGAGAGAGAGAATAATCTCTAATTTAAACACTATATCTCTACCTCATTGCTGGAGGGATGACATAGACTCATGGCACTTCTAATATATGTTATGTACCACCACTGTCACCCACTGCTAACATTGATTGACGACCTCCAACAATTAAGAGCTAACAAATAGAATTAGTACAGCTTACTAGAGAGACACCATGGGATAATAGAAGTGATTGAGAGAGAGGAAATATTTTGGGCCAATGATGGTACATGAGATCTAGAGAATGTTTGAATGCATGTAATAAATGTATTTATTCATTACCTATCCATGAGATCCCAAACATCAATATTCCCATTTTGCTTGCAGATAAAAAATACCCCTATAATAATGATGTTATATTTACATCAAATGACTCTAATTATAAGGACCTGGTCGAGTGAGTGACCATGTCCCTCATGTCAACGTCACAGTAGAGTTTCCAGATTTGAGAAGAGCATTTTAACCATTTTGTGGTCGTTTATGATAATCTCGTTATTTGTCTTGGTGGGACACAAATTGGAATGGCTAGACTTTCTTTATTTTGTTTCCTAAGTCAAACTTGCTGTAACATTGATCAAATATGTACCACAGGTACATGTAATATTAATAACTAGTAATAAACTGTCATTATTTGTGTAGGCGTACATGAACTTTTGGTGTAAAAGTACTGTTGGATGGAGCATAGGCAATGTACTATTGGATTTTACTGGTGGAACATTGAACGTTATCTCTTTAACTATGGTAACTATTTGTCTATCTTATTGGTCTATCTATCCATTAATATCTTCAGTGTATCTATCCTCATCCTTTTATTCATCCATTCAGATGACTGGAAGTCTATTTTTAGAGATCCTACTAAATTTGGTCTGGGTGCCTTTTCCATGTGTTTTGATCTTCTTTTTATGACACAACATTATATTCTCTATCGCCATCCGTCAGCTTCAAAAGAAGAGTACAGTAAAATTGATTCCAAATGGAATTCCACAAAACCCAGAGACTAGACCGTTACTAGGAGATGACTCAGATGATTTTACTCCATCTTTCTTTACAAAAGTCAAAGCTCAAGTTGCATTGCTTCTAGTTAAGTTAAAGTTGAGATCATCAGTACCTGATGTTGGACCATATTCTCATTAACTTAGTATGCATAGGAGGCTGAAGGGGGGGGGGGGCTGGAGGGGCTAGAGCCCTCCCAATATTTAGAAAGAGGGGGCTCAGGCCCCCCCCCCCAATTTTTATTGATTGCTACTTACCCCACAAAAAGAATCTAAGTTAATCTTATTGGTGTTGATGAAACTGTCAAAAGTTTTGACGTATTTGCAGGCCACAATGACGGAAAAACGGCTTAACAATTGTCTGGTCCTTCATGTACACAAATGCATAACTAATGAGTGTGATCTTGTTGAAATAGCTAAGGAATTTGTTATGGTAAATGATGAATGAATGAAATACTTTGGTACATTTTAAATTAATGTTGGCAATACTGATTGTGATTATATCAAACATACTTTCTGCATTATGGGTCCATTCGTGTCTGCATATTCATCACATAGTTATGGTGTGAGCCGGTGTCCCCCCCCCCCCAAAAAAAATACAAGTGCCTCATCCACCTATGCATAACTAAGCTCTTTGTTTGCTTTTTAAAAGAGCATTGGCTCCATTTCTTATCAAGACAATGGACGTAGACGTCGAATTAGATACCTTATCAAAGCCCTTTCTCTTAACTGAAATTACCAGTAATCAACGTCTTTATAGCCGTCTTAGTCACTCTTTTCGTGCATGAACTGAATGTGACAGTGGTTAGCAGATTGAAATCTTTGCAAAATAGTCATACACTTATGGTATTTTGCTATGTGCTAAATAGATCCACAATATTACAGACACTCTAAAACAGCTGTCTTTATTACACAGGATTACACAGGTATCTTTAGTTTAGACTGTACTGTTTCACTACACACACAATGTCAACACACAATCATCACATCTTACGTGGGCACAAAACAGTGTGGGTTACGACCACATTTAGTTGGATCAGCATGCCAAGTACATTTAGGTGCACTACTAGCTGTTATGTAATCTTTAGAGATAGCAGTATAAGAAGAGCTGGACTTACAACCATTACTACTACCCATCTTATATGAGAACTGGGAAATGAACTTGGTGAAGTAGTACAAGTATTTTAAAACCTAAGGGGTGTGGTCAGTTTTTTTCTAAAAATAGAACTTATTCGGATATGTTCAAAATACTGTTTTAATCAATTGCGTAGGAGTTGCATGCTCCTCCGGTGCTTTTTTATTAATGGCTCCTGTAGTGAGATAAATTATGATATTTTTTCACAATTTTCCCTTGCTTGCATTAGATACAAATTATATACAAATACTAACTAAGCAGCTGCAGCTTGAACTTTTACTACTGAACAAGAGACAATCATGTAGGCTGCATGGGGAATTCGAACCACGCGTTTGTACAGTAGTAGAGCACTGCTTTAACATTATAACCATATGTTTATAGATAGCATGTAGAAAATGGGATATTTAATGGTCATTTTTTCAGTACTATATGGTAGATGCTGGGTCTTAAAGCCTGGAACCTAAATATATTTGATCAACTTTTAGGTCATTTTTGATTGATTTTAAACACTATTCTTTACAATCTTATGGAAAAAGTAATGTTTCTTGTTATAAGCCAAATATTATAATGATTGATAAAGAATAGAATATTTTTGACACAAGTTTTAGATTGTTTGAGCAACCATGACTTTTAATAAAGTCTGTATAATATTTTTTATTACCTCAGCAAATCAATTTTTGAGAATTTCTTAGATGACTAATCACATGAATGCTGTTAACAAGTAGTAATAAACAACTACATTTTAATATTCTAACTAATATTGAGGTTGTTTTTAATTGTTTTGGCTGGGTAGGCTACAACACTATCTGCTCACTAATTTGTACTGAAACCCACTTACTTAACACTCCTTAATTAGTCATTGTGCCAGACACCCAAAATGAACACGTACAGTTTATTAAGTAAATATATTTATAGAATAGGGTCTTGATACAAATAAGCAAATCAAACTAAATTATTTAACAAATTTACAAAAAATGTAAATTAACTAAGACATAAGATTACAGCACTTGAACAATATCTCTACCTTATTTTAGTTTAAAAATTTCTCTTACTATTCTCTTTCTGAGTTGAGAAGAGCTAAGAAAAATTTACTTAACTATTTCCTCATCATTGTTTTCAGTTGGAAGTAGTTCATGTAGACTTTGATCTTTATCGTTATTTGATGTTATACTTTTATCATTGTTATTACTATCTGATATTCCATATACTTTCTTTACAATGCCAATTACTAAACCAAATAGAAAAGCTGGGAAAAGTTGAGATAACTGATTTAACACTCCAGTTTTGTCAGGGCCAGTAAAAAGAATAACATTTAGATATACAACACCAAACAAGCCAATAAACAAAAAAAACATAGTCAAAATGACCAAATGTGCGCATACTGTCAAAACACAGGTTATGAGGCCAAATGTTTGGTTCTTATCATTGTCTGAGTTTTCGAATTGCTCAAATACATACGCAAGATACACAACAACTACAGTGGTAGTTGTTATTGTTACTATTATCATTGAAGTAACTCGCAAAGGATTGATTAAAATTGCCAAGATAAGTCCATAGGTAATTATTGATACAATAAAAGCTGAGAAGGTCAATGAAAATATTGCTATGAACTGTAATATGTGAGAACACATACTACAACAGGCAAATTTTTTCAAAGATTTAGGGAGTTCCATCTTTTCTCCTTTTGTAGCAAAATATAAAGCTATGGCAGAATTATAAAAAAAGTTGCTTACAAATACTAAAAACCAGACAATATAGTGTTTCAGCAAACCACTCTGAAAACCATGAGTAAAAAAGTGCATCAGTGCCATAATTGGTGGAATTATTTCACCTATGCTTAACCAAATGACAATTGACCAGAATATATTCTTACGTTGAAATTGTACTTCAAAAATCTCAAACACAGGTAAATTCGAATCTTGACACCATTTATCATGATACTTCCAAAGTAGCACACTAGTCAACACTTGGCAAAATAGTCCAAATAAAATCCATGCTATAGAATTCATCCATAAATACTTCTCTTTGTCAAGATGTAAAGGGAAGGCTTCATCATTATTGGAATTTTCTGGTTTGTATAGACTGTAGTCTTGAACACTTGGATCTATTTCACTAGAAATAGACTTCCCTCCTTTAACTGCATAAGACTTTAACTGCATGTGACAAGAAACATCTATAAATACAATTGTACATGTATACTATGATTACATATAATATATATGGGACATGGAAAGTATAAAGGTTCCTAGGGTGAATTTGTTGTCAAGGATTAAACATGAAATTGTGTTCTTAAATAACTTTAGAGCTTGTTAATATCCATATAATCCTATTTTGTTATATTTTAAATGTATTTTGCTATCCTATAAAATGACCTTATTAAGGACCTTTTCTATTTTCCTTGCCTTGTATATATATATATGTATATATATATATATATATATATATATATATATATGTATGTATGTATGTATGTATGTATGTATGTATGTATATGTATGTGTATATAATAATAATATATGTATATATATAATTATATATATTAAATATATATATAATATAAATAATTGGGTTTAGTTACATTTGTATTATGGATGATTTTTGTTGAGCTCTAGGATCCATGTTATACTTAAATATCTTACCCATATTGTAACTTCGCTTAAAAGATTAAGAATGTGATGTTCATTTAGACTGGTGCAAAATGGTTCCAAAACAATGTAAGCAACATGAGATGGAAATGTTATAAATTTAAAAATAAATATTGACTTCTCTGAGACCAATTGCTTTTACTCCTCCTGAGAAAAGGATGGCATCTAAGAATAACAGCAGCAGTAGTAGTAACATTTAGACTGGTGCAAAATTGTTCCAAAACAATGTAAGCAACATGAGATGGAAATGTTATAAATTTAAAAGTAACATTGACTTCTCTGGGACCAGTTGCTTTTACTCCTCCTGAGGAAAGGATGGCATCTAAGAATAACAGCAGCAGTAGTAGTAACTCTTCTACTAGCCATAACACTAGTTTTCCTAGTAAGTCTGTTTCTAACAGACAAAGCTTTTCCGAGTTATATTGTCCTCATCACAATGGTGAATAAACTTTAATTATATTGATCACTCATCACTGATCTAGAGAAGTAAATTAGCACAATTAGTAATTAAATTTATTGATAATATTGTTCAGACAATATTAAAATTGCTTTAACTGGTACTTCAATTGTATTTTAGGCATAACTTAATCACTAAATTTTCAAACCTGATAATGCCTTTGTGTTTCCAACACAGGAAAAAGAGTAAATTCTCTCAAGAGTGGATAAAGACAATCGCTCCTTGGTTAACTTATTCTTAATCATTTGATGGAGGTTTCTGTCTTCTTTGTGTCATCTTTACAATGGTATTCGTTCGTTCTTAGAGAGAGAGAGAGAGTCCATGCATCAAGAGTTAAAATATATTACATCTGAGTCTGGAATCTATCTATTAATTCGTTCAACTATCCATCTATCCATTATACCATGCATCCATCTATTAATCTATCAATCCATCCATCAATTCAAACCATCATATATCTCTTTATTCTTTACTTGTCAATCATCTTACATTGATATTCTGTTGTGATTTAAATGGCATAGTGATGACATTTTTCTCACTGGAATAGGAGTTTTAGTGATGTTCTTATCAAGTAAGAATAATTGATAGATACTTTCAACAAACTACTCAATGGTTTTTTCAATCAATAGGTATGTGGTTCAGGAAAACAGAAAGAGGCAGAGGCAAGTATTAAGAGATTTTTCAAATTTACTAAATTCAATCAGAGCAGTTCTGTACAGTTATGTGTGTGTGTGCGTGCATGTGTGAAATAAAATGTATCTTTCCATTAGATCAACTAAAACCTTATAAAACTGTCAAATAAGTGAGAGTGGTTCTCATATATTCTAAAAGCACAGGGCCAAACTCTAATCCACCCTATATAGGGTGGATTGGAGTGACTTAAGAATGGACTGATGCCTTTTTAAAATTAGAAGAACAAACTGTTGGAGATGACAATTTAGTTCATACCTTAGTGATACATGAACATTTAAACTGGTATGTGTATGTTCAGGGACAGAAATGTATTTCAGGTCTCCCAATCAAGCATGCATCTCTGACTAATACATCTGTAGATAATATACGAAAAATTCTGTTGACATCTGTGTTTTATGTTGTGGTAACAATGATGAAACTTTACTCCCCTAATTATATCCACAGAAAAGGTATTATAATTCAGGTATGTAGATTATGTTTGTCGTACAGTGCTCACACAGCACTTTTTGTATAGGTCACGGCACTTGGCCTAGCTTCCATGATATAGACCATACCAGTACTAGTATAAGGTGTGATGATTAGGAGTTTATACTTTCTCAGATATCTAATTATTACTAGTTCAGTAACTAACACTAATTGATGTAACAAATGTAATGAATACATTCACACTCTAAATCAAATGCTTACACAAGTTGAAGCAGGCAAAGGAAAGGATGCCAACAAGAGTCATCTCTCAAAGTTAAAGCCACACCAATTATTGTTTCTAAGCACACCAACCAGAAAAGGAAGAGCAACTACAACAACTGCATCAAAACAGAACATATCAGCAATGCATTGATCCTCTGCAAAGATATGTCTTGAAAGAATTAATGAAGAGAGAGGATGAAGTTAAACTAACAGAAATAGTGAGAGAAAATTCACTGATTATTAAAATAGAGTTCAATCCTCAAGAATCCTAAAAATGACTGCATATAAGTACATATGTTAGTAACATGAGGGTGTAACAGTCATATTGTTGATAATTTTATTCATCAACTAAATCATATTTCATACAAATATTAGCAAACATTGCTTAATGAAGTCATAATGCCACCACATTTACATTTTGTAATGTGTCTGCTGACACTGGGCCCATACAGTTTGGACTGCTTTTAGACAAATCTTATTAACTGTTTGTGTCTGCTAAAATATTTTTATTTACAATATTGATGATGTCCATTCATTATTGATATGTATGAATAATAACTTGCGTGTTTGCTATGGAAACGGTTTACAGCTTATAATGATGGCTATTCTAGGTCACAGTTGTAAGCACAGATGTTCATTTGTCTACCATTTTCTATCCAATGCTTGACACACACAATGTTGACAAAAAAGGAATAACTTTTAAAGACTAAGTCAAATTGTCAAGTTAAAAATATAATATTTTTGATTTCATAACTTTCAGTACATTGCTTCTAACACCAGATATTAAAGAATACATCATTTACATGCAGTAGACTGACAAGACATTTTATATATACTCCAGTGTCAGGATAAATATCTTCTATCATAGTGAGTCAAATTATTGCATTTTTTCACGATTTTCCCTTGCTTGCATGACTGAGTCAATATATACAAATACTGACAGCTGAACAAGAGACAATCATGTAGGCTGGGAAACAGTACAAATTTGTACAGTAGTAGAATACTGCTTTAAGATTATAACCATACTGTGTCTATAGATAGCCGGCATAAAATGAAATATTTAATGATCAATTTATCAGTACTATGTCATAGGTGCTGTATTTTAAAGCCTGGAACCTAAATGTAATTGATCAATTTTTAGGTCATTTTTGATTGATTTTTAAACACTGTAATGTACAGTCTTTTGGAAAAAGTAATGTTTTTTGTTATAAGCCTAATATTAATGATTGATATAGAATGGAGTATTTTTGACACAAGTTTAAATTGTTTGAACAACCATGACTTTTAATAAAGTCTGTATATTGACCTTATTAAATCAATTTTTGAGAATTTCCTAGAGGGCTAGTCAAATTAACAAGTAATAATAAACAAGTAAATTTTAATGCTATAACTGATGTTAACATCATTTCAACTGTTTTGTCCGGGTAGACTACAACAACACTACTGATTAAATTGTACTGAAACCACTCCTTTAGCACTTCTTAATTAGTCATATGCTTAATACCCCACTTTTAAAACAAACTTGTACAGTTTATAAAGTAAATATATTTATAGAATTGGCCTTGATAAAAGTAAGGAAGCAAGTGAAACTAAATTAAAACATTTAACAAGTTTACAGAAAAAGTGAAGTATCTAAGACATATATAATATTACAACACTTGAACAATATCTGTACTTTAATATAGCATAAAAAGTCAATAACTAATGAAAATTTACTCGTTATTGACATCAACTGTAAATTGTTTGTATAGACATTCATTGATCACTGCGTGTTGTTACATTTTTATCATTGTTATTTGCAACAGAGAGTGTTATTCTGCTACTAGTTTAGTTGGCTACTTGTCTGGACAAACTAACTGTAACTGCCCAAGTTCTCTTTATTTATAAGATATTACAACAGGATGGAAATGACATAATAGTGACATAATAATGATGTACTACACTCAGTGACAAATAACAAATAAATATAGTTATTAGTCCAAATGACTCTGTAACATGTTTTAAAGGAGGAATTAATTTGATTGGTCAATCACCAAGTGATTCTTCCAAATGATCCTTTAGCTAAAGGTAAGAAAATAATTTGTTCAGGTAAGTGTACAATAATCTGTATGCTAATTAATTCAGTCCAGCATGTGTATGTATTTCAATTAGAGGCCTCGTCATCAATCTGCTGACTGCTATGTAAATCATCAGCTCCCGTAACGTTATTACTATCTGATATTCCAGATGCTTTCTTTAAAATCCAAGCAATTAAAGCAAGTAGAAGAGCTGGAAAAAATTGAGACAGCTGATTTAACACTCCAGTTTTGTCAGGGCCAGTAAAAAGAATAACATTCAAATATACAGCACCAAACATACCAATAAACAAAACAATCATAGTCAAAATGACAAAACAATTCGGGTAGTGAGGACAAATTTATGCTTATTAACTTTGTTTGAGTTTTCACATTGGTTCTCAGCTTTGTTTGAGTTTTCACATTGGTCCTTGACTTTGTTTGAGTTTTCAAATTGCTCTAATGCATACACAAGATATACAATAACTACTGTGGCAGTTGTTATTGTTACTATTATCATTGAAGAAACTCTCAGAGGATTAATTAAAATTGCCAAGCTAAGTCCATAGGTAACTATTGATACAATAAAAGCTGAGACAGTCAATGAAAGTACTGCTATGAACTGTAATATGTGAGAACACATACTACAACAGCAAATTTTTTTCAAAGATTCACGAAGTTCCATCTTTTTTCTTTTATAGCAAAACATAAAGCTATGATAAATTCATATAATAAGCAACTCGCAAATACTAAAAACCATGCAATATAGTGTTTCAGCAAACCACTCTGGAAACCATGAGTAAAAATGTGCATCGCTGCCATTACAGATGGAATTATTTCACCTACACTCAAACAAATGACAAGTGACCAGAATATGTTCTTACGATGAAATTGTACTTCAAAAATCTTAAAGACAGTTGCATCCGGATCTTCACACCACTTATCATGATACTTCCAAAGTAGTACACTAGTCAACACTTGGGAAAATATTCCAAATAAAATCCATGCTATAGAATTCATCCATACATATTTCTCTTTGTCAAAATGTAAAGGGATGGCTTCATCATTGTTGGCATTTTCTGGTTTGTATAGACTGTAGCCTTGAACACTTGGATCTATTCCACGAGAAATAGATTTCCTTCCTTTAACTGCATAAGATTTTAACTGTATGTGACAGGAATACGTGTATAAATACAAATGGACATATATATGCTATGATACATACGTATATGTGGGATGAAAAATAGAAAGGGTCCTTAGCGTGAAATTTTTTGTCAAGGGGTTAAACATGGAATTGTGTTCTTAAATAACTTAAAAAACTCACCATATCCATTTTATTCTATTTTATTATATTTTAAATGTTCGTTTGATGATAGTGTCAAACCACATTTTGAGATAGACAACAGTTTTTAAAATTAGATATTCAAGTTTTATGTTGAAATGTACCACTAAAATTTCAAAGATTAAGTTTATAACGATATCTATGTTTCTGGGTATGTTACATAATGATACAGTTATGAAAGAAATGAGGATTCTGGTCATTCAATTTTTTTCTTTCTGGTGCCAAGCCAGCTGGAAAGGTAATTTATGGGATATATATATATATAAGAAAGTATTGTGTTGGTATGAGTCACACTCCATATTTAACACACTAAATGTCTTCTCTTCAGTGTTCTATTATTCACAAATATACTCATTATCTGTTCTGCATCAAAGTGGAATTCACAAGTAATTCATTTATGCTTTCCAAGTCTTACTTGATTAGCAAGTTTTACTATCAAGAAAGACTAGCTCAAGTTTAAACTTACAACAGCAGTTGCACTCTGTTCACAAGACCCTGAACCACACAGGTAATGCAATAAATATTTTTTAAATGTGTGTGATCAATTAAACTTGCAAAGTGGTGAAATATTAATTATTGTTTGGCTAAATCACACTGACTGTGACAAACTACGCTTATGAGCGAGCTGCAATAAATTTACAAATTTACTTAGCTTTGTTGTTAGGTTCATTATATAGGGTTAAATACAGATAGCGTTTTGGAGAAAAGGTCAGAGTTCATTGCAATTCAATAAGAAATTTTTGGAATTGCTTCTGGCACTAGCAGTGCATGAAAGCTTTAGATTTAGCAAATTACAATCTACCAGTGTAATAAATCTGTTTTTAGATTGCTTGGGCTCATCATCATGTTACTCCGACACCTACAATAATTATAATATAATTAGTTTACCCAGCCACGAGCTCATGCACAACAGTATAGTAACCATAAACCTTATTAAGTGAAATTAAATAAACTCAAACTTTTATGTATAAATATTGAATTACTACAATTTACAATAGCTAAAAGTCGTAAGTAAAGCAAAAACTAACTTTGGTCAAAAATGTCCTTTTACACTATATATATTTTGCTATCCTGTAAAATGACTACATTAACCTAAGGACCTTTCCTATTTCCCTTGCCTCGTATGTATATATAATATTTAATATAATAAACTAATAATTGTTTTTAGATACTTTTGTATTATGGATGATATTTCTGTTGGGCTCTAGACTAGTTCCATATTATACTTAAATATCTTACCCATATTGTAACTTCATTTAAAAGATTAAGAATGTGATCTTCATTTAGACTGGTGCAAAATGGTTCCAAAACGATGTAAGCAACATGAGATGGAAATGTTATAAATTTAAAAGAAATCTGTTCCAGGATGGTAGGAGATGCAAATAACAACACTGATGAATAGCTCCATAAAAACACATAATCAGCTTCATAAATCATTGTTTCATTGGTAACAATTGCAATGACAGGATGAATAGGTATACTATCAATATCATCAGTAAAGTTGATGTAGTATTTCACTTCTACTAATAGAGCAGGATGCTGATTAACTGGATAAAAGGCTTTAGTGAGACTGTAAATATTTTCACTGTTTGAAAAGATTCCATTCTCAAGCTCGGTAAATGAATCAACACAAGCCAATATAATAGGTAGAAAAAACAGCTGGAAAAGTGACGAGTTGACCTTGATCATGACATCTCCAAGGGCGGATCTAAGGGGTGCCTGGGATACACATGTACCCCTTTTTATTCTAAAATAATATTCATAGTCAATCATACGTCACATGCTGTGGTAATAATTATTATTTTAAGTATATTCATATGAAATTCTTGCAATCACACCTTACAAAGCTATACATGAATGTTTTACTAATGTGATAATACAATATTTGTTGTGATAAGCCACATGTACATATATTGAATAACATTCTGAATAAGGCAAAGTGCCAGCTAACATTGACTACTATGGGACTAGTTGGCGTTACTTCTCCTAAAAAAGGATGGCATCTGAGAATGATGATCACAGAATTAGTAGCTTTTCTACTAAACTCTTGCTCTTCTAGTAACTTGGTGGAGTAAAGGTGTAACAATCATGTCATTGAGGAATTTATTTATCTATTCAATCATATTCCATACAAAGCAACAGGAAATATCATAACACCTCTCATAATGAAGTCATAATGTTACCACATATTTATTTTGTAATGTGTCTTCCGTCATTGAGCCCATACAATTCAGACTGCTTTAACAATTTTTTTTAACTGTTTGTGTCTGTTGGCACTGTACAAATTAAAGAACTCACTTATTATATATTTATATATATGACAGTTTGTAACATAATTATTTTGAAAATATATTAGCAAACATTGTTTTTATTAAAGCTTTTAAAGACTCATTTTCCTCGAAGATCATCACATGGAGCTTTTCCTTCTGAAATGGCTTTAATTTTAGTGATTAGATCGTAAATTATCTTTTCCCCAACTATAGAGTCTTGTTTGTAATCTGGATGAGTATGCACAAACTGTCTTATCCAGTTAGCTGTAGTTGGCAATTCACCTGAATAATTAATAGACACATATGAGAACTGAAATATAATGTATGGAAGAATATGTCATGGATTTATTAGAGTTACTTCTTAATATAGTAAGATACAGCGTATGTCCAAATATTAATAAAAGGGACAAAGCACATTAGCAATGGTTCCTTATACAAAAATTCTAAAATAAATGCTAAATACATTCAGTATTTGGTGTTAATGGCTAAACTGCTGTTATTGACACAAATTGCTTATTTTAAATGTTGTTAAAGTTAGATCAATGCATGCTGATATTAAAAGAAAGATGTAAATTGAACCACACTAAGATGTTGAAAATCTTAAAGTTATAAAATGACATAATAATTTAGTCACCAAAATCAATAATTAATTGTGATTTATTATGCGTATTGTTTACCAGAAGCTTTTTTAGACAAGAAGTCCAAATACTGTCCCAGAGTACACATTGTCTTAACATCAACATTCATACAGTTTAAATACATTCTGATAAGTGGAATAACACCAATGAAATCAGTCTAAAAGAAATAGTAAAATTATATACAACTGTAACTACATAAAGTGTAATCTTTTGTATGGACTCTGTTATCTGAAATACATGTACTTACATTCCCATTAAAAATTGTGTCAACACTCATCTTTGTGTACTCATCATCATGTGATGATGACATTAAACCCTCGAGCTCCTTTTTATTGCTGCCATCTCCTGATAGCATATCCTTACGAAAATAAAAGAGTTCACAACCAATAGCATTTCGCACTATTGATCTCTTCATGTTATCTTCAATCTATGAATACAAATTTATTAAAGATTTATTTTAGTAGTTAAAATCATTATGAATATACCTTTGAAAATGGAATAATAAAGTTGAGTTTAAATGAGAGAATAGCTCGTGTTAACAATACAATAAATGTAGCAAATGCAGCATTTTCAAACTCAGTAATTTGTAACTACATATAGGAGAGGATGAGAGTGACCAGACAAAATTCAGGATATTAAATGACCTTACATCCATAACTCTAAATTCAACTCGCCAGCCAATATTTGAATTAGGAGGTGGAACTTTAAATCGCATACTCTGCCAATTTGTGCTTTGAATGTTCTTTTCAACAAGACATTACTCATTAGTAATTAAATTAATGTTCTTACCTCAAAATGACCTACATCATTTTCTATGTCCTGATCAAGGTCTTCAGCAAATACATAGAGAGGATCTCGAACAAATATGTTAGCAATATGCTTAGCCAATACTTCATCTATGCCTATTATATATCAACAAATACATTATCTTTATATATACAGATAAAGCACTATTATTACTAACCATTTTCTAATAAAGTGTAATAAGCAGTTTCATTAATAGGAACATATGTATCATTGTAGTCAGAATTGTCTAAATACATTGAAATACAGCCATATCTAGAGTTGGGAATGTATCTTTCACTGTGAGGCTAAAGTATATATATAGAGGTTAATAAAGTATCATATCATAAGTATATTTACATCCCTTTCTTCTGCAGTTCTGTCATCACTAGCATCTGTCATCATACCCCATCTACAGTCCACATCAGACAAATAACCTCGATATATAGGAGAGCCAGCAGTAATAGCTAACTAAAGTTATTAATAATATAATGTATTACTATGTGCTACACTAACCATTATGGGACAAAAAACTGATAGTTGATCATACAGGTGACGAGTTTCATTGATGTCATGTCCTTGAATAGTTACCTATAAAAGTAATTATTTTATATATACTTAGATTACTGCACTAAATTTCAATCATGTAAGAGTACATGTCAATTGGTACTAGAGGAGTGTAATAAATACGCAGTTTTTACCTGTAAACAAGTAGCTGTACCAAAAGCAGAAGAGTCCAAATAGATATGGTCAGGTTTAGCTGTTTCTTCACTTTGTAGAAAAGGTTCAATGAAAGGAGTAGGTGTAGCTGTGTCCCTATAGACTATAAAAATCATAAATACTTTAGTCTATTTCAATAATAGTAATATAATAACACTTTGTATGCATACAATTACCAAAAACACATTTTATACAATTTTTAAAACAAAAATTTCAAACAAGATCTGTGGTATTTAATATTACTATCATTTATTTGTATATCTTTGAAGCTGTTGTCTGGGACCATGTCTCTACAGTGAGCACATACTGTTATATTATATACACTTTGTGTTTGCATGTGAACACTCTGGACTTGCTTAAACGATCTTATGATGATTTAGAAAATGTTGAAAATCATACATTAAACATCCTCACTTGGTATATTTTGATAAACCTTTTCTCCTCTCCTGTTGAAAATATTATCCCGTATACTCCTATATAGTATAGTACACATTACAATATTATTGCAACTATTTTATTGACTAACACATATCTTGGATGACCTGCCCAAACTTCTGCTTTAGGATAAAAATAAGAACCAGTTACAATTGGATCAGGCACATATTGGGGTTCTGTAAATCCTGGACAACCCATTCTATTTATATTGTAAGAATAATGTTATTAGGGAATAATTATTTAACCTTGGAAACACTGACAAACATAATGGAAAGATAGATGATCCTTCAAGGACTTCATAAAGAACCTTACGCCTACAGAATATATATGCTATATATCAATACAAAGAGACACAGTTACAACATTATTTCTGCTTTAATGGAAAAAATATGATTAAGAGTATTTCTATATTATTAAATTTTTGACATTTTTGACATTTATTTTATTTAATGCCAAAAAATATAAAATTTATTTAATCTATAGTTCATGTATAAAATGTCATCAATCAACAAGTAAGAAAAAATCCATCATCCATACATAATGAAATTCATGTCCATGAGAAGTGAATTGCAAATTTGCAGTCTTCATATAAAATAAAAAATGACCATTACCTGAGTTTCATATTAATTTCAACCAAGTTCATATCACTCAAACAACTTCCATAAGGTACACCAGGAGTACCTACAAGGAAATGTATGCAACACATTTATCTCTTTCCTCTAAGGAATATTTCAATGATAACAAACCTTCTATGACATGACTTGCAGATTCAAGACTCCAGTGTGTTTCAATATTACTAACAAAAAGAAAACAATATTTAAAATATATCCTGCAACTCTCACAAATGTAACATTCATTTTAAACTAGGTCACCTATTGAGTCATAAGCACTGTAGTCATCGTGTAAGGAAATCATATTGCTCTCAATATAATTTGTATAAAAGATCTATTCTTTAAATTAAGATTAGGTTTTTACATAAACACTATAATATTGATTAAAATGGCAATCACATTGAGTCAAAGAAGGAGACTTACACTAAACTATTCATGCACAGCCACCAAATGCACTTAAATTGGGCATATCTGATCCATGCACAGAAAGACAATAACTTGTTACAAAAAATATTAATAATTCCATTATATTTTATAAGTGATGTAAAATTAATTAGTGGAATATCTGTTCATATTATATTATACATGTGCATGTTGGTAAAGCTATATGAGGTTAGTGACTGTATTGTGGATATGAAAATGATGACTCCAATACGTGAGAAATTGTTAACAAAAAATACACAAAGAACATAAACTTTCCAGTCAAAACTAAAAATTGCAAAGAAAGGTGTATTTAGTGTGATTGGACACATGTTTGTGACTATTTTAACTATTTATTAGTTGAATGCATATACAGTGTATTACAAATAACTAATTCAGAATGCACAATTATTGGAATATGATAAATGGTTACTGTATAACAAATTATAATTCCTTATTAACAATAGATAAAGTTATAACAATTCTTACTGAGGATCGGCACTTATTCGTTTCTCATTTAATTTCTTGTATAATTGAGGTGATGTCAAACACAATCGTGCTGTCTGGTTTTCATGATCTAATGTAAGCAGGTTAAATTCAATCTATAATGAAATGAAATAATATAAAGTTGATGAATTTTTGAATTTAAAATATTAAGTGAATAAATTCATTGAATGTACATTTAATCAAGCTACTACCGTATAGAATGATAAAGTACAATATTTTTCAACCATTACTGTAACTTTATCTTAATAATTGAATAATACATTTGCAACTTGTTTTGATGTAACTAGTGTAATGCTATAATCTTATAAATTATAAATATGATTAATACTTTCTGTTTAAACACCTTTTACATTTCAAAGTAAGTAAAGCCTATATCTCTATCTAATTATAATAAGTTCAGATAGAAAATAATAATAATCAATACAAACACAATTATAGTGTCATAGTGTCATTGCTTAGATAAACCTATACAGTTCCTTAGAACACTCAATCAAATACTTTCAAATTAGAAAATATACAACAGTTCCATTTAAAATATTCAATCCTAATCAGACAACCAGGAGGTCATAATATTAACTAATACTTCATTATATCTATTTTTAATATTTGAGCAATAAAAGAACAATAGGTGATGTGCTATAATATATATTCCCACTACATCACATTATTATTATGAACAGTTTCCTTCTTAACAAGTTTAACACTCTTGCTAGTGTGACATTAAACACAATATATTGATCTAATAATATGGAGCCAAACACACAAACTGCGGTACGTGTGAATTGAATAACAATTGGAAATCATTATTCTCTTTCCTTGTACACCAATATCTATGGTTTGGTCTAATTGTATGATACAATACCAAATTATATAGATATGATATAATGAAACAAATATTAGCTAAACAAACTGTTAAAAGCAATACATTTATTAATGTTTAATGTCAAGATACTTGATATTTGTGTTCATTTTAATGCTTAACAATGTCTAGACATACAGCAATACATTATAAGTCCTTTAATGCATATTATATATGTTAAAGTTTACAACGGTGAATGACTAGATCAAACTCAAAGTATCTTGAATGAAAAACAATGAGAGACAGTGTATGAGAGAGAACAACAACTAACAAAAGAATCAGTTACTTATATAGTGCATAAACAATTCTAGAAAGTTCTACAGTAACATGTGCAAAGGGACCTTCTAGACTTAATCATACAAAGGTTACGTACTATCAAAATGATATTATAAGTGACAAACAATCAGTTAACGAGTGTCTATTTCCAATACTCCTTCTAACTTGAAACTTGATTGTTCACATAGTCCGGATAATTCTCGCAACTTCTTAAATCTTTCCTTTCCTAATCCTTTTGTCAGCATATCTGCTACCATATTGCTCGTTTGACAGTACTTCAGTTCATTGGTCTTCTTGTTGACTTGCTTACAATTCTCTTGACTGCAGTCCAGTGCTCCTTTGTTGGTTTTGAGCAATATTTGGCAACATTCGATACAGCAAAGGTTATGTTGGGTCTGGTCATTGTTGAGAGATACGGTAAGCTTCCTACTGCTGATTGGTATAGATTTTCATCAACTAGTTCATCACTTTCAGTAGTTTTAACTAGCTTTGAGCCAACACAGACTGGTGTTGCTACTGGCTAGGCATCTTTCAAACCAAATTTCTCTAAGATGTTGAGAGTATAAGCAGGTTGACCAATCCAACTGACTTTTCTGAACGATTCTGAATGATTGAAACACCAAGGAGATATTGTAAATCACCAAGATCCTTAACCTCAAACTGAGCAAATAATTTGCTTTTCACATCCGTCATTCTTCTCTTGCTTTTTGTGCCAAGTAGAATATCATCAATGTAGACGGCTATTATACATAACTCTCCTTCTGAGCTGACGTAAAGACATGGGTCACTCTTGGTTTGTTCAAATCCCATGTTCTTCAACAGATGATCAAGGGTCATGTTCCAGCACCTTGGTGCTTGCTTTAATCCATAGAGACTGTGTTTGAGTCTGCAGACCAAGTGCTCCTCTCCTTTCACTTTGAACCCTTCTGGTTAAGTCATGTATACTTCCTCTTCCAGATCACCATTGAGAAAAGCTGAGGTAACATCCATCTGATGTAGCATCATTTCATTTTGAACTGCCATTGCAATGATTGAGCGAATGGATTCAAACTGGATGACTGGACTGAACGTTTCATCACAGTCTTGTCCAGCTTTTTGTGAAAAGCCTTGAGCAACTAGTCTTGACTTAAATCTCTCAACTGATCCATCAGCCTTGACTTTTCGTTTGTATACCATTTACTTCCCACAACTTTTCTGTCTTTTGGAAGTTCTACCAGGTCGTACACATCATTCGCTTTCAGGGATGCCATCTCTCTCTCCATAGCTTCCATCCATTTGTCTCTCTCAGGACACATAGATGCTTTCTCAAAAGTACGGGGTTCATGATACTGTTCTTTGGTCTGAGTAGAATTGACCCACACCCCATAATAATCCGGTTGGTGCCTTTCTCGATTGGAACATCGTAAACCAGTGTTGGTCTCAGTTGATTCATCTCTTGTAACCTTATTACTTGATTCACCTTCAACTTGATCAACTACCTCTTGAATATTTTGCGAGATTTCACATTCATCATCAGGTAAGTCAATTTCCACTAATTCGCCAACTTCACCTTCATTTTCGATCTGCTCTTTTTCAAGTCCATACTTGGTCTCATCAAAAACAACATCACGACTATAGATGATTCTTCTCTCTTACAGACAGTACAAGGGATAACCCTTGACATTAGTTCTATATCCTAATAGGATACATCGTTTGGCTTTCGGATCTAACTTCTTTCTCTCTTCTTTTGGTATGTGTGCATATGTCACACAGCCAAACACCTTGAGATGGTTAACAGCTGGCTTCCTGCCTGTCCAGGCTTGATATGGTGTTAAACCACTGACAGCTTTTGTTGGGCTTCTATTTCTTAGGTACACAGCTGTTGCTAAGGCTTCTGCCCAAAACCTTTGTGGTACTTGAGCTCCAACTAGCATTGATCTAACTGCTTCCATTAACGTGCGATTAAGACGCTCTGTTACACCATTTTGTTCAGGTGATCTTGGAACAGTCAGCTAGTGCTTAATAACTTCTCTCTTTAGATAGGACTGGAACTCAAGTGAGATATATTCACCTACATTGTCAGTACGAAGAGATATTATTCTATGTCCTGTTGACCTTTCAACCATGGCTTTCCATTCTTGGAAATACTGAAACACTTGACTCTTGCATTTCAATATATAGATCCATATGTACCTGGTCTTATCATCTACAAAGGTAAGAAAATCCTCTGCTCCACTCAAAGACTTTGAATTTACCTTTCCACATACATCACTGTGAATCAATTCTAGTGGTTCTTCTGCTTGTTTAACCTCACTAGTCGGAAATGGGCTTCAGTGGATCTTTCCCTGAACGCATGACTCACACAGTGCCATCTCATCAGATACATCACTACAACTCAAACCTTTTACCAACTGTTAATTTGCCAACTTTCTCAAACCTGTTACATTCAAATGTCCATAATGATGATGCCATACCATAATGCGACTATATGATTCTTCACTGTGTTTACATTGATAATTTGCTGAGGAGTGTTTACCTGACACCTCAGGTAATAGAGACTTCCATATTTTGTAGCTACACCAATTACTTCTTCAGCTTTATTGAGAATCTTACAAGTAGACTCATCAAATCTGACTATTTTCCCGAGTGACGTTGCTTTAGCAATGCTCAACAAGTTATACGATAACTCTGGTACATAGAGAACATTATGAAGAGTACCACTTCTGTATGATCTGTCACTTTGTTTCAGCTTTAGTTTAACTGTTCCTTGTTTGTGGGTCTCTAGACTTCTTCCGTCTCCTAATGTAACAACCTGCGGTGTATCCATATCCTCCATCTTGTCAAACATTGTCTTATTACAGCACCAGAATGTATGATCCAGTTATTTCTTTGGCTGTCACTGTCAGCTGCTAGTGCATGTGCTGATGCTAGCAATCCAATATGAGTACTGTCTTCATTCTTCTTTTCAGCACAATATCTCTGTTGAGACTTCCTTAATTTCTCACTCTTCCTTTCACCACGTTCATAGCAGTCCTTCTGAATATGTCCAAGTTTTCTACAGTTGTGACAGCGTATTCCTCATTTCCACTTCACCTTACCTTTAACATTCAATGCTTCTCTCTCAATTTCTATCTCTGCCTGACGAGCTTTGGCTTTTCTCTCCTCATACAGTAGACGTTCAATTACTGTTTCCATGGAGGGGACCTTTTCATTGGCCTCTAATGCCATAACAAGTGTATCGTAGGATTCAGGTAGACTGGCCGGTAATTGTATCACTCGATCTTCCTCGTCCATTGGAGCTTCAATTGCTACAAGCTCATTAAATATTTCGGTTATTTTCTTGATATGTTCCTGGACTGACTCTCTTTCTTTCAAATGCAAGGAGTGAAGTTTACGGTGTAACACCAATTTATTAGCCCAGGTTTTCTTTTGGAACTGGCTTTTCAGTTTCTTCCATACTTCAACAGGTTCTTTGGGGTCACCTATCAGGTACAACAATGATGGGTCGATAGATAGCACAATTGTAGCTAACGCTCGATCCTTTCTTGTACGATACTTTGCAATAGTAGCAGCAGTTGCATCTTCAGCTGGAGGTGTTTCTGTTTCATTGACAATACTCCAGAGATCCTCTTTCATTAGTGCCATTTGACACTGTAGTTTCCAAGTTGCGTAATTGCTGTCTTTAAGGGGAACGACACTGACAATCTTAGATTCTGTTGCCATCCTAGCGAACTGGGCTCATAACCTGTTAGAGTTTACAGCTGTGAATGACTAGATCAAACTCAAAGATTCTTGAATGAAAAACAATTAGAAACAGCGTATGAGAGAGAACAACAACAACAAACAAAAGAATCAGTTACTTATATAGTACATAAACAATTCTAGAAAGTTCTACAGTAACATGTGCAAAGGAACCTTCTAGACTTAATCATACAAAGGTTAAGTACTATCAAAACAATATTATAAGTGACAAACAATCAGTTAACAAGTGTCTATTTCCAATAATATATTGATATCTTAAACTAAGCATTAGGTATTAATGCAGCTGCTAACCTCATCTCCCCATTTCAAACTACAGCCACTGATATCTTTACATTTGTGGTAAATATTAATGAATTGTAGGATTCCAATCTTCTTCACTAGCCAAGTATTTTTTTTAACCTCTTCCCAGGAAAGAGTTCGCCCATCAGGATTTCTGCCCATACTGAACTTTAAAACGTAGCAATTATCGACCACATAGAATATTAGCACTTAGTATCCTTAAAAAAATTACTTTACCTTTATATGCTAGTTGCATACAGTCTCTAGTAGTAACAGTAGCTGACAACCTTGTGAAAAACGTGTGCACGTCGATAGGAGCTACACCTAAGTTGCCATCTTGACAGGAAAGCTGGTATGCAAGAAGTACAAATAGCGAAGAATCGTTAATGACATTCATAAACGACATAGTTTACCCCACAAGGGCCTGGACATAGAAACAAGAAATAATACGAAAAGGAATGAAAACATCTATCTCTTGCTATAGTTACATAATACCATTGCTATAGCTGAAGAGACCGGCATTATAAAGTCAAAGCGCTTACTTAGAGCAGTACTAAAGACAGACAGATCTTTTTCAGGTTCCAATATTGATTGGAGAGTAATGCTCTAGTGTTTTTACATTGACCAAGCTGTTGTTTGTCTAATCTATATTTTCCTCATATTTATTGCAAATTTATGCACTTATAGATTTCCTGAAACCTCCATTTTAAATGTATTAGACTATTTCATGTACAGATAACATCATTATCATAAAATTACAATCAAGACAGCTATTCAATTGGTAATTTATTCTACTCACTGGTAAAAAAATATATATTAAAAATTGGCTAATAAATCTATAAAAGTGCTCATTAAACGTATATAGTGTAAATGTATCTTATCATGAAGATTTCATATTAATATTAACAAATATTTTAAGTTTTCTCATTCTAGCTATTTTTGTACTAAATCATTTTCTAATGTAATAATCCAATAATATAATGTCATAATATTATATTGTCCATTAGCAATCAGTATTAGTCAGAGACTGAAGAAGTATCAATCTGATAATGAGTAGTTTATAGGACTACTGATCACTATCTGTCTGTTGGATCATACAGTATCAGTCTGATCTTTTGAGAATATGTCTTGAGAATATGTGAGACTTTTGAGAATATGTCTTGGTCTGAGTAATATGAGGAGGAAATGTTATAAATTTAAAAGAAATCTGTTCTAGGATAGTAGGAAATGCAAATAACAACACTGATGAATAACTCCATAAAAACATATAATTAATTTCATATAAAATTGTTTCGTTGGTAACACTAACAGGATGAATAGATATACTCTCAATATTATCAGTAAAGTTGATGTAATATTTTACTTCTACTCACAGGGAAAATTTTCACTTTTAACGTTTGGAAAATAGATGGTTTACATTAGTTGCAGTATTTCCATTAGTTAAAAATTACCAATTAATGTTGTTTCTTTGATGGTACTTTACCACTCTTTATTAGAATCAATGTAGAAAAAAACTTGTTTTACAGACAATAATTATTATTTTGTGTTTTTATGTCGGTTATTAACTTACACTAATCCAATGATTGTAATAATAATGACAATATGATGTACCATCAATGTAAATTATATATACATTGTTTTTCCTACAAGAGCTATAATATCTTTCTTGTTGATTTATACATCAGACTTGTGTTTAAAAGGTTCTAGAGTGAAATGGAGAAGTGGTATAGGTATGGAGGATGGTGCAGGCCTTCTCTTTTGGAACTTTAAGATATTAAATTGACTTCTATTATTTAATTGTTCTAAAAAAGTAAAATAAATCTATATATAATTAGTAGTGTTGTTCTAGTTTGCTCAAATGGGACCAGTTTTATTCTTGGCCCTTAGTATTAGTTACCAATGTCGATAATTATGTCATAATAGTCGTTAATGAGTTCATAGTGCTTCACTGCCGCGCCCCACAAGACCCTGAAGACAAAATCGTAAGTAAATATAAAAGAAAACCAAGACAATTTGGATAGGTTGTGTTGTGGGCCAGCGTCTGCGATGCATCGAAATTGACCTCTGAGATGGTTACCAGCATACTCGTAAGAGTATCCGAAAGGTAGACTAGGATACGGCTGGTAGTCTCCCTTTAATCGTGACGAGGTCCGGAGCATTGTGGTCCCGGTTTAGTAATGACAATGATTTCCCCAAAGCTCGAAACCCAGTACGGCTGGTTTGAAGTTAGGGCGAAGTTCCAGCCAGGATTACCTCGTCTTCGGACGATGGTTACCAAGCCACGGTGGCGGTCCTAGCTAGCAATAGCAGGGAATCCTGGAGCCTAAGTGGAAGGAAGCCTCAGTGGATGTGAGTCACAAAAGATCGTTTGGGCCACACAACATTTTTTTTATAAATGTATTCAATAAAAACACATAACACTACAATTGTAATAAATTCATCATATATACATTACCTATAAAATACATAGTACAAAATGAATAGAATATTTATTATTGTATTCATAATATGAACTATTTCATTTACATCATGAAAACAATGATTGCATTCAATAGATTTTCCTGTGACTAATAGAGCAGGATGCTGAACTGGATAAAAGGTTCTTGTGAGACTGTAAATATTTTCACTGTTTGAAAAGATTCCATTCTCAAGCTTGGTAAATGAGTCAACACAAGCCAGTATATAATAGGTAGAAAAAGAAACTACAAAAGTGATGACTTAATCTTGATCATGACAGTTGCCGCATCTAAAGGCAGATCTAGAGGGATACCTGGGATACACAAGTACACCCTTTTTATTCTAAAATAATATTCATAGTCAATCATATGTCACATGCTGTGGTAATAATTATTATTTTAAGTATATTCATATGAAATTCTTGCAACCACACCTTACAAAGCTATACATGAATGTTTTTACTAATGTAATAATACAATATTGGTTGTGATAAGCCACATGTACATGAATTGAATAATATTATGAATATGGCAAAATGCGAGGTACCATTGACTTCTTTGGGACTATTTGCTGTTACTTCTCCTGAAAAAGGATGGCATCTGAGAATGACAGTCAGAAGTAGTAGCTCTTCTACTAACCTAAACTCTTGCTCTTCTAATAACTCTGTTTCTAACAGAAAAAAGCTTTTTTGAGTGATATTGTTTTCACCACAATAGTGAAGTTTATAATATTGCTCACTCCTCACCGATCTAGAGAAGTAAATTAGCATAATTAACAATTATAATTATGACATTGGTTAAGTTTATGATATTGCTCACTCTCTAAAACTGATCTAGAAGAGTAAATTAGAAAATTAATAATTAACATGAATAATTTTATTCAGGCTATTTTAAATTTGCTATAGCTGGTACTCAATTGAATGCTAGGTATAACTTCACAACTACAGTTTTCAAAACCTTGTAATGTCTTTGTGTTTCCAACACATGACAAATTCAAAGAAAGTGTAGATTCTCACAAGAGTCAATAAAGACAAACAGTCCTTGGCTAGTTTATTCTAAATTACTTGATGGAAGTTCTTTATCATCTTTACAAGGAAAAGTTGTGGTAGTAGTGATCTTGATGTGTTAGTTAGTGTTGATGTGTTAGTGGGCAAATTAGTGAAGACTTTCGACAAAGCCACAGAGATATTGAGAAGACACAGAAATCGGAAATATCATAAAAAATTTATTACTGATATGGTTTCCTTTCTGACATCATTAATTCTCATTAATACGTTAACAGAAGTATGTAATTACATTTTTAATTATAATTATAGCAGTCAATTCTATTTACAATTTCTAAAAACGACTGCAAAGTATATGTGTTGATGGAGTAAAGATGTAACAGTCATATCATTGAGGATATATTCATATATATATATTCAAAGCAACAGGAAACATCATAACACCTCTCTTACCACAGCAAAAATCTATTGAATACATTCGTTGTAAATGAAATAGTTCATATTATAAATACAATAATAAATATTCCATTCATTTTGTACCATGTATTTTTTAGGTAATGTATATATGATGGATTCATTACAATTGTAGTGTTATGTGTTTTTATTAAATAAATTTATAAAAAAAAGTTGTGTTGCCCAAACAATCTTTCGTGATCACATCCACTGAGGCTTCCACTTAGGCTCCAGGATTCCCTACTATTGCTAGCTGGGACCGCCACCGTGGCTTGGTAACCATCGTCCGAAGACGAGGTAATCCTGGCTGGAACTTCGCCCTAACCTCAAACCAGCTGTACTGGGTTTCGAACTTTGGGGAAATCATCATCATTACTAAACCGGGACCACAATGCTCCGGACCTCGTCACGTTTAAAGGGAGATTACCAGCCGTATCCTATATATAGTGCGCCTTTCGGATACTCTTACGAGTGTGCTGGTAACCATCTCAGAGGTCAATTTAGATGCATTGCAAACGCTGGCCCACCTGGGTTGTCTTGGTTTTCTTTTATATTTACTTACAATTTTGCTTTCAGGGTCTTGTGGGGCGCGGCAGTGAAGCACTATGAATCTCATTAACGACTATCGTGACACAATTACTGACATCGGTGAACAAAAGTCTGTTTAATAAGCTAATACTAAAGGCCAAGAATAAAACTGGTCCCATTTGAGCAAACTAGAACAACACTACTAATTATATTATATATATTTATTTTACTTTTAGAGCAATTAATAAATAAATTAGTAATTAAATAAATAATAGAAGTCAACTTAATATCTTAAAGCTCCAAGTGAGGAAGGCCTGCACCATCCTCCATACCTAAACCACTCCTCCATTTCACTCTAGAACCTTTTAAACACAAGTCTGTTGTATAAATCAACAAGAAAAATAGTCTAGCTCTTGTAGGAAAAACAATGTATATATAATTTACGTTGTAGTACATCATATTGTCATTATTATTACAATCATTGGATTAGTGTAAGTTAATAACCAACATAAAAACATAAAAAACCAATTGTCTGTAAAACAAGTTATTTTCTACATTGATTCTAATTAAGAGTGGTAAAGTACCATCAAAGAAACAACAATACTACATTAATTGGTAATTTTTAACTTACTGCAAATAATGTAAACCATCCATTTTCCAAATGTTAAAAAGTGAAAATTTTCCCTGGGTAATGAAGTCATAATGTTACCACAATGTGATAATGTGATAATACAATATTTATTGTGATAAGCCACATGTACATGTATTGAATAACATTCTGAATAAGGCAAAGTGCCAGGTAACATTAACTACTATGGGACTAGTTGCCATTACTTCTCCTAAAAAAGGATGGCATCTGAGAATGATGATCACAGAAGTAGTGCTTTTCTACTAAACTCTTGCTCTTCTAGTAACTTGGTGGAGTAAAGGTGTAACAATCATGTCATTGAGGAATTTATTTATCTATTCAATCATATTCCATACAAAGCAAAAGGAAATATCATAACACCTCTCATAATGAAGTCATAATGTTACCACATATTTATTTTGTAATGTGTCTTCTGTCATTGAGCCCATACAATTCAGACTGCTTTAACAACTTTTCTAACTGTTTGTGTCTGTTGACACTGTACAAATTAAAGAACTTACTTATTATTTATTTATATATATGACAGTTTGTAACGTAATTATTTTGAAAATATACTAGCAAACATTGTTTTTATTAAAGCTTTTAAAGACTCATTTTCCTCGAAGATCATCACATGGAGCTTTTACATCCGAAATGGCTTTAATTTTAGTAATTAGATCATAAACTATCTTTTCCCCAACTATAGAGTCTTGTTTGTAATCTGGATGAGTATGCACAAACTGTCTTATCCAGTTAGCTGTAGTTGGTAATTCACCTGAATAATTAATAGACACATATGAGAACTGAAATATAATGTATGGAAGAATATGTCATGGATTTATTAGAGCTACTTCTTAATATAGTAAGATACAGTATATGTCCAAATAAAAGGGGCAAAGCATATTATTAATGTTTCCTTATACAAAAATTCTAAATAAATGCTAAATACATTTAGTATTTGGTATTTGTTGGCTAAATTGCAGTTATCGACATGAATTGTTTATTTTAAATGTTGGTAAAATTAGACCAATGCATGCTGGTTTTATAAGGACAGATGTAAATTGAAATACTCTAAGATGTTGGAGATCTTACATTTATATAATGACATAACAATATTGTCACCAAAATCAATAATTAATGATAATTTATTATGTACATTGTTTATACCTGAAGCTTTTTTAGACAAAAAGTCCAAATACTGTCCCAGAGTACACATTGTCTTAACATCAACATTCATACAGTTTAGATACATTCTGATAAGTGGAATAACACCAATGAAATCAGTCTAAAGAAATAGTAAAAGTATATTCAACTATAACTATACAAAGAGTAATCTTTTGTATGGAGTCTGTTAACTGAATACATGTACTTACATTCCCATTAAAAATTGTGTCAACACTCATCTTTTTGTACTCATCATCATGTGATGATGACATTAAACCCTCGAGCTCCTTTTTATTGCTGCCATCTCCTGATAGCACATCCTTACGAAAATAAAAGAGTTCACAACCAATAGCATCTCGCACTATTGATCTCTTCATGTTATCTTCAATCTATGAATACAAATTTATTTAACATTTATTTTAGTAGTTAAAATCATTATGACTATACCTTTGAAAATGGAATAATAAAGTTGAGTTTAAATGAGAGAATAGCTCGTGTTAACAATACAATAAATGTAGCAAATGCAGCATTTTCAAACTCAGTAATTTGTATCTACTTAGAGGAGAGAATGGGAGTGACCAGACAAAATTCAGGATATTAAATGACCTTACATCCATAACTCTAAATTCAACTCTCCAGCCAATATTTGAATTAGGAGGTGGAACTTTAAATCTCATACTCTGCCAATTTGTGCTTTGAAGGTTCTTTTCAACAAGACATTACTCAGTAGTAATTAAATTAATGGTCTTACCTCAAAATGACCTACATCATTTTCTATATCCTGATCTAGATCTTCAGCAAATACATATAGAGGATCTCGAACAAATATGTTAGCAATATGCTTAGCTAATACTTCATCTATGCCTATTATATATCAACAAATATATTATCTTTATTATACAGATAAAGGACTATTATTACTAACCATTTTCTAATAAATTGTAATAGGCAGTTTCATTAATAGGAACATATGTATCATTGTAGTCAGAATTGTCTAAATACATTGAAACACACCCATATCTAGAGTTGGGAATGTATCTTTCACTGTGAGGCTAAAGTATATATATAGAGGTTAATAAAGTATCATATCATAAGTATATTTACATCCCTTTCTTCTGCAGTTCTGTCATCACTAGCATCTGTCATCATACCCCATCTACAGTCTACATCAGACAAATAACCTCGATATATAGGAGAGCCAGCAGTAATAGCTAACTAAAGTTATTAATAATATAATGTATTACTATGTGCTACACTAACCATTATGGGACAAAAAACTGATAGTTGATCATATAGATGACGAGTTTCATTGATGTCATGTCCTTGAATAGTTACCTATAAAAGTAATTATTTTATATATACTTAGATTACTGCACTAAATTTCAATCATGTAAGAGTAGATGTCAATTGGTACTAGAGGAATGTAATAAATACGCAGTTTTTACCTGTAAACAAGTAGCTGTACCAAAAGCAGAAGAGTCCAAATAGATATGGTCAGGTTTAGCTGTTTCTTCACTTTGTAGAAAAGGTTCAATGAAAGGAGTAGGTGTAGCTGTGTCCCTATAGACTATAAAAATCATACATACTTTAGTCTATTTCAATAATAGTAATATAATAACACTTTGTATGCATACAATTACCAAAAACACATTTTATACAATTTTTAAAACAAAAATTTCAAACAAGATCTGTGGTATGTAATATTACTATCATTTATTTGTATATCTTTGAAGCTGTTGTCTGGGACCATGTCTCTACAGTGAGCACATACTGTTATATTATATACACTTTGTGTTTGCATGTGAACACTCTGGACTTGCTTAAATGATCTTATGATGATTTAGAAAATGTTGAAAATCATACATTAAACATCCTCACTTGGTATATTTTGATAAACCTTTTCTCCTCTCCTGTTGAAAATATTATCCCGTATACTCCTATATAGTATAGTACACATTACAATATTATTGCAACTATTTTATTGACTAACACATATCTTGGATGACCTGCCCAAACCTCTGCTTTAGGATAGAAATAAGAACCAGTTACAATTGGATCAGGCACATATTGGGGTTCTGTAAATCCTGGACAACCCATTCTATTTATATTGTAAGAATAATGTTATTAGGGAATAATTATTTAACCTTGGAAACACAGACAAACATAATGGAAAGATAGATGATCCTTCAAGGACTTCATAAAGAACTTTACGCCTACAGAATGAATATGCTATATATCAATACAAAGAGATATAGTTATAAAATTATTTCTATTTGAATGATTAAAATGTGATTAAGAGCGTTTCTATATTAGTATATAGGAAGAATGCAGCTACCCTAAAGTAACATTTTGGACATTTATTTTATCTAATGCCAAAAAAATATAAAATTTATTTAATTTATAGTTAATGTATAAAATGTCATCAATCAACAGGTAAAAAAATCCATCATCCATACATAATGAATTCTATGTCCATGAGAAGTGAATTGCAAATTTGCATTCTTCTTATTAAATAAATAATGACCATTACCTGAGTTCCATATTAATTTCAACCAAGTTCATATCACTCAAACAACTTCCATAAGGTTTAACACCAGGAGTACCTACAAGGAAATGTATGCAACACATTTATGATAACAAACCTTCTATCACATAACTTCCACATTCAAGACTCCAGTGTGTTTCTATATTACTAACAAAAAGAAAACAATATTTAAAATATATCCTGCAACTCTCACAAATGTAACATTCATTTTAAACTAGGTCACCTATTGAGTCATAAGCACTGTAGTCATTGTGTAAGGAAATCATATTGCTCTCAATATAATTTGTATAAAAGATCTATTCTTTAAATTAAGATTAGGTTTTTATATAAACACTATAATGTTGATTAAAATGGCAATCACATTGAATCAAAGAAGGAGACTTACACTAAACTATTCATGCACAGCCACCACATGCACTTAAATTGGGCATATCTGATCCATGCACAGAAAGACAATAATTTGTTACAAAAAATATTAATAATTCCATTATATTTTATAAGTGATATAAAATTAATCAGTGGAATATCTGTTCATATAATATTATATATGTGCATGTTGGCAAAGTTATATGAGGTTAGTGACTGTATTGTGGATATGAAAATGATGCCTCCATTACTTGAGAAAGTGTTAACAAAAAGCAACCACTAAAGAATCCCAAACTTTCCAGTCAAGACTAAAAAAATTCCCAAGGATGAAGTATTTAGTGTGATTGGACACGGTTGTGATTATTTTAACTATTTATATATTAGTTGAATGCACATACAGTGAATTGCAAATTGCTAATTCAGACTGCACAATATATGGAATATGATAAATGGTTGTTGTCTAATAAATTATAATGTCTTATTGACAATAGATAAAGTTATAACAATTCTTACTGAGGATCAGCACTTATTCGTTTCTCATTTAATTTCTTTAATAATTCAGGTGCTGTCAAACACAATTGTGCTGTCTGATTTTCATGATCTAATGTAAGCAGGTTAAATTCAATCTATATAATGAAATAAAATAATATATATAAATTTGACGAGTTTTTGAATATAAAATATTAAGTGAATAATTACATTGTATATACATTTAATCAAACTACTTACCAGTGAATTACAATAATATTAATAGTGCTGTTGACATAAGTACAGCTTAGAATGATAAAATACAATATTTTTTCAACCATTACTGTAACTTTATCTTAATAATTCAATAATCCAATTGCAAATTGTTATGAAATGCACTAAAATGCTTAACCTCGCTGCAGCGTGCAGCGTTGATCTATACTGCAGAGTGCATGTACATTTAACATTCCACAAGTTTAAAGGTATGGTGAATTATTAATGGCTCAGCTTTACTCTGACGATAGTCAACTTACTGGCCAATTTGCAAAGTGATTGACCATAAGCCACTACAAAGCAAATTTCTTTATTCTTTTTAGCCTTCTCAGGTGACTAACCAGACAAAAGATATGTCACGTGATGCGCAATTGATGACTATTGATAATTGATTATTGATGACTCAGCAATTCTCTTAAATCAAAGGGGAAAAAGCTTTGCAGTTTAGTGCGTCTACTGGGTACTTTGCACTCTAATTGACAAAAGGTCCAATACTTTCCAACTTCTTTGTAAAAGTTAGTGATTCTCCAATGACAGCCATGGTGCTAGTATTTTTAGTTCGCGCTCAATGTATCGACAAAGATATATAACTGTCAAAAGTAAGCAAAATAGTTATAACTTTCCAAAGAAGTATTTTTGTAAGCATTCTCACTTTAAAAAGTTGGAAAATGTCATAAGCTGTATGCAGAAGGTTTTTATTGTATTCACTGAAAGCTGTGCTTTTTTTCAAAGGTTTTTCAGACTTTTAAAGCTTTTTGTTTGTTTGAGGCTCCTTTTGACAGTATTCTTAAGACGTACAAAAGTTCTACTACCCTCCACTATAGTTTGATGGCTACCAGAGCCGTGTTTACCGAGTTAAAGCAGTTCAAAGCCATTTGCCCGAGTAACAGACACACACACACACACACACACTGACAAGACTACAGTAACCCTCGCTATTCGCCCACGCACAGCGAGGTTAATGATGTAACTAGTATAACCATCTTAATCAAATATACCTTTGATCTATTAGTTTTGATATATTATTATAATTTAGTATTTAAGACTAGTACCAATCCGTAAGGCAGTCAGTCAGTCTGCTTGTTCATGAATTTGAAATGAAGTTTATTACTACTCAGAAAGGTGGAAAATCTGATCTTGATGGTTTTGATACACTATCAATCATTTGAGAAAACAGGAGATCATAGCCATCCAGTTGACAGGTGTGATGGAATTATTGAGAAACTGATAAGCATACAGCAAGAGTAAGAAAGCTCTGGAAGAAGTCACCACGATTTCTTCAAGTTACAATGACACACTTGTGGATATTGCTACAAATTATGATGTTGATATTGCCCAGAAGATGCCTATATTTGCAGTCGTGAAATCATTACTCTATCGAAGTCGCCAAAAGAGACTCCCACATTCCTCAATCCCGACAAGATGTAAGCTTACAAGGAGAAGGGGAAAACACTTTGTCTGATGAATGATTTTTGCTCTGTGATGATGGAGATACTGATAAACTCATCATGTTTGGTACAAGTAAAAATTTAAAGCTGCTCTTCGAAGCTAGCAACATTAATGCTGATGAAACATTTGAAATTAGATTCAAAATTTATTATCAACTCTTTACCAACCACTTCCAGCAAAGACAAGGGCAATGTACAACAGAAAGTTCACGCTCTTCAAGGAATCACTGCAAGCTTCAGGTTTACAGATCATTAAACCTCAACAAATAATGTGTGATTATGAATTAGCTCTTATTCAAGGTACAGAAATACATTTCCTTGGTGCCCTTCTAGATAAGTCCTAGTTTCACTTTGCACAGTGTATTTGAAGAAAAGTGCAAGGATTAGGTCTTTCAAATGATTAATTACAAGGCTAATGATGATATCAGAGCCTTTATTCAGAAAACAGCAGCATTGTCATTGTTACCGATAGCCTTTGTTAGAATTGCATGGAATGCTATTAAACAAGTATGCCTCAAGATCCACAAGTACAAGAGTATTATGATTACTTGCAACGTATTTGGATCAATCAATGGTAACTTTAGACTACAGATGTGGAACTATTTTCATAATTATTGGAAGGTTGGCACAATAGAATCAAGAAAATTGCAAGAAAATCACAACCAAATATTTACAAATTGATAGAGATTCTTTAAAAAGAACAAACTGCAGCAAAGGTCACAACTGTCAGGCAATTAGAAGAAGGTAGTATTATCAGATGTAAGGTGATATAATATATATTGCCACTGTATTACATTATTACTATGAACAGTTTCCTTCTTAACACGTTAACACTCTAGCTAGTGTGCACATTAAACACATCTTAATCTAATAATTATTGAGCTATACACACACAAACTACAATATGTGTTACTTGGATAACAATTGGAAATCATCATTCTCTTTCCTTGTACACCAATATCTATGGTTTGATCTAATTGTATTGTACAATACCAAATTATATAGATATGATATAATGAAACAAATATTAGTTAAACAAACTGTTAAAAGCAATACATTTTTTAATGTTTAATGTCAAGATACTTGATATTTGTGTTCATTTTTATGCTTAACAATGTCTAGACTTACAACAATACAATATAAGTCCTTTATTGCATATTATATACTGATATCTTAAACTAAGCATTAGGTAATAATGCAGCTGCTAACCTCATCTCCCCATTTCAAACTACAGCCACTGATATCTTTACATCTGTGGTAAATATTAATGAATTGTAGGATTCCAATCTTCTTAACAAGCCAAGTACATTTTTTAATCTCTTCCCAGGAAAGAGTTCGCCCATCAGGATTTCTACTCATGTTGAACTAACTTTAAAACGTAGCAATTCGCACTTAGTATTCTTATATATAAAAAAATTATCTCGCGCAGCAAGCCCCTCCTGTGTCATTTAAGCATATATAGATACTATACGAAATGGATGTGAAACTAGGCTAAACCTACGGAAGCCTCAGACGGACATTCCAATTCCTATTTCCTATACCTTCCACGCACCTTCGCGTATTAAAAAATTCCAATTAACGACCTAGTTGATGAGTTCTCTTATTCCTAATTCCGTTTTTGGCACGTGCGCCATCTTTAGGCTTTTCTTGTTACTTATTAAAACGCGGAGCGCGAGTACCACGAGCTGTCTCTTAGAATCGAGGGTCAGCAAGACGTTTCCAGTTGGTTTGGGTTCCTGATTTTGGTTGTTCATTGGAATTGGAACCCATCAACTGCATCTTTAATTGGAATATAAGGTGCGCGGAAGAAATTGGAAACAGGAATAGGAATGTCCGTCTGAGGCTTCCGTATAAACCTGATGTCCACATGCGTTGTACGCCGGAAATACGTAATATAACGTTATTACATGCTATCTGACTTCTATTGCTCTAGACTTACTAGTGTACATCTCAGTGTTATTCCTTAATTTATGATAACTTGCTATTTTTGATAAATATATAACACATTGTTCCTAAACATAGAATATGACGTAAGTGATCTCAAAGCATGAAATAACGTGACTAATGTGGAAGAATTACAAATTTCACTGAATTGTGACTTGATAAGTGTCTTTATCATATCTTAGTCATTATGTCATTATGCCAAATTGTCTGTTCCTTTGTGTGTGTTCTAGAACTTTCTTTCTCTCTCTCTCTCTCTCTCTATATATATATATATATATTGATGTTTTGTCACAGGGAAAATTTTCATTTTTTAACATTTGGAAAATGGATGGTTTACATTAGTTGCAGTATTTCCATTAGTTAAAAATTACCAATTAATGTAGTATTGTTGTTTCTTTGATGGTATTTTACCACTTTTAATTAGAATCAATTTAGAAAATAGCTTGTTTAACAGACAATAATTATTGTTTTTGTGTTTTTATGTTGGTTATTAACTTACACTAATCCAATGATTGTAATAATAATGACAAAATGATGTACTACAATGTAAATTATATATACATTGTTTTTCCTACAAGAGCTAGACTATCATTCTTATTGATTTATACAACAGACTTGTGTTTAAAAGGTTCTATAGTGAAATCAAGGAGTGGTTTAGGTATGGAGGATGGTGCAGCCTTTCTCTTTTGGAACACTAAGATATTAACTTGACTTTTATTATTTATTTATTACTAATTTATTTATCAATTGCTCTAAAAAAGTAAAATATATATATAATATAATTAGTAGTGTTGTTCTAGTTTGGTCAAATGGGACCAGTTTTATTCTTGGCCCTTAGTATTAGTTATTTAAACAGGCTTTTGTTCACGGATGTCCGTAATTAGTTCATAATAGTCGTTAATGGATTCATAGTGCTTCACTGCCGCGCCCCACAAGACCCTAAAGGCAAATTGCAAGTAGATATAAAAAAAAACCAAGACAACCTTGGATACGTTGTGCTGTGGGCCAGTGTCTGTGATGCATCTAATTTGACCTCTGAGATGGTTATCAGCAAACTCGTAAGAGTATCCAAAAGGCGGACTAGGATATGTATACGGCTGGTAATCTCCCTTTAAACGTGAAGAGGTCCGGAGCATTGTGGTCCCGGTTTAGTAATAACGATGATTTTCCCGAAGCTCGAAACCAAGTACGGCTGGTTTGAAGTTAGGACGAAGTTCCAGCCAGGATTACCTCGTCTTCCAACGATGGTTACCAAGCCACGGTGGCGGTCCCAGCTAGCAATAGCAGGGAATCCTTGAGCCTAAGTGGAAGCCTCAGTGGATGTGAGTCACGAAAGATCGTTTGGGCGACACAACTTTTTTTTATAAATTTATTCAATAAAAACACATAACACTACAATTGTAATGAATCCATCATATATACATTACCTAAAAAATACATGGTACAAATTGAATGGAATATTTATTATTGTATTTATAATATGAACTATTTCATTTGCATAATGAAAACAATGAATATATTTAATAGATTTTTGTTGTGAATTCTATTTACAATTTCTAAAAATGACTGCAAAGTATATGTGTTGGTAGAGTAAAGGTATAACAGTCATATCATTAAGGATTTTATTTATCTATTCAATCATATTCTGAACAAAACAACAGAAAACATCATAACACCTCTCTTAATGAAGTCATAATGCCAACACATTTCTATTTGTAATGTGTCTTCTGTCATTGAGTCCATACAATTCAGACTTCTTTAAACAACTTTTGTTAACTGTTTGTGTCTGCAGACACTGTACAAATTAAAGAACTTGCTTATATATGTATGAACAGCAGGTTTATGTTATTAGCATGCTGTCTTTCCGATATTAGCCCTGGCAGTAGTTATAGTGCCAACATCTGATATATGGTATTGGTGTTAAGTTGTTATTAATGCTGTGGTTAGTGCTGGTATCTACAACTTAGTTATTATAAACTCTCGCTATTCTCTGCATAATTGAACAATTCTGTACTAGCTTTTTTGGTATGTCCATCAACAAAAAAAATTCAGGTAACATGATAGACTCAACCTCTCCTATATATATATATATATATAACCTATAACGTAATTATTCTGAAAATTTATGAGCAAACATTGTTTTTATTAAAGCTTTTTAAGGTGTCATTTTCCTCGAAGATCATCACATGGAGCTTTTCCTTCTGAAATGGCTTTAATTTTAGTAATTAGATCATAAACTATCTTTTCCCCAACTATAGAGTCTTGTTTGTAATCTGGATGAGTATGCACAAACTGTCTTATCCAGTTAGCTGTAGTTGGCAATTCACCTGAATAATTAATAGACACATATGATAACTGAAATATAATGTATGGAAGAATATCATGTCATGGATTTATTAGAGCTACTTCTTAATATAGTAAAATACAGTGTATAAGTATGTCCAAATAAAAGGGGCAAAGCACATTATTAATAGTTCCTTATACAATTTAGTATTTGGTATTTGTTGGCTAAATTGCAGTTATAGACATGAATTGTTTATTTTAAATATTGGTAAAATTAGACCAATGCATGCTGGTATTAAAAGGACAGATGTAAATTGAAATACTCTAAGATGTTGGAGATCTTACATAATGACATAACAATATTGTCACCAAAATCAATAATTAATGATAATTTAATATGTGCATTGTTTACCAGACGCTTTTTTAGACAAGAAATCCAAATACTGTCCCAGAGTACACATTGTCTTAAGATCAATATTCATGCAGTTTAAATACATTCTGATAAGTGAAATAACACCAATGAAATCAGTCTAAAGAAATAGTAAAAGTAAATTCAACTGTAACTATACAAAGAGTAATCTTTTGTATAGACTTTGTTATCTGAAATACGTGTACTTACATTCCCATTAAAAATTGTGTCAACACTCATCTTTGTGTACTCATCATCATGTGATGATGACATTACACCATCCTCTTTGTTGCTGCCTTCGCCTGATAGCACATCCTTACGAAAATAAAAGTGTTCATGATCAATAGCATCTCGCACTATTGATCTCTTCATGTTATCTTCTATCTATGAATACAAATTTACTAAACATTTATTTTAGTAGTTAAAATCATTATGACTATACCTTTGAAAATGGAATAATAAAGTTGAGTTTAAATGAGAGAATAGCTCGTGTTAACAATACAATAAATGTAGCAAATGCAGCATTTTCAAACTCAGTAATTTGTATCTACTTAGAGGAGAGAATGGAAGTGACCAGACAAAATTCAGGATATTAAATGACCTTACATCCATAACTCTAAATTCAACTCTCCAGCCAATATTTGAATTAGGAGGTGGAATTTTAAATCTCATACTCTGCCAGTTTGTGCTTTGAAGGTTCTTTTCAACAAAACATTACTCATTAGTAATTAATTACTCATTAGTAATTAAGTTAATGATCCTACCTCAAAATGACCTACATCATTTTCTATATCCTGATCTAGATCTTCAGCAAATACATAGAGAGGATCTCGAACAAATATATTAGCAATATGCTTAGCTAATACTTCATCTATGTCTGTTATATATCAACAAAGACATTATCTTTATATATACAAATAAAACAGTATTATTACTAACCATTTTCTAATAAAGTGTAATAAGCAGTTTCATTAATAGGAACATATGTATCATTGTAGTCAGGATTGTCTAGATACATTGAAACACACCCATATCTAGAGTTGGGAATGTATCTTTCACTGTGAGGCTAAAGTATATATATAGAGGTTAATAAAGTGTCATATCATAAGTATATTTACATTCCTTTCTTCTGCATTTCTGTCATCATGAGCATCTATCATCATACCCCATCTACAGTCCACATCAGACAAATATCCTCGATATATAGGAGAGCCAGCAGTAATAGCTAACTAAAGTTATTAATAATATAATGTATTACTATGTGCTACACTAACCATTATGGGACAAAAAACTGATAGTTGATCATATAGGTGACGAGTTTCATTGATGTCATGTCCTTGAATAGTTACCTATAAAAGTAATTATTTTGATTACTGCACCTAATTTCAATCATGCAAGTAACAGTAGATTTTCAATTTGCATTAGAGGATTGTTAAAAATATACATTTTATACCTGTAAACAAGTAGCTGTAGTAAAAGCAGAAGAGTCCAAATAGATATGGTCAGGTTTAGCTGTTTCCTCATTTTGTAGAAAAGGTTCAAGGAAAGGAGTAGGTGTAGCTGTGTCCCTATAGACTATAAAAAATTATAAATACTTTAGTCTTTTTAATTATCTTTAATTATATTTTATACTGACATAATAATAACACTTCGTTTGTTATGCATACAATTACCTAAAACACATTTTATACAACTATTTCATCTTATATCTTAAAAGCTGTTGTCAGGGACCATGTTTATACAGTCATATTATATACACTTTGTCTTTGCCTGGCACAACACACTGCACTTGCTTAAATGATCTTAATATGATTTAGAAAGTATTAAAAATCACACATTAAATATCCTCACTTGGTATATTTTGATAAACCTTTTCTCCTCTCCTGTTGAAAATATTATCCAATATACTCCTACACACATTACAATATTTTGTATCAAATATTTTATTAACTAACACATATCTTGGATGACCTGCCCAAACCTCTGCTTTAGGATAGAAATAAGAACCAGTTACAATTGGATCAGGCATATATTGGGGTTCTGTAAATCCTGGACAACCCATTCTATTTACATTGTAAGAATAATGTTATTAGGGAATAATTATTTAACCTTGGAAACACAGACAAGCATAATGGAAAGATTGATGATCCTTCAAGGACTTCATAAAGAACTTTACGCCTACAGAATGAATATGCTATATATCAATGCAAAGAGATATAGTTATAAGATTATTTCTATTTGAATGATAAAAATGTGATTAAGAGCGTTTCTATATTAGTTTGTTATATAGGAAGAATGCAGCTACCCTAAAGTAACATTTTGGACATTTATTTTATCTAATGCCAAAAAAATATAAAATTTATTTAATTTATAGTTAATGTATAAAATGTCATCAATCAACAGGTAAAAAAAATCCATCATCCATACATAATGAATTCTATGTCCATGAGAAGTGAATTGCAAATTTGCATTCTTCTTATTAAATAAATAATGACCATTACCTGAGTTCCATATTAATTTCAACCAAGTTCATATCACTCAAACAACTTCCATAAGGTTTAACACCAGGAGTACCTACAAGGAAATGTATGCAACACATTTATGATAACAAACCTTCTATGACATGACTTGCACATTCAAGACTCCAGTGTGTTTCTATATTACTAACAAAAAGAAAACAATATTTAAAATATATCCTGCAACTCTCACAAATGTAACATTCATTTTAAGCTAGGTCACCTATTGAGTCATAAGCACTGTAGTCATCGTGTAAGGAAATCATATTGCTCTCAATATAATTTGTATAAAAGATCTATTCTTTAAATTGAGATTAGCTTTTTACATAAACACTATAATGTTGATTAAAATGGCAATCACATTGAATCAAAGAAGGAGACTTACACTAAACTATTCATGCACAGCCACCAAATGCACTTAAATTGGGCATATCTGATCCATGCACAGAAAGACAATAATTTGTTACAAAAAATATTAATAATTCCATTATATTTTATAAGTGATGTAAAATTAATCAGTGGAATATCTGTTCATATAATATTATATATGTGCATGTTGGTAAAGCTATATGAGGTTAGTGACTGTATTGTGGATATGAAAATGATGCCTCCAATACGTGAGAAAGTGTTAACAAAAAACAACCACTAAAGAATCCCAAACTTTCCAGTCAAGACTAAAAAAATTCCCAAAGATGAAGTATATTTAGTGTGATTGGACACACGGTTGTGATTATTTTAACTATTTATATATTAGTTGAATGCACATACAGTGAATTGCAAATTGCTAATTCAGACTGCACAATATATGGAGTATGATAAATGGCTGTTGTCTAATAAATTATAATGTCTTATTGACAATAGATAAAGTTATAACAATTCTTACTGAGGATCAGCACTTATTCGTTTCTCATTTAATTTCTTTAATAATTCAGGTGCTGTCAAACACAATCGTGCTGTCTGATTTTCATGATCTAATGTAAGCAGGTTAAATTCAATCTATATAATGAAATAAAATAATATATATAAATTTTTTGAGTTTTTGAATTTAAAATATTAAGTGAAAAATAAATTGTATATACATTTAATCAAACTACTTACCAGTGAATTACAATAATATTAATAGTGCTGTTGACATAAGTACAGCTTAGAATGATAAAATACAATATTTTTCAACCATTACTGTAACTTTATCTTAATAATTCAATAATCCAATTGCAAATTGTTATGAAATGCACTAAAATGCTTAACCTCGCTGCAGCGTGCAGCGTTGATCTATACTGCAGAGTGCATGTACATTTAACATTCCACAAGCTTAAAGGTATGGTAAGTTATTAATGGCTCAGCTTTACTCTGACGATAGTCAACTTACTGGCCAATTTGCAAAGTGATTGACCATAAGCCACTACCAAGCAAATTTCTTTATTCTTTTTAGCCTTCTCAGGTGACGTATACCAGACAAAAGATATGTCACGTGATGCGCAATGATGACTATTGATTATTGATTATTGATGACTCACCATTTCTCTTAAATCAAAGGGGAAAAAACTTTGCAGTTTAGTGCGTCTACTGGGTACTTTGCACTCTAATTGACAAAAGGTCCAATACTTTCCAACTTCTTAGTAAAAGTTAGTGATTCTCCAATGACAGCCATGGTGCTAGTATTTTTAGTTCGCGCTCAATATATCGACAAAGATATATAACTGTCAAAAGTTAGTAAAATAGTCATAACTTTCCAAAGAAGTATTTTTGCAAACATTCTCATTTTAAAAAGTTGGAAAATGTCATAAGCTGTATGCAGGAGGTTTTTATTGATTCTGTAGTATTGACTGAAAGCTGTGCTTTTTTTCAAAGGTTTTTCAGACTTTTAAAGCTTTTTGTTCGTTTGACGCTCCTTTTGACAGTATTCTTAAGAAGTACAGAAGTTTTGCTACCCTCCACTATAGTTTGATGGCTACCAGTGCCGTGTTTACCGAGTTAAAGCAGTTCAAAGCCATTTGCCCGAGTAACAGACACACACTGACAAGACTACAGTAACCCTCGCAATTCGCCCACGCACAGCGAGGTTAATGATGTAACTAGTATAACCATCTTAATCAAATATACCTTTGATCTATTAGTTTTGATATATTATTATAATTTAGTATTTAAGACTAGTACCAATCCGTAAGGCAGTCAGTCAGTCTGCTTGTTCATGAATTTGAAATGAAGTTTATTACTACTCAGAAAGGTGGAAAATCTGATCTTGATGGTTTTGATACACTATCAATCATTTGAGAAAACAGGAGATCATAGCCATCCAGTTGACAGGTGTGATGGAATTATTGAGAAACTGATAAGCATGCAGCAAGAGGAAGAAAGCTCTAGAAGAAGTCACCACAATTTCTTCAATTTATAATGACACACTTGTGGATATTACTACAAAATATGAAAATGTTGATATTGCCCAGAAGATGCCTATATTTGCAGTCGTGAAATCATTACTCTATTGAAGTCGCCAAAAGAGACTCCCACCCATTCCTGGATCATGAGAAGATGTAAGCTTACAAGGAGAATTGGAAAAAACTCTGTCTGATGAATGATTTTTGCTCTGTGGCGATGGAGATACTGATAAACTCATCATGTTTGTTACAAGTGAAAATTTAAAGCTGCTCTCCGAGGCTAGCAACATTAATGCTAATGGAACATTTGAAATTAGACCTAAAATTTATTATCAACTCTTTACAAACCACTTCCAGCAAAGACAAGGGCAGTGTACAACAGAATGTTCACGCTCTTCAAGGAATCACTGCAAGCTTCAGGTTTACAGATCATCAAACCTCAACAAATAATGTGTGATTTTGAATTAGCTCTTATTCAAGGTACAGAAATACATTTCCTTGGTGCCCATCTAGATAAGTGCTAGTTTCACTTTGCACAGCGTCTTTGGAGAAAAGTGCAAGGATTAGGCCTTTCAAATGATTAATTACAAGGCTAATGATGATATTAGAACCTTTATTTGGAAAACAGCAGCGTTGTCATTTGTAGCGATAGCCTTTGTTAGAATTGCATGGAATGCTATTAAACAAGTATGCCTCAAGGTGCACAAGTACAAGAATATTATGATTACTTGCAACATATTTGGATCAATCAATGGTAACTTTAGACTACAGACGTGGAACTATTTTTCATATACTGGTACATGCATTAACAATCATTTGGAAGGTTGGCACAACAGAATCAAGAAAATTGCAAGAAAATCACAACCAAATATTTACGAATTGATAGAGATTCTTCAAAAAGAACAAACTGCAGCAAAGGTCACAACTGTCAGGCAATTAGAAGAAGGTAGTATTATCAGATGTAAGGTGATATGCTAATATATACTGCCACTGTATTGTATTATTACTATGAACAGTTTCCTTCTTAACACGTTAACACTCTAGCTAGTGTGCACATTAAACACATCTTAATCTAATAATTATTGAGCTATACACACACAAACTACAATATGTGTTACTTGGATAACAATTGGAAATCATCATTCTCTTTCCTTGTACACCAATATCTATGGTTTGATCTAATTGTATTGTACAATACCAAATTATATAGATATGATATAATGAAACAAATATTAGCTAAACAAACTGTTAAAAGCAATACATTTTTTAATGTTTAATGTCAAGATACTTGATATTTGTGTTCATTTTTATGCTTAACAATGTCTAGACATACAACAATACAATATAAGTCCTTTATTGCACATTATATATTGATATCTTAAACTAAGCATTAGGTAATAATGCAGCTGCTAACCTCATCTCCCCATTTCAAACTACAGCCACTGATATCTTTACATCTGTGGTAAATATTAATGAATTGTAGGATTCCAATCTTCTTAACAAGCCAAGTACATTTTTTAATCTCTTCCCAGGAAAGAGTTTGCCCATCAGGATTTCTACCCATACTGAACTAACTTTAAAACGTAGCAATTCGCACTTAGTATTCTTATATATAAAAAAAATTATCTCGCGCAGCAAGCCCCTCCTGTTTCATTTAAGCATATATAGATACTATACGACATGGATGTGAAACTAGGCTAAACCTGATGTCCACATGCGTTCTACGCCGGAAATACATAATATAACGTTATTACATGCTATCTGACTTCTATTGTTCTAGACTTACTAATGTACATCTCAGTTGATGAGCAAGTTATCATAAATTCGTTAATTTATGATAACTTGCTCATTTTTGAAAAATATATAACACATTGTTCCTAAACATAGAATATGACGTCAGTGATCTCAAAGCATGAAATAACGTGACTAATGTGGAAGAATTACAAATTTCACTGAATTGTGACTTGATAAGTGTCTATATCTTATCTTAGTTATTTTGTCATTATGCCAAATTGTCTGTTCCTTTGTGTGTGTACAGAACTTTCTCTCTCTCTCTCTCTATATATATATATTGATGTTTTGTCACAGGGAAAATTTTCACTTTTTAACATTTGGAAATGGATGGTTTACATTAGTTGCAGTATTTTCATTAGTTAAATATTATCAATTAATGTAGTATTGTTGTTTCTTTGTTGGTATTTTACCACTCTTAATTAGAATCAATTTAGAAAATAACTTGTTTAACAGACAATAATTATTATTTTTGTGTTTTTATGTTGGTTATTAACTTATACTAATCCAATGATTGTAATAATAATGACAATATGATGTACTACAATGTAAATTATATATACATTGTTTTTTCTACAAGAGCTAGACTATCATTTTTATTGATTTATACAACAGACTTGTGTTTAAAAGGTTCTAGAGTGAAATGGAGGAGTGCTATAGGTATGGAGGATGGTGCAGTCTTTCTCTTTTAGAACTTAAAGATATTAACTTGACTTCTATTATTTATTTATTTACTAATTTATTTATTAATTGCTCTAAAAGTAAAATATATATATAATATAATTAGTAGTGTTGTTCTAGTTTGCTCAAATGGGACCAGTTTTATTCTTGGCCCTTAGTATTAGTTACCGATGTCGGTAATTATTTCATAATAATCGTTAATGAGATTCATAGTGCTTCACTGCTGCGCCCCACAAGATCCTGAAGGCAACTCGTAAGTAGATATAACATAAAACCAAGACAACCTTTGATAGGTTGTGCTGTGGCCCAGTATCTGTGATGCATCTAAATTGACCTCTGAGATGGTTACCAGCATACTCGTAAGAGTATCTAAAAGGCGGACTAGGATACGGCTGGTAATCTCCCTTTAAACGTGACGAGATCCGGAGCATTGTGGTCCCGGTTTAGTAATGACGATAATTTCCCCGAAGCTCGAAACCCAGTACGGCTGGTTTGAAGTTAGGGCGAAGTTCCAGCCAGGATTACCTCGTCTTCGGACGATGGTTACCAAGCTACGGTGGCGGTCCTAGCTAGCAATAGCAGGGAATCCTGGAGCATAAGTGGAAGCCTCAGTGGATGTGAGTCACGAAAGATTGTTTGGGCAACACAACTTTTTTTTATAAATTTATTCAATAAAAACACATAACATTACAATTGTAATGAATCCATCATATATACATTACCTAAAAAATACATTGTACAAAATGAATGGAATATTTATTATTGTATTTATAATATGAACTACTTCATTTACATCATGAAAACAATGAATATATATTCAATAGATTTTTGCTGTTCTATTTACAATTTCTAAAAATGACTGCAAAGTATATGTGTTGGTAGAGTAAAGGTATAACAGTCATATCATTGAGGATTTTATTTATCTATTGAATCATATTCTGAACAAAACAGCAGGAAACATCATAACACTTAATGAAGTCATAATGCCAGCACATTTCTATTTGTAATGTGTCTTCTGTCATTGAGTCCATACAATTCAGACTGCTTTAAACAACTTTTGTTAACTGTTTGTGTCTGCAGACACTGTACAAATTAAAGAACTTGCTTATTATATATATATGAGCAGCAACCCTATGTTATTAGCATGCTGTCTTTCAGATATTACCCCTGGCAGTAGTTATAGTGCCAACATATGATATATGGTATTGGTGTTAAGTTGTTATTAATGCTGTGGTTAGTGCTAGTATCTACAACTTAGTTATATATTAACTATTCTCTGCATAATTGAGCGGTTCTGTACTAGCTTTTTTGGTATGTCCGTCAACAGAAAAAATTCAGGTAACATGATAGACTCAACCTCTCCTATATATATAACCTATAACGTAATTATTTTGAAAATATATGAGCAAACATTGTTTTTATTAAAGCTTTTTAAAGACTCATTTTCCTCGAAGATCATCACATGGAGCTTTTCCTTCTGAAATGGCTTTAATTTTAGTAATTAAATCATAAACTATCTTTTCCCCAACTATAGAGTCTTGTTTGTAATCTGGATGAGTATGCACAAACTGTCTTATCCAGTTAGCTGTAGTTGGCAATTCACCTGAATAATTAATAGACACATATGATGACTGAAATATAATATATGGAAGAATATGTCATGGATTTATTAGCGTTACTTCTTAATATAGTAATATACAGTATATGTCCAAATACAAGGGGTAAAGCATATTATTAATGGTTCCTTATACAAAAATTCTAATTAATGCTAAATACATTTAGTATTGGGTATTAGTTGGCTAAACTGCTGTTATCGACATGAATCGTTTATTTTAAATATTGGTAAAATTAGACCAATGCATGCTGGTTTTATAAGGACAGATGTAAATTGAAATACTCTAAGATGTTGGAGATTTTACATTTATAATTATAATGACATAACAATATTGTCACAAAAACCAATAATTAATGATAATTTATTATGTGCCTTGTTTACCAGACGCTTTTTTAGACAAGAAGTCCAAATACTGTCCCAGAGTACACATTGTCTTAACATCAACATTCATACAGTTTAAATACATTCTGATAAGTGGAATAACACCAATGAAATCAGTCTAAAAGAAATGGTAAAATTATATACAACTATAACTATACAAAGTGTAATATTTTGTATAGACTTTGTTATCTGAAATACATGTACTTACATTCCCATTAAAAATTGTGTCAACACTCATCTTTGTGTACTCATCATCATGTGATGATGAAATTAAACCCTCGAGCTCCTTTTTAATGCTGCCATCTCCTGATAGCACATCCTTACGAAAATAAAAGAGTTCGCAACCAATAGCATTTCGCACTATTGATCTCTTCATGTTATCTTCAATCTATGAATACAAATTTATTTAAAATTTATTTTAGTAGTTAAAATCGTTATGACTATACCTTTGAAAATGGAATAATAAAGTTGAGTTTAAATGAGAGAATAGCTCGTGTTAACAATACAATAAATGTAGCAAATGCAGCATTTTCAAACTCAGTAATTTGTATCTACTTAGAGGAGAGAGTGGGAGTGACCAGACAAAATTCAGGATATTAAATGACCTTACATCCATAACTCTAAATTCAACTCTCCAGCCAATATTTGAATTAGGAGGTGGAATTTTAAATCTCATACTCTGCCAATTTGTGCTTTGAAGGTTCTTTTCAACAAAACATTATTCATTAGTAATTAAATTAATGGTCTTACCTCAAAATGACCTACATCATTTTCTATATCCTGATCTAGATCTTCAGCAAATACATAGAGAGGATCTCGAACAAATATGTTTGCAATATGCTTAGCTAATACTTCATCTATGTCTGTTATATATGGACAAATTAGACATTATCTTTATATATACAAATAAAACAGTATTATTACTAACCATTTTCTAATAAAGTGTAATAAGCAGTTTCATTAATAGGAACATATGTATCATTGTAGTCAGGATTGTCTAGATACATTGAAACACACCCATATCTAGAGTTGGGAATGTATCTTTCACTGTGAGGCTAAAGTATATATATAGAGGTTAATAAAGTATCATATCATAAGTATATTTACATTCCTTTCTTCTGCATTTCTGTCATCACAAGCATCTGTCATCATACCCCATCTACAGTCCACATCAGACAAATAACCTCGATGTATAGGAGAGCCAGCAGTAATAGCTAACTAAAGTTATTAATAATATAATGTATTACTATGTGCTACACTAACCATTATAGGACAAAAAACTGATAGTTGATCATATAGGTGACGAGTTTCATTGATGTCATGTCCTTGAATAGTTACCTATAAAAGTAATTATTTCATTTATACTTAGATTACTGCACTAAATTTCAATCATGTAAGAGTAGATGTCAATTGGTAATAGAGGAATGTAATAAATACGCAGTTTATACCTGTAAACAAGTAGCTGTACCAAAAGCAGAAGAGTCCAAATAGATATGGTCAGGTTTAGCTGTTTCTTCACTTTGTAGAAAAGGTTCAAGGAAAGGAGTAGGTGTAGCTGTGTCCCTATAGACTAAAATTCATACATACTTTAGCCTATTTCAATTACCTATAATTATATTTAATGTTGACATAAGAATAACACTTTGTTTGTTATGCATACAATTACCTAAAACACATTTTATGCAATTTTTAAAACAAATAATTTCAAACAAGATCTGTCATATATAATATTACTATTACTTATTTTTAATGTTATAATAACTATTTTATCTTATATCTTTAAAGCTGTTGTCATGTACCATGTCTACACAGTGAGCACATACTGTTATATTAAATACACTTTGTGTTTGCATGTGAACACACTGAACTTGCTTAAATGATCTTATGATGATTTAGAAAAATCATACATTAAACATCCTCACTTGGTATATTTTGATAAACCTTTTCTCCCCTCCTGTTGAAAATGTTATCCCATATACTCCTATATAGTATAGTACACATTACAATATTTTGCATCAAATATTTTATTAACTAACACATATCTCGGATGACCTGCCCAAACCTCTGCTTTAGGATAGAAATAAGAACCAGTTACAATTGGATCAGGCATATATTGGGGTTCTGTAAATCCTGGACAACCCATTCTATTTACATTGTAAGAATAATGTTATTAGAGAATAATTATTTAACCTTGGAAACACAGGCAAACATAATGGAAAGATAGATGATCCTTCAAGGACTTCATAAAGAACTTTACGCCTATAGAATGAATATGCTATATATCAATACAAAGAGATATAGTTATAAAATTATTTCTATTTGAATGATAAAAATGTGATTTAAAGTGTTTTCTATATTAGTTTGTTATTTATGAAGAATGAATCATCTATCAGCTACCCTGAAGTAACATTTTGGACAATTATTTTAATTTAATGCCAAAAAATATAAAATATATTTAATCTATAGTTAATATATAAAAAGTCATCAGTCAAAAGGTAAGAAAAAATCCATCATCCATATATGATGAAATCCATGTCCATGAGAAGTCAATTACAAATTTTGAAGTCTTCACATAAAATAAATAATGACCATTACCTGAGTTCCATATTAATTTCAACCAAGTTCATATCACTCAAACAACTTCCATAAGGTTTAGCGCCAGGAGTACCTATAAGAAAATGTATGCCACACATTTGTCTCTTTCCTCTAAGGAATATTTCAATGATAACAAACCTTCTATGACATGACTTGCACATTCAAGACTCCAGTGTGTTTCAATATTACTAACAAAGAGAAAACAATATTTAAAATATATCCTGCAACTCTCATAATTGTAACATTCATTAAAAACTAGGTCACCTATTGAGTCAAGAGCACTGTAGTCATCGTGTAAGGAAATCAAAAAAAGTGTATTGTTTTCAATATAATTTATATAAAAGATCTATTCTTTAAATTAAGATTAGGTTTTTATATAAACACTATAATATTGATTAAAATGGCAATCACATTGAGTCAAAGAAGGAGACTTACACTAAACTATTCATGCACAGCCACCACATGCACTTAAATTGGGCATATCTGATCCATGCACAGAAAGACAATAATTTGTTACAAAAAATATTAATAATTCCATTATATTTTATAAGTGATGTAAAATTAATTAGTGGAATATCTGTTCATATTATATTATACATGTGCATGTTGGTAAAGCTATATGAGGTTAGTGACTGTATTGTGGATATGAAAATGATGCCTCCAATACGTGAGAAAGTGTTAACAAAAAATACACAAAGATCATAAACTTTCCAGTCAAAACTAAAAATTGCAAAGAAAGGTGTATTTAGTGTGATTGGACACACGGTTGTGATTATTTTAACTATTTATTAGTTGAATGCACATACAGTGTATTACAAATAACTAATTCAGAATGCACAATATATGGAATATGATAAATTGTTACTGTATAACAAATTATAATTCCTTTTTGACAATAGATAAAGTTATAACAATTCTTACTGAGGATCAGCACTTATTCGTTTCTCATTTAATTTCTTGTATAATTGAGGTGTTGTCAAACACAATCGTGCCGTCTCATTTTCATGATCTAATGTAAGCAGGTTAAATTCAATCTATATAATGAAATGTAATAATATAAAGTTTACGAGTATATACATTTAATCAAACTATTTAATAGTGAATTATATTAATGTTAATAGTGCTGTTGATATAAGTACAGCTTAGAATGACAAGGTACAATACTTTTTAACCATTTCTGTAACTTTAATCGTTGAATAATAGAATTGCAACTTGTTATGATTTAACTAGTTTACTACTATAATCTTATAAATTATAAATATTATTACTACTTTCTGTTTAAACACTCTTTTACATTTCAAAGTAAGTAAAGCCTATATCTATATCTAATTATAATAAGTTCAGATAGAAAATAATAATAATCAATACAAACACAATTATAGTGTCATAGTGTCATAGTGTCATTGCTTAGGTAAACCTATACAGTTCCTTAGAACACTCAATCAAATACTTTCAAATTAAGAAATATACAATTCCATTTAAAATATTCAATCCTAATCAGACAAACCAGAGATCATAATTTAAAATAATACTTTATTATATCTATTTATAATATTTGAGCAATAAAAGAACAATAGGTGACGTGCTAATATATATTGCCACATTATCACATTGTTACTATGAACAGTTTTGTTCTTAACAAGATAACACTCTAACTAGTGTCACATTTAACACATATTGATCTAATAATTATTGAGCCACACACACAAACTACAATATGTGTTAATTGAATAACAATTGGAAGTCACCATTTTTTTCCTTGTACACAAATATCTATGGTTTGGTCTAATTGTATGATACAATACCAAATTATATAGATATGATACAGTAAAACAAATTTTGGCTAAACAAACAATAAAAAAACAATACATATTTCATTTTAAATGCTTAATGTCAAGATACTTGTTATCTGTGTTCATTTTTATGCTTAACAATGTCAGTCTAGACATACAACAATACAATATAAGTCCTTTATTGCATATTATATATTGATATCTTAAACTAAGCATTAGATATAATACAGCTGCTAACCTCATCTCCCCATTCCAAACTACAGCCACTGATATCTTTACATCTGTGGTAAATATTAATGAATTGTAGGATTCCAATCTTCTTAACTAGCCAGGTATTTTTTTTAACCTCTTCCCAGGAAAGAGTTCGTCCATCAGGATTTCTACCCATACTGAACTTTAAAACGTAGCAATTATCGACCACAAAGAATATTCGCACTTGGTATCCTTATAACGAAATTGGCAAGGTTGTCTCGAGTAACAAGCCCCTCCCGTTTCATTTAAGGGAAGAACTGATTACGTGAGACAAGGAAAGGCATGGCGTTTCCAATATGAAAAAAGAAATCACTCATTTTTAACATAAGTCTTTACATGTTTCAAAAAGGTCTTATCATTTCGAATGAACTTAATATATAATCTAGTAAAAAATTCCACTTTTTGAACCATTGTGCTTGAATGATTTATTATAGACCAGTCTTGTGAACCTTATATGCTAGTTGCATACCGCCTCTAGTAGTAACATTACCTGGTACTTTGTGAAAAACGTGTGCACGTCGATAGGAGCTACTACTATGAGGCCATCTTGACAGAAAACCTGGTATGCAGGAAGTATACAATTCATAAGAATCGTTAATAAATTATAAATGACATAATTCGCCCCACAATTGCCTGACTGAAAAACAGGAAATAATACAAAAGGGAGTGAAAACACCTATTATTGGTATAGTTACTTCCAGGTTCCACTATAATAGAGTTGATCCTCTAATATTTTACATTGACCAAGCTACTGTTTGTCTAATCCATGTTAAAAGCAAGCTTCTTTTCGAAGCTCTTTCAAGGCTTCTTCTGAGATTGCAATTGGAACTCCCTTCTGACGTCATTGGGGGAACGAATGCTATATAGGTGCAAAGTAATGGCTGAAGACTTTCAAAGCAATGTATCTAGTCGGTATTCCAGCACATTAAGCCTCTCCTACTCTTCTTCTTCCTTCGATATGATCGAAAGCAGTGACCCTGCTTCGTGTGTGGAATCTGACCTCGAGGAAGGCTCTGAGAACATAGTTGTTCTATATCAGTATGAACCAGTGGAAAGTGGCTCTGAATCAAAATCTTCAGATGAGTCTCAGAATGATGGGAGGTTACTAAATACTGAATGGTTAGTCTCTTGTGTCTGTTAGTCAGCTATAATAATGAATACTACATGAAGGCTACATGAGCTGTCTGAGCTAACTTCAAAATATTGTGTTATGTTATAGATACTATTATATTTACCTGTGTAACTATGGACATTGTATAGTCATGCCTACTGTAGCTGAGTGCATATGTTGTTGTGAGATAGACACTACAATCCAGAAAATGGAGCAGATACAAGCACAGATATCCTGTATCACTGAACATGAAGGATTTGAACCTGTTTGCCTAAATTTTTGGGTATTACAAGCAGGATATTTCAGTTATAGGCAACATTATGGTACACATGATATTCAGGACCAACCAGGATATGAGTAAGTACAGGGTTTTATTGAACTCACTTACAGTAAGCCATTACATAAAGGCAATACAAATTTATCTCTTATCGACAGTTTACTAGTTGGTGTTGGGATTGGGTTGGAAGAAAAATACATGTTGTATTACCTAGCTGTGTTGACAACAAAATTTGGACAAAATTTCCATCTGCTCATTATGTTGGGTTCAAGTATCACTAACTCAATAAGACTAACATATAGTTAATGAGTATTATAGTCAAAAATAATGATATTAATTATTTCCATATAACAAACAAATAATAACATTATTGAACTAATGTCGGAGAAGGCTGAAACGACTTCTGTGGCTCTTGATAGCAGAAGCTGACACAAGAGACTATTCATTCAGTATTTAGTAACCTCCCATCATTCTGAGACTCATCTGAAGATTCTGACTCAGAGCCACTTTCCTCTGGTTCATACTGGAATACTAACTAGATACATTGCTTTGGAAGTCTTCAGACATTACTTTGCACCTAGCAATCCCTCCCCAGTGACGTCACAAGGGACCCCCACCCTACTAGCAAGAACATTGCAATCTCAGAAGAAGCCTTGAAAGAGCTTCGAAAGGAGCTTGCTTTTAACAGTGATACAATTTTTAAAAATTATTGAAATATTTTTAGGGTGAATTGCATATGTCAAAGATAACATTTATGCAAAAAATATTTTTTAATTTTGGCATGTCCCCCCCTTTTAAGTACTTAACAGTTATTTTCTATCATAGGGTCAGTGTTAATTCCTGTATCACATAATAAAATTGGAGAAGTACCTTAGTCTAGCATAACTGGTCCATAGTAAACTGGATTATTAGGAAGATTATGACATGGAGATAAAGGGTGTGGCTTGGATATATTTAGAAAATAACATGAGGTTCAGCATTATCTATGTGTATGACAAATGAGATAAAAATATGTCGTAACTGTGGCAATTGAGTATTTGTTCTTCATTTTATCTTAGGTGATACAGAGGTTGTTTCTTTTTGCAGTGATCTCACCAAGGTAGGCATTAAAAGGGATCACCAGTGAGGGATATCAATTTGAGCACAAATTAACTTGGATATCTATTGACTTGTTATCCTTTGATGACCAATCTCATTGACTTGAACAACTGTATACCTCCAATATGATGTAGTCTATTGACAATGAAACTGTCTTTGTTAAAGTGGACATCAGCTTTCTTCTTAGGATTAAACTCTTCAATTTTAACATGTTGAGTCACATGATTGATTCATTCAATCACTTGTTTTGTTGTTGTTACCACTTCTTGAGGAATGCTTATCTCAAAATACTGTTCAACAAAATTCCTGGCACTGCCTCAGTTGACTCAATTCCATTCCAGCTGATTTTTTTCTATTTTGATAACACCTGTAGTTTATTAAAGTATCTTCGATATCCTTTGTATTGTGTCTTATACTATAAAAACAATTTGTAACAGGAAATATGGAATGAATGACATCAACATCTACTCATTGTCATTCTTCTTAAGTGTTGATGCAAGATATCTCTATTCCTGTAAAAGTATCCTCTTCTTTGTGACCGACCTCCTCTCAGACTCTCCCTATTTTGCATAAACTTTTACCTCTTGTTCCAATCTTTGTTCACACTCATAAATGTAAAGATCAATTAACTTTCTCTTTATAAAACAGGCAAGTACATTCCCAATTGATTTATTGATGTAACACACTCCTTTCCATAAAAAGTGCTGTTGTTGATGTATTATCAAATATCTTTTATGTACATGTTTGGCAAAAAAAGAGCACATCTACATGATCATGTGGGACAGACATGGGTCCCAAAACATTCATTAAACAATTAGAGGATGCATTCAATTTGAACCTTTTTAAAATGATAGCTTTTCATGTGATCTATAATGTAAACATGTACTAACTTTGTTACTGCTAGCGCTTATAATTTTGTTACTTTCTGTGGTGTAGTGAAACAAGACAATGTTCCTATAAAATTAAATAATACTTGTGTCAGTGTTAATGCAAATATCTTGGTTCCCATGTTGAGTGAAAATATTCTCTTCTCTGAGGCCAAATTCATCTCAGACTGATCCCTACTTTGCATAAACCATTACCCCTTGTTCTGATGTTTGTTCCCAATCAGTACTATTGGAAATTAATAATCATTAGAACATTTAAGTTCTACTTTATGCTGTGTCCCTAATTTATAGATCATTGTGGGGATGGTGATGGTGCTGTTCAATTACAAAGTAGTTCAAGTCAAGGTCATGTTGAAGAAAGGGTATTTGTTACACTAATGTCAAACTGAAACTAGTGTGATCTGTAGAGTTATTTTCTCTCTATGGATGATATTGAGGTTTATGTATTTTTATTATATTTACTTTATTTGGATTTGATGACACATCATGTTACTTTTAATACATTACTAAAATTAAGAGAGGGATTAAAGACATCAATTGACTAACTACTTTTATTCATAAAATCTAAGAAAATATTTTGTTTCTCTCTAGCAGACTGTTTTTATGTGAACTTGAAGTAAGCCATAGCAGCAGCAGACAAAGCGCCTAAAACCACCACAGTAACCAACAAAGGAACAGACATGTCTTTATCTTCTGAACGTTTCGAGTCAACTTCTAAAGATACAGCTAAATGGTATATGAGAAAGGTTTGTGCCATTACTATAAATTTTAATCAGATAATGTCTTAATTTCACTAGTTAATGTACTAAGAATAAACTAGGATATATTACTATAGGTGTATTTCACTTTCACATAGTTTTGGTTATGCTAAAACTGAAGGTGCAGATTTAGGGCGAGAAGGACAAATGGTCCAACACAAGTTACATTTAAATGCTGTTTTATTTCCACAACTCTTACCTTGTGAAGTATACTCATGTTGAATATATGGCCTTGTTAAGAACCGATGTATCTCCTCAGCAACTTTTTTGTCTTGAATTGGCGGCTCCTCTATAACAGAGATGATCTTCTTCCAGGATGTTTCACAACAATTCTTATAACTCCACAATTGTAGAATATGTGCGAGCATTTGAGTGTCATTTTGTAGACCCATTTTTGCTTTTGTCTGTACAATTTCAGCTTGATTGATTTCAAGTTGTACACCAATTATTTCCCATTTATTTCTTATTTTGTTCAGCAAAGTCATAAGATGTTTTATCTTTGGTTGTGCGCCTAACAATAAACAAAGGTATAGCTTTTAATATTTTACTAATGTTGTTGTCAACATTAGTCCAACTTTTACATTGAATAAAGCGCATATATCTATAAATATTTTTGTATCATTACAAATTTATTCTATTTGTCATATAAGCTTGTTTTATTTATAGTTGTAATGAAGTAACCTGCATGGTTGTATGTAATTTCAAACATATTTTTAACTAATATTGGAACAAATAATTACTTCTATATTAAGCTCTAAATTTCTGTGTGACTTTTTTAAAGTTACTATATTAATTTATCTCAACTTAATAGCTCATACATCCTAGCAAATCTAATTGTTCAGACTTCAAAGGTGGTTCAGCTTCCAAATATGGTCATAAGCTGAGTATTGTAGTTTGCTCAAGCTATATGACATCAAGAGATTCTTTTCTCTTTTGTGTAGTTATAATTATGCTCTTTCTCAAGAGATTATGTCTAGGCTTTAGTCAACTTAACATTTGTGAATCCTTATAGCTATCAGCAACAAAATTAATCACTCATACAAAAATTTTATACAGGTTATTATACTCACGTAATATTTTATCAGGAATTTTATTTAAAGTAGTTTCATTCCCAGCAAAGTTATAAAGTTGGCCTAGAATATATAATCATTTGTTATGTATATACAAAATACGCACAAAATACTTGTTGTGTCTTTCAAGTCACTGCTAGATATTTGTAAAGTTTTCACATCTTTTATGTCATTGAATGTAAAGTCTAAGTCAGTGAGCTGATGATTGTCCTTGAGTTGGACACTAAAATGAAGGTAAAGGAGGGCAGAGTCTAGTTGACTTTTGTCAATATCTTCCTTAGAGACCTATAAAATAATAGCAATATTAAATCTTAGTGGTGCACACTGAATTGTACCTGAGATTTTGCAAGTGGTTTTGCAATAAAGTTGTTATTAACATTTGGCAATGTTATGACCTCACAATCTGGGTCAATGTGAAAAACGACTGGTTTGCTCCTTCTCCAATTATAGAAGCATTTTTCAGTCTTTATTCTCTAATGAAGTAATAATCAATAGCTATAGCTCAAAGTAAATTATCTTTTATGTATTAATAATTCTATATATTTTATAATATCAGTACATTATTTGTGTAAGCTCATGCATGACACAAGGTGCAAAATCCTGACAAGTCATTATTTTTGTTTCCTTTACTCTCACCTCAACAAATGGTCCAAGATCCTTTGTCATTACTGCTTTAATTTGCCAAGATGTATTTGTTATTTCCTTGAAAAATACTGTCATTGAATAGCGATATCTTTGAGAAGAGCGAGAACCAACAGCTATCAAAACAGAGGAAGCAGAAACTTGTACCATACCAGAGTAGCTGTAGTCATTATGATCAAGGGGTTGACCATTAACTTCAAAGAAAATATGAGGAGGAGGACCAAATGCTCTTAAAAAAACTAACTCCTGGGCTTTTATATCTGGCTTAATGTCAGCATTATGCTGAAGACAAAACTTAACAGGACGGGAAAATGTTTGATGACTGTCATCGATGTCAACTTTATAGATACAGCTCACAAGATTAACTTTTACAGGAGTTTTGATATTGGTTATAGCAGGTGAAATTACTTGTACTTTCATATTGACTTTCTTTCCCTGTCCAACTGATAATGGTGGAATGATTGCTTGAAAACCATGGTCATGTTTCTCAAAAACCTGCTCATCTTTAAAGGTTTCAACAGACCACTCAAACACTTCATTTAGAGCTAATGAACACAGAGCATTATTGAATTTTAAGAGCATCATCCTATTTAATTACACTTACCTACTGTTGGATCATACTGAGCAAATAAATTGTTGATCTCTTTGCTAGCAGTCTGACATGACTTCGAAGGGCTGACACCATCAACATTGTTTATTGTGGTATCTGCTCCTTGAGAAAGAAGAAACTCTATTGTACTGGCACTGTCTTCTATACTGGCATAATGCAAAGCTGTATTGCCCACCTAAGTAAAACAAGGTAGCTCATTACGTTATTGATCAAAAAGACTGTAAATACTAACATTGTCTGTGGCATTTGGATTAGCTCCAAAATGTAGCAATTTTTCTACTGTCTTATCATCATGAGGTGATCCTTTAGTCGGTAATGCCATCTTTTTGTCCTAAGATGGAATAACCATTCATAGTAAAAGTTGAAAAACCTTAAGACTTTAATGTATTGGAAACATTTATATGTACAATTATTATCAAGCAGGTGAATATTTTATACAACATTTAACAAAAAAATCTTGTGTGAAATATATAGATGACAATACAAGTATCTGAACTAAGATCACAATATCTAGAAATGGCAGTTAGTACAGTAGAAACAATTACATATACGCCATAAGCTCTAATCTAGATCAAGCTATTTCCTATCTTTTAATTTATATCTTTATATCCTATCATTCTAAGGAGGGGATAACCTTCAAATATTCTTAGAGCTACAAGCAAGATGTTTGTCTGAATGTTATTGTCAGAATATTTGCTTGGTTAATATTCGGATTTTTTAGTTACTAAGCATAAATGTATCAACATATTTATCTATTCACTGATTTTAATATGTTTAGGGAAAGAGTTGTTTCCTATAAAGCAGTATAAACTATTAAATATTAACAACCATGGGACTAACATCAGAAAAAGTAATAGTGGTAAAAAACCTGCATATAGTAATGTGGCCTTGCTGACTATCTCCAATTTTCTTCACATAAAATTAATAAATTAATGTGATTTAAATTGAAATATTATCTCTTGTGAGACTATTCTATTAATTTCAACATTGAAGCACTTAAATTAAGACTTTTCATGGCTTCCTTTTTTGAAATGAGCAAAACATAAAGAGAAAGCATAGTGTTATCACTTTAGTAGTAGTGCCACTACCTACCTAATGAAAAGATAGTACGTTGTTACTAACACAACTTAAATGAAATATATAGTTTAATATATGTTATGTGAGGTATAGAATTTTTAGCAGATTAAATAATTCATATCAAATTAAACAGCGAAAACTCATCCTTATATTCTGCTGTTACTTATCTATTTACACAATTATATAAGACTAGAGAAACCTATTAAGTTATGAATTATTCTTCAGTGTATAAAATAAAATTAACTCACTTCATCCATTCCAAACACCTTCTTGAAACCCTTTTTTGCTTTATGGAACTGTAAAATATTTCAGTAAAGGAACACGCATTATATGATGTATCTTTTCAGTGATAAAATACCTTACCCAATGTTTTTCTTCGTCAAAGACATGTAAGCATACATCTTCTTTATAATCACTTGAGGTAGCAAAGTGTAATGAATTTCCATCCTGTATTGTGCAAACAATTGAAACGTTTTTATAAAAACACACTCACTCGACAATTTGTAGTATTTGGATCAGCTGAGTTCAGTAGCAATAATTCAACCATCTCAAAGTCATTCTTTGCAGCTGCCCAATGGAGAGGTGTTTCTCCAAACTAAAGTATAAATGTTTTTATTATGTTAAATACTGAAGAACCATTTATACCTAGTTTCATAACAATGGTGAGAAGGGGATCAACCAATATTAATATATTAACATTACTTGATTGCTTTGTCACCATTCTTTTACTTCTTAGACATAATGGGAATGGGATTATCTAAGATTGGAGTTTCATTTATGACAATCAGGCTATAGATGCTTCATAACTGACATATCTTAAAACAAATTTTTAAAAAAATTTTCAAACTTGCTCACAGACAGTAGGCCACCAAGAAAACCCTCTTTATAATATAACAATGCATGCAATGGAGTGTGATCCTTAATTCTGTATTATTTGTGTGAGGACACTTGCATTCATTTGTATTTTTATTTTAATGCTAGATAAATATTAAACTATACTAAAAAATTTTAAGAAAACAAGATTAAATACATATCTGATAGTGACAAAATGCATCAGTACAGTATATACCAAATGAGTAGTTAATTGTATTCTTCATTACTGTTGCTATAAGACATTGTAGCAAAAACCAATTCAAGGACTGTGTGGCTTTTGATTTAACATAGGCCAAACAATAAAACTAAGAAAATATTATACATACAGAAGGTGTGGTCATCAAGTCTGTATAAGTGTATTCATTCTACACAGTACATTCTAACACTTGCCTCATTTTTATTATTTGGATCAGCACCATTTTTCAATAACAATTCGGCAATATCTCTTACACCTCCTACTGCAGCAAAATGTAAAGGTGTCCTTTGAACCTGAAATGTCACAATTTAAGAATAATAACTACATTATATTTGATTTAATGACACTAACCTTGTCACAAGCATTTATATCAGCTCCTTTTATAATGGCTGATTTCACGTTATCTACGTCTTTATTTTTAATTGCCTGAAATAGCTTTTGATTCTATGTTCATGTGAACAGAAAAAAATTGATGAAAAATAATTTAATAATTATATAAATAAAGTCTTCATTGCATTTTAAAACTTTGCTGACTAATGGTAAACCATATCTGTTAGAGTACAAGTTCTAGTTTAATACCTATGATTAAACATGGCAACTACTTCACACGTTGATTGATAACAATGTGATATAAAAACATTAGAATATGTGAAATGACCAACACGAAATCAGTCGCAACAAAAACTCACAGTCAACAATAACTGGTAAATAACATCAAACAACAATAACTCAACAAAACAATGACTCAATAACACCATTAAATGAAAAAGTAACTAAACCTCACTCGCTCTCTAACTAATTGAAATACAAAAACAAATGATTTAAATACAAAACCAACTTATGAATATTAATAAGTTACTGACTGAGGCAGGATATCACAATATGCGAATGTAAATACTCTTTGCTAATACTGCTTTTTTCCATGTAATCTACTAATGAAGCACTTGTGTAAAAAATGCAATACAAAAATTATGTTTCCTGATATAGTAGGGACTTAAAACGTTTGCTTGCTACAGCCTGCACAAGCCTATTTTTGCATATAACCTCAACAATTGCAGAAATGGAAGTAAAATTATATTATTTATATATTAGATTGTTTTATCTTGTTAAACAAAACTGATTTCATTTTATTTATGTCTTCATTTATAATTACCAGAAACTACCTTTTTATTGTACACTCACAATGAACAGAACAAATGTTGATGAGGTTATATGATGTTACTACTTTTATTTGCAATTGCTGAGCTGATATATAAAAGCATAGGTATTGCAATATAGAGGATCGGTGTTCTATCAATAAAGACCCGTATGTCCTTGCATGCATCTGTATACAAGTATATGAGTGTAATGCAATACACTCATAATATGAAGTACACAATAACATATTAACAACTCACAAGATCTTCCTTGGAAGTCATAACTGCTTGGAAATGTTCAAGGACTCTTTTTTGCTCTAGCTCATAATGAACTAGTCACACGTTCTTGTATGTTGTGCTTTTTAATATAACTTAGTAACGAGTATAAATAAGGTGTCAAGTGACCACTGCATTGTTTATAATATAATTCATAAACCTGCACACATAATATCATTAGATGTCTTTCATGTGAAATGCATGCGTGCATCACAAATGTTTGAAAGTGGTCTTGGTCAACCAAAAATTGCTATTAACTAAACACAAGGTATACTTTTTCCATATTTATATACCCTCACTATCATGAAAAATGTAGAGTTTACAGCTCCACAATTGTGTAAAAGTGCTATAATGCATTAGTCCACACATGTGTCCTTATATGGACTTAATACACATGCTTCCACATTCTTATTAGTAATGAATATATACCAAACACTCTTCTAATATTATTCATTGATCATGTGTTCTAGTTATTGCTTTTTTATAAAATTATATTCTTATAATAATATTCATAGATATACATTGAGGCGCTATAGTAACCAATAAACATCACGTGCTAGCAAATAACGTTTTTGTGATAGTATTCATAATTCATATAGAGCTAGTAGAATTGATTTCTTAGTCTTTTACATCTAATGACACACATAGAGACACATAGAGGAAATGACTTACTATAATCTAATTAAACAGTTAAGCACTTGTCTCTATATAGTCATATAAGGTCATCATCATAGTACGTGTTATATCATCATAGTCTGACTTCTTCCACACACAAGTTGTCCTGTTAAAATGAGATAGCCAATTTCCAAAATTAATGCAGACTCTGCTGCTCAATGGAGCACCATCAGAATGTATCCCAGAATAATGCGTAATATCAAACTAGATAATTGTCGAAAGTCAAGTTCTCTCTTTCTATAAGTCAACATAATCCCAGCAACTCTAATTTTATAGCAGCAACATTATAACACAAATATTCCTTGTCATAACTACAGTGTTTGGCATTTCCTACACTTAGTTATCCTTTGTTCAATTATTAACACTTTCACCAAAGAAAAATTGATAAGAGTCTATTATAGTTAGTTAATGTTAGTATAGTGAAGTGGAACAGGAAGAGGTTCCTACACTGAAAAACACATTTTGTCATTTTGACTGAGGTCTTCTTTCTCACAGTTTTATCAATATGATGTAAATCCATTCTGAGTTGCTACACGACCAAAACTAGTGTAATTTAATATGCAATAAGCATCTACATCCACATTGCTATAGTAATTGAATCATGGCTTCAATTGAAGCTATAACCAGATACTATTTCAACTGAACTTATCTAATTAGTTAAGTTCTCCCCCATGGTTTCAGTTATTGGACATAAACTACAAAATGTACTTTTTTGCTTCTAGTTGACTTAATACATGTTGAGTTAGATCAGTTTTGGCTTTGTGTTAATTAACTTAATATTGGGCTAAATTATATTGATGAGATTATGGTTATTATGAAGACAACAGTTGAAATGGCAAAGTATTATTTTAAGTTATAAAATTAAATAATGATGAAAATAAACGGGAATAGTTTTATTCTTGGCCTTAAAATATAGTCTTAGTTATTTTAATAGCCTTTTTATTTCACTGCTTTTTAGATGATGGTATTAGATTCCTTTAAAAATACCATAGTGATCACAATAGCCTCAAGAAAAAAACTGAAGTATATATAAAAGGAAGTGAAAACAGACCAGATCAAAGTAAATAGTGTTGGCAAAAGATTTAATTAAGATTTAAATTTTCCTGTGTAATAAATAATTCAATGTATAATCCACAATATTATATCATCCACTTGCTATCAACATTAGTCTGAGACTGCTGAGGATAATCACTCATCTGAGACTTCGGAGGATCATTAACAGTCTCAAATTGATGTTAAGTATCATTTTGAGATTGCTAAGTACTAGAGATTACATTAATAGCATTCTGATAGCATGTATCACTGATCCAAAACAGTGTTCAGAAGACGTCAGATACACCAGAGGGAACAAGTCTTTTTATTTTTTAATATACAATACTGACGACATGGAATAAAACTATTAACTTGGTTTCTTAAAAACACCAACTTTGTCCAGGATGACAAATACTCCTGGAGTGACCTAAGAATAAAACAATGTCTCTTTCTCTTCATAGAATCTCTGTTACCTGACTCTGTTAATGCAATGACATACAATCATCATTATAGAATTATCAGACTCTCAACATACTAGCCAATTGAGTACCATCCATGCAATCCCAAGCCTGTACTTTTGAATGAAGCATAATGTATCCATGAAAAGGGAAAACATTTTGGAACCTGAATCCTGAGGTGGTCAGTAAACTAGGTGGTTATTAAATCAGAATAGCTATTAAAAGAATTATGAGTAGGAAGTGCTAATAAAAACCATATGAGTAGATAACTATGATGTAATGAGTATAACAACAACAGCCTCACATGTGACACTATGGACTATCAAATTTGCTGAATGGATTAATGTCATTGATAATACTCTTTACATGAATTGCTGGGACATACTAAAGTAAACTTTGTAGCACCATTTGCCTGGTTGATGGGGCTTTGAAGCTCAGCTACATCACATATGGCAAGACAGTTAGCAGCTGATTATGACCAAGTCAATTCCTCAAGATCTAAATGGTCACTATAGTCTATAGATAGGTTCTGGCATGACGGGGAGATGAATAGCTTGAGCCGCTAAGAGTTTGACCTCCTTATTAACGCAGGGAAGTGGGATGAACGTTAGTTACCCCAATCATTTGGCTTCTTTTTGCTATGACCTGCCCCTAATTCACAAAAGCTTCCGTAGCTTCCGTTTTGTTTGTCAAAGTGAGCAACTGAGCATGTCGTTTTCTGAAAAGAAAAGAACAATGTCTTCTACTAAACGCGATCAGAAAACAGGAGAGAATAGAGATTCTTGGAGACGTTCGTTTGATAGTGAGCATACAGAGGTTGAAGCAGAATCGAGCTCTCATCCGTTAATAGAATATCCTTCGGTAAGCAAGAGCAACTGCCATTTTATACTTGGGTTTAAAATCATGTATTTTTTGTTATTTAACACGTCTTGTTTACATGTAGAAGATTTGTAGTCTTTGTACATGTATTAATTTAGAATATTAATTAATATGAAAGGGTAGAAACAATAACTATTGTATATTATTATAATTATCATTACAAAACTTATATATTTGTAGTAGGTTTATTGTAGAAAACCTGTCTACAAGATGCATGTATTTAGTGCTTATTATAATGGGGAAATTGATATCCTAAGTATTTTAATGATCTGATTAGCTGATTACAGATAATGCATGAGGTCATTTTATTATTGAGTACACAGAAACCTATTAAAGTCAATGTAGTAGCTACTGTTATGTTTAAGCTATTTTATTTTGTCAGCCATAATGTTGTTTCAATTCTATTTAACACTTTTACGTGACAAATTTTAAAGGTTGTCTTATAATATAATTATGTTATTTAAAATGTTTTTTTTGCTACAGCCATTGGAATTCGTAGAGAGTCTCGTTGTACAACCTGACCTCACATTCAAAATTCTCATAGTTGGTAATCCACACGTGGGCAAGTCCTGTTTCTTGACAAGACTATGTTCAAACACATTTACTTCAAGATATGCCTCTACAATTGGTAAGAAAACCATAGCTTATTATTAATTAGGGCAAATGTGATGAATCTCAAAATGATACAGTTGTCATTGAGAGGTCATGAAGTCCAGCAAAGCAAATTACATTGGTTATTAGTGCATGAACTTGTTACTATAATAAGAACATAACTTGGTTAGTGTACTCAGTAATAAGGTTTGACCTGTTAGTTTATTCAAGGCTATCACACATAGTAAGATTAGTTGTAGCAACAAGAGTAAATGTCTTCCATAAAATTAAAAGATTTTTGTTGTAAACTAGATACCCTTTTTAAGGAAGGAGTCCATGAAATAAGTAAGGTGTGTAGCTAACAGCAGGATGTTTTGTTTGTCAAATAGCTTTTGTGCACTGGAACAGTAAAACTGGTTATTTTGCTTTATAACAATAACACCTATAGTCTATATACACAGCCAACATTGTCAAAGAATTGTTTGTAGATATAGTAGTCAAAGTAAACTGCCCTTTCCTTCAGAATAAGTGGTATAGTAGTCTACACAATACTTAGAAAAGATTATTAGCATATATGCTGTACTGGGAGCAACCTGCTTTTTGAAGCATTAAGAAATAAAGAAGTATAGCTTACTACAGGAACTATTGTCTTGTATCTTCTTTGTTGTTATCTTCTGTATGGATATATTGCTTCACCATGAACTAAACACATAATAGGACACAACTATAATTTGAGTTACGAAGTCTCCTTAACTATTGCACATGGACATTTAATGATATGATCATGATATTGTTATAATGATAATAGTATATTATTGTTTCAATTACAGGTGTTGATTTTTATAGTCGTGCTATTCGACTCAATGATGAGATTATATCGTTACAATTATGGGATACAGCTGGACAGGAAAGGTTAGTTTAACTACTGAGGAATGTGAGGGAGTAGTAACAGCATATACTACTTTGTGTGCCATATTGTTTTCACATAGTGTGATGTTAACATTTATTTGTTTAAATCTGGTGTGCTTAGGTTTAAGGAATATTGGGTTTGAGAAACAAGGCTATTTTCTAATAATGTTCTGTTTATACTAGCTTCAAGATAAGAATGTACAGGTGTATCTTCCAGGAAAATGGAAATACAATGCTATGTGTTTGTAATGTGAAATATTTGGCAAACTACTACTAATTAGCGTATGGTTTCAGTGCTGTTTTATAGAAGGAAAGAGATTTGGTTAAATAGATTCCACCTGGTATATATGTTTATTGTGCTATATTGTTTTCATAGGGTGTGATGTTAACATTAATTTGTCTAAATCCAGGTTTAGAGATTATTGAGGTTTGAGAATCAAGCCTGTTTTCTCTAGTAATGTTCTGTTTATACTAGCTTCAAGATAAGAATGTAATGGTTTTTATTCCAAGAAAATGGAAATACAATACTTTGTCTTTGTAATGCGAAATATTTGGCAAACTACCACTAATTAGCATATGCTATTGGAGGGAAAGAGATTTGGTTAAATAGTGCCACCTGGTATATATGTTTATTATGCTACTTAAAGCCTAACCTTAGGCCTCAAGTGTTGAGTAGATTATAATCTCCAAGTGGACATTGAAACCTGACAGTAGTTTGCTAAAAAAAATTGGAGCTCTATGAGAAAGTAATGCTTCCCAGAGCAAGTATCATTATCAAACATTTCTTGAATATTATTATAAAAGAACTGCCCTAGATTGAATAATTAAGATTCTTATTCTTAAGCAAACCTTTACCAGCACTTATGATCTTTTACATTAATCTTTAGATTCCAGTCTGTTACTAGAGCATATTATCGAGGCGCTCAAGGTGTTATTTTAATGTATGATATCACGAGAGAAGAGTCTTTTATTGCTGTTAAAAGTTGGATTAACTCTATACAAGTGAGACTATCCCTATTATTATGATAGTTAATTAGTTGTTATTTACTTCACTTACTTGTATAGGAAAACATGGATGAACTGCCCACATCTCTTCTACTTGTTGGCAATAAAGTAGATCTTGAAGAACATGGTAAGAGAGAAGTATTATATGAGGCAGGAGAGTCATTTGCTAAAGTAAGTTTATAAAGAGTTGTTTTCTTAGCCATACACTTGTACAATAATACTTATTAGCAATCAAAACAGTACTTCCTTTGTGAAATCAGATAGAATGCTTATTGATCTGTCATTGAAGCCATAGAATAACAGCAATGAAGACTACCAAAGACCAACATATGATGTATTCATATTTAGTTCTGGACTGTTTATGAGTCAACTGAGTGTTAGTTCTTAGAATTGACTGTTAACCATAACATAGCATTACTGGCATGAAAATTGAATTACCTGGAGGATGCTTGTGTAAACAAATGGATACCAACTGCTAATAACAATTTTAATTACTAGGCGTCTGTTATTTACTATGTTATTCACTTTTTCATTTTTATCTTTTATTTTATTTTAGAGATACAATGCTGATTTTATTGAGAGCAGTGCTAAGACAGGATACAATGTGGGTAATGCCTGTCTACAATTAGTAAAGTAAGTATTATTGTACCATTTCATACTTGAAAGCTTGACATTGTCATTTTGAAATTCAGTATTGGGCTTCTTTGTTATCATAACTGTATCTAAGTATTATGTGAAATAATTGAAATGACTTGTAATAGACTATCACTGACCTCTTATGCAGTGTTATATTGCTTCAGATTTTTTTTTGCACATTTTAAATCTAAATTTTGGATTTTAATTGATATTTTTGAATTAGTCATTTAGTACAAGAGAGTAGAGCAGAAGGTGCTGCTCAGGCTAACAGAAGGAGCTTTAGTTCACCTGATACAAAGAAACGTCCATGTTCCTGTTAAAAAATGATGTTTCTTCTATATTACACAAATCTGAAAATGTTTTTTTACCTATATTATGTCATTAAAACCTCACTTTAATCTTTTGTATAATATATAATTATAATTACTATATTGTTATCACATTTCATTATTCAAGTTTATTCAACAGTGTATTTTTGTGTTTTTATTCCTTGCTACTTTTGTCAGCAATAATTTCTAGTCACACCCACTTTAATTAAATGGATGTCCTACTGGATGACGTAAGATGTCTTCCTCCTATTCAAGAAAGAGCAGTAGCTGCTATTGTTGGAGCTATAGTAGCTGATGCAGCAGGTAATTATACTATATACTATTATAGCCACATGAACTTGTATCAGTAACGAGGTACGTAGGTAGTTTTTACATGTACATCTACACACTATATTCTGAGATACACATACTTCATAATAAGTCGATTGAGTGTTTATACAGACTTAATACCCCCACATGATCAAACAACATTATAGTTTTTGCCTATACGTGCTCACTGAAAGTAGTTGGAACATAATGTCATGTGTATACATACAATTAAGCCTTGATTTGTACCTATTGGTCAGAATATTAATCTACCTGTGATTAAACTTTAGTGTTAGAATATTAAAGATACATGATCATATAGTCTTGTAAGACTGCCCATTCAAGACAGGAAGGACACTTTGACAAACGTATTGAAACATTAGCCTTTACTTTACCTAGAAACCTTTACTGAATACATGTTCTCAAACACATAGTAACCTATTTTTAACAGAAAAATTGGTTGTTTGACCATAGATGAATAAGAGCTTAGTTGTTTCCCTAAATTCAAAAATATATATGACATAACTTCCTGTTTTAATTTACAAAGATTCTTGATATATATCCACAATAATTTTCAATGATTACATTCTCCAAATTCTATTACTTCTACAAGATTTCAGGTTACCTTACTTATATATAGATAATATAATTTGTTTTAATGTCTTTAAAAATGATTATGTAAATGTATCTTTTTAGCTCAGCCACTTCATTGGTTATATGATGATGAGGCCATTGTAAGAGCTATTGCAAGTAACCCCAATAATCCAGAATACTTTGAGCCATCACATAATCCATATTATAACATTCCATGTGGTTCACAAAGTCCTTATGGAGATCAACTAATAGTGACACTTAGATCTTTAGCAGCTTGCAAAGGTAATCTTGTTAACACAAGTATAATGAGTTATACTTAACATACAGTTTAATGTACTCTTTGTCTGTAATGCTATATATACTCATAAGTTGTGGCTGTTACTAGTTATTATTAAATATGTTTCATTGTACTGCCTCCTTTCTATGTTTTCTAGACTTATTTGAAAGTCTATTTACATTATCACAATAACATGTTGTTTTCTATTACATCAGTTAATATCATGTCTGTCTTTTTCTTATTGTTAGCTTTATTATTTATTTAATTTAAGATAGAAATGTGACATCAATTACTGGCATATTAATTGACAATAATCATGTCGTTTGTGTAGGATTTGATATCTCACATTCAGCTAAGGAGTTTTATAAAAGTTTTGGTCCTGGATCTAGTTATGATTCCTCTGCTTCTTCGTTATATGTCGAAAGAGAAGTCCATTCATCATATCCAATCAATGGTCCATGGCTAAACAGAACAATGAGACGGTTCATACAATTGTATTCTGATGGAAAGACTGCTGCTGATGTTATTGACGATACTTTTGATGACCCAGATTGTATTGCTAGGGCAATGCCTTTACTTCTGTTATATACTGGTTGGCATTGATTGTATTTATAACTGAGACTGGTCTGTTTAGTTGATTTTTAGTTTTGTTCATGCTATTGAAATACTATTGGTACTTTATTGAATATATTGATTGTCACAGTTCCGTCACAATTCTATTATTTTCTTTTTTGTTATAGGTTATCCTGACTTAGAGTCACACACTAAACGTATTACCTCCATGACACAATCTAGTGATGTCTCGTTGACAGTAGCCATTGTAGCAATTGAATTAATAAAACTCTATATTCTTAGTGGAGAGGATGCTGATGGAGAGAGCATTATCGCAAAGGAAATTGAGAATATAAGGTCAGTTACTATTTTGTGCTATATATGCAATGACAATTATAATTTTAATATGAGTTATTAAAAATTTCGGAAAATGGGTGAAATGTAGGATGTCAATACAAATATATGAAACAAGGAGTTTATGCCAGTAGTTCTCACTAAACATTGAGTATAGACCTTTAGTTTGTGACACTGATGACACTAGGACCAATAATTTGAAGCAAATCCACTAGACTGTCTTTTCACTTGAGGGTACAACAGTTGGAGAGAAGACTAGAGCTAACAGGCAAATTCACACACACACACACACACACAAAGCAAATACTGTATTCTTCACCCAGTAAGTGAATGGTTAATAATGTTAAAGAAAATAAGACAATAATAAGGAATGCTAGAAACTCTTCTGGTTTTTAGAACATCTCTTCACCTAATCTTTTTAGACTTCAAACTTACTGTCAACCTTTTAAATAACTTTTATATTTTAGTTATAATCTTTTTATTATAGAGCTTCAGCTAATGTCGACAAGACATCATTTGCAGAGTTACTAAAGCAAGTACTAGATGCACACCATCTGTCTATTAAAGAGGCAACTCTTAAATTTGGAGGGCAGTGAGGTGAGTCTATCACAACAAGATTGTCCCAAGGTATTAGGTGCTTTGTTGCCTCCTCAGCCATACCTGGCTCTTTCCAGTCAGCAATTCATTCACTGTTGGATGATGGCATTTACACTACTGTGGTGCGAAAGGTATGTTTAGTCTTAAGCACATTTATTACACCAAATGATTCTACCAATTATAAAAGCAATGATTTCCGTACTGTGGTTTCGTACTCAGAACTATAAACACCCCAGAAAATATTAGTTCATTATATAAGTGTATCTAGACCACTTATTACTAGGATTACCTCTGTGCAGTCTTGGGAACCTAGTCTAGCATTGGTACCCCATCACTTAGATAGGAAATATCTGGTGACAAGCCCATATAGGACTCATACAGCAGGAATGTTGATATGGATAGAGCATACTTAGATCTGAGCAGATGTTAAGAGAGTGAAAAATGCAAAACGGCTATTGTGATATGCACTAGTTGTGGTGATGATGTTTTAAATAGAAGAACAGACTGTCTTTTACTAACTAGTGCTGTCTCATGTCATGTATTGCTTTAGAGCAGAGTTTTGATCACCTTCAAAGACTTTATTAGTCATTGTCAACACACATGTACAAAGTGTTTCTGTGGCCTGCAAGATTTTTTACAGGCTGTAAGGGTCCTATGTGTGTTTTCCCTGGACCCATCCACTCTAAGCAAAGGGAAACATTAGGCTATTGACTCTTTACATTAAATCATTATTTCCTGGTAACAACCATTTACTTAGATTATTTCTTAGATTAATTAAAAGAGGGAGTGGCTCCAAACCACAATAGCTTTGATATTACTTAGCTACTAGTACTTAATAAATAGTACTATATATGGTGTCCATATATGTAAGCTGCTAATCATTTTGTGAATACTCATTTTCATTGTTAGCATTGATAGTTATGATTATTTATTTTAGGTAATACTAGCTGGTGGATGTAACTGTTCTAGGTTAATCATGGTAGGAGCATGTCTGGGAGCAAAATATGGACTAGATGGTATTCCAAGAAAATGGATGGAGAAAACAAGGGCCATTAATGAAGTTTTGGCTTTGGCAATAAAAGTGACAAAATTATCATGATCATTAGTTTTTAGTATTAGTGATGTACTAATTAATGATTCCATTTGCTCAACCCTTTGTTGGAGGCAATTGGATGATAACAAATTGTATATCACTAATGTCTTAATTAAAGTCTAGTTTCTACCATTTAATCATAATGACAAGTAATGTCCTTTATGTTTCTGGACTCTGTATACTTTCTATATTGTAATGTGGAAATTTCAATGAGATTATAAGTTTATAACATAATCATCTTTCACTCTTAACAACTAATAACATTGAATATGAAAGTAAAGTTGTTTATGCAATGATAATTTTAATTATCTTCATTACACAACTCGGTGATATTTAGCTCTCCATCAGGTAATGCTTGCTTCATTATAGAATTCACTATCACACTTTCTAATGTAAAAATTTATTTGTTTATTTGATTTGATTACATAGCACATACCATCAAATATTGGACAAGTGGACTGTTCACAAGTAGTAATACTTGTGGAGGTTGATTTAGTCAGTTTAGGCACTTTAACATTTGCAGTTCCCTGTCCAGTAATTAATTACTACATACTTATCAATAGTCAAATCTGCTTACACTTGTTTGTAATGAAGATGATTTCGTAGAAAAGAAACAACTGGTGAATTTGTAATTTTTTAATTTCTTACGTAGCCATGTTGAATAGGCTTCTCTCACCTATATATAAATTGTATTGTATCATTAGTAAAGGAATAGTAATGTACTGACATGTTTGGAAAGTGGTACAAACAGAATGAAGATAAGTAAACCTTGACAGGAAATAAAGATATCCATTATGTAAGCTACAAAGATGAGCTTATTAGAAAACAAAATGATATTCACTAGCCACGCTAGTCCCATTATTACTGTCAGTGAAATGGACGCTTTTAGCCATTGTCTGATAGGAGTTAAATAAAATGGAAAAGTGCTTGATTGTATGTACTTGATATTAGCAACTTCAGTTTTCTGACGTTCTCTTTTCTTGTGTCTCTGTATTATTGTTATGGCCATTATGAAGAACCCAATGTTAGTCTAAAGGTTAATGTTTAGTTGAAACAATTTTATATACTTTTTATCTGACATTATCACTTTCTCAAATTACCAATTATTATATTAAACTTACAAGTAATATTAATACAACTGGAGCAATAAATGTCCATATAAATCCACTTTCATAATTCAACCAACACCTATATTTATACACATCACATTAGAATAACTTACTAGCCACTGCAATGGTTCTTACGCAATTAACTGTTCATCTTGAAAATACAAATAATGAGTATGACCTTTAATATCACTTGTACCAGCCAAAAATCCAATCGGTACTATGACAGTCATATATAGTCCTGGTACACCTACAATTGTAGGGATAAACTGTGTTCAATAATACACTAACTGACCATAGCTAGCAAACGTAAAACCAACAATGTAGCGTTTAGGATGTTTGATAAATATCCTAACAAGAACAATATATAAAACTAATCCCTCCATCAACATCCACATAAATGTCACTAGAAATAGATACTGCAATAAGACAGCTATTGCTGAACAAATAGACTAAATGAAATACAAAAGATGTATATAGTTCATTAGCTTTTTATTCAAAAGGAGCATACCCAATTATTAGTCTGAGCACTACCAACTATAAAAACCAATTGCCCAGCAAATAAATTGATACATAACATCACATGAATATAATTTCTCATACTCCACAGTGACCTGTATATAAGGAAGCAATGTGTAGGAGTGAGTACTCACTTAGCATTTTTACCTCATGCAAGTAAACGTTAGTATTGTCAACAATAAACAAACCAGAGAAATTGGTACAAGAACATAACCTATCAAAGTCAATCTTTCATAATTTTTGCTGCTAATCTAAAAACAGAAACCGTTGAACACAGAATTATAGTATAACACTTTTCATACTGGTACTCCAGGACTAAGTAAAATTGCAAAGTGTGTTAAATGATCACATTGACAGGACACTGATTCACTGTCTTGTCTTGTGATAGTACATCCACTAGTGTTCCATTGACCAGTTGGTAATGTTGCATCGTCATCAGAACTGACAAAACATATACAATAACAAGTATATATGATAATTTTATCTAAAACATACAATTCAAAGTTCCAAAATACACAGGAGAGAGTGTCAGTTGTTAATATCTGTGATAGTAAAATAAATTTGATGGTATATGAAATATTGGAAGATCATACCTCTTTACTAGATATGTTAAATATTATGTTGACAGGTTGACTGAAACCATTTTGTGAGTAGTAAATGTTAAGAGTTGAAGACAGACAATTTGATAAAAGTTTCTGACTATTGTTATGAGGTGGCAAGAATTTGGTTATGTTGACATAACAAAATGATGCAACTGTCACAGGTAAACTATTAAACAGTCCAACTGGTAAAGTAATAGAGTTCCCAGCCATGGCAAATACTTCAATTGGACCAGAAGTGTTTTTGATCTCCCTAATGTCAAGTGCTTGGAGAAAGGAAGGGAGAAATAAAATTGATTAATTCAAAATTATGTTGTAGTTTGTGCATTATTGTCTAGTAAGTGCATACCAATGTTTTCTCTAAGAAGTGTCTTATTAGAATCTTGGAGGTTAAGAGCAAACTTATCTAATGTCAAGAGCAACTGACTCCACATGGAGCGTCTTCTGTCCTAGAAAATACAACAGCACATACTTAATGTTGATAATAATGTTATTTTACCACATTAGCAGGAATATCGTCACTGGCCATCATGTTATTAGTTGCATCTAATACAAGCTACAGAAGACCCTATTAACACAATACTATTGTATATAAGTGTACCTTGGAGACGTTTGTAGTAAATGACTGATTGAACTTGTTGATGATAGTATCAAATATGACAAATGATTCTTGAAATGTTATTGTCTCATTTTCTTGACTATCTACAAATATTTTTAAAGCTCTTTTTGGAGAATGAGTGATCTATAAAAGAATGAAATGAATGACAACACTAAAGTATATTATACCTCAGACCAAATAGTTGTAAATGTATTGCTGGTGAAGCAATACTCTTTATCCCATGTGCAACTTTGATTATTACAACGTCTGGTTCCTATATTTTAAGTAAGTACAAAGTTTATAGTCACTATATTTGTATAATACCATTAATTCTTCTTCTGTAACAATAGACTCCTGTGGCATTTTTGTCTTCTGATGTCTCAGGCCACCCTTCATTCTCAGGGCATTTGCATGACGTTGGTGATGGAGTGGTCAATATCATGAAACCACTCCTGGTATTAAGATTAGTTACAGCCAATCTACTTGCTGGAGTAGGTGTAATGATAAAAGTTCTACTTTTCATCACAGTAAATTCATTATTGGTGGTGCTTGGATTAATGTTTGAAGACACAGGACTACACAGTTTCAGGAAAGGGGATGCATAGTTTGAAGAACTAGCTTCAATGATATTATTACAACACCTATATTCTGTATCATTTATATTACAATTTGTATTATTTATAGGGCAGAGATGATGACTTGGCAGCTGCCCATCAATTTCAATATTACTGACTGACCAGCAACAATTCATAGATGACATATTCCAAATGAACTGTAGACAGCCGTTTTCATGAAGTGTAATATTTTTACATCCAGATGTGTTGTATGAAAATGATCCAAATACATTGTCACCATTTGAAACTATCAGGTTAAGTGTGCTATTACAAATATCTACATTAAAGAACAAGTCAAACTTCAAATGTCTATAAAAGAAAATAAAAGAGCTTTATATCAGTCTATTATTACATACAAATAAAACTTACTTTGTTGATGTAGTAGACATATCTGAACTGACAAAATATAAGAGAAATAGAACCAGGATCATCTTTAACATTATCATCTGCCAAATGTGAAAGCACAAAGTACACATAAAATGCTTACCAATGCCAACATAACTAGTAAACAATGTTTATAAGTTGCACTGTTTACACAATGTCATAATTATCTAAAGTGAGAAATATACACAACCCAAGTTGATGTTATCATTACACATAATATGCTGCAAATTTTATAGTGTATATGTAAGTCATAACATACAAGCATATCTTAAAATCTTGCACTTGTCTAAAGTAATACCACATTAGGTCAAACTATAGATGGTATGTTTTCTATATAAACTGTCACACATTTATATACTACTAGCTAGTCATTTTCAGTTTCTTTTTGGAAAATAAGTCATATATATAGAAAACTAAAGTATGTGAAAGTATATATATCTACTTGTTTAACCGTGCATGCTTAATAATTAGTAATCTTTATTCCTGAATCAAAAAAATTGGATCAAGTGTTGTACTATAGTACAAATATGCTTGGAGTCTCACATTGTGTAAGCGACTTTACAATGTTGTACTTTAATATAAACTTTTCATAACATAAACCATACTATACCTTAAATGTTAAGTTTATTTGTCTTCACAGCTACAAATATATACATTGATGTGTACAGTCATTCCCGTACACACTCCCTATAATTTCTGTTGGTCAGCATCCACTACCAACAGTTCAATCAAAGTAAACTTTGAATAATAAATATACACAATAATATCATTATAAAAAGTGTAGATGATTAAAAATTGAAATTGTATGGATTCTCACATATATGTTAACTTAAAAAAAACATTTTAATTTAATCACAAATTATTACTAACAAAACAAAAAAGCAGACACATGTTTAAACCTTAAAGTCAACTATTGTCACTCATCTTTTCTCAATTGACAGAAGACTTTAAGTCCCTCAGGTAGAGGTAGACTAGAGATACAATCAGGAACAGCATTTGTATTAGCTAGTATAACATATTGACATAACTCCTTTAAAGTATTAGGAGAGGATAAAGCTCGAAGTGCCTCATATTCATGATAAGTGTATTCCAATCCTTCATAAGATGTGAAGAGAGTGAAAAATGCAAAACGGCTATTGTGATATGCACTAGTTGTGGTGATGATGTTTTAAATAGAAGAACAGACTGTCTTTATCTAACTAGTGCTGTCTCATGTCATGTACTGCTTTAGAGCAGAGTTTTGATCAGCTTCAAAGACTTTGTTAGTTATTGTCAACACACATGTACAAAGTGTTTCTGTGGCCTGCAAGATTTTACGGACTGTAAGGGTCCTATGTGTGTTTTCCCTAGACCCATCCACTCTAAGCAAAGGGAAACACTAGGCTATTGACTCTTTACATTAAATCATTATTTCCTGGTAACAATTAATTAAAAGTGGGGGTGGCTCCAAACCACAATAGCTTTGATATTACTTGGTGTCCATATATGTAAGCTGCTAATCATTTTGTGAATACCCATTTTCATTGTTAGCATTGATAGTTATGATTATTTATTTTAGGTAATACTAGCTGGTGGATGTAACTGTTCTACATTAATCATGGTAGGGGCATGTCTGGGAGCAAAGTATGGAAAGTATGGACTAGATGGTATTCCAAGAGAATTGATGGAGAAAACAAGGGCCATTAATGAAGTTTTGGCTTTGGCAATAAAAGTTACAAAATTATCATGATCATTAGTCTTTAGTATTAGTGATGTACTAATTAATGATTCCATTTGCTCAACCCTTTGTTGGAAGCAATTGGATGAGAGAAAATTGTATATCACTAACGTCTTAATTAAAGTCTAGTTTCTACCATTTAATCATAATGACAAGTAATGTCCTTTTTGTTTCTGGACTCTTTATACTTTCTATATTGTAATGTGGAAATTTCAATGAGATTATAAGTTTATAACATAATCATCTTTCACTCTTAACAACTAATAACATTGAATATGAAAGTAAAGTTGTTTATGCAATGATAATTTTAATTATCTTCATTACACAACTCAGTAATATTTAGCTCTCAATCAGCTCATGCTTGCTTCATTATAGAATTCACTATCACACTTTCTAATGTAAAAATTTATTTGTTTATTTGATTTCATTACATACCACATACCATCAAATATTGGAGAAGTGGACTGTTCACAAGTAGTAATACTTGTGGAGGTTGATTTAGTCAGTTTAGGCACTTTAAAACTTACAGTTCCCTGTCCAGTAATTAATTACTACATACTTATCAATAGTCAAATCTGCTTACACTTGTTTGTAACAAAGATGATTTCGTAGAAAAGAAACAACTGGTGAATTTGTAATTTGTTAATTTCTTACGTAGCCATGTTGAATAGGCTTCTCTCACCTATATATAAAATGTATGGGATAATATAATTAGTATAGGAATAGTAATGTACTGACATGTTTGGAAAGTGGTACAAACAGAATGAAGATAAGTAAACCTTGACAGGAAATAAAGATATCCATTATGTAAGCTACAAAGATGAGCTTATTAGAAAACAAAATGATATTCACTAGCCACACTAGTCCCATAATTACTGTCAGTGAAATGGACGCTTTTAACCATTGTCTGATAGGAGTAAAATAAAATGGAAAAGTGCTTAATTGTATGTACTTGATATTAGCGACTTCAGTTTTCTGACGTTCTCTTTTCTTGTGTCTCTGTATTATTGTTATGGCCATTATGAAGAACCCAATGTTAGTCTAAAGGTTAATGTTTAGTTGAAACAATTTTATAAACTTTTTATCTGACATTATCACTTTCTCAAATTACCAATTATTATATTAAACTTACAAGTAATATTAATGCAACTGGAGCAATAAATGTCCATATAAATCCACTTTCATAATTCAACCAACACCTATATTTATACACACCACATTTGAATAGCTTACTAGCCACTGCAATGGTTCTTACGCAATTAACTGTTCATCTTGAAAATACAAATAATGAGTATGACCTTTAATATCACTTGTACCAGCCAAAAATCCAATCGGTACTATAATAGTCATATATAGTCCTGGTACACCTATGATAGGGATAAATTGTGTTCAATAATACACTAACTGACCATAGCTAGCAAGCGTAAAACCAGCAATGTAGCATTTAGGATGTTTGATAAATATCCTAACAAGAACAATATATAAAACTAATCCCTCCATCAACATCCACATAAATGTCACTAGAAATAGATACTGCAATAAGACAGCTATTGCTGAACAGATAGACTAAATGAAATAGTTCATTAGCGTTTTATTCAAAAGGAGCATACCCAATTATTAGTCTGAGCACTACCAACTATAAAAACCAATTGCCCAGCAAATAAATTGATACATAACATCACATGAATATAATTTCTCATATTCCACAGTGACCTGTATATAAGGAAGCAATGTGTAGGAGTGTGTACTCACTTAGCATTTCTACCTCATGCAAGTAAAAGTTAGTATTGTCAACAATAAACAAACCAGAGAAATTGGTACAAGAACATAACCTATCAAAGTCAATCTTTCATAATTTTTGCTGCTAATCTAAAAACAGAAACCGTTGAACACAGAATTATAGTATAACACTTTTCATACTGGTACTCCAGGACTAAGTAAAATTGCAAAGTGTGTTAAATGATCACATTGACAGGACACTGATTCACTGTCTTGTCTTGTGATAGTACATCCACTAGTGTTCCATTGACCAGTTGGTAACGTTGCGTCATCATCAGAACTGACAAAACATATACAATAACAAGTATATATGATAATTTTATCTAAAACATACAATTCAAAGTTCCAAAAAACACAGGAAAGAGTGTCAGTTGTTAATATCTGTGATAGTAAAATAAGTTTGATGGTATATAAAATATATTGGAAGATCATACCTCTTCACCAGATATGTTAAATATTATGTTGACAGGTTGACTGAAACCATTTTGTGAGTAGTCAATGTTAAGAGTTGAAGACAGACAATTTGATAAAAGTTTCTGACTATTGTTACGAGGTGGCAAGAATTTGGTTATGTTCACATAACAAAATGATGCAACTGTCACAGGTAAACTATTAAACAATCCAACTGGTAAAGTAATAGAGTTCCCAGTCATGGCAAATACTTCAATTGGACCAGTAGTGTTTTTGATCTCCCTAACATCAAGTGCTTGGAGAAAGGAAGAGAGAAACAAAATTCATTAATTCAAAATTATGTTATGGTTTGTATATTATGTCTAATAAGTACATACCGATATTTTCTCTAAAAAGTGTCTTATTAGAATCTTGGAGGTTAAGAGCAAACTTATCTAATGTCAAGAGCAACTGACTCCACATGCAACGTCTTCTGTCCTTGAAAATACAACAGCACATTTTTCATGTTGATAATAATGTTATTTTACCACATTAGCAGGAATATCGTCACTGGCCATCATGTTATTAGTTGCATCTAATACAAGCTACAGAAGACCCTATTAAAACAATACTATTGTATATAAGTGTACTTTGGAGACATTTGTAGTAAATGACTGATTGAACTTGTTGATGATAGTATCAAATATGACAAATGATTCTTGAAATGTTATTGTCTCATTTTCTTGACTATTTACAAATATTTTTAAAGCTCTTTTTGGAGAATGAGTGATCTATAAAAGAATCAAATGAGTGGCACTACTAAATATATTATACCTCCAACCAAATAGTTGTAAATGTATTGCTGGTGAAGCAATACTCTTTATCCCATGTGCAACTTTGATTATTACAACGTCTGGTTCCTATATTTAAGTAAGTACAAAGTTTATAGTCACTATATTTGTATAATACCATTAATTCTTCTTCTGTAACAATAGACTCCTGTGGCATTATTGTCTCCTGATGTCTCAGGCTGTCCTCTGTCCTCAGGGCATTTGCATGACGTTGGTGATGGAGTGGTCAATAACATGAAACCACTCCTGATATTAAGATTAGTTACAGCCGATCTACTTGCTGGAGTAGGTGTAATGATACAAGTTCTACTCTCCATCACAGTAAATTCATTATTGGTGGTGCTTGGAGTAATCTTTGAAGACACAGGACTACACAGTTTCAGGAAAGGGGATGTATAGTTTGAAGAAATAGCTTTAATATCATTATTGTAACCATAACAACATCTATATTCTGTATCATTTATATTACAATTTGTATAATTTATAGGGCAGAGATGGTGACTTGGCAGCTGCCCATCAATTTCAATATTACTGACTGACAAGCAACAATTCATAGATGACATATTCCAAATGAACTGTAGACAGCCGTTTTCATGAAGTGTAATATTTTTACATCCAGATGTGTTGTATGAAAATGATCCAAATACAATGTCACCATTTGAAACTATCAGGTTAAGTGTGCTATTACAAATATCTACATCAAAGAACAAGTCAAACTTCAAATGTCTATAAAAAAAATAAAAGAGCTTTATATCAGTCTATTATTACATACAAATAAAACTTACTTTGATGATGTAGTAGACATATCTGAACTGACAAAATATAAGAGAAATAGAACCAGGATCATCTTTAACATTATCATCTGCCAAATTTGAAAGCACAAAGTACACATAAAATGCTTACCAATGCCAACATAACTAGTAAACAATGTTTATACGTTGCACTGTTTACACAATGTCATAATTATCTAAAGTGAGAAATATACACAACCCAAGTTGATGTTATCATTACACATAATATGCTGCAAATTTTATAGTGTATATGTAAGTCATAACATACAAGCATATCTTAAAATCTTGCACTTGTCTAAAGTAATAACACATTAGGTCAAACTATAGATGGTATGTTTTCTATATAAACTGTCACACATTTATATACTACTAGCTAGTCATTTTCAGTTTCTTTTTGGAAAATAAGTCATATATATAGAAAACTAAAGTATGTGAAAGTACATATATCTACTTGTTTAACCGTGCATGCTTAATAATTAGTAATCTTTATTCCTGAATCAAAAAAATTGGATCAAGTGTTGTACTATAGTACAAATATGCTTGGAGTCTCACATTGTGTAAGCGACTTTACAATGTTGTACTTTAATATAAACTTTTCATAACATAAACCATACTATACCTTAAATGTTAAGTTTATTTGTCTTCATAGCTACAAATATATACATTGATGTGTACAAACTAAGTCCCATACACACACCCTATAATTTCTGTTAGTCAGCATCCACTATCAATAGTTCAATCAATGTAAACTTTGAATAATAACATACACAATAATATCATTATAAAAAGTGTAGATGATTAAAAATTTTAATTGTATGGATATACACGTAATCAACATGATGTTCAAATCCAGTATATCAAAGAAAGATGTAAACAAGATATACAATACTTGTATTGTGTTCTGTTCTACTGGAGAACAGCTAGCAAAATTTAGAAAAGTAGTCTTGTTCCATTTTACTAGATCATTCTTGTGTGTTGATACTGACATATATGTTAATTTAAAAAGAATCGTTTTAATTAATTCACAAATTATTACTAACAAAACAAAAAAGCAGACACACCTTTGAAACTTAAATTCAACTATTGTCACTCATCTTTTCTCAATTTACAGAACACTTTAAGTCCCTCAGGTAGAGGTAGACTAGAGATACGATCAGGAACAGCATTTGTATTAGCTAGTATAACATATCGACATAACTCCTTTAAAGTATTAGGAGAGGATAAAGCTCGAAGTGCCTCATATTCACGATAAATGTATTCCAATCCTTCATAGGGGATGTATAGACATCGATGACCAACTGCTACTTTTCCAACAATTTGAAATGTTCTACTAAACTGTACAGGAATTGGTATCTCCTTATCATCCCACGTAATACCCACAGTGAGATCACAGTTTGTTATAGTACGCCCAACTCCTTCAATTATGCCTTGATAGATATTTTCTTGACTAGCTATTGCATTACATGGCAGCTCCCCATTTCTGGCTAGTTCCCATGTAAACCCACTGGGATCATCAACAACAAGTACCTCGTATGTACTTTTCATGTGTTCAGTGCATCCCCAACATATCATACAAAGCTTCTTTGAGGGAACTACATGACCTGACACTGTCTCTCTTCTATGTTTAGCTCGAGCAACATATGTGGCTTCTCCACTAGCAGTGGTTCCTCCAATTAAAGCACCTGCAGGAATTTACTATACCTTAAATGTTAAGTTTATTTGTCTTCACAGCTACAAATATATACATTGATGTGTACAAACTAATTCATGTACACATACCCTATAATTTCTGTTGGTCAGAATCCACTACCAACAGTTCAATCAACGTAAACTTTGAATAATAAATATACACAATAATATCATTATAAAAAGTGTAAATGATTAAAAATTGAAATTGCATGGATTCTCACATATATGTTAACTTAAAAAAAACATTTTAATTTAATCACAAATTATTACTAACAAAACAAAAAAGCAGACACATGTTTAAACCTTAAAGTCAACTATTGTCACTCATCTTTTCTCAATTGACAGAAGACTTTAAGTCCCTCAGGTAGAGGTAGACTAGAGATACAATCAGGAACAGCATTTGTATTAGCTAGTATAACATATTGACATAACTCCTTTAAAGTATTAGGAGAGGATAAAGCTTGAAGTGCCTCATATTCACGATAAATGTATTCCAATCCTTCATAAGATGTTAAGAAAGTGAAAAATGCAAAACGGCTATTGTGATATGCACTAGTTGTGGTGATGATGTTTTAAATAGAAGAACAGACTGTCTTTAACTAACTAGTGCTGTCTCATGTCATGTACTGCTTTAGAGCAGAGTTTTGATCAGCTTCAAAGACTTTGTTAGTTATTGTCAACACACATGTACAAAGTGTTTCTGTGGCCTGCAAGATTTTACGGGCTGTAAGGGTCCTATGTGTGTTTATCCCTAGACCCATCCACTCTAAGCAAAGGGAAACACTAGGCTATTGACTCTTAACATTAAATCATTATTTCCTGGTATCAATTAATTAAAAGAGGGAGTGGCTCCAAACCACAATAGCTTTGATATTACTTAGCTACTAGTACTTAATAAATAGTACTATATATGGTGTCCATATATGTAAGCTGCTAATCATTTTGTGAATACTCATTTTCATTGTTAGCATTGATAGTTATGATTATTTATTTTAGGTAATACTAGCTGGTGGATGTAACTGTTCTAGGTTAATCATGGTAGGGGCATGTCTGGGAGCAAAGTATGGACTAGATGGTATTCCAAGATAATGGATGGAGAAAACAAGGGCCATTAATGAAGTCTTGGCTTTGGCAATAAAAGTGACAAAATTATCATGATCATTAGTCTTTAGTATTAGTGATGTACTAATTAATGATTCCATTTGCTCAACCCTTTGTTGGAAGCAATTGGATGATAGAAAATTGTATATCACTAACGTCTTAATTAAAGTCTAGTTTCTACCATTTAATCATAATGACAAGTAATGTCCTTTATGTTTCTGGACTCTTTATACTTTCTATATTGTAATGTGGAAATTTCAATGAGATTATAAGTTTATAACATAATCATCTTTCACTCTTAACAACTAATAACATTGAATATGAAAGTAAAGTTGTTTATGCAATGATAATTTTAATTATCTTCATTACACAATTCGGTGATATTTAGCTCTCAATCAGCTCATGGTTGCTTCATTATAGAATTCACTATCACACTTTCTAATGTAAAAATTTATTTGTTTATTTGATTTCATTACATACCACATACCGTCAAATATTGGAGAAGTGGACTGTTCACAAGTAGTAATACTTGTGGAGGTTGATTTAGTCAGTTTAGGCACTTTAACACTTACAGTTCCCTGTCCAGTAATTAATTACTACATACTTATCAATAGTCAAATCTGCTTACACTTGTTTGTAACAAAGATGATTTCGTAGAAAAGAAACAACTGGTGAATTTGTAATTTGTTAATTTCTTACGTAGCCATGTTGAATAGGCTTCTCTCACCTATATATAAAATGTATGGGATAATATAATTAGTATAGGAATAGTAATGTACTGACATGTTTGGAAAGTGGTGCAAACAGAATGAAGATAAGTAAACCTTGACAGGAAATAAAGATATCCATTATGTAAGCTACAAAGATGAGCTTATTAGAAAACAAAATGATGTTCACTAGCCACACTAGTCCCATAATTACTGTCAGTGAAATGGACGCTTTTAACCATTGTCTGATAGGAGTAAAATAAAGTGTAAGAGTGCTTGATTGTATGTACTTGATATTAGCGACTTCAGTTTTCTGACGTTCTCTTTTCTTGTGTCTCTGTATTATTGTTATGGCCATTATGAAGAACCCAATGTTAGTCTAAAGGTTAATGTTTAGTTGAAATAATTTTATATCCTTTCATCTGACATTATCACTTTCTCAAATTACCAATTATTATATTAAACTTACAAGTAATATTAATGCAACTGGAGCAATAAATGTCCATATAAATCCACTTTCATAATTCAACCAACACCTATATTTATACACATCACATTAGAATAACTAGCCACTGCAATGGTTCTTACGCAATTAACTGTTCATCTTGAAAATACAAATAATGAGTATGACCTTTAATATCACTTGTACCAGCCATAAATCCAATTGGTACTATAATAGTCATATATAGTCCTGGTACGCCTACAATTGTAGGGATAAACTGTGTTCAATAATACACTAACTGACCATAGCTAGCAAGTGTAAAACCAGCAATGTAGCGTTTAGGATGTTTGATAAATATCCTAACAAGAACAATATATAAAACTAATCCCTCCATCAACATCCACATAAATGTCACTAGAAATAGATACTGCAATAAGACAGCTATTGCTGAACAGATAGACTAAATGAAATAGTTCATTAGCGTTTTATTCAAAAGGAGCATACCCAATTATTAGTCTGAGCACTACCAACTATAAAAACCAATTGCCCAGCAAATAAATTGATACATAACATCACATGAACATAATTTCTCATACTCCACAGTGACCTGTATATAAGGAAGCAATGTGTAGGAGTGAGTACTCACTTAGCATTTCTACCTCATGCAAGTAAAAGTTAGTATTGTCAAAAATAAACAAACCAGAGAAATTGGTACAAGAACATAACCTATTAAAGTCAATCTTTCATAATTTTTGCTGCTAATCTAAAAACAGAAACCGTTGAACACAGAATTATAGTATAACACTTTTCATACTGGTACTCCAGGACTAAGTAAAATTGCAAAGTGTGTTAAATGATCACATTGACAGGACACTGATTCACTGTCTTGTCTTGTGATAGTACATCCACTAGTGTTCCATTGACCAGTTGGTAATGTTGCATCATCATCAGAACTGACAAAACATATACAATAACAAGTATATATGATAATTTTATCTAAAACATACAATTCAAAGTTCCAAAAAACACAGGAAAGAGTGTCAGTTGTTAATATCTGTGATAGTAAAATAAGTTTGATGGTATATGAAATATTAGAAGATCATACCTCTTCACCAGATATGTTAAATATTATGTTGACAGGTTGACTGAAACCATTTTGTGAGTAGTCAATGTTAAGAGTTGAAGACAGACAAATTGATAAAAGTTTCTGACTATTGTTATGAGGTGGCAAGAAATTGGTTATGTTGACATAACAAAATGATGCAATTGTCACAGGTAAACTATTAAACAGTCCAACTGGTAAAGTAATAGAGCTCCCAGTCATGGCAAATACTTCAATTGGACCAGTAGTGTTTTTGATCTTCCTAACATCAAGTGCTTGGAGAAAGGAAGGGAGAAATAAAATTGATTAATTCAAAATTATGTTGTAGTTTGTACATTATTGTCTAGTAAGTGCATACCAATGTTTTCTCTAAGAAGTGTCTTATTAGAATCTTGGAGGTTAAGAGCAAACTTATCTAATGTCAAGAGCAACTGACTCCACATGCAACGTCTTCTGTCCTAGAAAATACAACAGCACATATTTCATGTTGATAATAATGTTATTTTACCACATTAGCAGGAATATCGTCACTGGCCATCATGTTATTAGTTGCATCTAATACAAGCTACAGAAGATCCTATTAACACAATACTATTGTATATAAGTGTACTTTGGAGACATTTGTAGTAAATGACTGATTGAACTTGTTGATGATAGTATCAAATATGACAAATGATTCTTGGAATGTTATTGTCTCATTTTCTTGACTATCTACAAATATTTTTAAAGCTCTTTTTGGAGAATGGGTGATCTATAAAAGAATGAAATAAATGACAACACTAAAGTATATTATACCTCAGACCAAATAGTTGTAAATGTATTGCTGGTGAAGCAATACTCTTTATCCCATGTGCAATTTTGATTATTACAACGTCTGGTTCCTATATTTAAGTAAGTACAAAGTTTATAGTCACTATATTTGTATAATACCATTAATTCCTCTTCTGTAACAATAGACTCCTGTGGCATTTTTGTCTCCTGATGTCTCAGGCTGTCCTTTGTCCTCAGGGCATTTGCATGAAGTTGGTGATGGAGAGGTCAATAACATGAAACCACTCCTGGTATTAACATTAGTTACTGCAGATCTACTTGCTTGAGTAAGTGTAATGATAAAAGTTCTACTCTCCATCACAGTAAATTCATTATTGGTGGTGCTTGGAGTAATCTTTGAAGACACAGGACTACACAGTTTCAGGAAAGGGGATGTATAGTTTGAAGAAATAGCTTTAATATCATTATTGTAACCATAACAACATCTATATTCTGTATCATTTATATTACAATTTGTATAATTTATAGGGCAGAGATGGTGACTTGGCAGCTGCCCATCAATTTCAATATTACTGACTGACAAGCAACAATTCATAGATGACATATTCCAAATGAACTGTAGACAGCCGTTTTCATGAAGTGTAATATTTTTACATCCAGATGTGTTGTATGAAAATGATCCAAATACAATGTCACCATTTGAAACTATCAGGTTAAGTGTGCTATTACAAATATCTACATCAAAGAACAAGTCAAACTTCAAATGTCTATAAAAAAAATAAAAGAGCTTTATATCAGTCTATTATTACATACAAATAAAACTTACTTTGATGATGTAGTAGACATATCTGAACTGACAAAATATAAGAGAAATAGAACCAGGATCATCTTTAACATTATCATCTGCCAAATTTGAAAGCACAAAGTACACATAAAATGCTTACCAATGCCAACATAACTAGTAAACAATGTTTATACGTTGCACTGTTTACACAATGTCATAATTATCTAAAGTGAGAAATATACACAACCCAAGTTGATGTTATCATTACACATAATATGCTGCAAATTTTATAGTGTATATGTAAGTCATAACATACAAGCATATCTTAAAATCTTGCACTTGTCTAAAGTAATAGACACATCAGGTCAAACTATAGATGGTATGTTTTCTATATAAACTGTCACACATTTATATACTACTAGCTAGTCATTTTCAGTTTCTTTTTGGAAAATAAGTCATATATAGAAAACTAAAGTATGTGAAAGTACATATACTTACTTAATTAACCGTGCATGCTTAATAATTAGTAATCTTTATTCCTGAATCAAAAAAATTGCATCAAGTGTTGTACTATAGTACAAATATGCTTGCAATTTCACATTGTGTAAGCGACTTTACAATGTAGTACTTGTAATATCAACTTGTCATAACATAAACCATACTATACCTTAAATGTTAAGTTTATTTGTCTTCATAGCTACAAATATATACATTGATGTGTACAAACTAAGTCCCATACACACACCCTATAATTTCTGTTAGTCAGCATCCACTATCAATAGTTCAATCAATGTAAACTTTGAATAATAATATACACAATAATATCATTATAAAAAGTGTAGATGATTAAAAATTTTAATTGTATGGATATACACGTAATCAACATGATGTTCAAATGCAGTATATCAAAGAAAGATGTAAACAAGATATACAATACTTGTATTGTGTTCTGTTCTACTGGAGAACAGCTAGCAAAATTTAGAAAAGTAGTCTTGTTCCATTTTACTAGATCATTCTTGTGTGTTGATACTGACATATATGTTAATTTAAAAAGAATCGTTTTAATTAATTCACAAATTATTACTAACAAAACAAAAAAGCAGACACACCTTTGAACCTTAAATTCAACTATTGTCACTCATCTTTTCTCAATTTACAGAACACTTTAAGTCCCTCAGGTAGAGGTAGACTAGAGATACGATCAGGAACAGCATTTGTATTAGCTAGTATAACATATCGACATAACTCCTTTAAAGTATTAGGAGAGGATAAAGCTCGAAGTGCCTCATATTCACGATAAATGTATTCCAATCCTTCATAGGGGATGTATAGACATCGATGACCAACTGCTACTTTTCCAACAATTTGAAATGTTCTACTAAACTGTACAGGAATTGGTATCTCCTTATCATCCCACGTAATACCCACAGTGAGATCACAGTTTGTTATAGTACGCCCAACTCCTTCAATTATGCCTTGATAGATATTTTCTTGACTAGCTATTGCATTACATGGCAGCTCCCCATTTCTGGCTAGTTCCCATGTAAACCCACTGGGATCATCAACAACAAGTACCTCGTATGTACTTTTCATGTGTTCAGTGCATCCCCAACATATCATACAAAGCTTCTTTGAGGGAACTACATGACCTGACACTGTCTCTCTTCTATGTTTAGCTCGAGCAACATATGTGGCTTCTCCACTAGCAGTGGTTCCTCCAATTAAAGCACCTGCAGGAATTTCACCATCAGAACATTCTACCCACTGCCATGTACTGAGGCTTGAATGTATCTTCAATGGTGGGATGTAAGCACATAGCACTAAATACTTATGAACAATATATTCGTGACCATCATTTGGAACATACAAGCAGTGATGACTTGGATGAACTTTACCAAGTAAAGAACCTGAGAATCTTTTCGGTAGTTTTAGCTCTTTCTTACCATTCGCTGTACGACCATCAATTTTAGGACCAGGATATGTCTTAGCAATGTACATTTCTTCAGTTGGAAGATAAGAGTAACTAGGGTCACAACTATTGCCAACGCCAACAGCTAAAGGAGGCACGCTGCCGTAATCACCTTCAAGCCAAAACAAAACCGCTGGATCATCACATACTAGAACTTCATAGTCATTTAGTCGATGTTCAACACAACCATACGGTACTGAAGCTACGCCAGATGATGGAATTAAAGCACAAGGAACTTTACCACGAAACTGTGGACTAGAAACTCGAGCAACATAAGTAGTTTCACCTAAAGTAAAAAAAATCTGAGATAAATGTCAGGACTATCCTTGTGATGATGTTTTTAAAGTTATGAAAATAACAGATTCTAGTTCTTGGTTTTAATTTAGTGCCTTTTTTCAGTAATTGATAAGTAAAGTCAGTTTTATTGCTACTGCTATTTATATATTTATCAGTGACTCAATAGTATCGAGTGTCTTTATACCTTTGGTTGTCACTCCTCCAGCCACAGCACCAGGTGGTACGAGGGTTCTACAACTTGCTTTAACCCAACGAAGAAGACTGGTACTGGACATTCGTACTTAGTATAGACTCTCCCACTCGACAATGGGCGTTAACAATTAATGTTCAACTTATGAATTTACAGATTAAGAATTCCTAGCAAGATATACCAGGTACAATGAGACATCTAGGTAGCACAATATTTTATGAGTCCACTTCAGTTAACTTTATATTTTCTTGAAATTAGTCTAGCAAGCCTCAACTCATGACAACATGATCATTAACATATGCATTAGCTTTTAAGAAGCTTGTACACAGAGAGTTGATTTTAGAGGAGATATATAATAGTTAATTATTAGTAATATGTATATCATAAACTGTAGCTAGGTAAGCTTTAACAAAATGTACATTAATGTACAGATTTTACCAGTAACAAATGGTCAAAGTAAAGATGTCAACTTAAGGCTGTATAGAAACTCCATTACAGCATACTACTGCCATTTCTTCATTGTTTCTAATACATTGGACATTGGACTTTTAATGTTCATTTATTTGTACTCACTAATGCTGTGTCTTTTATCAATCTTTATCTGTATAAGGTATAAGGCTCTGCACTTAGGTAGTTATCATTTAAAACTTGAAGTTATATAAGCTTGTGATCATAATAGAGTCACTTCCTGCAAGTAATCGACAGTGAATACAGCTAAGCTTGGTTTGTATTTAAACAAAATATGACTTGATATATTCCATATGTCAGCTTATAAAATGAGCAGTTCTCCTCTTCAGTGGGTCAAGGCAAGAAAGGGAAATGTGCCACCTCATGCTGTAGCTGGAGGTGTAACAACACAAGGTAGAAAAATTACTTTATAAATATAATGTTAATGTTGTGATGGCTACTTGGTATTCTTATTGTTAGGTGAGACTACTTATGTTGCTCGTACAACTATCGTATTGTTTGAAAGCAAACTACCATGTGCTGTTATTCCATCCACTGGTATAGCCTCACTAGCATACAATGGCACTGAATATAAAGTAACTGAATATGAAGTACTTGTTTGCCGAGATCCAGAAATTCTTTTTTGGGTACAAAGTTCATGTAGTAGTTTACCTTCATTAGCTGTTGGAGTTGGTAATGCATGTTACAATCGATGTAATGGTGAAGAAATGTACGTTGCCAGGACATGTAGTAGATCCTTTAAAAATATAGAAGGTCTTATGACCAATGCAAGAAAGAAAGTGAGTATGTCAGAGTCTCTCTTGTGTTCTTTGGTTGGAAGGGTCCATTCTCATTATCGTGGCTTATATGTACCATATGAAGGAAAAGAGTATATTGTCAAAATCTATGAGGTACTTTGTGCATATATACCACCTTCTAAAGTGCATTCATGTCCTAATGGATGGACATGGATGAAGGTATTAAATGGAGAGGTTCCTGAAGGTGCTTTAGCTGGAGGTACCACAGCTAGTGGAGAAGTCACCTACGTTGCTAGAGCTCACCATATACGGGACAATTTAAGGTTATGTGGTCAATTTATACCATCCGAAAAAAACTGCCTGATTTGTTGGGGTGGTAAAGCACATATGAAGAATACATTTGAGGTACTTGTAGTAGATGACAAGGATGGATTTGTATGGGAGCTAGCATCAAATGGTGATCTACCAAAAGATGCTGTACTTAGTCAACTAAAACATTTCCATCCACTGGAAGGTGTTGGACGTACTATTACATATTCAGATATCAGTGTAGGATTTACAGCAGACATGAGAAGACTACCTCTTCCACATAAAGGGTCAAATGGCAATATACAATTAATTGGTCGAGTATCAGTTGGTAGATGGGTCATGTATGTCCCCTATGAAGGATTGGAATACATTTATCGTGAATATGAGGCACTTCGAGCTTTATCTTCTCCTAATACTTTAAAGGAGTTATGTCGATATGTTATACTAGCTAGTACAAATGCTGTTCCTGATCGTATCTCTAGTCTACCTCTACCTGAGAGACTTAAAGTGTTCTGTCAATTGAGAGAAGATGAGTGGAATAATTGTAACAAATTGAATTGATTGCAATAATATGATTAAATTATAAAAGGACCTATGATATTTTCTTTATATTTAAAAATAATAATAATTATAATATTTTATTATTATTATTACTTTCTGATACTCCACATTTATTCTAGATTAACATTATTTTAATGTGAAATGATTTATTTATTTATAATCTTGAATGCTGACCTTATGACACCATAATGTGAGCATACAATAATTTCTTCATATTCCAATAATGACGATATCTCACAAGATAGAAATCAAATAATTTTATAATAAAAATTATTATCATAAAATATTAACCACTAAAATTAATTGTATGATTTGGTAAAATATTAATTATATAATTAAATAAATTATTTTTGTCATGACTTTTTATTCTATGTCAGATGAACAGTGTTTGCACTTTATAAGAATTTAAGTTATGGACTGAATCTACAAGGACATTGATCCTCTCACAGCAACTACCTTCAAGCTATTATATAACTGCTACACTTGTATTCAAAGAACCATTATGATTAGACCCTGTCATTGAATACATCATTGTACCAATGTTTACAAAATATATATATATAAACCTAATTTAATAATTTCAGATACAAAATTGTGGATACAGAAGACAATTATGTTCATTAAAGCAGTCAGTGAAAAAAATATTGTTTGCTAAGTGTGGAGAGCTTAATGTGTATTGATTTATCTACAATAATGGAGTCTACATCTTCACTTGAAAGATTACACGAATACACTCAATAAATGAATAATTAATTACTAACCTCAATTCTTGAGGACACACCCCTTATGAAGAGAAATGGCTATTCGATGGGGCATATTAGGTGCTGGTCTGATCTCCCACGACTTTGTCCTCGGTTTGAAGACACTACCGGAAACAGATCATAAAATTGTTGCAATAGGTGCAAGATCTTCATCATCAGCTGAGGTGTTTGCTACCAAACATGCTATCTCACACCACTATGGATCCTACGATGATCTTTTATCAGATAAAGACATCGATGTGGTATATGTTGGGACTATACATCCTACACATTTAGCCATAGCACTTAAAGCACTTGAAGCTGGTAAACCCGTTCTCTGTGAGAAACCAATGACTATGAACGCCCACGATACAAAGACAATAATTGACAAGGCTAGAGAGAAAGGGTTGTTTCTCATGGAAGCTACATGGATGCGTTTCTTTCCAGCTGTTTGTGAATTAAGGCAAATGATAGATAATGGTGACATTGGTGAAGTGAGGTTTGTTCGTGTAAATTTTTCATTTCGTCTACCTCCTGAACGAAAAGAAGGTCGGCTAACAGATCCCAATCTTGGAGGTGGTAGTGTTTTAGATGTAGGAGTATATACCATTAGCTTATCTACTATGATATTTAGAGGAGAGAGACCTGAAAAAGTCTATGCTCAAGGAACATTATTACCAACTGGTGTGGATGATCTTGCAGTTATTACTCTCACTTACTCGGGTGGCCGCATTGCTCAACTTAGCTGTAGTATATCATATAATGTAGCTTGTGATGCTGTTATTTGTGGCACAAAAGGTGATCTTAAATTGCCTCATCCATTTTGGTGTCCAACTAAGTTAGAGGTACCGCAAAGTGTCTATACAGATAAAGGTATGTGTAAAGAATTCCCTTTACCATCATCTCCTTTACCTGGTAACTACCCAAATTGTACTGGCTTACGATATGAAGCTGAAGAGGTCCGTCAATGTCTAAATAAAGGAAAAAGTGAGAGTTCTATAATGCCTTTAGAGGAATCGCTCATTGTTGCTGAAATTGCCGAAGAAGTTATGAAACAAATTGGTGTGGTATATTATAAATGAATGAATTTATAAGATGTAGTGTAAATACAAAACAATATAAAGGTTCCTATTAACAGTTAATAGTATTATGCATTGTGTTCTAGTTTTTGTTTTAATTATAAAGATTTATAGCTTCTGGTTTCATTAAGGTTAGCAGGTAATAACTCCAATGTTTTATGTATTACACTGAGACTGACTGAGTAGAAATCACATCATAAAAAGTAAAGTATTATACAAATTCCAAAACATACAATGATCATTGTTTGACCAGAGATCTGGCATGGATGACAAATATGTAGTAGTCATGATCATGGTCATATCCAAACTTTCATCCTAAGTTTATACTTTCTCCCTCTCTAAAGTAAAATGACAATTATAACAGAGTGAGGTCAAATGTTTTTTTTTAAAAAACTAGTACAACTGAACATTTACAACATTTAAAACTGATACAATAGAAAAACCAAATGACAGTTGATTGGTGAGATTGTTATCACATATCATAACAGGAAATAACACTAGACCTAACGAGATAGAGAGCTAAGGTGTTATGATATTCTGGAGGAGCAAGACACTTAATTTCACAACGGGCGTGATCTTCCATTAATTATTATATGAGATTTTTAATGAATAATAAACAGTAATAAACATAATACAAATTATACTATACTCAATTAGGATTACTGAGAGCTGTGATGGACTCAAGTCTTAATTCCTTCAGCATTAACAAATATAGGAAACACTTGCTTGCAAATGCAACTCTTCAGGCAATCCTTCATAATATTACTTTCCCACTAGAATATATAAATAAATATAAAGAATGCAGTAAGAATTGTTATTGTCAATATCATAATGATATAAATGTACTCTTAGCTACATTATATGCTACATATGTTTGATAAAAAGATTGTAGAATTTCTGCATGCATGAGTGTACACTACTAAGGTGATACAGCCAACAGAGATCTACAATGAACTAAACAGTAATGGACAAAACTAATATGAAGCAAATTGCATATTTTATAGAATTCATTCTACACTGGTCTCCAGGTGATCAAAAGATGCCCATCAGTTTCTTACTACATTTTTTTCAAATCAAAGAGAAGTAGTTATAGTCAATATTAGTGCTTTTCATATATTAATTTTATCACCAATGTGCACAAATTAACTGAAACTACAATAACTACTACTAGGAAGAATATATACATACATAAAATGTATATTTAACATAACACAGTTGAATGTCTAAAATGTGGATTGTCCAGATTTTCTAAAAACAACCAATCAAATCTACAAGTAGCTGTGCAGGTATGACATAAACAGTACTATTAATATGTTGATAATACATTAGAAATATCATGTAGGGGAACTAACATAGAAGATGCAATCAAAAATTCATTGCAAAAAGTGATGTTACCAGAAAAATAGAGAGTATGATATCTGAAGTGATTAATGCATTTTCAACTAGTCTAATGTAATTACTTCCATTACCAATAATAGATGTGACAAATAAACTTGAACAATAGTAAAACAAGATCTACATTCATTGCCATTATTTGTAATACTTCAATTACAAGGTATACTCTTCTCATTGTTTGACAATAAATATATGAAAGAACAAATTACATATATAGATTCTTTTAGAAGAATGGTCAAGCACAAAAATTACATCTTTGTGATGCACGGAGGCTTAAAGCAAAATTACAAGCTATCATTACATTTACAGTTTATGGAGCTACAGTTATGTTCGACCTGATGGCAATAATAGAGTACATTGGACTATCTTTTACATAAGCTCATTATTATGTTTCCTACATTTTAAACAACAAAAGGTGGTACAAGATGGATCAAAGTGGGAATTAATTAAAATATCAGAACAAACTTATGGAAAACCTACAACCAGTTTATAAATGTTTATAACAGTTTGTGATATCAGATGAATAGCTAAATTACACATACCTTGTAATATTACAGCGTCACTGTAGTTCACTTCTTTATACATTGTTATACAGGTAACATTAACTGATATATACTCCCAGTGGATCGGGATATACCAGTAGTGTGTTGTTGTATATAAGGATATCAGAATCAATTAATGTATACATTGAATTGTACTTTATCATGATCACTCCATTCACTAACTAGTAAACATCTGTAGTAGCATTGACAGTAGTTATGAGACAGGTAACAGTGTTCATAAATCACATAATAGAAAAAAAAGAAGTCATTGATGATATACCAATAGCTATAAAATATTATAATAAACAACAAAATTGTATCAATACAGCTTCACTAGCAGTCAAATTATTTTTAGTTTGTACACTAACTTTATTACTAGCAGGTCCAAGTATATTTTGATACACTGACTATGATATTAAGTTGTTACTGGTATTAGTCCCTTCAGTGTGATCTTATTCTGACTAGTTCCATTCATTTGTTGTGTCACAGTGTCTGTGTATCACTAGTGGCATTGACTATATATCCTTTGACATCTTATGGAACAGGTGTCCAACTAGCATTGATAGCCATGACTGTCTTGTTGACCAGAACAAAAGGAGAGGGAATAGCTATAGTAATTAAAATACATACCAGTTACTCAATTTCTTACGACATTGTTAACTTTTTGCTGTTCGTTTTCACATTATCAGTTGATAATAATTAAATGAGAGTAATGTCCTTTGACATTTTTACTTATCTTTTGACATCTTAAGGAACAGGTGTCCAACTAGCATTAATAGCCATGACTGAGAGTAATGTAATAAGTATTTACAGATTAGATGCAGATAGGTGTTGAGTTTGACGCTAATATATCTTTATCTTTTAACATCTTTGACATATACATGATCAATTTCCATTAGTTGTACAAATGACACAACTTCAAGGTAATTAATTAAAATAAAAAATATCAAATATTGATTAAAAGCAACTTAAAATACAATAGCGCTAGCAACAACCTAAAAACACACTTGTTGACAACATAGTCAGTTAATATGTATTATGAATTCATATTGACTCATAGACACTGGTACCACCAATATCTGTTGTTGACAGTTGACACTCATCATATATCTCATTACTCTCATCAGTTGGTTTAGACTGATGAAGATTGTATGGCTTACATAGTTGCATTTCAATATCTTCATCACGTCTATAGATAGACGGTGTATGTGTTAATACAAAGTAACAAAAAAATGACAGCTTACCCACTCTCATTTTGGTGTTTATTTTTAGAGGTACCAGGATATGTCCTATTGTCTCTATATAAAATTAAAATAAATTTAAGCTTTAAAAAATAAATTTAAGTATCTGTTATATATAAATAGTAAGACAAAACAAGATATCACTAAAGATAACAATATAACAATTAACTTACCTACTGTCTGTTTCATGTTGATCTTTAAAAGTGGCAGCTAATCTGTATCAAAGACGATACATTTTTATACATATAGACTTTTCCTACCGTTTGTTATGCATAAATTGTAAGACATTACCAACAGAACAAGCTATCACCATAGGCAACAATATACCAACAAGTACACCCAGTCCAGTGATAGAACTAGTACAAGATATCAATATAAACATCAAATATTAGAAATAGTACCTTTTACTACTATCACTACACAATGTAGGATCTGTTTTTGATGGATCAACTAATGTTTGATTAGCAGTAACTGTCCATACACTATAACCATTAACAGTATAACCACGTATACCAAACAGATAACAGGTGTTATCCATCAGATCACTTACAATCACATTTGTATTACTCGTATTACTTTTAATTGTTGGAGTAAACTCATCACTATGAGAACAGCTACCATTAGACTGATGAGTACTGTACCCTATCTCATATGCGATAATGGGATAATCTACAGGAATATAACTAGGTACACTCCATGAAATGACAGCCCATGTAGTAGACATCAAACTGGATAGTGTACTAACAGGACCAGGAACTAAGTAGAAGATATAAATGTAGCTCACTAGAAGTGACAATGTACTTACATGTTCCAATCTGTACTTCAATAGGATCACTGAAGGGACCTCTTCCAATAGAGTTCACACCAGCTACACTCATGTTATATACATTACCAAATACTAGACCATTCACAATGATATTTCTCTCATTACTGGTGAGGTTATATGTGATACTATTGTTACTAATGATCACAATATACTTAATGATTCTACCATTACGTAGATGACAATCAATCTCTTCCCAAGTGATCCTGTTTATCATCAAATTTAATGAAAAAGCCATAATTGTCTTTGGGGGTCCAAGTGGAACTATAAATTTCTGAAATTCATCAACATTAATAATTAATTACATTTTACCTGAAGTGGGTTTTGTTTCATCAAATATCATCACTGGACTAGACAATCCTAGTATATTACCAGCTCTCACTGTGATGATATAGTTCATACCACTAGACAATTCTCTTAATGTATAACTGAATGACGTGGTGGACTGATGAGGAGTAACAGAGACCAATGTCACATTCACTGATGTTAATGAAGAACAAAGTGAACTATAGGAAATGTTATAGAATGTTACAAAGTTTCCATTTTCACTATTGGGACCAGTCCAATTTATTGTAATAGTAGTAGTTGAGACACCAATTACTAATAGACTAGTTACTTGTGTAGGAACTAGACAATGAAATGAAGTCTGATTATCTTTATCCAAATATCAACTCACCATCAAACCTTAACATTGTTTGTGTATTATCAATTGAAGGAAGATCTTTATATGAGTACACACTGATGTCATAATATGTACTCAATGTTAGTCCATTGATTATAACTTCATGTTCTGTAGTAGATATCTTGTTGGTACCTACTCCAGTAGTAGAGCTAATGACAATGACATATCCATTAGTCTGTGATAACATAGTCCAATTGACTTTGATACTTGTTTCGTTTAAAATATGTGCTATCACATTACATGGAGGACCACTGGGAACTAGAACATAAAACCATTGTTAATAGAGCAACAACTATCTATATTCTATGAATTTTGATGTTGGCTACTTAAGTAAGAAGTAGCTAATAAAATCAACTATATTTATGATATCAGAAAAGATTACGAAATCCATCTAATTTTGGGCTCTATAAACAACTACAATTAATATGTATTTGTAATATATCTGAAGTGAAATTGAAGTGTGTATTAGTTAAGAATCAGAACAAAGTTATGAACAATCTACAATTAGACTATAAATGCATATAACTGTTTGTGATATCAGATGAATAGCTAAATTACACATACCTTGTAATATCACAGTGTCACTATACTTCACTCCTTTATACATTGATATGCAGGTAACATTAACTGACACTCCTGATGGATCAGGATATACCAGCAGTGTATTGTTGTATATGAGGAGATCAGAATCAATTAATGTATACATTGAATTGTACTTCATCACTCCATTCACTAACCAGTAAACATCAGTAGTAGCATTGACAGTAGTTGTCGTACAAACAATATGATATTGAGTGTTTTGAAGTTCAGTAATTGATGAGATAAATGTCCAATTTATTGATAAAATAACTAAATTATAAAGATTACAATAAAATTAAAATCAACAATATAAATACCTGATAATGTCTGTACACTAGTTGCGCTACTAGCTGGTCCCAGTATATCTTGATATGCTCTGATTGTGATGTTATAAATTGTTGTTGGTATTAGCTCTGCTAGTGTCATCACATTCTGACTACCTCCCATCACCTGCTGTGTCACTGTGTGTGTGTCACTAGTGGCATTGACTACATATCCATCAGCATCAGATGGAACAGGTGTCCAACTGACAGTGATAGTGGTAGATGTCTTGTTGATCAAAATAGGAGGAGAGGGAGTAAATCCTGGAGCTGAGGGAATTACATATGATTTCATGTAACTATAATGGTACTTACCAGTTACTGTAAGATATTGATTTCTTATGACTTCGTCAACTTCTTCGTAACACCTATATTTATGATCCCCATTGTTATTTGATTGACTAAATATTCCACTATTGATCTCTTCTGCATTCCATGTCATATTAATAGTACGAGATATTGTATTGTTATTATTGTAAATGGTATGACTTTCATTAATACAACTGTATCCAATGGTTGTTAATGAACAATTAAATTCAATACTCTGGTTATTATTATATACATAATACCACCTGAAGTGTCTTTCAATTCCACTTAGAATACACTGAACTGTGTATTGTTGTGGTACAACTGTCATATCAGAAGGAAGTTCAACAACATTGTGTGCTATGATCTGTACATGTTCTATAGTAGATCAGTAACAAGATAATGACAATGTGTACTAGTACAATGAGATATAACTTACTAAATATATTAACAGTGATCATGTTAGTAGTAGGATCAGAACAACTAGTGGGTAGACAACATTTGTAGAAATTATTTTGAACAGCTTCATCAAATGTTATGCTACCATTAGGTCTGTATAGACTGATACTAGCTGGATTATTGGTTTTGTCACAATGAAGAGGATCAGTATTACAACTAAGAGGGTTTCCATTAGGATCGACCCACTCTCCTCCAGACAAAATAGTATTAGGTAATGCACACTTCAAAGGAGAATAGTTAGCATGGTCTTTTGTGATGTAAATATGATTGATGTATGAGCCATTAGGATAACAATCTCCATTGAACATCAGGTAGATACCTTGAACATTGTCAATAAATAAATAAAGTACTTTATATGAAGTCACATACCTGAGTTTGGTGGACAGTTACTAATAACTTCTCTGACACATAACAGGAAGATAGTCAACAGTAGTAGTACTGACATTGTCTTATAATTGAAGCTTAATGATCCTTACAGACAGGTACTAACCCTGTGGAGTTATCAGCACATTCCTCAGTACTAGATAACCACGCCTAATTAATAAATATTTGTGGTTTCAAGTATATATTTTTGATAGGGTGGAGCAGTGGAGCTGTAGTTCTTAAAACAACATTGTATGTATAACAGAACATTCCATCGATTTAGTTAATATATTATAAATGGTAGCCAAAATAGCTTGTTTAATAAATTTTAATATATCTATTTTCATATTTTCTTAAAAAAAGATTTTTAGCATAAAATTGTTAACAATCAAGAAATTAGCACTGCAGTCATTGGCCTCCAGCAAAGTTTGTCCTTAATTCATCACATTAGATTGTTTTGCATACAAGTCTAAAAAACATTAGGTCATTATAAGAATTTACATGAATTTTATTACTGATCTGAAATGGGTAGTTTAAGTTAACCTGATCACAGTGACAACCTTCACATTCTTATGTGCAAATATAACATCATAATGGCTTGTGATATACAAAGGTTACAATGTCATTCAATATGTGTGACTTCTTAATATACATCATTACAACAGCTCACAAAAAATGGACTCAACAGCCACTAATAAGAGGAAATTTACTAATAATGAACAAATAGTCTTTATGTAAATTATTAATTAAAGTGGCAGGGCTAGTTGCCGAATCTGTCACAAAGTTATACTTTAGCTAGGAATTTATAAAGGTGATACAATTGCTTACCTTTTAAATATAATTACAATGAATATGTAATTGTCACATAATCCCATACATGGAAAGAAAAAAATTATATAATTAATTCAAGAACAAGCATATAACGCTAACCAATAACCAACCACTGATATAATTAACTTTCTTTCTATATGCTGACTATAGCCTGGCATTGACCAGCAACACACTACTAATTAGATTAGAATCACATTCATTCTATAGAATGCCAGACAATAGAGTGCACGCAGACATATCAATAAGTTCATTACATCAGTTCTATCATTCTACATCATAGTCTTGCATTGATGATAAACCATTTGATCAGCCTTACATTCATTCTTGTAACAGACAGGTGAGCAGGGTCAACATGCATACCAATATGTCATGTACAAGACACATTGGCTAGCCAATAATCTTTTGTTGATACAATCTATATAGAGATATATAACAGAACAGTCTTAATATACATTATATATTACCTTTTTGGAGTTAACTATAGTTATAAGACACATTAACTAATACTAGTTGATAATATTTTACTCTTCTTTCAATGATAGCTTGAGAACACTCCATTTCATGTATTAGGCAAATTATTCCTTTTGTATTTGATAAAGAGAATAAAGAAAACATAAAAGTAGCTTTACTTTTGTACTGAAATGGACAGGACATATCCTTATTGCGTCTAAGATTGCACATAAATGTGCATTAACAAATAGAAAGCAACATTAACAAGTCCACTATTAAATATAACATGGTTCAGGTCGACTGTGACCTTTGAAATATGTTAGAGATTCATCATTTCAGTAAAGGACAATAAAAAGTAACCAGACTCTATAGCAACTGCTCCTCTTCGCTTTATTACACTGACTACAAGCCACATTACTCAAGTTATAGTCATAACATTTATAACATAAATTTGGTCATCATAGTGTTTTCTCATAGAATACATATCGTGTAAGATTTCACAAGAATTATGAATGTCATAACAGATTTAACACATTATACATGTACATATACAGTCCTACAACAAACAGTACATATACAGTCCTACAACAGTCCCACAACAGTACATATACAGTCCTACAACAGTCCCACAACAGTAAACACAATAGACTATACTTGTATGCATGATAACTATCAGTAACTTAGAAATGACTTACACATTAGAACATAACCTTAATAACACTCTACAATATATATGGTTATGTAGTTATGCCTGATTTATAGGCCAGAAGGTATATCATAAATCAAATGACATTGCAGAATTGATACACAATTTGTTACTATACAATAGCAAGAAATATGATGTTGTTTCAGTTAAATGACAACCTTGGCATGCCTTCTTATTATAATATTTAATAGGTATTTGTATAGGTAATTATGAAGAGAAAGAACAAACAAAGTAAATAATTAACAGATTTTTTCACAACTTACTGTATACTCTGATACCATTGTACCTTCATTCTTCTTATGTACTTTACTTTTGTACATAATCCGACAGAGATATCTATGTGCCTATTGACTCCACCCATCTGCCATTAAGAAAATGAATATAATACCAATAAAATAGTGTGTTATTAATGTGAGGTGGTGCAGAACGATAAGACAGGAAGTGACGGATATGTTGATGATGGTGTATAGTGACCCCACCCATTTGCCTGTTACAAGAGGATAATCAAATACGTAGTGTCTATTTGTCCGGCAGGAAATGTATACTTTGTTGTATAAAGGTAGGTTAAGGTTTAGGGGGTGGGGATCAGTTTAATACACAACAAAGTATACATTTCCTGCCGGACAAATAGACACTGCCAATCAAATATTAATTGTGTGTTATTAACGTGAAGTGTTGATTAAAATTGCAGGGCTAGTCACTGAATATGTCAGAAAGTTGTACTTTAGCTGGGAATTTATAAATATGAGAATATGATACAATTGCTTACATTTCACTTTTTTGCATTTATCTGGCAAAACCTTCTTGGTCATGCAGTCGAGTGCGACTCGGAGGATTAAATTTAGCTGGTTTGATTGCGGTGATTATATCACAAATTGTACAAATTACCTCACTTTGGTGATACGTTGATTATTTCAATAATGTAGTCAGACTCATATGGTGAGAAATATGACAGCAGCAGAGCAGCAGGAGTACCACTTATCATATAACACCATCGTACATATAATCTAGTATGTAGATTTTACTAACTTGCACTTTCATTTAACCAAGCCCTTAGTCCTTTCCTCCTAATAGTAATTATATGCACACAATGTGCTAACAAGCTGTAACAGACACTACCCTTATCATCCTTTATAATATCATTGCAAAGTAAGAGAATTGAATCATCAGTAAATAGCATGAGATAGTACATGAGCTAACAAACGCTAAGTTATACTAGTCCGTAAATAAATGTATAGAATTATTTTATAATTTTTTATTCATTTTATCAGGTATGATTATGAATGAAGTAATAATATAACATTGTTAAAACTTAAATTTTTACATGTTCATACCAGACAAATACTCAGCTATAGTACTCACAGCTTTATTACAATTGCCAGCCTGTGAGCCTTCAGGGCAATGTGCAATAACAATGGCTGTCTTTGATGCCTGAAGTGTAAGAGAACCATGGTCTTTAAGCTTTGCATAGACAACTTCACGATCTTCCTCACGTAGAAATGAATATTTTATCCCTTCTAATACAACTCCACCTGCCATGAAAGAGGTAAAATCTTTGCTTTTGAAACATTTAGCGATCTCGGTTCCTTCTTGATTCTGAGGCTATACAAAATATTGTCGATATTTACTTAAAAGTTAGAATTTCACCTTTATTTTATTGCTACCGTTATTAGAGGTCCACTGAGCTCCACCATCAAGTCCTATAATGCAAGCTTTATCGACATGCACTGCGCCTTGCGCATCTTTGCTTTGAGCAATCAAGTTGTCAATGTAAGAGTCCCAAGACATAATTCACAGGTCAGCTGCAGTCACTTCTACACGGAGAAAGAGAGATAGAGAGCCACCTAGTTAATTTGTTGATTGGGTAATACGGCCCGTCGCTCCTAGGAAAAGAGACACTGACCTTTTTTAAGTTAAGAGTACCTCAGTAAAAAAAATCAGTAGTTTTAGTCAATATAGCCACTTCTTTCTCAGTGACAATGACATTTAAATGACCAATTTGAAATGTCATTTTAGCACTGTAAAAGGCTGCAATAGGAAATTCCTGCTAACTTCCAAAATTCACACTTTTAATGATGATAAACACTGTCTATGCAATTCTGAGGACACACGTGTATAGCCAACACTCTCTTTGCGACAATGAGCTGGTCTGTCCTTGTTTTATATAATTTGTTCACTTTGAAGTGTATTCATTATTGCATGATCTACTAGATACCAATAAATTAAAGTGAATATAAAGCAGTTAATATCATTGCGATGTTATAACTATAGGAACTTGCACAAGACATAACTAATAATTTAGGAGCACAGATAGGCAGTAGTATATCGTATGTATATAATAGTCACAGTTGAAAATACCTTACTCAGGGCAACACTGTTGCCATGAGGATGCACACGTTAGGGATCCTTTCTCTCATCAGAATTATCTAGTCAAACAAGTTTAGTATGTGGATGATACCACTTCCATGATAAATTTGATAATGCTATGAGGATGTGGGACAGAAATCTATTTCCATTGGGCCAAATGTTTGTTGCTTCTGCATGTAATTCATTCATGGGATTATACAATATTATGTCAGCATGTGTGTACATGATTAAATAGCAGATTAATGAATTATCAAACATAATAACAATAACAAATACATGACTGCATTTAGTTGTAACAATTGTGATTGATTGATTGTACGAGCTAATTGTATTGGTTGTATTGGTGGTGGTTTTTATATTAACTGTATTAGTTGTACATTGTATTAATTGTAGTGATTGAACAGTTGTATATGAGGTAGCAACCCAAATGTAGCTTTATGCCAATGCCAAAAACATTTAGTTAATTGTGAAGCTTGTATACTTTTCTATGGTTATCAAGATTTTAAACAGCAAGTCTGAAGGAAGGAGACACCTTGGGGCCAAGGCAGCAAGAGGTAGTAAATCCTTCATTGTTAAGTACAATAAAAGGACAGCTACACAATAGGTGAATAATGTAAACCAAGAAGTTATCAGACCTTATCATTAAGGTCATGTTTACACAGAATTATTATTCATTCAAACTATCTCAAACATGTAAAATACAACACAACAATTGGAGAATGCCATCAGAATGGATTTCCTTCTAGCCATTACATGATAATTAGCTATTGCTATGCTAGAAAGAGAGCTTTTCTCTCCCAGCAGATTTGAATGGTTTAACATACCTAATCAACCACCATCTCTTTTCAAGAATATTACGCCTTCTAAAGATTATACCACCACTTGTCAACAATATCTTTCAACAATTGGACATCTTGACTATCATATAGAAATAGAACAGAGAGGAGAAAATGATATGTTTCTAGTTTGCCAATAAACTGAAACAACATCACATGCACTTCTTGTTATTATATAGTTACAAATGAGTATGACAATTGAAGTAAGTTCAGTCGTTTATACGTATGTAGAGTGTTATTAAAGTATGTTCTATTGCAGATATATATTATATTATTGTTTATTAAAAATAGTAAAGTTTTCGATAACCAGTGGTGAATTTCTGATTATACAGGTAGTTAGGAGTTTCAGCTGACTAGAAAAGTGGGCAATAAGTCCAATACTGAGCTACTAACTTTATGACAAAGCTAAATCTAATGTAACTCAATGTGTATAAAGCAAATAATAAGCCAAAAAGTAATCTTTGTAGTTTATTACCTAACAGTTGATGCCATGTTGATTATCATATTTATTTATGTATTTATGTATAAAAATAGAAAGATTACGTGCAAATGAAAGTTAATTCATGTTGATTTAGTGTGGGGCAAAATGTGTATTTCAGAAGCAATTATGACCTTAATTGTAGTACCATGCCTACTTAAAATAATGCATATTCAATTATTGTTCATGATAACTTTGATAATATATATTGTCATCACCAATCACGACCACTTACTATCAAGGTTGCTATATCTGATATATATCAACATAAAGCAATTTCTCATTATTTCTTAGCATATTTAGATTAGTCCTTGGTTGGGATACAGCCACCAGATCTACTATATAGTGTGTCTTAACATGGAAAATAACCATAGTCTACAACAGAATCATCTGAGACACATAACTGTGAAACAGAGCAGTGAGAAGGATAGGTCTCATTGAAGCCAACTCATTACAATACAATGTGGCTTCTCGTCTTTAGCTGCAATCAAGCTGTTAGTTTTTTGCCATAGTGACAAATCTTCTCTTTCCTCTTGAAGTGCTGAATACAAGTAGAACAAATTTGCTGTGTTCCACCTCATAGACCCATTGCTTATAAGCATGACATTTCTGTCATGATGTATATGACACACAGTCATCTGAAGACCTCAGCAAGAGGATGACATAGGGTAAAAACCCTTACATCAAAAGTGTTGTGCCCTGAATCCATATGGCTTGATGATGTCTAGAAATGCAGAGTCTTCTTTGTTAGTTGTACTATAGGTCAGGTGTTCATGAGAGAGGTTGAAGGGGTGGCTCCATGTACACATGTTGGTGCCCCTCAGACTCATCTCTACTGTCTAGTGGTAAATTCTTAGAATTCATTGTTGTGTATGATCAGGAAGCCACCAGTTGGGCAGTTAAGGGGGATGGTCAACTATAAATGATTGGCTAAATACATACACAGGGTAAGACAGACAGTTGCCAATGGCTAGTCATTATATGTACCGAAGAAAATGGCATCTTGAAAGGCACCTTGTAAGTAAGAAATCATGACTCTTGATCGATAGTGTGATCGATTTTATTATAACATTTAACATGTAGATAATTATGATAAGAATAAACAAAGTAATTAATACTTTTTCACAACTTACTGTATATTGATACCATCTGTACCATCATTCTTCATCTCTATTTGACTTTTGTAATCCAACATCCCGTCACTATGATGGCCTCATGTACTCTGTTCCTTTTTCACGCACTTCAGCCTCTAAAAACTCATTTGTTCCTTCTGCCCTTTCACTCTGGAATCCACTTCCTACCGCGTAAAATCCTTTACTTCAATTACAGAGTTTAAACACAATGTAAAAAAATTGTTTACTAAAATTTTAAGTATATATATCTACAGTCTCTCTCTCTCTCTCTCTCTCTCTCTCTCTCTCTCTCTCTCTCTCTCTCTCTCTCTCTCTCTCTCTCTCTCTCTCTATTTATATATATATATATATATATTTTCCTATTTATTTATAATAGTGTCTGATTGTTGTTTGTTTGTTCTTGCCCTTCAGACTAGCACTATGCTATTGGGCATCAGTTGTACAAGAAAAAAAAAACATGTAATTTGTACTCTTAATTTATACACTAGATTAAAGGATATTATGTAGAACACTGCATAATTATTATTGATTAAATTTTTGGAATAGCTTCCAAGATTAACAGGTATGCATGTTGTCCCACCAGTACTTACCACAGTGACATAGAATAGCTACCATTAGTAAGCTCTAAACTAGTGAACACCAGTAACTTACCACAGTGACCTAGAACAGCTACCATCAGTAATCTTACAAGGCTTAGTGCAAGTAGTAAGCTTTCCTTATTATAAGAAAATATAATAAAATAAATCATTTGTGGTTTGTGGGTAGAAAATGATTAATATTTCCTTGTTTTAAGGAAATGTGAATATTAATTTGTAATTTGTGACTAAAAGAGGGCAGGAAGTGATTACCTTCTAAGATTCATTATTTAGGTACAATTTTGTGAGCCTTTTACATCCAGTTACATCTTATTACTAATAAGATTGATGTGATAATAATTATTAAAAACATGACACAAAACCCATGCAAAAATCTGTAGTTTGTAATTTATGTAGCGATTTTTGTATTGATTTTGTGCATTCATCCCTGCCTCTTTTCTCTTCTTTTTGCCATTGCCATCCCTACATCTTTTGCATTTTTTAAAAATGTTTTATTACTTGAATACTATGGAATTATGTCATTTCATGTAAATGTAATAGAGTCATTATCACTTGACATTGGACTTCATATGTACCTTCACAGAACATCCTATTAACAGAAATGATGATGGTAGTAGGTAGCTACTACAAGGCCTAACAAGAAATGCAGTATTATATAGCTCATAGCTATTTTATTGTTGAAATTAGTTATTAAAGACTAAAAGTGAATTCATGACAACATTTTAGTGCAATTGCCTTTCACATTGATAATTAAGTCTTGCTCCTATTTAAAACGTTCTGTAGTCCATGCTTTCTGTTTGAATGTTGTTCTATCTCTTATATCTAATCACTAACTTTATAAAATGATCATATAATTTTATTTAAACTATGATTTTGTTTGACATTATACTCTACAACTTATAATTGAGATAATATGATTATTAAAGATATCATGTGAGCAAATTACATAGTCGGCCTATTGCTAACTTATGAGAAAAACATCACTAATGTTATCATTAGATGTGTAGGATGGTGTGTATGGTTTAGTAGTTGTACATAATATGTAAATTCTGTAGTAAAAGCAATGGTCGAACATCTTATTACCATATTTATAGCAATTTTCTACATGAACAGTCAATTTCCTGGAACATTAAATACATTAGCAATGAAAACTTTACATGATGTTTATTTTATTGCATCAAATAATTTAATATATATATGCAACATGTATAAACATAATTATATTGTTTGAATCAACTAATTAAATTACAGTGCTTCCCTTCTAGAGTGTCTACATGTAATAATGTAATATCAATTCATAATATCTTATCATATATTAACCTGCTATAGCTTCCATATGTTAAGATTACAGTAATTCACTCATCTCATCAGGCAGATGATAGCATCATCAAATACACAGGGATGACATGTTGTTCTTTCTTCTTCTTTCTTCAAGCACTATCATCTAATTTATTCAAATCTTTAAGTATTCTTAAATTTCAAATCAATACATGTTATTGATTTATTATGAATTTATTTTTTTAACAATGAATTAAAGCAGTTTAAAGGTTAAAGAAATTAAACAAAAGTCAAAAAACCATGTCAACTAAGGATAAAACATTCAAAGGTTAAAATTCTAGCACTCAAATTGTCTGTTCGGTCTTGATCATTGCATAGTCTCATGATCAGCTCAATATTATCCTTAACTGTATCATCAATAGATAGGTGTGGTTTCCTTATAGTATTAATCGAGATTAATCTTACAAGGCTTAGTGTAAGTAATAAGCTTTCCTTATTATAAGAAAATATAAATATTATTTGTGGTTTGTGGGTAGAAAATGATTGATTTCATATTTCCTTGTTTTAAGGAAATGTGAATATCAATTTGTAATTTGTGACTAAAGCAAGAAATGATTACCTTGTAAGATTCATTATTTAGGTACAATTTTGTGGGCCTTTTACATCCAGTTACATCTTATTACTAATAAGATTGATGTGACAATAATCATTAAATAAAACATGGCACAAAATCCATGCAAAAATCTCTTCATATGTAGCTAAATACTATAGGCTAAGAAAGGGTTGTTAGGTATAAATATTAATACTGTTACAATTAATCAATCAATGGCATACTTTCATATTTAATTAAAAGCATATAACACTGATCCAGGTTATGGTTATTTATGCAGGGATTTTTGTATGGATTTGTGTATTCATCTCTGCCTTGTTTCTCTTCTTTTTGGCATTGTCATCCTTATATCTTTTGCATTCGTTGAAATGTGTTATTACTTGAATACTATGAAATTATGTTATTTTATGTAAGTGCAATAAAGCCATTATCATTTGAAGTCATTAAGGTTGGTTTGATTTACTTGATTTAAAAAGACTTGTTTCGAGAAACAGCAACATGTTAGTATCCTAGTTATAACAATTTCCTACATGAGTAGTCAATTCCATAGTACATTTATTAAATTAGTAATGAAAACTGTACATAATGTTTATTTTATTACATCATATTATTGGCTGCATTCATAAGAACAAACTGTATATTACATAATCATATAGAAAGTAATTTTTGAACAAGGAAATATGAGCAAATCTATCTAAAATATATTATGGCAACATTAAATTCGGCAGATGACTTCTTCCACCTACTTTTACCACACTCTAATTAAATTGGTGTAGCATAAAATTATAGTGAAGAAAAAGTAATTTGTCAAATTCACTAATGTTTTCTCCCTCCAAAATACTTACTATATGATACTCCATAAACCTTATACAAATGTAGACAAATTACAAGGATTTTTATAGTACCTCATACAAACAATGCACACTTCACATTTGTCCATAGTAATCCACTAACACAAGCTACATATTTAACTGGATTTGCAAAAAGTGATCACTTCTGGCAAAACATTTATGACATGATATATGAAACAGGACAACTTTTAAAACATTACAAAAATTGTTTTATGTACATATAGCTGCTATATATACACAACTATTCACGAACTGCATCTATGTATACAAAACTGTTTATTGAGGTGTTTTAACCAGTGAACCTTTTTCATAAATCACATCACACTTGTTTGACAGAAGTGGTCCCTTATTGCAAATCAGGTCACGTACATTAGTTATATTAACTTATTAGTTTTTGCAATGTTATATGGTTTCACTCACACCCAAGAGACTATAAAAACAATAAAAGGACTAGTTTGTAAATTAGTTGTACTACAAACCTATACAACTGATATCAACAAATAATTGCTGTCATGAGTTATAACAAGATCTCCATCCTTTTGTATGTAGTATTAGCTCTCTTCCACTCTATCACTCTTGTGAATGCTGCTAATGAAAATGACTGTGCTGAAGGTATGACATTTAACTAAAATTATGTCACTCTCATCATTGTTTTCTAATAGACTGTCTACCTCGAAGCTGCAAGGATTGGTATGAATTGGGAGTAAGGAAAAATTGTTATTATCCAATCTATCCTGATGGCAAGACTCAAACATTGGTAAGTCAATGAGGATCCCTATCACTATATATGTACATTACATTGACTTTAGGTCTACTGTGACATGAAGGGTACCATGTGTGATGGTAATGGTGGTTGGACTAGAGTGGGTTATCTTAATATGACACACCCTGGTGCTGAATGTCCTCCAGGACTGACAGAGCACCAATATAATAATATTAAACATGAAGTGTGTGGTCGACCTCATCGATCTGGAGCTGGTTGTACTTCAACTACATTTTCCACTCTTGGCCTCAGCTATTACAAAGTTTGTGGACAAGTTAGAGGATATCAATTTAATAGCCCTGATGCATTTGTTCCTCTGGCAAGAGGTATAGACAGTTATTACGTTGATGGTATTTCAATCACTCATGGAAAGAGCCCTCGTAAACACATCTGGACATATGTTTGTGGATTGCAAGAAGATAGAAGAGATGTAGTGGGATGTCCATGTAATAAAGGTTACAGAGGTGGAAAAAATCCTGGTTCATCCTTTATTCGCAACCATTACTATTGTGAATCTGGTCTCAATCCTGGTACAGGCTGGAAGTCTGTTCTCTATGTTGGTGATCCTCTTTGGGACCGTAAGAAGTGTGATAGTCTTGAACGTTCCTGTTGTACTAACCCTAAAATGCCTTGGTTCTATCGACTACTCGATGATACGATTAAAGATGATATTGAACTGAGGGTGTGTAATGATCAAGGTCTTCCTGATGAAGATACTCCTTTGGATATCATTGAAATATACGTTCGTTAAAGACCGAACAGCAAGTTGATTGTTATAACTTTACCTTTGAAAATAACATTTGTATTAGTTTAGTTTATCTCAACCTTTAGTTGAGATATTATTTGAGTTTTTGTTTAATTAGTTGTTTAGTTTTGCACATTTTTGATCAATATAAAAGAAAATACAAATTCAACATCCATCAGTATAGTATAATCAATGAACTGTTCACTTACCCAGTGCCTTGATTTGGAAATTTAAGAATACTTAAAGAATCACTACATGGTGGTAGCATTCTCGCTTCCTATATGTGGAATTATTGGATGTTTTGACACAGGATCTTTATAAAATCCTTGTAATTTGTCTACATTTGTATAAGGTTTATGGAGTATCATATAGTAAGTATTTTGGAGGGAGAAAACATTAGTGAATTTAACAAATTATCTTTTGTTCACTATAATTTTATGCTACAACAATTTAATTAGAGTGTGGTAAAAGTAGGTGGAAGAAGTCATCTGCCGAATTTAATGTTGCCAAAATATATTTTAGATAGATTCGCTCATATTTCCTTGTTCAAAAATAACTTTCTATATGATTATGTAATATACAGTTTGTTCTTATGAATGCAGCCAATAATATGATGTAATAAAATAAACATTATGTACAGTTTTCATTACTAATTTAATAAATGTACTATGGAATTGACTACTCATGTAGGAAATTGTTATAACTAGGATACTAACATGTTGCTGTTTCTCGAAACAAGTCTTTTTAAATCAAGTAAATCAAACCAACCTTAATGACTTCAAATGATAATGGCTCTATTGCACTTACATAAAATAACATAATTTCATAGTATTCAAGTAATAACACATTTCAAAGATCGCAAAAGATATAAGGATGACAATGCCAAAAAGAAGAGAAACAAGGCAGAGATGAATGCACAAATCCATACAAAAATTCCTGCATAAATAACCATAACCTGGATCAGTGTTATATGCTTTTAATTAAATATGAAAGTATCGCATTGATTGATTAATTGTAACAGTATTAATATTTATACCTAACAACCCTTTCTTAGCCTATAGTATTTGGCTACATATGAAGAGATTTTTGATTGGATTTTGTGCCATGTTTTTTTAATGATTATTGTCATATCAATCTTATTAGTAATAAGATGTAACTGGATGTAAAAGGCTCACAAAATTGTACCTAAATAATGAATCTTACATGGTAATCATTTCCTGCCCTCTTTTAGTCACAAATTACAAATTGATATTCACATTTCCTTAAAACAAGGAAATATGAAATCAATCATTTTCTACCCACAAACCACAAATAATATTTATATTTTCTTATAATAAGGAAAGCTTACTACTTACACTAAGCCTTGTAAGATTAATCTCGATTAATACTATATGGAAACCACACCTATTTATTGATGATACAGTTAAGGATGATATTGAGCTGATCATGAGACTATGCAATGATCAAGACCGAACAGACAATTTGAGTGCTAGAATTTTAACCTTTGAATGTTTTATCCTTAGTTCATATGGTTTTTTGACTTTTGTTTAATTTCTTTAACCTTTAAACTGCTTTAATTCGTTGTTAAAAAAATAAATTCATAATACATCAATAACATGTATTGATTTGAAATTTAAGAATACTTAAAGATTTGAATAAATTAGAGGATGGTGCTTGAAGAAAGAAGAAGAAAGAACAACATGTCATCTCTATGTATTTGATGATGTTATCCTCTCCCTGATGAGATGAGTGAATTACTGTAATCTTAACATATGAAAGCTATAGCAGGTTAATATATGATAAGATATTATGAATTGATATTACATTATTGCATGTAGACACTCTAGAAGGGAAGCACTGTAATTTGATTAGTTGATTCAAACAATATAATTATGTTTATACATGTTGCATATATATATTAAATTATTTGATGCAATAAAATAAACATCATGTAAAGTTTTCATTGCTAATGTATTTAATGTTCCAGGAAATTGACTGTTCATGTAGAAAATTGCTATAAATATGGTAATAAGATGTTCGACCATTGCTTTTACTACAGAATTTACATATTATGTACAACTACTAAACCATACACACCATCCTACACATCTAATGATAACATTAGTGATGTTTTTCTCATAAGTTAGCAATAGGCCGACTATGTAATTTGCTCACATGATATCTTTAATAATCATATTATCTCAATTATAAGTTGTAGAGTATAATGTCAAACAAAATCATAGTTTAAATAAAATTATATGATCATTTTATAAAGTTAGTGATTAGATATAAGAGATAGAACAACATTCAAACAGAAAGCATGGACTACAGAACGTTTTAAATAGGAGCAAGACTTAATTATCAATGTGAAAGGCAATTGCACTAAAATGTTGTCATGAATTCACTTTTAGTCTTTAATAGCTAATTTCAACAATAAAATAGCTATGAGCTATATAATACTGTATTTCTCCTTAGTCCTTGTAGTAGCTACCTACTACCATCATCATTTCTGTTAATAGGATGTTCTGTGAAGGTACATATGAAGTCCAATGTCAAGTGATAATGACTCTATTACATTTACATGAAATGACATAATTCCATAGTATTCAAGTAATAAAACATTTTTAAAAAATGCAAAAGATGTAGGGATGGCAATGGCAAAAAGAAGAGAAAGAAGGCAGGGATGAATGCACAAAATCAATACAAAAATCGCTACATAAATTACAAACTACAGATTTTTGCATGGATTTTGTGTCATGTTTTTTAATGATTATTATCACATCAATCTTATTAGTAATAAGATGTAACTGGATGTAAAAGGCTCACAAAATTGTACCTAAATAATGAATCTTACAAGGTAATCATTTCCTGCCCTCTTTTAGTCACAAATTACAAATTGATATTCACATTTCCTTAAAACAAGGAAATATGAAATCAATCATTTTCTACCCACAAACCACAAATAATATTTATATTTTCTTATAATAAGGAAAGCTTATTACTTACACTAAGCCTTGTAAGATTAATCTCGATTAATACTATAAGGAAATCACACCTATCTATTGATGATACAGTTAAGGATGATATTGAGCTGATCATGAGACTATGCAATGATCATAACCGAACAGACAATTTGAGTGCTAGAATTTTAACCTTTGAATGTTTTATCCTTAGTTCATATGGTTTTTTGACTTTTGTTTAATTTCTTTAACTTTAAACTGCTTTAATTCGTAGTTAAAAAATAAATTCATAATACATCAATAACATGTATTGATTTGAAATTTAAGAATACTTAAAGATTTGAATAAATTAGAGGATGGTGCTTGAAGAAAAATGAAGAAAGAACATTACATCATCTCTGTGTATTTGATGATGCTATCATCTGCCTGATGAAATGAGTAAATTACTGTAACATTAACATATGAAAGCTATAGCAGGTTAATATATGATAAGATATTATGAATTGATATTACATTATTAGATGTAGACACTGTAGAAGGGAAGCATTGTAATTTGATTGGTTCATTCAAATAAAATATGTTTATACAGGTTGCATGTACATAGTAAATTATTTGATACAATTGTAGCAGCACAACACAGCTCCTACTGTATAAACTCAGTATCCACTATGTTACTAATTATTATTTATTATTAATTTTGGTATCATGTGATATAATAAATAATAATAAGTTATCAGTTTGTCAGGTGAAAAACGAAGCGTGTCTTTGTAGTAAATTTTATCTCTTCAGATCGTGTAGTAGCAGTAGTAGTTGGTCATAATATTTGCTGCACTAGCCTAAAACTAGCTACATTGGTGACCCGGACTATTCTTAAGTCGAAACTATTTCAAATGTCCCTTGAAGACCCAAACCACCTGGCCGCTGTCACACTCAAGATCCCTCCTTTCTGGCCTTCCGATCCCCAAATCTGGTTCGCCCAGGTGGAAGCACAGTTTAATACTAAAGGCATCACTGCTCAGAAAATTAATTTGAACATATCATCTCCTTACTTGCACCGGAAGTCGCACAGGAAGTTCGAGACCTCATCCTATCTCCACCAATCGACTCACCCTACGATGTCTTAAAAAAGCAACTTGTACAACGTACCGCTGCTTCGGAACAACGGCGACTCCAACAGCTATTTAATGCTGAAGAGCTTGGAGATCCCAAGTCAACACAGTTACTTAGACGAATGCAACAGCTACTTGGTGAAAAAGCCAGTAGTACTGATGTCTCATTCTTACGTGAATTATTTTTACAGTGATTACCTTCTAATGTATGCATGGTACTCGCCTCCACTAACACCACCAGTTTAGACAATCTTGCAGAACAGGCGGATCAAATTATGGAAGTAGCCACACCTTCAATTTCAAATGTTACTACTTCCACAGAAGTAGAGCAATTACGGGTGGAGATAGCAGACCTCAAGAAACTAGTACAGTCATTACTCATCCCCAAAGCACAACATCAGCACCGATCACCCTCCCAGCGACAATCACGCAGTCCTTCACCATCCATACCAAACAAAGAGTCATGCAGGTACCATCAACGTTTTGTAAGTTCAGCACGTAAATGTCAACCACCTTGCAACATGTCGGGAAACATGCAGGCCAGCCACTAATAGCAGCGAATGTGACTGGCCAATCTCAAAGCTTGCTTATTCTATATTACAGATTGCAACAGTGGATTACGTCTGCTAGTAGATACTGGCGCAGAAGTAAGCATAGTTCCACCTACAAATACTGAACGCAAACACCAACAAGATGGATTTACACTACAAGCAGTTAATCACACTCCAATCAAGACTTATGGTACTTGGCTTATCACACTTAATCTCAGCCTCCGTCAAACATTTCGATGGCCCTTCGTTATAGCAGATGTCCATAAGCCAATCATTAGTGCTGACTTTCTCAGACACTTCAATCTGCTAGTAGATGTGTGTCACAAAAGATTAGTAGATCCCGTGACACAACTCAAAGTTCAGGGTATTTCTTCTAAGTACATACATACCTATGAATTTAGTTTGGCAATTAATTAAACCCATGACTGAATTTGAAACTGTATTCACTGAATTCCCTTCTATTACTCAGCCTAACATACTCGACCATCCAATTAAACATGATGTCACTCACCACATCAAAACCAATGGCCCACCAGTGCACTCAGGAGCACATCGACTTCCCCTGAAAAACTTAAAATTGCTTGTCAAGAGTTCGAACATATGTTACAACTGTGTATCATCCAGCACTCATCTAGCAACTGGTCCTCACCTCTTCATATGGTTCCCAAAAAGACACCAGGGGATTGTGGAGACTACAGAGTCCTCAATAATGTCACCATTTCCGACCATTATCCCATCCCGCACATTCACGATTAATTTTTTCTGCTACCTTACACAGATCTACTATATTTTCTAAAATTGATCTCCTCAAAGCTTACTACCAAATATCAGTACACCCAGATGATATACCCAAAACCCCAATTACCACCACCCCCTTTGGACTATTCGAATTTACTCGTATGTCCTTTGGCCTCAAAAATGCAGCACAAACATTTCAAAGATTCATTGATCAGGTCCTTCAAGGACTTCACTTTACATATGTATATATTAATGATGTACTTATAGCTAGCCATTCTCCTGAAGAACATCTGCAACATCTCCGAACAGTATTTCACCGATTGCAACAATATGTATCATCACCAATCCTGCCAAATGTGAATTCAGGATTGAACAATTCCAATTTTTGGGACATCTAGTCAACACAGATGGTATAGTCCCTCTTGAACACAAAATTAAAGCAGTAAAGGACTTCCCTCAACCAACTAGTAAACAAAAAATTATGAGAATTCCTAGGATTAGTCAATTTCTACCATCGTTTTATTCCTCATTGTGCTCAGAAACTGCAACCACTGAACGCCTTACTCTCAGGCAACAGTAGAGAATTGACATGGATGACAGAAGCATTGCAGACATTCTACTTAATCAAAGACATTCTAGCTGAAGCCACTTTTCTTTCACATCCCAAGCCAGATGCAGAATTTTGCATAATGACTGATGCTTCCAACATTGCTGTAGGTGCTGTTCTACAACAACAAGTCAATAATTTATGGCAACCACTATCGTATTTCTCACGAAAATTAAAACCTGCTGAAACCAAATACAGTACATTTGACAGAGAACTATTAGCAATTTACTTAGCAATCAAACACTTTAACCATTGTGTTGACTGATGGGGTGAGGTCCAGAGGAGGGAGAGAGTTCCAAAAACATGGGAATCTAGTAAAGTAGAAGTGACTGCCAGTGTTAGTAGGAGTAGATGACTGGACTAATTTTGAATGGGATGAGCTTCTAGTGTTACCTTTAGTGAAATGGAGATAATGGAGGATGTTGAAGTTTCTGGATGGATTTTTAATGCTGTTAATGAAGAATAGGATGTCATTGAGTTCAAATGATACATTAGTGGAAGGAGATGAAGTGTTTGGAGGTGAGACTTGTAGTCTGAATCATAGTTATTTAATATAAATTTTGTAGCTTGTCTCTGTATTCGTTCTAATGATTGGATGTCTTTGAGGAGGCGATGTTGCCAAATTTGCAATCAATAGTGAAGTTGGGATCTAATGAGTCTAATGTAAAGTAGTTTCTTGGCAGATTGTGAATTTATAGAGGAAAATGATTGCCTAAGTAGACCTAGTAGTTTGTAGGCTCGAGAGGATATATAGTTGTAGTGGTGTGTTGTTCCAGGAGAGGTCGCTAGAAATGATGATTTCAAGGTCTTTGTGATGACTATGAAAGGAAATTGTGTTATTATCTCCATACACAACAGTGAGATGTAAATGGTGAACATATTTATTTAATTGTCCATAAAGGGCACTGAAGGCTATTTATCTAATACTTTGATAGATATGGTCACTAAACATTGGTAGTAATTTGATAATATAAGTCACTGTTTATGGTAACTATGATAATATGTTATCACCACCAATCATGACCACATCTATCAAGGTTGATATATACATTAAACAATTTCTCATTGTTCTATAGTATATATAGATTAGTCCATGCTTAGAATATGCCTACTAGGTCTATTTGTTTGTCCAGACATTAAATGTATTTGTGTCTAAATCAGAATCCTCAAGACACATCTGTGAAACAGAGCACTGAGAAGGATAAGATGGCATTGAAGCTGACATTGCTACACAATATGGCTGTTCATATTTAGCTGCTATTTAGCTCGTACTCTTTTGCCAGTGGCAGATCTTCCCATTCCTCCTGAAGTGCTGAATACAAGTGGAGTAAATTTGCTTTGTTCCACCTTGTGGACCTTTTGTTTATAAGCACAACATTTCTCTCCTTCATGATTCCTATAACACACAGCCATATGAAGACCTTGGCAAGAGGGGTAGTAGGGTAAAAAACTTATGTTAAAGTGTTGTCATGTTCCCCAGAATCCATGTATCTTGATGTCCAGACATGCAGTGTCTTCTCTGTTAATTGTACCATGGAACAGTTGTTCACCAGAGAAAAATTTGAAGGTGTAGTTTCACACACACACATAGTGATAATATCTTAACAAAACACATTTAATATGTCTGTTTATTAGTAGGTGATAGTTAGACTGCAAAAGGCTCAAAGCAAAAGTTATCTTTTAATGATGAAGAAAAGCAATAAACTTAATAATTACAATAGAAGTCTATCTCAAACCAAAAAAACTAAAATTATTAAAATAAACAATAATATTATATTCAATAAGACAATGCCAGCAATTTAATAATCAATAATTAAAATAATAAAAGTCATAATAATCTACATTGTTATCAGCAGACTATGTGACATATTGTTTTTACCAGTCATTTTTAGTTCATATATCAGGAAGACCATTCATATCAATTAGAACAGGTTCTTTGAATTCTTTGTTCTTAACATATTTATCTAAGCCCTACAGTGACAATAATAGACATTTATTAATTATTAATTATTTATTAATAATAACACATTGTTACTCAGGAAATTAAGAGTGGAAAGAGACAAAAGGAGAACCTGGAGAACATTGCACACACATTCGTAACATCGTTTATACACACACAGTTTACTGTATGTCCAGATACTTTCAAATATTGGTATATTAAGTCTGTCTGCGTGTGATCATAAAATAAAAGCAAATGATTTGTTCAAAGATGCTATCTCTTATCCTGGTATACAGGCAGGGACATGAACCATCTTATTGAAAAGTTAACAGGTACCAAATAATAAAGAAATGTTGCCCACTTCAAGATAGCTATCCTAGACTAGTCATTTAAAATAATTTCACACTAGCCACTCCCACTAGACTACTTATTATCAACAAGATTTTTAGTACTTGACTAGGTTTACCTCTCCAAAGTAGGAAACTAAAGGAGACACCTCACAAACAACACTATCTTTATTAGTACCATTATTTGACCTATAACAAAATGATAGGAGATTTAGTTAATGTATAACAAACAAGGAAAAATTATAGTCAAATGAGCAAAAAAATTATTTAAATGATGGTATAGCAAGAGAGTTAGATTATTGTTCCATTGTGGTGTAGAATAGTATAATTGAATATACATTTATAATAAGTAATATCATCTTATATATGTGCCTCAAAAAAAAAAGATTCTAGCTTATTAGATAATATCATTCTTACATATTGAGTGGTGTGTCATGTAATATGGTATAACACTTTTAATGCATTATATTCCTACACTTAAGGGTTTAGGGGTGGGATTTTTATAATATAAAATTATATATAAAGGTTACATAGCACATTTCACTTATAGTAACCAAATCGGATTGTAATTTGACTTAGCAAGTTAATCTAACCGAGGCATTAATGGAAGTTGTTTTCCACTGTCATCAACAATCACACCTCCTGATGTCAGTAAATGACGATAATGAAGATCCATAAGCGCAGCACGACATGTATTAGGAGAGTCACTACCAGAACCTGGTCCATTCTTGAGTGGAGCAAACTCATCTTCACGCAAAACTTCTAATACAGCAAAATTTCTAATGAGAATGTAAAAGTCAATATATTAAAATATAAACTAGTACTAACAATGTGATTATGTTGAGATGTTAATAAATAACTTAACATCAACTATTATAGTTAATTAAAAACTACTTTTAGTTAAAAGGTCTCACAAGCTATTAGTAAGATACAAAATGGAGTTGAAAAATTAATTGCATATGAATTATTTAAATTAGGCATTGTACTATAATTAAGGTCATAACTGCTTGTGAAATATAGTTTTCATTTCACAAGTGAGTGTTTCAATGATTGTCATATAATAACTGATATAGCAAATAATCTGAGTAACATTATAAGTCTAAACAAAGAAAGCAAGTCAATAGAATCAATGTAAGTTTTTACTTTTTACTTTAGACTATTTCAGTAGTCTTATGATAGCAGCAGTTCCTTCTAGATCCATCTACTTAACGCTTCTACCGTTGACTCTAACTTATTAAATAATATCAATCTTACATATTGAGTTGTATATTAAGTAATGTCATGTTATATATGTGCCTCAAAAAGAAAAAATAGACTCTAACTTACTAGATAATATAATTCATACATATTGAATGGTGTGTTATGTAATATGGTATAATACTTTTAATGTATTATACTACTACATTTAAAGATTTAGGGGTGGGGTTTTTATAATATAAAGTTATGTATAAAGGCATAGCACATTACCCTATAAATGTGTGAATAATAGTATATACATATTACATAGCATATTACCTTATATATGTGTGTATGTGTGTAATGGCACTAGTGGAGTTTTTATAATAGTATAAACTCCTGTATAAAGGTTACATAACACATTACCCTATATATGTGTGTGTATGTGTGTAATGGCACTAGAAGAGTTTCTATATAGTATAAACTCATGTATAACAGTTTACATAGCATATTACCCTATATATGTGTGTGTAATGGCACTAGTAGAGTTTCTATATAGTATAAACTCATGTATAACAGTTTACATAGCATATTACCCTATATACATGTGTGTAATGGCACTAGAAGAGTTTCTATATAGTATAAACTCATGTATAAAGGTTACATAACACTAATACAGTAATGCTGAAAGTCTGAATGAAGAAAGCAAGTCAATAAAGTTGAAGTTAAATTAAAGTTTTACTTAAAGTTTTAATGAAAATCCTTACATTTTTCACTCCATCTTATACTGTCTAGTAGCATATTACAATTCTGGTCTAACATTTATTATTTAGATTTTCAATGTCATAACCAACATTCTATTAAGTAGGTAAATATCACTATTTGATAGACCACAACATTGCCACCCGTGTACAAACTTTAAACTGTTTCAAGTCAAAATGTTAACATTTTAATTTCAAGTTTAAATTGCTTTGCTAGAGTAATAAATATAATAGATTCAGTACTGTAATCCTGACCCACACTAAATCAACAAGAATTAACATGTACACTTAGTCTGAAATGATGAAATTTGCTTTGTAAATCTAACAAAACAACAAATACTTACTTTGAAAACTGAAATACATCAAAGACAAATTTCTCCATTTTAATACCATTAGGAGATGATGGTTGAACCCTATCATTGGAAATGATAGTTAACAAGATAATCTTAATACAATTATAAACAATATATAGCAATATAATTATATATAATCATACAGATATTACTTCAACTGAACTAACCTAGTTAATTTAACTGACATAGTGTCCACTCATGGCTTCAACTGTTAGGCAATAAACTACAAAGATTACTTTTTGGCTTCTTGTTTGCTTTATATACATTGAGTTACACTATGTTTAGCTTTGTCATAAAGTCTGGTAGCTCAGTATTGGGTTTACATCAACTATGATAACCAAGGCCTTGGTTAAATTATACAATAAATTTTTAAGTGTACATGTACCTTTTTCCAGTTTCATCAACAAAAGGTATCTTTTTGTTTGCAATATGATGACTTAATTCATCGATATACTGGCCACAAACTCTCTCCAAAAAAGGAAATGTGAAGTAATGATTGCAAATATTGCCTGCACTATATGTTAATGTGCCATCAGAGTTACGTTTTTCTGCTGTTTCAAAAGATATTTCACTATACTCCACTACCTAAAAGAGGGAGGGATGAAATGTAACAATACTCACTACACATTGTATTGTGTACCTGATATTTGCCATCTAGCAGACAGACAACACCCACTTTTTCAGTTGACTGAAACTTCCTAACTACCTGTATAATTAAAATTTCACTAATTTCAATGAACAATATATAATGTAATGTAATATAATACAGTTACCTTAGCTCCACAATCAGCTCCTTTTTCAGTACAGAATCCTATAAACACTGGGTCAGCCATTTTTACTAATATATTATCTACTCCATATACATGTACACATTGCAAACCTCTAGATTTCATGTCCTAAAATAAGAGGAAAACATACAGCTACTTGGTAATAATTGTAGTGATATACTCAATATAGAGATCATATGCTATACTAGTCATTATACTATATTCTTTACAAACATATGAACTAGCACAAAGGTTGACAATTACATAACACTTACAATAACAAATGATTAAATTGTTTCTCTTATGTTATACTAATACAATAGCTATAATCAAGAAACACTTAAAGTTTCTTCCAATAAATTTAGACACTGGAGTCCTCTAGAGTCATCACAGAAGCATAGAGCAACAATTTGTGTTCACAATATTATACTATTCAGATTTTTCAGTATACTAACCTAACACTTTAAACGATAGAAGATTTAGAGGTGGAGCAAAGACACATTGCACTATATAAGCATGGCTATAGCTGTTTGGATTTTCCATCAGAATTCCCTAGAAATCCTATAGTCCTATCTCAATGTCATATAGGACTGTGAGAGTATGGACAATATAGGACTTCTAATAGGTATCCTATAGGTATTCTGATAGCAAACCTGGTCATGTATGGGATGTAGTGAAAGGAAACTGAAATTAATGTTTCTGGCTTCCATAAGTAATTATTTTGAGATGACTAAATTAAACTTAACCTTGACCTTTTAAAACACTTTAGTGGCCTCATCATGTGATATTTAATACATAAAATTTTTATTTGTCCTTTTGCCAATAGTAGGTAACTTAGCTATCTTTGTGACCATCAAATGTATAGATTGTACTAAACAAACAAAAAAGCAGCCAAAAAAAGTTTAGATAAAAAAGGTCAAGGTTAAAATAAACAGATATTAGTAACAAGCAAGTAATGGCTTATATTAAGGTCATAATTGTATAACAAATGTCTTATAAATACTAACTCTAAAATCATACCTCTAGCATGTTATTTTTGGCATTGCTAAGTGCAGCATAAAGTCCTCCATTACCATCAGGAGCTTTAGCAATGTGGTGTTTTTGATCTAATAGCACTTTGCCTTGAAAGTTAAGACATGGTAGAGTGTTCTGTTCAAATACAATGACATTGTTTGGGTCAAGACCAAAATAGCCATGAGTCTTAAAGAACTCTTCAGTAGTATCACGAGTATATTCACTAGTCATAATATACCTTGAGTAAAGATAAGAATTAGTCACATTACCAGAGTTATATAAACTATATTAAACTATTATATACACTGAATATATATATAACTATTGATAAGAGGTTGTGATTTAGGAGATATATGGAAGTTCAGTATTTGTCTGTCCCATCTACAGTAATTACTCTAAACTAGGAAATCATAAATTTGTCAAGTATCATATTTTATACCATTTTTCTAACTAACACAATTCCTATTCTACATTATACTTAATGAAATAGTAAACAAGCAAAGAGTTGCTAGGCAACACCCAACTATCACATGCCTCTACCTACTATGTACACATGGTACAAAATAAAAGATGCCTTCAGTTACTGTACAGTATATTATAGACTGGACACATCAATATTCAAAGGATCTGCTATGAGAAAGGCTATCAAGTTATACATAATTCATTCAACTCACCAAGGTATTACCGTGACTTTTCCATAAGAGTCTTTAGCTAATTGTTGCAATTTAAAAATACGTTCAGCTTGTAATTGGTAGAGTGTCTTCTTTGAGGGTAGGCCAACATCATACATACCTTTAGGATATGGAACACCAAGACGTGTACCTTGTCCACCTGTGGGAGTTGAGGAAGTGAAACATATAAAGTGATGTGTTGATAAAATTAAAAGAAACTTTATAAATATAGTTTGTTTAGGAAGTAAGTATGGTAATACAATACTGTTATAAAGATAATAACATTCTTATTGTTCTAATAATAAAAATTTCTATACAACTGTTCTACAAGTACCCTGTACATATAAAAGTTTGCAATATGCTGTCTATAATAAGGATGTGCTGGCACTGCACAGTATATATGTATGTGTGTGCTAGTAGTGTACTGTACATACATCATTTCTAGTACGTGTCACAAGTGTATACGAACCACTGGTAATCTGCTATGGCAACGTGTTTGTCTGCTTCATATTGACAAAGAACCCACTTTTGTCATTTTTGCCAAGATATTAGAAAGTAATCCACCTAGCAGTTGTTGTTATTAATTGCCACCAATGCATTTTCATAATGATTGGTTTATATCATATATGAAGTCATTCTACTAACACTAAACATGCCATCATAACATGCTGAAATAACCGCTATTCTATTAAAATTAATATTCCCATTTTATTTGTATCAAATCAATAAGATTATTATTACAAATGACACTTAGTCATATAGTCATGCTTTTATTTACTCCTAGATACATCTCATTATAAGACTTATTGTATGGTAATATAAATATTCAAGTGGCAGTAACAGTCATCTTTTAACCAGACTAAACATTTGGCTGGTTACTCATACAGGGATTTTTAAGTACATTCATCCCTGCCTTGTTTCTTTCCTTTTTGGTATAGTCATCCCAAGATCTTTGACTTTTAACATGTCTTTTACTTACATGTATTATACTAAGAATGTACTGTACAATATATAACTTAATGTAAATGTACTTAGTACGTTAGTGGCATTCTTACCAGCTAATAACAGTACGCCCACTTCTCCTTGACTTATTCTCTCTAGTCCTAATTTAAACCATTTCTCATTCCTTGCTTTATCTTTAGCAACACTACCACATATACTATCATCAAGTGGTAGTATATGATCATCTTTTTTCTCAACAGTGTTTGATTTTTGAGCTTCTTTATAATATCTGCAATACACAATAAAGTTAGCAAGAAAAAAAATTTCTACTAAAACAACAATGAAATAAAGATAGCATTCATAGTACATATTTCCAATTTATGTGTTATAGAATATTTGATATAAACTACTCCTTTATATAACAAAATGTAGGGACTATTTCAAACCTTAACTAACAGTTACCTTCATCATTACATGAAGCAAGTATTTCACCTTTAAAACTGACCTTTGCAGTTTGTCGAAGTCAATGGCAGAGATATCGGCATAGAGGTTTTGTTGTTCTGGTACAGTCAGTTCGTCTACCCACTGAAGAAGATGGTCTTGGTTGTATAAAGTCAATTTTTGTTTAACATCACTCCAGTTGATCTGAGCCATTCCTTAAGACAAAAAATGACAACCAAATAATTCAGTGTTATCTCTCTATTTTAATAAAGGTAGAGGCATCTAAAATAACTCAGGGCTATCTCTCTATTTTAATAAAGGTCAAGGCATCTCAAATTACTACTATTGCAATACCTAACAGGCTGTGAATCTCTTTTTTAAGATGAGTGATCTCATTTGGTTATTATATCTAACACATTAGGCCCAGTACAAATAAATTAAGGACTGTAGGTCAAGGCTATGACTACATACACATAACAGAGCTTAATGTTTGCATACTGAGTGTTACGATGGTACAGGGTGGCTACCTATCTCTACAAATAACAGTGCACATCGATAAAGCTTTAACTTTATATTAATGAAAGCATCTAACACTTTACAGAATAATACAAAATGGACTAAGTACGATGCTATGTCATAGTTACAGCCTGTAACTTACAGGACTTACCTCAATGAAAGAAAGCTTCCAATGACCAACTCGCTATGAACTTAACCAGAAGGCAGTAGCACGTGTGGATCATTTGATCAACGCCCATTTTAATTAATTAACTCTGTGATAAATAGAAACATTAGGAAATTACGGTGTGAGAGCGCATAATGTTCCCGTGAATAATCTCGCGGGACAAATTCCACTATAATTGTTCTTTAAGATAATATAGCAAAATAATACAAATTGCCATTGATCCAACATATCCTCCATCACCAATGATTGTATTGTAACTTTTGCCTATCAATATTCAAACTCATGCTTTCTAATTTATTTTTCTAACTTCATAATTACTTTAATTTATAGTTGATTTTTGTTATACAGGTCATAGTTAATAAAAACAAGGGCCATTGTTCACTAAGGGGCATTATATACAGATGGACAATATTCACTAGTGAGTAGAATTTGGGAGGACAATTTGGAAGGGATAGGATTCACCAGGCAATATGGTTTGCACTATTATACAGCAATGTAATCAGGCCTCGTATGGCCATAAAATACCATCTGTTTATTTTAGAAGTTGCATAGTTTTTTGGGATGTTTATATGTACTAAGCTCACATTTGCTAATTATGGGACAGTGCTGTGTACTTATTTGGTAATGTATTAAAAAAACCAAAATGCCATCTCCCAAAGTGTCTACTCCCACCTCATCAACTCTCAAGAAAGTCAGTTATACTATAAAATGATGTGTAGATTGTTACATTACAATAGTATTAATTTATAATAATTCAAAGTCCAATAATATGTGCTAGCTACAACATTGACGTAGTCTCTCAGGAATGTTTCACTAGCTTCCATTTTCTCTTTAGAGCTGGAAACTTTTTCTGATGTTTTTGATATATATATATAGTGAAAATTTGAGGGGTGTGAGACTTGGGAGCTGGGTTCCAATAGCATCTTATTCAGTGTTGCCTACAATATCCTTTAGGTATCCATATAAATGCATGGAACAGTTTCAAATAGTCCCTGGCTCTCTTGTTCATCCTAGCTACTAATTTTCAAAGCAATCAAAATTTTGTTGAATGTAAGTTACCACCACCCTTGGCTTCCATAGCTTCACTTAAAGTGCTCCTCCAGAACCTTTGTCTAGAGTTTCTAGTGGAATGCTAGAAAGATGATTTACTTGACAATTTGAAACTGCTACCTAAACACATAAAATGTTAGTCTCCCGTGGTCAGTTGTTTCTCTCAAACATCTGACCATACAAGAATAATAGAGCATTATTTAGAAATCACCAAACTCTCTAATTAACCAGCAACTTTGGATGAATATGCCACTTTTTTCTTACCAAATGTTCTCTTTGGAAACCTGATAGTGGTAGGTTGATATGGTGTGTCTGGCAAATCCAATGTACTGGTACCTTCTGCCATTTTTAAACCATGCATGTGCATAACACATGTAGTTGACAGTTTACAGGTGCTAATCAATGATGTATGAAGTCAAAATTACATGTTCGTGTTGGTATAATCATTATGCAAATAATGTGCAAGCATTGCAAACATTACTTAATGAGTAAATGTGAGCATTTTGTAATTACAAAGAAATTACATTGGGCAAAAAGTGGTCAAGTAAATACCCCTATACCTGACTGGAGGCTCCACCAAGGCATAAACTTCATTTTTATAGAAACACAATAAATTGCTCAATAGTCAGAGACTAGTACAAAGAACAATGATGACATTATATAAATAATGGGTAATTACTTGAATAAATGATGGAGGGAATTTCTTAAAATTATTGGACTGTTAGAGTCTTATGAGTAACAGTCTCTCTTGTTACCATTGGAAATGATTCTGATTATACACCTTTCCCACCACATGGTCATCCATTGTTAAGTAATATTGTATTATAAGAGGAGACTTTGTAAACAATCTCAACATAATAATGAACATGACTAATTAATAATTGTGTTCTTTATTGAGTTTATTATTAACAGTCAGTTTATTGGTTAGCAATTTATTATTGTGGCATAATTTCTTACTGAAAATTGAAACCATCTAGGCCTAACCCCTGGGCCCTGACATTGATAAATCCATTATACATTTTTTTGACGACGAACGCCCACACGGATTAAAAATTAATTTAAGGCACAAAAATATGCACGAAAGGCGTTAAACAATTTGTTTATTAGTGGCCGCGCCCTTTTCCTCTCTATTTCACTTGAAAAATTTGGTATTTCTTTACTTGTAGTTAACAATTACAGGTGAGCAAGGACATTTGACGTAGGCCTATAATTATTTCCATTAGTATCTACCTCTAAGTAAGGAGATATCTAACCTTTGTGGGCGTGGCTCTTTCTATTGTATAGGTACTTGGCGCTTGTCTGATAAAATGGAAGAATGTCCTCACGTTCGACAAATGAGTATATGTCAACACAAAAGTTTACTAAACCCACGTAACTGGTCTTGTAGTGACTGTGGGACTACTGATGGTGTCTGGGTATGTATCTTGCTAGCTAGGTACCACATTTTCAGTAGTGGTCAGTGTCTGGTTTGTACAGTAACTTGATATATACTATGTGTTCCTTGTGTCACTCTGCCATTATGATGAATATGTTAATACATTAACTTCAAGTGATTCTACACATCAAGAGAGCTTAGAAACAATTTTATATTACATAGTTAATGTATAGTAGTATTGTTATTATATAGTATATAAAGTAGTATAATTATTGTTAAAATTGTCACAATGTTTTTTCATATTAGGCATGTTTGACTTGTAGTCATTTTGCTTGTGGTAGAGCAGCTAGTGGTCATGCTATTAAACATTATCATATGACACGCCATCCACTAGCAATGGAAGTCAATGAGAAATATGTTCATTGGTTAGTATAGTACATAGTGTTAAAAGTTATATTAATATATTACTAATATAATTATATGCCATGATTCAGTTTATCATTATGATGATATTGTTTTTTGATCTTTATGTTAACTATAACTACAATGTAGTTTACTCTACGGCTATACTGAAGAAGTGAAGCCAAGTTTATAGCATCATATTAATGAATTAATTTACAGTATAATGCATGTTATAATATATGTCTTATATCTATGAATTTAACTTACAAGACCTTGTAGATAGCCAAATATATTTAGTACATATATTGTTCTTTATGTTGGTATCATTTTCATACACACACATATATATACATGTACACAAACAATATGAGTTAATTAAGTATCCTTACCTTCTTTTAGTTACCTATGTGATGACTGGGTCCTCAATGATACAGCTACTGGTGATATTCAGTTAATACAATCTTTATTACAGCAAGTTGCTGCACAAAATTATCAAGAATCTCGTACTCGTAGTGGGCGTGTCATCAGACCAGCCTCTTTGTTTATGAGAATGGAAAGCAGGTTTGCCTATTAATAATTAACATCATACTGTCTGTGTTATTTTACTATAAAAGAAACTTAAATTCTTAGCATTTTTTCGGTCAAATCAGACAATATTAAATTATTTGATATTTAATGTAGTACATGTACCTCTACATGAAATGCATGTTATGTTAAAGAAATTTGTTTATTTCATGTATAAAATGTATAAAACATGTAAATAGCAAAACAACAGTCCACAGTTGTTATGTTGCTATTAAACAACTTATAGAATTGAAGAAGCCCAATCTCGTACTGCTGACAAGAAATACACAGCTATCTGTCACTGGAAGTAAGTATTACACCATAAAGTCAATATCTACTCAATCATGTTACAATTACTCATAATACACTGATTATTGCAGATACTTACAATTGTCAAGAACTTTTAAATCTTGGAGACAATTTGTGCAACTTGTCAAGGTACCTTCACAAAGTGCACATTAATTACATGTTAGTACTAATGAGTGATTATACTACTATTATATAATATACAATAGTATATAAATATAAAATACAATAATATATAAATATAAAATACAATAATATATGTTACAATTATTCTAAAGAATGTTCATTATCTTCTATTAGTTAGAAAAGGAGCAGTCGTCCAATGTACCTACTACACCAACATCAAGTTCTTCATCCAATTTTCTGTCATCTGTTGGTCGTCAAAAACTCATAACTCCTGGAATGACAGGTTTACGTAACCTAGGCAATACATGTTATATGAATGCAGCATTACAAGCATTAGGGTCAGTTCAGCCACAAATATAGTACATGTACTTTACATGTACTTTGATGACAGATATTTGATATATTGATATATAAATTTCATGTATAATTACATATATAAGTACATGTACATTACATTATTTTATATAAGGACATAAAATGCTACCTTTTCATGCTGAACTTACCAGATTGTTTTAGATCACATGTTAACTTATATACATATATGGCAACTTTCAAGAACAATGAATGAAATTAACTTGCTTATGGTAACCATTGATGCACATAGCAGCCAATGAATGTTTACAATGCTTTTGATTGGGTGTGACTGCCTCTGAGTTCTGTTATTTGAAAAAATCATCTTTGAGCAGTTTCATAGCTTTTGCTGACTCTCCAATCTTCAAAGTTACCAGTCTCCCTTAAATAGCAGCAACAATATGATCAAATAATCTTAGGACAAGTTTTACAATTATATTCTTGTTATTCTATAGGCACTTACAATTCCTCCGAGAAACCTTTCGTCAAATGGGCCAACCCACTCCGACTCCTCCCACTCGTTCAGACTCTAATTCATCAATTCTATTTAACAGACAAACCACTATTGAATGCTTTCAGGTAGAATAATTGACATATTTTATCAATGATTTCTTACCTGTACAATATTAGGCTATATTGTAATAGACCTTTCCACTTTAGACACTAAAGAATTTGTTATGTTAAATTATATTCTACCACAACATCACATTTGGAGTACATTCATTGCTATGACAGTGCGTTTCTATAGAAATCAATGGGAAAATTGCCTCTGTTTGAAATTTGCTGGGTAAAAAGTATAGCCTATTACTTAATTAAACAAATATAATGTGAAGTTTTGAAGTTGAGAAGTTGACTTTTTTATTATTTTCTGAGAAAAGACAATGAATTTGAGTAGCTGAAGAGAAGTCACTTGTAGCTCTTTAGATTTTATCAGTGGGCAACACTTGTTTGTTGATTATGAAAGCTAGTCATCATGAAGGGTACAGCAGTCCTATTTGTAGTCTCTATCTAAAAATGTAGTCTTACCTGATAGTCCTGGTTTTCCTGACTGACCATTCTAAAGACCTGCAAGTGACCTCCTACTGTAGTCTATTTGTCTTTTCCCAGAAAATAATAAAAAAAACACCAGTCAATCTATTTGGGTTCAAACTTTCATATTATATTTGTTTAAATAGATAGTATACTATAGTATGGTATAGTATACTATAGTGCTATAGTATACTATAGTGCTATAGTATACTATAGTATGCTATAGTATACTATAGTGCTATAGTATACTATAGTATGCTATAGTATACTATAGTGCTATAGTATACTATAGTATATTATAGTATGCTATAGTATACTATAGTATGCTATAGTATTTAACCCAATATTTCAAACACAGGAAATTTTCCCATTGACATTTATAGAAAACATGTTGTCATAACATGAAGAATGTACACTGGATGTGATGTTAGCTTTAGTTATGACATCAAGAGATAGTGGGGACATTCCACTCAGTAAAATGAAAAGGTCTATTATCATTACAAAGGATATACTTTATGAGTCAGTTATAAATATAACAAAACGTTTTTACTTATTTAGTTCCTTTTTTATCATAACCTTATTATTAACAAGCCTGTCTGTTTACTATTACATTTTGTACTTGAGGTTTACTTACTACTAACATATACATGTACATGTATATGTCATGTACACATATACATGTACAGTACATCCTCGATTATCCGAACAGCTTTGTGCACCATTGCATTCGGATAATTGAATATTTTATACAATTGAATAATTATATTCGTTACCTATTAAGTATATATATATATATACATATACTATACATGTATACATATACATGTAACTGTATATGTATATTAATTTAGTTACATGTCATGTTTTGTTGACAGCATTTATCAACTAAACCACCAAACAAAAAGTCAGGAATGCAAATACAAGAAGACAATATCAGTGGATTAAGTGGAGGTGATGGAGGAGGGACTAAACGTCGTACAAGAGAAACTGTTACTAATGAAGGTAGACATTACTGAGATAGTTATCATAATGATGTTATCATTCTCTCTCTCTCTCTCTCTCTCTCTCTCTCTCTCTCTCTCTCTCTCTCTCTCTCTCTCTCTCTCCCTCCCTCCCTCCCTCCCTCCCTCCCTCCCTCTCTCTCTCTCTCTCTCTCTCTCTCTCTCTCTCTCTCTCTCTCTCTCTCTCTCTCCTCCCTCTCTCTCTCCCTCCCTCCCTCTCTCTCTCCCTCCCCCCTCCTCTCTCTCTCTCACTGATAGAATTAAGTTCCTTATGTGAAGAGATTCATCGTTTAATGAGAGTTATGTGGTCAGGGAAATGGGCAGTAGTCACTCCTCATACAGTACTGACTGCAATATGGCACCATATACCAACATTTAGAGGTTACTGTCAGCAAGATGCACAGGAGTTTTTATGGTAAGTCCACTACCACAGGATAATCATATCTAAATTACATGTTTATACATGTACAGCAATCATCACTAACATGGTCTAGGACATATGTAGTAAAATATACTCAATAATTGTGATCTATAAATAGTTAATTGTTACTATGACTGTCTCTAGTGAACTCCTGGACAGATTACAGTCTGAACTCCTCCAGTATCCTTCACAGTTAACTATAACTATTACACATCCATCAAAAGATGTAGTGACTGCTAGAGACCTGTTACCTAGTTTATTTGAAGGACAACTATCTAGTATGGTGAGTTGTAACATGGACATTTGTTAGTATTGTTATATATTGTTATAATATATATGTATTGTTATATATTGATATATTATTTATGTATTGTTATATATTGATATATTATTTATGTATTGTTATATATTGTTATATTATTTATATTTAGTATGACACAGGTTACCAAAAATAAGGGATTTGCAATATTGAATAGATATATACAGTACCCATATATATGTTGTATTGATACTTTTATAAAGTACTAATTTCTAAGTAATAACTTGTTATTGAAACTACATTACAAAGTTATTCCTTTGTTAATACTATTTTGTTACAGATCACATATACAAAATGTAGACACACTTCATTTGTTCATGAACCATTCTGGGACTTATCACTTCAGTTTCCTGAAAGGTATGCATACACTAACTATATTAACATATTATACTTTATGTACAGACATAATAGCATTCAAGGTAATGAAGTTACTACCAGTAGACGAAGTTCAACGTTGTCTTGTACTTTAACAGGTGTGTGTACACACATATCCTAGTTAGTTACTATCTCTAACTTTTATATGTTCTGAATGATTTAAGTGATTCTCTTTTCTTAGAAATGTTGGAAGCTTTTATATCTATAGAACACATGGAGGAAGAAATATTTGAGTGTAGTCATTGTCCTGGACAGCATCAGTCAGTCTTTAAACAATTCACAATATCTCACCCACCAGAAATACTTAGACTACATCTCAAGAGATTTAGGTATGTTTATTGTTGTTGTTGTTTTTATCGACAATAACAAATCAAATTAAAATTTGTGACAATAACTTATTGTCACACATTTTTATTTTTATTTCCTACAACATTGATTGTCGGTATATCTGTCTATTACCATGTCCATACATCTGGTTTCATCCTCCAACATTATAGGATGGTTGCTTAATATTGCTATGGTAGAAGTAGTAAAAATTGTTTCAACTTAACCACACTAATTATGATCTTATTAGAAAAATGCAGGTGGTTAAATGACAATTATTTCCCAAGAGAATAAAGCAAACATACCTCACATAAATATCATAGTTCATGAGTAAATTATCATGTCCATGCATCCATCATCATGTCCATGCATCCACCATGCATCTATCATCATGTCCATGCATCCATTATCATTCCATGCATCCATTATCATGTCCATGCATCCATCATCATGTCCAGGTTCCATTATCATGTCCAGACATCCATCATCATGTCCATGCATCCATCATCATGTCCATGCATCCATCATCTTTTCCAGACAACCATTATCATGTCCATGCATCCATCATCATGTCCATGCATCCATCATCTTTTCCAAACAACCATTATCATGTCCAGACATCCATTATCATGTCCATGCATCCATCATCTTGTCCAGACAACCATCATCATGTCCATACATCCATCGTGTCCAGACAACCATTATCATGTTCAGACATCCATTATCATGTCCATGCATCCATCATGATATCCATGCATCATCATCATGTCCAGACAACCATTACCATGTCCAGACATTCGTTATCATGTCCATGCATCCATTATCGTGTCCATGCATCCATCATCATGTCCAGACAACCATTACCATGTCCAGACATTCGTTATCATGTCCATGCATCCATTATCGTGTCCATGCATCCATCATCATGTCCAGACAACCATTACCATGTCCAGACATCCATCATCATGTCCATGCATCCATCATCATGTCCATACATCCATCATCGTGTCCAGACAACAACCATTACCATGTCCATCCATCCATTATCATGTCCATCCATCCATTATCATCTCCATGAGTCCATTATCATTCATGTATCATGCTATTCAGTCAAGCACATTACTATCATTATATTAGTTGTTTAATAATTCTATAGATATTCTGGTCGTTGTTGGCAGAAGATCACGACTCCTATTATATTCCCAATGGAACTAGACCTACTAAGATACTGCAAAACAACACCACCTACCAATACAGTTTCTAATGATGTGGGTGTGGTTATGCCTGATATGGGTGTGGTCAATTGTGAAGAGGACTATGTCTATGATTTGACTAGTGTCATTGTACATCATGGTGGTGGTTTTAACAGTGGACACTATACAGCTTACTGCTGGAACAATGAAGCAGGTAACATAACATTAATTCATATTGTGTGTAAATATATAAATGTTGTTCCACTAGAAATTTATATTTTCAAAATAAATATATACTAGGTTTTTGACTCTATTGATTACCAGGTAAAAAAGATAGCTGACATTTTCATACTTGTCAACCATTCAATTTTCAAATAAATTAGATGTTTTGATGATATTTATCATTTAAAATAGTAATGCCCTCTAACTTTAATTACTCTCAAAAAGTAAAATTACATGTGTAATGATTACTTTACATGTACAGGTAGTTATGTAATGAATTACTAACACCATTAAAATTAAGAAGCATTCTTAGAAATGAATATAAGGAAGATTGTAAATGATTTAGTTCATATTATACTATATATATTTACTATAGGTACTTGGGTACATTGTAATGATGCTCGTGTGATTAGGTGTTCGCCAGAAGATGTCCTCAAGTCACAAGCTTATGTTTTATTTTATGCTCGAAGAACTGGACGATCTCCTGTCCTCAATAGATTTAATAACACTAATAATGACAGGGGCATAGATGAACCTCCTCCTTGTAAAATAAGCAGGAGGACAGCATGAATGTACTGTGACTGGATGTCACATTAATTATTTATTATGAATATACATTAATATATGAATGTAATTCTATTTTAAATACGGATCATAAAAAGTTAGGTGTCTCTATAAGCTGTACATCCATAAGGTGTACTGCTGGAGTGATAACTTTTGTATCAACAAAACAAATCCTGAGTCAAAATTACAGTCCATATATCTGGAAGAGTAAGTTACGTATTATTTATTGTACATGCCATTCTCTTGGATGTAAAGAACCATAATTGTTTTTGCTACTGTTCATTTTACTGTATGAATACTACTTATTGTACATCCTAAGTACCAGGAATGTGAATTGAATTAGTTATACATTTCACTGATTGCACATACCAACAAATGACAAGACAGAACTTTAATAATTGTTTGAAGAGTTTTCTCTTGAAACAAAACATTTTATTTGCATGAATTAAACAATTAAGTGTAAATTGAAAATTAATCTTACAAAACAATATTATAGTAAAGTAAGAAACACTCAAGATAGTCATAAAACACATAACACAACAAGATCATTATCATCATCAGAAAACACTGTACAACCAAATCACTGGATTTTACTTTTAAATGAAAAAAATAGATAGATATGAATGAATACAATAATCCTACTGATATACCCACTATAGAGGGCACCACACCTACAACAAAGAAACAAAGTACTATGTATCAGACTGTATACGGCTATTAGGAGTTCCCATCTGAGTAAGGACTTTGTCCAGCCATTGAAGCGAGCCATTCAGATGTACTTCAATCCAACAAGGTGTACTAGTGACTGTAGGACGTCGATATTCTGCACCCCAGCCTTTAACGAAACTTATTCTAATGGTACACATCCTAGTTAGTTGGTAGACTGCTTCAAAGCCTTGATGAACTGATGACGCTAGACGATGAGCAAAATCTTGACTATTGAAAAGATTTAGCTGGCAACCTGGAGGTACTTTACATACTGTAGCTGGATGCCACCCACATCTTAAATTAGCGTTTGGAGACTGAACAAAAATACTACTTGCACTTAAACACTCAGCCCATACTTCTCCTCCGACATTAAACAGGCGTACCCCACGTCCTATGTGACATCTTGTTTGTTGAATGACTGCGTCTCTGTTGACATTAGAGAGAAGACCAAGACAAAATCGATCGCTTGAATTAGGATCTGTTCCACCGTCAATTGTTAAAGAAGGACTTGAAGCATTGAACACTTCACCGACTCTATTCTTCATTTCATAATAATTAACAGAACACCAGTACACAGGTTCTGTATAAGTGACCGGCTGAAAATCAGGACTTGCAGATGGAAGTGGTCGTCCTGCTACATGAAGAAACATCAGTATACATCATAGAAAAATAATACTATAATATTATAATTGTGTTACAAAGCTTTATATGAGGGACCTACACTCTATGAAAGTATTTTTTATATAATTGCAATTTTTCAAAAGATATGATAGACTTTGCAAAGGTTTGTATATAATTTGGAAAAAATTGTGATATTCATAGAAAGTATAGAGCTAAGCTGTAAGTAAGACAATTATTTATTGTTTCTTATTAAGTGTAGGAATATCAATCATATGGCTTCTCACTTTACCACATTGGCCAGTATTAGAGTATGCAAAAGCCCACATCCTTGAGACCAACATGCTGAGGGAGTGGCTCCAAACCACATATTTGCAACCATGCCAACAGCCAATCATGTGACAGTTATACTTTTTCATTGAAAAAGGTGAATTTTTAGAGTTTATGGTATATACTATTGCTGTCTAAACAGAAACCATAATTACTATCATAGCCAAACCACTCTTACTTTAGGCTATCAATCCATAAAAAATTACAAGTTAATTAGATGTACACAAGAGATTTGCTAAAAAGATTGTATTCAAAATGTTCGATGGTTTTACTTATCTCCTTCCTTTCTAAGACATTTGGCAGTACATAGATATATCAGCTAATTAATAATTAATTAATAACTTAGTAATTGATTAGCAGCTATTTATATAGTCATTATAGACAAAAAGCTTAGTAGTGTCTTTAGCCTCTAGTTTATAGATTGTGATAGTAATTTTTTGAGAAAGATTTGGATTAGTTAAACTTGTGTTGTACTTAGCATTGTCCTATGTAACTACATTAATTTATCACTCCAACTCCTGCTTTCACAGACTAATTGCTTTAGTATCAATCATAAATATCAATTGATGAAGAAGCTATTGTTTCCAAATTATGACTGTTTAAAGTGCTATAACAGAGCAACTTACAGACAGAGAGACAAGCAAAGTACTCTAGCATCTCCTCTACATATCCATATAGTGAGGTCAATCATAACAAGGGGTTAAGTACTTCCGCATAATATAGATTACTATCAAAACTTTGGGTAGTTGCAACATGATCAGTCAACCAAAGCTATTCAATTATAACAAATTGAATTTAGTACAATAGACTAGAACGTGGTGATTCCCTTGACTCAGTTTCAGTCTGTGGTTACCCATAGGCCATAACAAACTCAATGTCTATTGTATCTTAATTTTACTGATGATACTTACGTGGTGATATACCTTGAGGATATACATCAGGAGATGGTACTGATGATGTAACTGATAAAGGACCCATTGATGTTGGTGACATAACGGGAGAGCCAACTAAACAAACAAACATGAGATGTGTTAGCATAAATAATATAGTTCTTATTTTAGTATGTTGATAAGCAAATTTTGGAAATTCACATATAAAATTTGCAATGATAATTTTGGTACAAGTGAGAATTACACATATCATACAGATTTAATATCCAAGTAGTTATATGACAGGTCTTTATAGATTCCTTATTTGGTAATCATCCTGACTAAAGAGCATGTCTTCATTAAAAATTTCACCACATTAAGTAATTTTTCTCAATCATATCACATTTTATATTGGAAGCATTAAAATAAGTTATTAAAGGTAATACACAAAGCAACTGACCTACTATCTAATAGTTATATAGTCAAGTATTTTGACATGAACTAACTTGAGCATACAAAGGACACCACACATAATACATACAATAAATACATCTTCTCTTAAATGTAATCTCTTAGACATAGCAAACCATTGACATTATGTGTTAATATTACTACTGACTTCCTGAATATGTGCTTTGATTACTAGCTCCAACTGGACTTTCAATACCAGTAAATGTACCGCACTCTTCGCCATAAGCTGGAGGTGGCGTCTCCTCTAAAACAATAAAGGAAAATGTTAGTACAATACAAATATAGTCCAATTGTTATATTGAAAACTTAAGTTTACACTTTCATTCATGCAGATGGTTCAGACATGTTGCGATACAATGTGGTTAATTAGACTATATCCCATCGTACGCGTCCATTTTGTTTAGTGCTTTTACTTAAATTATTTGCTTAGCAACTTGTTTACTTGTAAGAGTTCAACAACTCCCAAGTTGGTCCCACATGCAATGAAACCTTTTTGTATTGAACACTTAGAGTACACCAATACTATATATATAATATATAGTATTGTGACTAGTAATATATTAACATAATGACAGTAAGCATTTTCAATTTAGTACGTCTGCAATTTAAAACCATGTGTATTCATTATGCTTGATTTGGTCCCAGTACATGAACCTATATTGTCTAATGTATTATTATATGTTAATTGAGTCATGGTGATAATCAGAACTACCAGGGGGATAAATTGGAGTTGGTGGTTCATGAGAAGGGTAGACTCTGTTCTCTGGAAGAGTGTCTTCAATTAAAGGAGGCCTTGTTGAAGGTATTTCGTGTTCAATGTTTGTAGGCACAAGAACAGGAGGAAGCACTGGAGGGGGAGAGAGAGGGGGGAGAGAGAGGGGGGAGAGAGAGGGGAGGAAGAGAGGGAGGGATAGGGAGGGGGGAGAGAGAGGGAGGGAAGAGAGGGGGAGAGAGAGAGGGAGGGAGAGAAAGAGAGAGAGTGAGAGTCATAATTATATAGTGGTATACATGTATATTTACAATATAATATATATTCCAGACTCTTGGCTCTGCAGGAGGTATTAAGGTTGGCTTCCATACATTGAAAAAACCTCATAAAAGAATGCAGACAAAATAACAAACCAAGCCCCAGGATGTGAAGCCAGGATAGTTAGTGTGATAAATAACACCACAAAAATAGACCACCTGGTAAAACTGACATGTGCATGTACACCACAAACATGTATGCTATCCCTTCATCCAACTACACACTAACTTTATTGTTAATATCATAATATTCTAATCACTGTATGTCATAGGTTTCTATACATAGTGTGTACATACTGTTAACAGCCGCTGTGACTAGAGTAAACAAAATGTTAAAATTTTATTACATCTCAGTATTTAAAATATGAAAACAACATTACAGGTTTTGTTATTCCATCCTATAAACCAAAAGACTCACTATTACATGCAATGATCCAATCTACCTATTATATCATATATATATATATCCTGTCTACTATACCAAACATTTTAAGAAACAATATCAGGCAGGTTGTGACAATAACAACTAATAACACCCACTAGTACATGTGTAACAGAGTGGAAATACATGTATTACTATTATTATCCCTACTATAATTATTACAATCACTACAACTTAACAATACTATATACACTCACTAATTATGCTATTATGATATCACAACCTATGACCCATGAACTTTTTATAAACTTATTGCTATTATTCAATAAAATTCCCACATTTAGCATCATGATGACAATACATGTATTACATAAGTGTCAAGCCTGTCTCCCAGACAATGATATCATTATATCTTGCTTTTAAGACATCTAGATACATTACTCTGATCAATTAAATATTGAGAATCCTTAAAACACAAAGATCAATTTAACTTTCAATTCTTACTACTTTATAAGTGCTTAGTTAATGGAAGTGTTAACAATACATGTGTGTATAACACACGTACATTATCTACAATTATTAAATTAAGAGTTCCTAAAGCACTAAATAGTGCAACCATATAGATGTACAGACAGCTTATCACAATGTACATGTATACAACAGTGACATGGTATGAGTAATTTTAAATAGTTTATATTGGGAGATATATTACTTATCATTGACTTGTGTATTATTAGAGTGTACCTGGTGTTTCTACACGGACATAGTGATAAGGATTAACACAAACATCATCTCTCTTTAGATGAAAAGCATACTGACAACTGTCAATGGCCTTTAGTTCGTGATGATTCTGTAAATCAGGCCAACGCCATAGACGACAATATATAACATGAGGAAGACCTTTCCTAATAAAGGAGAAACAATTTAGTAAAGTGTAAACATCACAATACAACATGTACATAAATTATTATTATTATAGCTGGTCAGGATATCACAATTATCATTATGATTATAGCATGTCTGGATATCAAGACAGAAGCATAGTTTCAGGAGTAACATGTTAACCAATAATGATCAAATTATATAGAACTCAACATGAGCCTGTCCCTAAACTGACTATCATATTGAAGGAAGTGCACTCAACATTGTTCACAGGAAATGTTATTGTAGTAGGGTATTTTATAGGACATTCCTATCATTACAATAAAAATGAAACCAGTAATTAGTTCAATCACAAGCACCACCATATATCCTTTCCAAGTAAAATAAAAGGAGAGTACTTACTGCTCTGACATTACATCACATCTACTGAATAAACTCATATATTATTACAACAACAATGATATATTATTTCATAACTATAAAAATGCTCTCTATAAACACAAATATTAGTGTCCAATAACATACAGTTGAAACAACAGCATCCACTGTAATGAGTTACTCAACAATACATACTGATAACTTCCATTCAGTGTATTACAGTGGGAGTCGTGTGTAGAACACGTGACGCCAGAAAAAAATAAACAGTTATTAATTAATACATTGTAATTTGACGAGCCTTTTTATATACCACATTAATTGTTTGTCCAGTTCATTTTAAAGAATAATTTACATGTACAAGTAACACAATAACATGATAACAACTATAGAACTGGGACAACAGTATTCACAACACAACAGCTTAGCAATACACAATACTATTAAATCCCATATGTTGTACATAATTATTATACAGATGTACATAGTTCCTGTTATAGCGTTTTACCTGTGAGATACCTGTAGACGACCGTCTAACGAACGGGCAATAGTAACACAAGACGTTGGGACGCCACCTTCTGAGGTTATAGCTTTTTCTAGTTCGTCAAGTCCGCCAGTTCTCTTAAGCTTTTTGACTAGGCTTTTCACAGCTTTTTCGCTCCAATTCTCTTCGCCCTCTTCGTCCTCGCCACCTTTTTTATAGCTCAATAGACGCTTGACAACAGGAAGGGAGAAAGAAGGCAAAAATGAGGCCATACTGAATTTTGAAGAGTTGCTTCCCGAAGTGTTAGGTTGTTGATGAGTATTTCCTGATGCTGTTGCACTTGTGTTTGATGACAGTGGGCTAGCCAGAGTAACAGCAGCCATTTGAAGGTTAAAATGACTAACAATATATTATTTGAGGCGTTGGTCTCTGGTTAAAATAAAGAGAACACTCCTTCAGAGATTACCAAAAAGTTCCTCACCTGACCGCGATGAGCGTGGCTAATCCCACCCCTATGCGCGTCTCTGTACGTCTTGGAAATGTTCGTGCACATGGTATTTTCATAAACCACGTTGTCTTTCACTTAAGTTACAAAGCTTTTGTCGAAACGTTGTTTTGTAATATAATAATATAATTACCTATACACAACAATGTGGATACCTCTGCCTATATAGGGATACATATACTCTTCTTTTTTTATTTTTCTGTTTACTCCATGATACCTATTATGTATAAAACTAAAAGACTTTTAAGTGCATATTATATTTAAGAAGAATGGCAGTCCCATGCAATTACATAACCTTTAGATCACACCTCTCAATCAGGAGGTAATTAGTATTATCACATGCAATTACATAAACCTTTAGATCGCACCTCTCAATCAGGAGGTAATTAGTATTATATAAACAGCTACCTAGTTATGTGTTAGTCACATAAATTTTATTTTGTGTTTGATCCAGGCATGGGGCCAAGTACATTGGTACTTGTACTTAAGTACTATCAGTACAACTATGAAAGTACTTGTATTTATACTTAAGTTCTTCCTTTATTTTTTTGTAGTTATGTGGGGGTACACAGTATATTCACATAATAATACAATAATTACATAAGATAGAAAACAAAAGAAAGAAAAACGTGTTGATGAGTCACTCTTTCTTCAGAGATGGCCCAGTCCAGTGAATTGATATTAGAGAAAAAAGGTCTATGGTAAGAAGAGTGAGCTCCACGTAAACAGACTATTACTTAGTAGCTCCTTGTATATCCATTGACACAAATCCAGCCAAGTATTAGAAAGAGAATACTACTTAAGTATAAATCTCTTGCTAAGCTTGCCAAAGAATTTCTTGGAGTACCTTTTGTACCACCATCCTTACACCCATTTCATGTTTTTTTAGAAATATGCTAGTTTGCATTGATTTTTTTAGAAAAAAATTATATCAGTAACATATCATTTGAATATATGTACATAAAGGAGTGTATGTATGTGTATTTGTACTTAAAATTTTCAAAGGTACTTATAATTCACTTAAGTCCTTGTACTTGGCCCCATGCCTGCAGGCTACTTCAATTTGTCATTTGTCAACAATATTAACTGAACAAATACACCAAGAATATGCTTAAGCACACTTGTACATCAGGCATGGAGCCAAGTACATTGGTACTTGTACTCAAGTATTACAAGTACAGCTATGAAAGTACTTGTACTTATCTTTCTTTCATTTCTACACAGTACTTGTACTCAAGTACTGAGCTATGTATTTACAAGTACTTAAATACTTGTAAATTCTTTGAAGTACCTTTAAGTTCTTTTATAATCTGACTCAACAAAGTTAACCTTACCCAAGTTCATGTTGAGGGTAGTTTCAAACCACATTCAAAGAAGGGCGAAACCTTATTTAGCTTCATGCCTGATCCTGAGACTGAAGCCACTCCTTTCCAAAGCCATTCAAATACAGATGATTACATAGCAGCTCCTCGTGTCTTCATGGACACAAATCCAGCCAAGTATTAGAAAGAGAATGATAAAAATATCCATCTGTTGTAAAGCTTGCCAAAGTTCTTGGAGTACCTTCTTCATCTTCACCAGTGGAGAGGCCGTTCAGCAATACAGGAAAATTTTTCACACCAGAAAGGTGCAGATTGAGTGATAACACATTTAAAAAGTTGCACTTAAAATAGCATTTTGTCATTTCAACTATTGCCTTTGTTACTATGAATCCCTACATAATATCTTGGCACAACCATGACTGAGTTTGCCAGCCCTATGTTCGGTGATGACTGTACTATGTGGCTACTCAGGATGTAAGGATATTTTTACCCTCATTTGTACCACCATCCTTATATGCATTTTATGTCTTTTTTAGAAATGTACTAGTTTGCATTTTTAGAAAAATATATAATTATATTAGTAACATTCTATAATTCGAATTTATGTACGTGTGTATGTGTGTGTGTGTGTGTGTGTGTGTGCAGGGTACTTTGGGTACTTAGAATTGTGCTGTCCCTATAGCTAGTGCATGGCAAAAAAACCCTTTATGGCCACTGTCTGTTGTAGTCTGTTGTGTCTAGGTAGTCATGTTGGCTATTTAGGTCTCAATACACAACAATGACAAAGTTGAAACACAAAATTAACCTAACTTTAAAAATAAAATCATCAAATCAATTTACCAAAGTATGGACACAAGTTATACAAATGGTTTGATTACTTATTAATTCTAAAAGAATATCTAAGAAAGTGAAAGTACATGATAATAGTGAGTTTCAAGAACTTTACTTGCAAGCAAAAGAAAAGAGATTTGGTGGTAATCAGAAAAAAATGAAGGAGATTTAGATTTATACAACCATCCCTGCAATTAGTCTCACAAGCCAAATCTAACTCAAACTGGAATCATTCAATTGCAAATTACTGACCAACCAAATAATATATGATAAGTTAAACTCCAAATTGACATGAATATTATTAAAATGACAAGGTCTGTACAAGTTTTAGAACAGGTCAAAGTTCATGTCAGTTCTACAGGAAGTCAATCCTACTTAATAAACAGTGGACCTCACTCCAGAAGCAATTTTGTCAAATGACATGGCTAACCTAATAATGGAATGTCATACTTTAATAATTATTATACCCCTAGATCTTAAATCTTGGAACCCACACATGCTAATTTACATTGTCTTTTATCACTGGGTTTGTCAAAATTGTAACAACAAATAATGCAAATGAAAGTAATAAGTGAGGTCACAATTAGTCACTAAAAACGGTGTATAGAAGTAAATCAGACATATGTCATTCTCCTCTATCATTGTGTCTGGTGACTTGGTTTTGTTATCATATAAATAAGACTTTATAGGAAGTGGAGGTGCAGTAATAATTATAATCTAATATAATGTAATAATAATAATAATAATAATAATAGATGAACAATTATAGGTCTCCACCTCTCGACCAAGGGTGTCAGATACCTAAATTTATCACAAATGTAGTCTGGCTTTAATCATTGTAGCCAAGTCAAATAAATATTACTATCATTGAAACATAGATAATTAAATGACAAATATAATGTTAGCATAATTATTATTATAAACATGTTTTAGCTTTATATAGGAATACTTAATAGGTTAAAAATATTATGATTGTTGCATTGTTCTTTACACAACATACTTTAATACAAAATGTTTTAATCGATTTTTATTGTTGTGTTTACTAGCGATCAGTGGTTGAATTTCATCATCATTACTGGGAAGAGAGCCATTATTAACACTGACAAAATTTGAATTAATAGGATATTCGAAGCTCTCCGAGGATGAAACACTTGCCTAAGACATAAAGAACACTTCATTAATCACATTGTTACTATTAAATCTTAAAAATTTATCACAGCATGCAACAAGAAAAAAACCCACTTCTACTGCTATATGCATCCAACAAAACAAGATTAGTAACTTGGTATCCATCCTATATAAATTCCCATGTATAACAGCCACATTACAACCATTTAGTAAGAAACTACTATTTGATGGTAATTTTGAGATATTTCAATAAAGGTGACAAATCAATTACATCATTGACATACAAGGCCTAATAACTTAGATGTTTTTTGCTAGTCTTGTTGAAGCTCTTATTTTTGTATTTAAACTCTTTCCATAGCTTCTGAAAATTTCTGCTGTAGTTAGGAAATGATTATGTGAGAATTGTATGGTTAATAATATGTAAATTGTTGATGAAGTTTTAACATGGCAGAATGGAAAAAAAATCAATTACTTTATATGGATTTCTAGTTTACTTTCTAAATAGCCAGTGTTATAGTTTTAATATAGATTTGGAAATTCAAAGATCTATTGAATGGCACAACAATTCTTTATAGCTTATTTCTAGCCTGAGCTTTAATAAGAATGAGTTAGTGTTACACTCAACTGAATTATATATATATATAACTGACCTTTTCAAGACTTTCTTCCTCCTTTGACTTCCTTTTGATTTCCACAAATTCAGAGAAACAGAATCCTAAAAATGCAATTCCAATCAATGCCATTCCAATGTAAACAACAAATTTAGCGCTAGTATGATGAATCAGAAAATCTACTAATATTGACACTGGTATTGCCATAACTGTCCCCACACTAAAAAAATAATAACAGAGTAACTAATAAATATAAATCATAGATAGTAAAAAATTGTAATGACAATTTTATTATGATAAAAAAAATTGACTAAAAATTACTGCAAAAAGCACAATAGATTATTCACTTTTATACATTGCCAAGTTATAGAATATACTCTACACCAATAAATCACATAGTCATAATACTATCAAATTTTCCTTATCACAAATATTACAATAATCACAAACCTTGTAAATAATGGAGACGACAGAGCTACACATACAAAAATAGCTCCATTAAACATCACATCCAATATTGCATTATAAAACATCAGTTGTAATACATCTAAACAATAAGACACGTAGGATAGGATAATTTAACATGTGATGTAGTAGTCTTACCTGGAGTTGGCCATTTAAAAGGTTCAAATGTGAAATGAAGAATAAAAAGAGGTGGCCTGTGATAATAATAAAGAAAATTAATTAATACTCTTATAAGTAATGAAGTTAAAACTAATAAAAAAAGGCAAATACACAAATAGTATTCTTTAGTTCAACAATACTAATAATTACATTCAAAAAGACATCATTTCTTTCACTGCAATATTATTCAAATGAACACATATAATGTGTAAGTCATGTGATCTATTTCTAATCCATGTCACCTTAAGTCACTAGACACTCTATTATAGCACCTCACTAGACTAGACGATTACTACTTTTGAGTACTAAATAATATTTGAAAGACTTTTAATTTGTTGAAATGTATCACAAAAGTATATACATCATTATAAACCACTAAATTTTATTTGTGTTTGATCATAACAATACTTACCACATCCATAATATACTATGTATTCCCATTAATCCAATAATCCTTATTCCATTACAGGCTGAAGCAGGATCATCCTTCACAGTGGCAAACTTTTTTAACAAGACTTCCAGCAGTGCATATAATATTGTGCTAAGTACAAGATACTGAGAGAGAGAGAGAGAGAGAGAGAGAGAGAGAGAGAGAGAGAGAGAGAGCATGAATGTGTGCACTAACTAGTTACCTTCGCATAGCTTACCACATATCCCAGAGCAGTTTGGTTTACAACACTATTTGAATTTCTCTCTGAGAATACAGCTACAAGAGCAACACCACATACTGAGAATATCACTGCTAAAATCTAGAAAAGACACAATGTGACATCATAACAGCAAATTTTAAAACAATAGTTGGGTGTGTTATATAGACTTATCTACTACATAAATATCTATGAAATAACTTTAAAAAATAAGACAGAGCAGGACATTTTAAATAATGAGTAATGCAACTTTCTAATAACAACGTACACACATTTTAAAGACAGGAAGTAAAAAAACTATTATAGCTACCTACCAGAACCACAATAGCTATTATAGTTACATACAGGGAGTATAATAGCTATCATGGTTACAGATAGGAATTATAATAACTATTATAGTTACAGACAGGATGTATAATAACTATTATAGTTACAGACAGGAAGTACAATAACTATTAATTATAGTTACACACAGGAACTATATTAACTATTATAGTTATAGACAGGAAGTACAATAACTATTAATTATAGTTACAGACAGGAAGTATATCAACTATTATAGTTACAGACAGGAAGTACAATAACTATTATAGCTACAATGTATTTTAATAACATAGTTATAAACATGATGTTCCAGCTGCCATAAAATTAATAGGAGCTACATGTAATGTCATGGCAATACTGCAGCTTTAAATATGTATTGAGGATAGTTAAAAATTGTTACCTTAACTACTGAAATTTTCTCTCTTAAGATTGGCACAGACAATATAAATGTGAATGCCACAGCAGACTGGTAGATAGCTGTGTTAGCTGGTACACTGGGTAAGAAAGAGACAACCATTAACAGTTTGTATTAAGTATGGTAAAATAATTCATGGTACACAACTCATAGAATATACAAGTATTCTAATAGTATTAGTATTTATATCATAAATGCCTGAAATGCTTGAAAAACATTACTAGTGAGTTTTTGATTTGACTAGAACAGCTAAATTGTATTTTCTCTTGGACAAAGACAATGGTCAAAACAAATTAAAAGAGGCCATACAGTACTATTAATTACAATCGTTAATGTTATTACAAACTACATATGATTTCTTTAAGTACAAAGATAAAGTGAAAGCCATGGAGCAATAAAGAATGGTCACATCAGACGCAAAATACACATATCATATATGGTGTTCGTAAACATACACAAGTTATATAAACAAAAGTAACATCTGTCTAATCTTGCATCACTCTGTAGAGTATATTACCATTTGATGAGTTCAAAGGACATCTTGTGATGTACATCTAATATTAGTTTTCCACTAACAAATGTACATAAAACTCAGTTACAATATCAATAACACTCTTGTACTACAAGTAGACTTACCTTGTTCTGCTAAGAGATAAATACCATAAATAAGCTGATATAAGACTTATAACTCCAATCAGAGCACTGCTCAATAATGCCCTCCTGTAAAACAGATATCACAGTAAGAATATCTGAAAACAATACTTTTCATTTATAATGACAAAGACATATACTTGTCACAAGTTTAGCTAGTTCTGAGAGAAACTCCATTTCTGGCTCCAGAGGAATACTACCAAATTAGCACAATAATTAGCATTATGAATTTCAAACATGTAACACGTTAGTAAATCGCCTCTTTCAATAGCTATGCTAAAGGTATGCCTGCTTAACCTGCGTCCTCTGTAAACAATGCACTTATAGCATATCTAACTTGTTAGAGTATGTAAAGTGGTTTTAACAAGTTACGAGTCTGGATCTACCTGTTTGAGCCAGTTTTGAGGAATGGGAAATGGAAAGACTTAAAAAATTATAACTAGCTAGTATCATTTGTAACACGCTACCTATTAGAGTTTATTATTATTATTACAGTATTATAGTATAGTACTGAAAATTAACTGAATGGGTTGAAGTTGTTCTAATGAGTCTAAACCAACCAGGCTAAAGATACAGTAAGATAATATAATAAATTTCAAAGAACGTGAATGTGTACAGTGTATGCATGAACAATCCCCTTATCAAGCCATTAAGTTCTTATAGGTTAGGCAAATCAATAATTCAAATTTAAAGACAATGTTCAATGACAGAGTCCATAGCCAATAAACAATAGGCCTTCTTGGATATGTGGGATACAGGACATTACTACACTCTATCTAATAGCATCACTAATCAAAATAATGAAACAAGCTAGTCAATCCAGTCTAGTCTAAACTAGTTTATTACATAACATAGTAATTATATCAGTTCAGTTCAAATAGAACAGTTCAAACAATCTTACAACGATCAGTGATCAACAGAAAATTACTAAGTCACAATAAATGACAAGAGGAAAGCATTGAATTCCTTACACAAAACGATTCTCTTGAACTGATTTCTGCAGATGGCTAAAATGAACCCCCTAAGCAAATGCTGTATTACAAACAAAGTACATTATCATTACAGTAATTTTTCATACAATCAAACAGTATTATGTTTTCAATACATACTTTGATGAAAGTGCTCCTTCCCCTACAGCATTACATCTGCAGTTCCCAGGAAAAATCTGCCATACTTTCCAGATAATATAGAGAATAGAATACCAGCTGTGCACCCAATATACTATGAAATATGGCTTGAAAGTGAAAAAATGCAACGTAACAGGTAGTAACAGGTGGATTATTGACACGCCATTAGATCCATAATCAATCAACAACAGTGTGTCATTTTATCATTTATATCACTCAATCATAAATATCTGTATTTCCTTCATTAACAACTACACACACTTCAGTTACACGTAACATGTAGGATAATAGTACCTGTGGATACTTTTGAAACAATCCTTGCAATTTCTCAGCCATTATGATCCCTAAAAAATAATGCTTTAATTAACAATCGCAATAGTTATAATACTTCTAATAAGAGTTTATCTAAACTGCATTCCTACTCTTGTAATGAGGTATGTCATGTACAATGATCAGACAAAAATGACAAATACTACGTTGTCTTAGGGAGCCAGATCAAGTATAGCGATAGAAATGATGCATCCTTACAATCACTAATATTGTTACACTTGTTTATCAACCTATTGCATTGGTTGGTCATCGATTTATCGTCAACTTACATGATACGATTGCTAACACAAGACAAAACACAGCACCAAGAAATTTAATCATAGAAGAACCAGTTACAGCCATCTTCGCCCTCTCAACTTATTAAATTGCCTGAAGTTTAAGCTATGTTGATTAACGAAATCACGTGTGGAATGTGGAAAAGGGCTGGGCTAGTTTTAAACAATATTCATAGTAACTCAAATCTGCGTACAAAAATACCTTGCTTTGAATGGCTGTGATCTCTACTAGCAGCAAGCTACGAGTACCACGTACAAGTAAGTGATACAGATTATACCTTTAGCATTGTTGTGATCTTATAAATCATACAGAGTAGGTACATAGGTACATGATAATACTGTTATAAGACTAGTGTCTCACTGAAGACAGTGGGGTGGCCTATAGAGTTTTCGATTATTACAATTTGCTAGTTGTATATAGACATGATCTGTTCATTTATAAAATCATTGCTACTTAGGAGATCATGTCAAGTAGAACTAGTGGCAGCTTGCTACCTCAATATCATGATTATCATCGTATTGCTGCAGATGTTCTCCATAAACCAAGGTAAGACTAGTTCTATTTCTAAGAATGTATCTATATAGATTGTTTGAGGTAATGATAATGTTTAATGAGTATTTTTGGTATAAGGCTAAAGCCACTTTCCTCATGCTAAGTAATAGGCTTAGCAAAAATCAGTTGAACTGAACTGGTCATTGTAAATTTAAATATCTATATACCATCTGTTCTTTACAAAATCACTGCATTCCTCGAAGCTAGTCATTCAACTAATTGTCTTTGAAGTAGTCTGTGTATAACATTCCATCCCAGCTACTATAGTACATGCGCTAAGTAATGAGGTTTAACAAGAGTGAACAGAAGTTATTGTGTATATAATTAGCAACCAAACACATGAAACAAATTAAAAACGTTAAGGTACTTAGTGCCATACTTAGTGTACTAGTGCAATGTGATAATTATATAATTATCAACAGCTAATTAGGATGTGCTAATAGCATAGATTAATTGTTAATTGTGTGTACACAATATATTATAGATAGATAGTCATAACCAGTCTTTGATATTGTATAGATATACACAAACCAAGAGCGATCAAGGGGTGTGGTCATACATGTAGGAATAATTATAGTTACTTTGCATAAACCCTGACTATTTCTGTACTTAAATACAAGGATCTTAGCAAGATGTGTGCATGGTTATAGAAATTTATTTTTTTGGCACGTAATTTTGTACTAGATACACTCTTTTATAGTATTAATAACATTATAGATGGAACAACTGGTTGCACTCTTTCCATAATGTCAGGTGACTTTATGGGATATTTGTATTATCCTGTTTATGAACATAATAACAAACATTTAGTCATTATGTGTGTACTTTAGCACTCTTAAGTCATAACAAACAATGACGCATACTAATAATTAGACAATAAGGTCACTTAATTTCTAAGTATCTATAATTGTATGTGATACTTCTACTGTTAAAGATTTAAAACATTATTAATGAAGTCATTAACAATATTATTAGTTACTTAGTCTTGTAAATGATTACAAGACTATCTTCAAAAGTCATACACATTTTAGCATTTGAGGAACTGCTAGTCACAACTAAACGTAAAAACTTGTTGAACTGGTACTAATTATATCACCTTTGAACCTTGAACTTTCATTGATTGTAGTTTTATATCAGGCACATATTATAGTGAACACACACATATTCCTGGTACAGTGGTACAGAGTATTAGACTATTAATTTGAACACGTGAATTCTTGGAAATTTAGTTATAGTTTTAATTGTATCATGATTATAATTAAACTGTTTAAGTACAATAGGTAATTGATAAAGTTTAAATAATTCTACAATAATATGTATTCATCAATTTCTATTCATTGTGCAATCTGTAACAAGAGGAGAATTTAAACTATAGATTATTTTCTTTTTGCCCATTCTTGGAATCAATTTCATGATAATTATAATACTACTTTACTTTATTGTTTTTCATTTGTTTATTAAATCAGTAGAAGGGGTGGGGCATTATGACATTACTAAGTAATATCTATTGAAATGTGTTTTTTTTTCTCTTACAAAAGACCAGATAGTGCCGTTAGTGCATTGTTAGAGGCTGCTGAGGTGAGTCACACAGATAATATTATTCATATGTTCAATATTCATTAATGTTAAGAATATTGATAACTATAGTCATCACATTTTTGACTTACACAGTAAGTGAATATATTTATTTATTTTTTTTAATTATTTTTGTTTTACAAAATGTCTCATAATGGTCTGTTTTGTTTGTCAACATCACCTTGACTATGTAATCATAACTTTATAAAATGAGAGAACAATTTATACATACACTCCTTCTTTAGTGATGGATCCTCTGATATTATCCAAAAACTAGTTAATAATAGTTTAATGTTTCACAACTTTCTTTATTTAACAAAGTGATAATTGCTTCTAGTTACTAATGCAAGTTAGATATTCCTTAATATTATAATGTACTAATTACTAAACATTAATTATAATATTATTCATGCTAAATTGTGTAATTTTCCTATAGGTTGGTGCTGATGATAGAGTGAAATTATTGTTAGATAAATACAGAGCTATTGTCAATTTGAAATGTGAGACAACTGGAGACACTGCACTTATAGCTGCATCTCGTAATAGACACCACAAAGTTTGTTAAAACACTCATTATACATTACTGAGTAAAATGTTACTATATAAACTTTAGTTTGCATTGTCACCAAACATCTTGGCAACAATATATAGCATCATTTCAATAAATGGTACAAAGACAATGACTTCATATAGTATTAGAGTTTTATATTATTTTCAAAAGCGCACGATATTTTAACAATGATGAGTCTTCTTCAAGTGTATAACAAAACATAATCAGAGCTACTTATGATATAAACAACCAAAGTGGTCAACTACTTTACACAAAACATATTAAGAAATATCTGTTAATCTGTTTTGTGTAAAATAGTTTATCACCTTGATTGTTCATATCATATAAGTAGCTCTGATTGTGTGTGTTTTGTTGAAAATATAAAAGTTCTTTAGTACCATCTGGAGTCATTTTCTTTCTATCTATTGTTATCTATTTATCTCTGACTGATGCAATTCAGGCAAAAAAAATGTTTGTTGTTTTGGGCCTTATAGCATTTTCAACAATGTCCATTGCAATAAATATAATACAATTATTATATAAACTAAGTTTACATTATTACCAAATATTTGAATATTAATTACATTACCATTGCAATAAATGTACCTCTATTAAATGTAGCAGTAATATTGTTATTAACCAAGAGGGTATCTTAAGGTCATGGATTAATGACTATGGTTAAAATGATGAACAAAATTTTATATAATTTGTTTAGGTTGTTGATCTTTTACTGAAATATGGTGCTGATTGTACTCTACAAAATGATAATGGAGAGACTGTATTAGAAGTAGGGTCACCGGATATTATAAAACAGATATTAAGTAAGTTACTATTAGTACAAGTAATGATCTGGTTTGATAAATGTAGAGTAGTACCGCTTAATTGATTTATTATTTAATTATAATCATGGTATATGAATTATTTTCTTTGATCTCTTATATTATTACAATATAGACTAATATGAACAATACCTCAATATCAATTATAATATTGAATTTATTTTATTATACACAGAATCTATAAAACATGATGGCACCGCTTTATCTAATGCGCAGGCTTTCCTGCATTCAGCATGGTTAGGTGATGCTGTCACTGTGAGAAAAGGTTTGGTAAGTTAGCTTGTTCACTCATTGGAAAATGCTGTTTTCCTTTTTATAATATTGTTATTGTGTGTGGAATTTATTAACACCTATGTCACATGACATCACACGATATACCATTTGGCATTTGGTGTACCAATATGTTAACACAATTTTAAATAATATAAATGTTTTCTGCTTAATCAGTTATTCGATCATCAACATCAAAGTTTTTGGATTTAAAGAAGAGTATAAAAAGAACTTGATAAGAATAAAGCTCCATATCTATACAGCTATATGCCTCAGCATAAAACTATATAAACCATAGCTGCTGTGATGTCTAGCCATTCTATGACATTATTATGATATTATTGGTATTATCTTTAACAAATGTTTATCCTATAGTCTGGTAATGTTATTGATGTTAATTGTCGTAACAGTGATGGTCTAACACCAATGTTGCTAGTAACAAGAGATATTGGAATGTTTGAAAAAGGTCAGTAATGACAACAACTATCAAGTTACATTAGTGTCACAATATTAAGACACTTGGAGTCAAGTCAAATAATTAGTTATAAGATATCTCTTGTCTATCCCATAGTACAACATGTGATGCAGACAGAATATAATCCAGCAGAAGTACTTCAAGAGTTAATCAGGAAAAATGCGTAAGTGATGAACACAAATCTATAAGACACAACAGTATTAGTACCCTAAGTATTTTTATCACGATAACCATCTAATAGTAATGTATGGTACATTTTCAACTATGAAATTACTATAAGTACATATATTGTTTTATACAGTGATGTTACAGCCCGGGACTCTCATGGAATGAGTCCACTTCATTTAGTGGCTGCTAATAAAAGTGTACAGGCTAAGAAAATGGTGTCTTTATTATTAAAAAATGGAGGATCTACAGGTTTGTATTTTGTAATACATTTATATTGAAATAAGATATTTGACAGAAAATATTATTATTGGATTTTCTGTTGTTGTTTAGATTCATTGGACCACAACCTCTATGCTCCTTTACATGTTGCATCAGAAGCAGGACATACAGCTATAGTTGTGGCACTATTAGAAGAAGGAGGGGCTGATATCAATATGAAAGGAGGAGAAAGAGGAGACACACCTCTCATGTTATCAGTAAGACACCATGACTGTTGTAGTAATGATAGAAGCTTTAAGTCTGATCCACCAACCATACCTATTTTCATAACACTTGCAGCATAACTGTATTAGCCATGATTATAGTATGCTTATAATTAGATCTCAGTCTTTAATTACCATATTAAGCTTCATGTAATAAATGGATTAAAATAATGTATAATAACTTTGTCCTAAAGTAATGACATCATTGTCCCTTGATATAGATTATATTGATGTTTTACAATGTACTTCTTATACATGCAGTTTTAATTTACTTATTATTATATTTAGGCTCGTGAAGGTCACAAAGAAACTGCTCAATATCTCATATCTAAAGGAGCTGATGTCACTGTTGTAGACAACTATGGCGACACAGCTCTAGATGTTGCTAAAACATCTTCCATGATCTCCTTACTAAAAGGTACATGGCAAGACCTCATATTGTTTTCTCGTACACCCAATGTATATGTACATTATTTTATCTCATATGTTTTATGTCCTTAATAAGTCAAGTGGCAAGCCTCTAACAATATCAATATTCTCACTGGGATTTTCAAATAATAATATGGTTGTATTTCAAATATATTAGATGCATTGGAAGATCGAAATCATGAAATAGCTAGCAAAAAAGACAAATGTAATGATGACCACACCCATTCAGAAGAGGAGAGTCCAATAGGTTATCCTTGTGAGCTCAGTGATGATGAGAATGGCTCTCTCATTCGCATTCCGCAACTTCCAGAGACTCCTACAAGACATGACCAGTCTTTCTTTATCACTAATCGCAGTGTAAGTAGTTATCCTTTAAAATAAAAAGAAATATAATATTTGTTTTGTAAATGGCAATAAGAGATGCTCATATTTGAGGTTCTGTAACTAATCTCTTAATAGTGAGGTATCGTACTTATTGTGCTATCCTCATAGACAAGAGAGAGGTTTTAGCTACTCATGATGATATACATGTCATACGTGTGTGCTATTGTTCTCTGTCTACTTAGACCTCTTTAACTAGTCGTCATGGTGACAACATGGCACGTCTTGAAAGTGTAGACTCCACTGATTTAAACAACGAATTTGAACGACTTGAGACAGGTAATATTAATGCATCATTCTACTATTGTGCAAATAATAGTTTAAATACTCCTACTGTATTTCAATATAAGCCTTCAACATAAGTATCTTCTACAAACTAACAAAACATCTTAGAAAAAATCTCCAAAATATCACTTATTCAAAGATTGTTCAATGACCTAACAAGAGTATTTGTATTTCTGTACTACATATCTAGATGCCCCTACTCCTGATTTAGTTCGACCACTAAGTGAAGTAGAAGCTGACGATGAACTAGAAGAAGTTGGGAGTGGTTCCAAGCGGATCAAACCTGCAACATGGCGCTCTCAAGCTCGCCATACAATGGAAGAAAGTATTGCCTCCAAGAGGAGTACTTTTCCTCGAGACATTAAAGAGTCTTCTCGTCTTCTACCAGCACGAGGACAGAAGACATCTCGTACACTTGATAGTCGTATTTCAATAGACAACACTACAACAACAAAAGCCATTTTAAATGAAAACAACTTTCCTGTGGGAAATATTAGCAGCCAACGTGGTGTACCTGATAGAAAAAGACAGAATAAAGCTTTTAAAAAATCACGAAGTTTGAGTCGTTCATTAGATAATTTATCGGAGACTGAGAAGTCTATCTCTGTCACTCCTACCTCAATTACACCAACGTGTAACACTCCTACTAAACAACAGAAAAGAATGAGTTTACCTGGAATAGCTAGACTAACTGACAATGGACAACAACAAAAAGGTACTCAATTTGTTATACATCAGTGCTACCTGTATGGTATATAAAACATCTATTGTTTATGCATCATAAGATAATGATTTACTAGAATAGTCTTGTACATCTATACTAGTGTCCTATATTTTTTTCATATTTCTTTTATCTTTATTATTCTGTTTTGTGTTATGTTTCTATTCAGGATCTCCTACTAGTACAGTGGCACATTTACCTGCCCTAAGTAATCTACAACCAGTAGCTATGGTAGCATTGGATGCTGTAAAGGAAAGTTTTCAAATTGAGAATTTCTCTTCAAAACGAAGACAAGAACGTCGATCACTTCCTACAGAACTTGTACCCAAGAGAACACCAACAAGTTCAGTCCATAGGTTAGTTAGCTGTGAAGTTCAAGCATGTGTAGTTGTGAGTAAGTGAGTAAATGAATCCATATATACATGTATGGTGCAATCACTCAAACCATGTTGGAGTCGTCTTTAAGTTTTTGTGTAATATCACATCTCTTGCCTTATAGTAAAAGATCTTATGGGGCTCTTACCAGCAATTTTTCTCATAATGAGAGAACTAGTACTGGATCCAGCATGCCTCATCGACAATTGTCAGAAGAAAAAACATCAACATCAAAAATCCCTCTACTTCCAGCAGTTGTAGCTCCACAATTTGTACCCTCACAACCTCCACAACCATCCCATCCATCACAATTTTATCATCAACGTTCAAGACAATCTGGTGTTCGATCCAGTAGTAGTCGTTTTCCTCAACCACCATCGTCTAATAATTTAGTTACCACTTCAGTGACATCAACATTGGCTGTAGTCAATGAAGACTTAGAGAACTCATCGTCTGATAAAACATTAACTAATTCTCATGGAGAAAAGATGGTATGGCAAATCTCAATTGTAGTGAATTACTTGTACATGATTTATATATACACAACAACATAATTCTCTCTCTCTCTCTCTCTCTCTCTCTCTCTCTCTCTCTCTCTCTCTCTCTCTCTCTCTCTCTCTCTCTCTAGACTACACCCACTCCAAGAGACTTCCAATCTGATAGTTTGGAGCAAAAACATCCTGTGTTACCACTGTCCCCTGTGAATATTGATCCACATTCTCCTACATCTAATGTAGTAATCAATCATGCAGCTCGAGAGGATGGTGACCCTCCTCTCTCCCCAATATGGAATCAAATGCAGCAGTTTAATAGTGATGTTGAAACTTCTAGTTGTGGTTAGTTTAGTTTTAAATTATAGAGACAAACCACTAATCACTAACAAGATTATGTGATAATATTATTATTATAACATTTATATTGTAGGAGAATATATTATGTCCTATGTTGGTTCACAAGCAACTTTTCCTCGACACTTGATGTCTCCTGATCCTTCTACTCGTAAAGTTCCTGGGACTGACAGTGGTCGAGGAAGTGATGAAGAGAAAGGAGATCCAAGTAGCAGTGATGAATCAGAAAATGAAGATGACCTGGATAGTAAGGAGATACTTAAGTGGAAACGAGGACGTTTGCTTGGGAAAGGAGCCTTTGGAAAAGTATGTCTATATGGTTCAATATTGTATTTGTGTAATTAAGGTACTTTGTATAACTTGATCTCCTTTTACTGTAATGGACTTTAGTCGTTAGTAAGATTATTAATTATTCAGGTATGGGAGGGACTTATGGATTCTGCTAAACTAATAGCTGTCAAAGAAGTTGAGTTAGATGTTGGAACAGCAGAGAAGGCACAAGCTGTAAGTATCTTTATTATTACAAAGCTTCCCTTTCATTTACTTACACCTTTCTTGTTGATTTTAATATTTCTTTCTAGAGATGCACAAAATTATTATGACGTTGTAGATTAAGCATTCAACTTTCAACATAGCAATTTTTAATTACATATATGCTTAACTTTGAAATTTCAATTTGTCAACACACTTCATAGTTGGTTTGACCCTACCTTTTATGCACACCAACTTCTTTTCTGTAGCAATTTGAAAAAATTCAACTTGAAGTGGACATCTTAAGGAGTCTATGTCATAGAAACATAGTCCAATATTGGGGAGCTGCTATGGATAATGCAACAGTTTATATTTTTATGGAATACATATCAGGAGGATCACTACAGAGTATATTAAAAAGGTAATCTTTCAATGCTGGATATAAACTGAAGACAGAATATTAGTGAGTGTTTTATTATCATTGTAGGTTTGGTGCACTAGATGAGCGTACTATTGCTCACTATACTCGTCAAATTGCTCGTGGTCTGTCCTACTTACATCATAATGGTGTCATTCATCGAGATATTAAAGGAGCTAATATAATGGTTACTTCAAAGGGTGTGGTCAAACTCATTGACTTTGGCTGTGCTAAAAGACATTGTCAGGTAGTTTATTTTAATTACATTACACTACTCAATATCATGTTACTGTTATAGGAGTTAAGTGGTGGTTTTCAGTCAGTACGTGGTACACCATATTGGATGGCTCCTGAAGTAATATGTGGTCATGGCTATGGAAGAAAGTCAGATATATGGTTTGTTTCAAATACACAATAATACAGTTAGCAATAAAGTAGATACTTTGTGGTTCTGGTACTGTATTGTTCAATGAAACAAAGATTAATATTATCTGCTAAATTTATTTTGTTTTCAGGAGTCTTGGTTGTACTGTCCATGAAATGGCTACCACTAAGCCACCATGGGGAGAGTTACCTCCGGAAGCAGCGATGTTCCACATAGGAATGGGACATTCAGTACCAGGGCTACCCGATCACTTATCAATTGAACTAAAAACTTTGTTCTCTGACTGTCTCTCCAAGTATGTAATTCATTTCTAAGAACCTAGTAAATACATGCATAGTGATGTAATTTAGTAATTGTGCAGTCAAGCTTCAATCAGATAGACATCTTGTTGTTGTATGATTATAATAGTTCATTTTATTTCAATATTTACCTTTTACTATGTTATATGAATTCATTGTTGTTACTCTTTCATGCAGAGATCCTGCAAAGCGTCCAACCTCACAAGAAGTATTAAAACATTTTTTTCTTTTAAAACACAAGCAACATTCTTTAGAATCTAAAGTCAAAAAGAAGATAAATAATTAAATTATTTTACAAATCTAATTGATGATAATATTTTGTGTGTTTTTTAATTATAACGTGGAAATAATAGATAATGATAAAAATAATTATTTATATCATTCATGACTTTGTGGAAACAAAGCACCTAATGACTATTGTCACGCCCTTTTTGTTAGGCTGTGACGAGGTGACCACACAACGAAGTGCAAGTGAAGCAGTATGAATAAAACTTTGCTGCAAATACTAGCAAAAATAACTGATTCTCTTTCGCAATGCCTTCACGGTTGTGTTCGAAGGAAAGGATCTGTTTTCTAGTAGTAGTGTTATTTGCAATAATTACTACTGTAGCATTTGCTTATATTATAACCGAGAGAGACAATCTTACACCATTTGTTCATCACTCTCGACGACCGTGGATAAAGATGTCTTCTCATACTACAGTGTGGCAAGTAGCACACTATGACCACAGACCCTTCGCCTATGGAGGTCCTGCAATAGTGATTATTATGTTTCATGATCATAGTGTTAAAGAACATGAATTATATTTGAAAACAAATACTATTGGCTGTCTTGAAGCTAAAGCCAAATGGATAGAATTTGGAAAACTAGAGGAGGTGCCTAATGAAGAAGACTATTGTTATCTTGCAGTATTTAATCTCACAAAAGACACAAACGTTCCAAATGAGGTACAATTGAGTAATGCTTCTGATTGCAGTGTGCCAGTGTCAGACAATATGCCAGTTTATTATAAGGAAAAAGAAACAGAGATTGACTTTGCAACCTGTTTGTACAAAGGTGTAACAATCAACAGTAGTATTTGGGAAAAAACTACAGACCTTGCTTCATGGATTGAAATTAATCGTGCTGTAGGAGTGAGTCATATTACTATTTATAATCAACATATTCCAACTGTTACTCTTAATATGTTACATTACTATGTAGAACAAGGGTTTGTTGACTTGATTGATTGGCACATTGATAATCCGGTGAATAGAATTGGTAACAATGGTCAAATTGGATCAACAATGGACTGTTTATATCGATACTTGAGACGATCAAAGTATATCTTGTTTCTTGACATGGATGAGTTAATAATCCCTCACAATACAAACAGTTTATTTGACATGATGAAATTGATTGATAAAAAAAATGTCACACAATATCGCTTTTACAATTCATTTTGGCATGATGTAGGAAAAATTGTTAATAATGGCAGTGAAAATATTCTTGATAAGATTGACTTTGAAGTTCTTCCTATTCACTTCAAAAGAACCAATCGCACGAAAAATTGTGAATCTACTAGAAGATACAAGAATATAATAAAAACTGAAGGTGCTATTCGAGTGGGAATTCACAAAGTATATAAAATGAAGAAAGGACAAATAAGGTTTCAAGTTCCAGTTCATGTAGGACTAATGCATCATTATAGAACACCAGATTATGCTATAGATGAAGAACAAATTGAAGACATGATAATGTCTCGATATGTAGACAAAGTGAAGTCACGTCTGTCATAAATATGTACTTCATTGTTATGATACTTTTTATACCTAAAATATTTGCCCTAGTTATTAAATTATTAAATTATCTTGTGAGTGCTAGCATAGCTTAATCTATCATATAATAAGTGAGTGAAGAGGTCACTATCCTGATCCATGGGACTATCTATCCTTTTACTCAATGTGGCTTTAATTATTATACAATTGATGATAGCAAAGAAGTTGGACCACCATTTGATAGAATTGGTGGACTACATACAGGGGTATGTACATCATTGTCTGTACATTTAAACCTGCTGAGGTTGTTACTCTGTTATGATGAAGGTTATGTCAACAAGATATTACATGAACCTAAGCATATTTATTTCACAATGAAGTATGACGACCTGTTACTCACACTCTAAATTTCTTCACTAATTTTTGCTTATACTTAAATATACCATCTCTGTATCCCATGTATCCTTACCTATAACAGTACTGCAGTTTCTTACCTTTGAATTTATTAAATTAATATTTTTCACAACATCAAATTTTTCCACTATTCATTAACCAAGTGATCACATCTACTATGATTATCTCTCTACTGATCTCAACTCAGACTTACCCCATGGGGCTAATGAAGATCTTCATTAGTTGCATGTAGCAATTATGTCATTAGAACTTCAACACTATGTTTGTTATTATTGAAACTGCATCACTGAGGCACCTCAATGATAAGAAGATTCATGATAATTACCATTACTTGTAAATAATTCATTAAGTAAACTGGGCGTTGTCGAGTAGGCCTAAACAATGATACTACTTCATTTCTGTGTGACTATCCTTCTTACTGTAGACATAATTCAATGTTATACAGTTGATGATAGCAGAGGAATTGGACCACGATTTGATGGAATTGGTGGACTAAGTGCTGGTGTATGTACTACTAGTTTTTATTGTATCTATGTTACAACATAGTCTGTACACATGTAGGCTTCATCGAGGCTGTTACCCTGTTATGACAAAAATATTGCCAACGAGATATTAGATATTCTGTTTAAGGTAATGAATAATTAACTATATGATCATGAAGTAGACCAATTATGGTATGTAATAAATAATTAACTAAGTGATCATGAAGTAGACCAATTATGGTATGTAATGAATAATTAACTAAGAGATCATGAAGTATACCAATTATGGTACTACTAGCTAGCCAAACACAAAGTGGAAAAGAATATGGAAACAACCTTACATGTCATCACATATTAAAGGAGTTAAAACAACATCCTAAAATATTACAATTATAGATCAATCAATATCTGTCTTCATAATGACTAAACCTCTCCTAATAAACAATATTTTTCTACCATAATTAAACAATATCCATACATCACCATCTTAAAATAAAGAGTAAAGTGAACGAAACAATAGACTAGGCCATTTCTAAGTATTAATATAGTTAATTGATTATGTAGCATTTTTATTTATTTACTTTATTTAGCCTCAATTTGCAGCATCCTTGCAAATTTTAAAAGTTGAAATTGGTGGAGATGGACAAAGTACAGGTATGCATCTGTTTAGAATCTTCATAGGTCATTGACTTCTAATAATAAATGTTTATTTTGTTTATTAATTTTTCATAAGGTATAATCTTACTATACTCAATGATATTTTTATCCGCAATCTTTTATGTCATGCTTTTAATATAACTATTGATATGATACAGATGGTACAGAGTCTTCACATATGCACACTGAACAAGATGAAAACTATCAAAGTGGTTATGAATGGTGGTTAATGGCAGAAGCTAAAAAAGTGAATTACAACTATTACAATAAATTTTTATCGATTATTAACATTTCATAATAACCTCTAGCGTAATCCTGACATCAAGCTCTATGGATTGCCATGGACATTTCCAGGTTGGGTAAGTAAGTAACTTATTAAAATATTATTACATTTATTGTGTTATCAGCTGGGTAATGGTACTAGCAGTCCCTACAAATTCCCAGAGCTAACAGCAGGTTATATTGTAAAATGGATATATGGAGCCAAGACTTTTTATAACTTGAACATTGATTACATTGGGGTAAGTGTGTTTTAGTTATAGTCAGTGTAAGTCAATTGTGAGTATGTCAGATCTGGAATGAGCGCAGTTTTGACTCTACATATATCAAGGTACTTCATTTATTGCACAACTGTTAAAGTTTTGGTAGACATTACGTGAAGCCTTAGACACTGCTGGTCTATAATATGTTCAAATAGTAGCTGCTGATGGCTCCTTTAACAGTATTGCTAATGCTGTTTTGGAAGACAGAGAACTATCAGATGCTATAAGCATTTTGGGGTAAATTGTAATTGTGTATATTATACTATACATGAATACTTTATATAGAGCTCATTATCCTGGAACAGTGAGTCCTACAAATGCTAAGATGACTGGCAAACCACTGTGGTCATCAGAAGATTATAGTACATACAATGATGATGTAGGGGCTGGTTGTTGGGCTCGAGTTAGTCCTCTCTATTACTTAATATGTTATAATTACATTTGTTAGATATTGAATCAAAATTATGTCAATGGCAATATGACAAGGTTAGTTATCATTGTTAATTGTTTTCTTAAAACTGTACTTGTAGTACTATAACTTGGAACATAATTGCTAGTTATTACGAGGGTTTACCTTATTTTCGTACTGGCTTAATGACTGCTGTTGAACCTTGGAGTGGTAATTATGATATCAATGGTCCAATATATGTCACAGGTAAGTGTTCAGGTATAACCTATATAGTGTTAACTTCAAATTTTATAGCTCATACAACTCAATTTACTAAACCTGGTGATGTGTATTTGTTAAATGGCTATGGATCAGGTCTTCTTCAGTATGGAGGAAGTTATGTTTCCATTATGGATCCTCAAACAAAAGACCTCACTATTATTATTGAAACTATGGTACAGGCCATCAGTTATCAAGTAATTGATTATGATCTTCTTGTGTAGACTCATGATCATTCAAAGTGTATAAGGCCATCTCTCCCTGAATATAATGTATCTTCACAACAAGTAACCTTTAATTTAAAAGGATCATTTGTGAGTTATACAATTCATACTACACATTTGAAATTATTATTGTTAGGCTTATATTACTGAGTTAAGTCGTTGGGATAGTCAACTTTTTGATCCCAAGACAAATACTTCAGAGTATTTTATTAATAATGGAACAGTAAAGGTAAGCAACTATATAAACATCACATCTTCAATACCTTCATTTTAAAGGTAGTGGATAATGTTCTTACTCTTGATATACCAGCTGATCATATCATTACACTGTCCACCAAAAAGGGTCAAACAAAAGGGATGTACAATCCCCCACCATCTAAATCCTTTCCCATTCCTTACCATGATGACTTTGAATGTAAGAAATCAATTTTTAATATTAATATGTATATATATATATATAAACATTCTTTGTTGTAGCTTATAATGAATTTAGTGAGGCCAATTACTTTTCTGATCAATCTGGTATTTTTGAAATCAGAAAGTCACAGCATAATCAAGGAAAAGTCATGACACAAGTACACAGACATAAGTGTTCTATTGATGTCTCCTTAATAATATTGTAGGTTGTCGGTAAACATGTAATTTCATGGTGTAATGATGCTAATGAAGCAGTCACACTGATAGGCCAATCTAACTGGTAAGTAGCACTATTGTTTTGTTGAATAATGTTTTGTCTTTTAGGCAATCTGTGACAGTTAGTGTTGATGTTGTCCTACCAAATACTCAAAATGTTGGTGCATTTCTTGGAGCCAGAATTAGCAATGGAGGTTGCAGTGGTACAGCAAAAGCTACTGGAGTATTTTTGTGGATTAATACAGCAGGACATTGGTCTGTCACTAAAGATATAGGTAATGATAATTAAATGAACATGGCAAAGCATAAAACTATTACGCCATGTACAACAAAATCATTTGTTTATAAACTTTTAGCTGGCAGTATGGTAGTTCACAGTGGAGATATAGATGTCTCTCCTGGTATAACATACCTACTATCAATGGAAGTAAATGTAAGTATAAATCAGTTAACTTTACAGTAACCATAGTGATTTGTTATGGGTATATTTGATATTTATTATGTATGGTCTGTCCACATAATTAACCATTGTGTAGGATGGTTTTGTTTCCATTGCTATCAATGACAAAGTTTCTACTAAGCTACAAATTTCAGGTGGACAAGGATTTGTAGGATTTGGTACTTCAGGATATTTTCCAGTAGAGTTTGATAACTTCAATCTTACTAAAGGTGATGAATACATTCATGATGAGAACAACATAGTAATTGTCAATGTATTTGTATGAGTATATATATGTGGTAACTATACTACAGCTATGATTTTAAGACTTGCTTAATGGTATGACCAAACTTTAAAGTCCCCACTCCCTAGTCTTCAACATTGATATATCTTTGAACATAATACTACTAATACAAAGTATCTTAGGAACTTATAGTTACATTAGTTACAATAATTTTATTTACTCATCACATAGCTACATGATTGCTAGAACGAAGAATGAAAAATGGCAGCTGTTCTAATTAAGCTAATATATAATGATTTTGCTTTCTTAATTTTTATGCTATTTTGACATGTTTTTAAATGAACATAATTTTTTGGAATAATTTGTTTGTATCATTCTGAGATTGATTATTAGAACAAAATGTTTTTAGCTAAACTCACAGAACTTGATTAAAAACAATTCCAGTTATAACACTAACTAGATAAATCTGTACAATAATATCACTGACAATGGTGGCTACTAATACATGCTGTTATTGGATGCATTATATTAATAGATCCCAATATGATTAACATAATCAATTAATACAACTTAGTTGGTACATAGTGTCTATTCGTCCAGCAGGAAATGTATACTTTGTTGTATAAAGGTTTAGGGGGTGGGGATCAGTTTAATACACAACAAAGTATACATTTCCTGCCAGACGAATAGACACTGCCTAGTTGGTAATGGTCATTTCTTAATAAGATATTTTAAGTGCCTATAGATCCGCAAATAAGTGTAACAGCTGCTGGCTGCTTTAATAGTACTGCTATTGTGGTGTCCTATAGCAGACACTATCAGTATTTTGCAATTGGCCAAGTTGGATAAGTTGTAGGTCTATACATGTGAGCCATTACTATTTGTATGTATTCTTCTCTTGAGATGGCAGTGGATACATAGCGACATACCATACTAAGAACACATAGAGTCACATACTATCAGTTCATATTTCTCACACCTTAGACATTACACGATGTCAGTAATGTATATCAGATATGCCTACACCATAACAACTAGCTTATAACAACTCCCATTTCAGATACGACTAAAACAATAAACAATTTAACTTTATAATATCAATTTTTTTACAAATTTAATAACAAAACCACATCAAAGCAATGCATTTTTCATCACAGCTTATTCAATAACCAGTTATAATCACTGTATTCAATAGTGATATCTTTACTATCAAATGATAGCAACTGTAACATTCCTTCCTTGCTGTCTTCTAACAAAAACTGTGATATCCACTGAAGAAGCTCAGAGGTAGTCAAAGCAAAGTCTTTATAATACCACATGAAGATTTTAGATAAAGTTACCTACAAGAAATAAATGTACATGTAATATATGTTTATTGTGTAATGGTTAATTATTGGTTATTATAACTTAAATAAAACAATTGACATGTAATTGGAAAACTAAATCTGTATAGTACATAATATATTAACAAACCAATGCTAAGTCAGACATTGCTAATTAAAAAGTATTAACGAGGACACACCTTCTTATGATGAACATCCACTTTCACTTCTTGTTCACAGAAACTAACAGCAGCTGCAGTTAATCCACGTTCCAGTTTACTAACTGAATATACCTGGATAGCTGGACATGACTAGAAGACCAGAACATAAATGACAATTGTTACTTAACCAATAAAAAACATGAAGCATGTTATTCCAGAGCTTAGCAAACTCAGCACATTATTAAAAGGACTATACTTCACTATAAGTTAAGTACTTTACTACAAGATAGATGGCAGTGTCTACTTGAGGAAGTATGGTGTGTAGATATCCTTAAAAACATTACAACTGTGTTTTACTCCAATACTCTAAGAATTTTTTTACTAGAAAACCAATTTACCTTAGCTCCACAGACAAGAGCAAAATGTATTCGTGGGTCCAATTTAGACATCACAAATTTAAGACGTGGATCACCTTCACCAAACATGACACGCCCACTAGCAGGATGAGGATAGTTACATCGTAGAAGACCATGTTCTATGTCATCAAGAGAGAAGATATGACCACCTAAACAAGTTAGAGGTATACATCATATTTATCTTTAAGGGGTTTAAATATATCATTACTTTTCAAATTTGGTAAATTTAGTAAACACAATTAACAGTAGGCTCAAGGTATTATACAAATTTGTCCAATTGAATTGATTGCTGTGTGACTCTCAACAATAACCAAAAAATGAACCTGCTTATGTAACTACACATAGTATCATAGTATTGTGGTTTCCTTCAACTCTCTAGTCTTTAATGTCAACAAACCTCTAGTCTCATTGTAGTAACACAAATACCTTCAAATAATCTTTTAATATCATTTGTTACAATTACTATTTTTACATAAGGATTAGTACAATTTATATTCTTCTCATTTATGGTAACTTACCGATGTTATATTTTGTGTTACTCCAAAAGCCTTCAAGCTCCAACACAGAAGAGGGTAAAGTGTCACAGGACACAAGTCCATGGATAGTCAGAGCATTATACACATCTTAGAGACATTAGCTGTTAAGATATTTAACTTTAAGACATATTCTGACTGTTTATCAATTATATAATAATCTAGATGTACCTTACCAACTAAAACCATTTTACATGTACATGTATATTGTGATACTAGATGTATCAAACTATGTCAGACTCATCAAGCTTTAAGTCAGTAAACTATTAACAAACCATTAACATTAAAGTATACCCTTTCTGTGAGACTTCATAATTAATTTAAACATGTCAAGCTGTCAACCCATTGACATCCATTCATATGAAAGGTAAAACAATTCAGAATGCCTTTACAATACTACTATATAGTACGTTATAATTAATAGGATACTAATGAAGAAAGCCTTCCTTTCGTCTTCAGTGCAACTAGAGAGATCAACATTACACAAACTGTTAGCTACTTGACAGTACTCGGAAAACTCTTGGCTACTGCCTACTTTACCGTAATCCACGTCTTTTCCATTTTCTGCTAAATACTGGCCCTTTATGGATAACATGCTATGTTGTAAGGCCATCCCAACAGCCTCAACTGATTGGTTAGTTGTGGAAGGAGTAGTAGAGAGAGATGTGTTAAGAATTCTTTCATGTGATGACATTTTGTAGTACTTATTATGCTAAAAGAAAACAGTATAAACTAAAGACTGAAATCTGTCTGTATGTTATTACAAAAATAATTACATTGTGAATAAGATTTTTGTGTAATGAGAGTTTATGTAAAATACATAACTTCAATGCTCCTGTCCAAAAATTAATGGGAGGTAGACTTGCATAGCCAGCTCCTCCCTTAAATAAAACAGAAAAGTCTAATGAATTGTTATAGAACTGTCTTGTTTTGAGTACACAAAAATGTTTGGTGAAGTCAAGTATCTGCTAACCACTGATAAATTGGATCATGTGATGGCATATAGTATATGGTATAGTAGAGAAAGAAAAGATTTACAAGAACCTGTCTTCGTCGTTGTTTAGCTACACAATCATTATTAAAGGATTTTATTGTTACTAAGTCATTTGTCAATAATTTAGCTCAAAATCATTATTTTCATAATTTAAATGATATATATTACATAACATACGAGTACATAATCTAGAACAATTAAAAGAGGTATTAACAATAAAGATGACTTAGTTCTCTAAAAACTCTCTTGTACAATCACAAGCACTACTTTTAGTATTCATATTCCAGGTTTCCATGAGGCCTACATGTGATCAGACACACACTTATTAGTCATTAGCAAATACTTGAATTCACTGAAATATTGGAACACTCAGAATGAGATAGTCAATAACAATCCACCAGACAACTGTTATATTTATGGGAGGGGCTGGCTACACACAACTAAATGGGAGGTATGTAGCACACAGTATTGTTATCAATACCACACAATCAATAAACATGTTCATATCTATTTATTACCCAGTACATGTGTAATTATAAAATGAGGCATTAACTTACAAAATTTTCAATTAGTCTAAATTTCTAGCAGCTTCTTTTCTCTTAATGGACTCCTCCCAGTTTCTCTGACGTTTCTCAACGTACTCTCTCTGTAAGCAACGATTTAACTCTCTCTTCAGATCGTTGCAAGCTCCTACAAATTTTCTCCACGGATGATCTGCGTGACAGCGAGTTAAAGCTTCGATCACTCGTCTACAGTCCTCAGTATGTAAGTGAGGATGAAGTGGAGGGTGCATGCTACACTGAATGACAATGTCACGCCCTCTTTATAGGAAAGTCCCCTCCCCATGTACTTCCTGTCAAGGGATGTTATAACATAGCAGAGAATTTTTAATTATTATTGGCTATATATGAGCAAGCAAACACTCTATTATATATATTGTCACATTTTGAATGCTAAGCATGTCCATGTCAAATCTGTGATTCTACATATAGTGCAGATTTAAAAATACTTGGATAGTTAGTAATGGTGTCTAGACTATAGGGAGCAGGTTTATTTATTGCCAGTAGATCTAGACCAGAAATTTTCCTTTCCTAGCATTTAGCTGTTAGTGCAGTCTTTACCTTCAAAAGCATGAAGTATGTGTGCAAATTGTAACAAACAGTATTGAATAGGCAATGAATTAGTGTCATGAACAATGCACTGTTACTAGGGTTGGCAGTGATAAACATATAACTCTTAATATCTGTATGTTAATTGTGTGGACTATGATACTATATATTCTTAGTCTTGCATAACCAGACCCTTCTTCCTGTGGAAGGAAGGAAGGAAGGAAAATAAAGCAAAGGTACAGGTATGTGAGATTTATTGATTGTTTCATATTAAGTGTGACAATTGGTTCTAAAGATTGTTTACCTATGCATGAATGATGTGCAGGCAAACAGGATGCCACTTAGGGAAGATCTATAGCTCCACCAGTTTTATAGTCTTGATGTCTATTATTTATAGTTGGTTGGACACAAAGATAATGTTCCAAGGATTTAGCTTATTCAATCCATAAAAAGTTTTTAATTAATGCTTAAAATTATTATAAAAGAACGAATTATTAATTGTCAAAGGTAAACTATTTTTGTCAATTGATTTTCTTTCTTTGTTGAAGTGTACAATTAACATTATCTTGAGGTTGAGATGTGGCTCTCTGAACTGAAATCAATTCATAGTCAGGAGGAAGTTGGAAAGTAAATTTTTGAAAAAGACGAGAGAGCAAGAGTTTAGCTTCCATCTAAATTAATGAATAAGTGAAAAAAATTAACATTTGTAGCTAACCATTGCAAAATGTTTCCCAATGCATGAGCGTAAGCCAACACCAAATGGAAAATAAACCAATGAACTGGGTCTAAAATAAAGAAAATAATAATAGACAATATAACACAAACTATAAAATAGTTATTGTCATCAATGTTTATGTCACAAGTCAATTAATATACTTACTGTTGTTTATCTGGAGCAAATCTATCAGGATCAAAGGTATCAGGATCATCAAAATATTTTGACATACGGCAATAACAGTTAGTAGGAAACTATATTAAAATTATAAGTATATAGTATGTATGAATTGTCTACATACACAAATATATGTATTTCCTGGTATGTTGTAGCCAGACAATTCAATTCCTTCTTTAGGAGAATTTTTCATACTAATTCCAACTGGTGGATGAAGACGAAGAACTTCTTGAATGACCTATATCATAAAATGTACATTAACACACAAGAGAATGAAAATTACCTGCTCTGTGTATTTTAGTTGATTGAGATCATCAGCAGTTACGGTATCTTTGTCACCTAATACTTCATCAATCTCAGCCAAAAGTCTTGTTATATGAAATCAGACAGCTCTTGCATAGCATGATAAGATTTTGTACTCACTTTGTCAGCACATGAGGATGTTGAAGTATCATTGCAACAGCAAAAGATAATACATTAGCAGTTGTCTCATGACCTTTACAATATAATTAATATACTTTTTATGCAATGTTCTAAAAATAACTCACCAGCAATAAAGAATGTCATAAAATCATCCACTAATTGTTCTATGTCAGTTGCATGATCAGTTTCTGTGGTATAAAGATACACCAATAATGTCAATACCAATATATGCTAGCTTACGTGTAGTCTTTAGTATGCAACTTAATATATCATGTGGTATAGTCTCTCCTCTCTCAATGGATGATATTCTCTTCATTATGCAGTCTCTACCAATAGTACGGACTGCTCTAATAGCCTCAGCATATTGTCTAGCATCAAAAGGATGAAGATACTAGAAAAGGTTTTTGAAGTAAACTATATATGTATCTCATACTAACTTGATATGGCATCATTAATAGACTAAATTGTTTCTGTATTCCACACATTATAGAAACAATCAAAGATCGTATGTGTCCATCACTTTTAGCAAATTTTAAACCTAGTTTTTCATGAGTCCACTCAGAAAAGTCAGATGAAAACCCAACCTACACTCATAATTATGTCATAACAATCATAACCTTATAAGGTATACCTTGCTAATGATATCTAAAGTAACATTAGACAATTCCAACTTCATTGGTACTGGAGTTTTTCCATCTGCTGACTTTTGTAATTTCTCAATTAGTGAATCTGCACACTTTACAAAGGAAGGGACAAGTCCCTTGAGAAACCTAAGAGATACATGAACAATTGGTTGTTTAGACTATACATTGTATTAACAAGACAGTTTTATTAAATTAAATTGACTATATACTAATTCATACCCTTTATTAAATGCTGGATCATAAACTTTTCTTCGTGGTTTCCACTCTTCGTTGTCTAAAATTGTGAAAAGCCCTTTACCTAATAGCCTGTATAACGAGAGACAAGGTGCCCAGTACAAGGACTAGTAAAGCTGGACATACCTTTCTCCACAGAGATTAACAAACCATTTATAAGCCATGTAAGATTTACTATATTTTGGATTAGTCATAAGGTTCTATAAATAGTAAGATGTACAATAAATAGCAAAGATATACATACCTTTGCTCCTTCAGGATCCATACACACAAGAAGAGGACTGGTGAATAAAAATACTACAAAAACAGGAGGGCTACCAGCCATCTCATGACTAACGATGGAAATAAAAAGCAAGTGACATCTTTGGATATTTGTTCTATTAACTTACAGTTTCAACATGGTATAGTTAAATGGTCTATCTTCACCATATTGTTTTCTAACATCATCAAAGAATTTAATGTGACCACCAAAGAAACTGAAAAAAGAATTACAAATATCAATTATGTAATTGTATTGTTAAAGACAACTTTGCTAACCTATTAGTAATGGGATCCAATATAATAATGAAAATTAATATTATACCCTAAACCCTAAGCCCAAACATCATAGTAAACAGCATCCAATAATAGGTTTTATAAACCTCCACTATTGTTAATATAAAGTACACTAACACTGCAAGTAATAGTGATAGTTACATCTCTTGTTCAATATATACATTAAATAATTATAATGTATTATAGCAGTATTCATACTTGACTAAATAATGGTGGTACTGACCTGTAAAGTGGAGGTGACGGTATATGGGAGTACTGTTGACGTATGAACAATATGTAGCAGGTAAAAAGAACAAAAGCAAACAGTGTCACTATTAATATTGAGCTGATTGCAGTGACCACGACTGATATAATGGGAACATCTTGAAGTAGTAACAGCTTAAATGGTAACATAACAGAAAATGTCTCCATTTTAATTTAAGCCTAGTAGTATATACTTCTCTTGGTAAAACAAAAGTGGTAGTGTGCTAGTACGATGTCTTATTTATATTGGGCTACCTAATTGATTTATCCAGAACCTCATGCAATACCAGTAAGTATTTCATTCACACGTATCAGTTCAACTGATGCAACAATGACTCTGATGCAACTTCCTGTATTATTCCTTATTCATTGCAAAGCTTGTATCCACGGCAACAGTAGACCTGGCTACTCAGGAAACCAATCAGTGACGTCACATCCGGAGTAAGCTTTTTTGGCAATTGCTGCTATGTGATAGATGTCAATAAATAGATTTCCATCAGATCTAGTAAGAAAAGGCAGTGGCTTTAGGTTTTTGGCTTATCAGGTGCCAAGTTTTTAACATCTTGTCTCTGCATATCGAATTAAAGGCATTCCTAAAGTCCAGCTTCATAAACCCATGGTTCTGCTGATTCCATAGACAGACTGGTGTGGAGACAAATGTTCAGCCATAGCATCCCTCACTTTTACTCCTACAACCTTAATTGCAAGGCAATGTAATGCACATCTAACAACAACAGGGGACACACTTCGATCTTTCTTCTGGTTTAGTACCACTTCATCTAATCCCATTTTGTCTAAAACAAATGATTCAATGCCAAATGGTGTAATGTAGTGGATATTTTTGTCATTTTTTGAACAATTACCAGTTCTCAGTTAACACTTTTTTAACAATAAGCTGATTAAATACCAAGCAATAACTGTCACAGCAAAACTACTAACACTACTATCAATCAAGTCATCACTTTATCAAGATCTCAGAAAAGACCACCTCCAATGCCCCATGCAAGGGAAGAAGTAATGTTTGAAAGTGAATGGACACAAATTTTAGTGGTGAGTGATTCCTACTAACTGAAGATGGAGAAAGAGACAAGATCATCATATTCTCCACAATACAAAACCTGAACTCACTTGCAAGTGTTGATGATGTGTTTGTGGATGGAACATTCCACACTTTCCCACAGCTATTCTACCAAATTTTCACTATACATGCAACGAAGTATGGTCGCCATTTTCCTCTGGTCTACTGTTTGCTTTCCAGTAAGTCACAAGAAACATACGGGAGAGTTTTTTACACTACTTAAGACTAAGTCAGAGGAGTTAGGCATAGAATAATTAGAATTATAGCCTAAAACAGTATTCCCAGACTTTGAGCTAAGTATATTATTCAAGCAGCACAACTCTCTTTCTCAAAGGCAGCACTTAGGGGTTGCTACTTCCATTTTTGTCTATGTCTTATCAGAAAAGTGCAATACCTTTGTCTATAAACAAATTATAGAGAAAATCCTGAGCTGCAAAGTTTTATTTGTATAAGACTGCAGCTTAGCATTTGTTCTATGGCAGTACGTACATTTAGCAGGGCAAGCTCTGAAGGCTGAAGCTCCACAGAATATAGTATGACTTGATGACTTTATTAGCTACTTCGAGAGCACTTGGCTCATGGGAAGCTATCCACCATCTTTGTGGAATGTCTTTGAGACATAATCTGCTATATAGAACAAATAACCACATTGAGGGATGGCACAGGTAGTTAAAAGGGTTGTAGGCAAGGTTCATCCCAATGTTTATGAAATTGTTGAAATCTTTAAGAGAGAACAGGGTGTGACAGAAATCACCATTAACCAGTTGGCATCGAGAGCCATTCCTCCTAGAAAAAGAAAGAAGTCTATAGAAAAAGATAAAAGAATAAAATAACTGAAAAAATGATTTTCATAAAATACAAATACTCTTGAAGAGTATGTTGAAGGAATGTCTGGATATACAGACATTTATTCAAAGACAAAATAACTGAGTATTATTATTAACAATTACTTTAGACATAATAACATACTATTATTTGTTAATTTACAACTTTAGACTAGTTGACACTGAATTGTGTATTTTAGGATTGTGGGGTTCTGATGACAAATCTGGACAACACTGTTTTACATAGACTGTTGACTTACCAACTACTCTATATAGACTAAATGACTTACATGCTGTATGTAATATTAAGTGTGTATTTAATGGTAAACCACTTAATCAGAAGATTATCTTCTATATATAGGTTGCTTCCAATGAAGTACCTCTAGTAGTTACAAAACTACTAACCATTTAGTTTAGTGGAAGTCCTAATATTTAGTGGAATATAGTTTAGCTATGAAAGTTAAAGTTTAATCTTAATGTGCAAATATAGTCATAAACTAAATGATTATATGATTATATAACCTGTTAAAACTGGACAATTGTTTTAACCAAGTTGTTATTCAATCCATTGTCACTCTAAATAGAATGTCTATCATATGTAGCTAACTGATGTGTGTTACAAACTAAATCTATTATATTTGTTACTCAATATCAGTTATATATATCATTATATTGTGCGTACAAATTATACGCAATATTATTTAACACTAAGCACTATACACCATATTACTTATATCAATGAGAAAGTGTACAAACTAGGACTACTTTTAAAGTTAATAACCTCATAGTTACTACATTAAAAATTGCATTAGTTGTATTTAAGAGCATGCATCTACATACCACATAACAGTCCTTCTTCTTCGATAAAGCGTCGAGCAAAGTCAAAGCTTTCAGCATCTCTTATTTTATACCATTTATCAATAACTGATCTATCTAGGACAGTGGGTATAGAATCATAACCAATACCTTCCACCTGAGAAAGAGAGAGAGAGAGAGAGAGAGAGAGAGAGAGAGAGAGAGAGAGAACTAGACAGAGAAAGTGCTCAATTACCTGATAAACAGTAACTGATGTCTCATCTAATTCTTCAGGTCCAGCTAATATAGAGCATATAGGATCAACACCAATAGCCTAGCGAATTTCTTTTTAAACAGTTTTTGGCACATTTTATAATATTGGTGTTGCAAAAACTAGTAATTGTGTCAAGTTAAAAGGGTCAAACTTTTTCTGATATACAGTATGTTAATAACACATAATATGGTCTATAGAAATATAGTGATTTCCTGAGCCACTAAATTAAAAGCAGCTGTGGTTGGTATACGAACTATCTCCACTCCCAGAGCCTCTAGTATATATACCTTAGAGAGAAAGTTATTTAGAGTTGTACCATATACGTGTACATTTACATGTAACATGTATAGTACATGTACAAGTAATATGTGTAATACATGTACATGTATATTTACATGTTACTGCCTTTTCATTGCTCATTTTCTCTGGCATTACTACAATACAGTGATAACCCTTTACAGCTGCTGCTAAACCTAGCCCAATACCTTTTAAAATTAAGAAGAGAGATGTACATTAAATTAGTGAATAAATTTATGTCCTCAAAGACTCTAGCTGATCATTAAATCACACACAAATATAAACAGTAATAATTATTTTGTGCTAAAAAGCAATGTATAATGTGTACTATGCATCTGTATAAAAAAGCATAAAAAGTAACAGAAAATATGAGCTTAGCAATAATATTGCAAATAATTGTTTATTCAAAAATGCAGCACAAAATAGCACATTTTATAGCTCTCTAGCTTGTAAATATGCAAAAAGCAATTATAATTAAGTACAAAACAACAATACAGTCTTTTAATATAATGTATTTATTGTTAATCACTTATTGTCTAATTGTTTTGAAAATTGATCACTCATTTCAAGCTTCTCTAGATCTTCAGACAAAAGACATTTTAGTGGTCTTCTTTCTCAGCACCAGTACTACCACTAAAACTATTGTCACTATGACAAATAGTAGTGCTCCAAGACCTACTACAACTCCAACAATTACACCAAGATTATAATCATCAGTTGATTGTTGTACTGTAGGAGGTAATACAATATAAAGTATGAGAACAATTAATATTTTCAACTATAATAATTTATCATGTAAGAAAAAATTTTAATTCTGACTTACTTGTCACTTCATCCTTGCAAGAGTCTCCTATAAATCCAGGTAAACAATGACAGCTATAATTCCTACCATGAGGTTGACATGTACCACCATTACAAGGGTTAGGATCACAGGGTGAATGAACTACTAACAATTAGTTAATTTAGTTTGCTCATAATAACAGTGAATCCTCACCAGTAGTATTACAACTGTCTCCTTCATAGCCTTCTTCACAAGCACACATATTAGTATCCATGCAAGAACCATGAACACATGGTGGATTACATGTAACTAATGTTTAATCATGTGAGGACATTTTTTATAATTCTGACTTACTTGTCACTTCATCCTTGCAAGACTCTCCTATAAATCCAGGTAAACAATGACAGCTATAATTCCTACCATGAGGTTGACATGTACCACCATTACAAGGGTTAGGATCACAGGGTGAATGAACTATTAACAATTAGTTAATTTAATTTGCTCATAATAACAGTGAATCCTCACCAGTAGTATTACAATTGTCTCCTTCATAACCTTCTTCACAAGCACACATATTAGTATCCACACAAGAACCATGAACACATGGTGGATTACATGTAACTAATGTTCAATACTGAATAGAAGCCATAAATAATTATCTTACTTGTTTGTTTTTCTTCACAATATTCTCCAGTAAAGCCAGGTAGACATGTACAGATGTAGTTTCCAGCATGATACTGACATGTACCATTATTGTAACAAAGATTTTTATCACATGTTGAGTAAACTATAATATTAATACAAATAGTCTATCCATTGAATTATGTAACTGTATCATTCATTACCTATGATATCACAAGTGTCTCCTTTATAGCCTTCTCCACAAGCACACCCATTAGTATCCACACAAGCACCATGAACACAGGATGGATTACAACTTACTATAAATGAGATAGAAGTCAGTAGAGTGAATGAGTGTTAATTACTTACCTGGTTTGGATAAATTAACTAGTTGTTCAAGTTCCTGTCCTCCTCGATATGTAGCTTCTCCGATCTCAATTCTTCCAGTAGCTGCTATATCGAACTTACAGAACACATCATCTCCACAAGTCTCATTAGCCTTCTTTTCCAGAGCAGTATCAGCAAAGGAAGGTTCATACACAGGAGTGAATGATGGAAAATAATATGCAGACCAGCTTTGTCCAATTTGATATGTAAACAAACTGTCAATAGGATCATCAATGATCCCTAAATAAAACTTAGAATTATTGTAAATTTCTAACTAGCATACACTTACATGTGATTCCAAATTTTTCATGTATCTCTTGTATAGTAGAGTTTAATGATAATATTATTCCATTTCCACTTGGAGTAAGGTCATCTGTCTTATCACCATTATATGGACCCATTAATCCTTGAGTTTTGCTTTGATAACTCTCTGGGAGACTAACAATCAGGACAGATATAAAACCATTTTGTTCTTGTACTTGTAGAAATGCACCACTTGAAAAGGTAGCACTGAGTGTGGTGTTACCAGATTTAATGATGGTCACATTTTCAAAATCTTGAATTTTTAATTCATCAAAGTTAACTCTTTCTCCATCAACAAGAGTGATCACAGAAGCGATATTGTCTACTGTTTCTATTTCAAACTGAACTGTACTTGAACTCTTTTCTTTGGCTACACAAGCTGAGATGACAGTAGCCTCTGCAACACTTCCCAATGAAGTTTTAACTTCAATCATTCTTCCTTGTAGTGTAAATGATTGATCATTTGTCTCAATGAAAACAAACTCTCCTTTTCCATTAAATGTGTACTTGTGAAGATCAAGAGTCACAATATGTGGATCACCAATTATGATAGCTAATGAATGACAGATTGTTATAAATTAAACAAGAAACTAAGTGTTAATCTTACAAATTGAAACAATACTGTCATTCATGCTAGTTATCCATGAACCATATTCTATAATATCATTAATATGATGCATACTCACCAGGTATTGGAGGTTGATAAGCTGTTCCATTATCTGAAGGACGTCTTTGATAGTAAATATTACAACTAGTTCGTGTTCCTTTACAACAGAAGATATATGGCAGGATATCTTCAAATTGATGTTTGATCAAGTTACTCAAGTATTTCAATCTAGTACTACCAACTGTGGATACTTTATCCACTGATCCTCCACCTGGTGGTCCCACAATTAGATTACCATCTCTACCATAGCAACATTCATTACCTGCTCCTTCATTAGTCCTACAGGTGTACATAATTATATTAATAATATAACATGTGCATATAAGACAGTACACAGACCATTGTATAGTAGCTATACTGCTATTTTTCAAATACAAACTACCTCTCAATACTATAACATATTAGTTTGTTATTGATGTCACTCATTAGTTATGTAGTAGTGAATAAGATACCTAAATAGATCTATAATATATGCTCACATAATGGTTTCCTCATATAATTAGTTCATAATCTACACTAATGACTTTAATCGTTTATAACACTGTACAATTAAGTATCCATATCTTGGATTCTAATTAAATTTAATTCCATATTATTACAGCTATATACTAAATAGTTAATGTATGCTAGCACATTATGTGTATAAGCATTACATCTGATGATGGTTCTTAGTAAGTACTTGCATATAGCTAGTTTAGTGTGTCACAACTCTATGCATACATATCTCTAGCTAAATCCAAATGCTTTCTAACACTCAATAAATGTACTCAACAACCTGCTTATATATAGTACCATATATATAGTCAGACTAATGTATGAAACTAACATGATTTAATTTGTTAAAAGTGACATATGAAATCATGTTTAGCAGTGATATAAAATTTAGTGGTAATATATATATGTGTGTGTGTGTGTGAATTACATACACTACTCTACATAGACTGTTAACTTACATAATATTACTAGCTATATCTACCCATATCATATCCTGCTTGAATAAATAATTTGATAGAAGAAAGGATATCTACAGTTGTATACATTAACTGTTGACTTACGTTACTACCAACATCTTATGCTGCTTGAATAAACAATTTAGTAGCACAAAATACAACACAGGATATCTACTATTTTATATCATACTTGTTTGCCATACAGGATACCTGTATATAACCACATAGTCTCATATGATATGAGATAAGACTATGGGATTACAAGGAAATTCTGATGGCAAAGCTGGACAATATTGTTCTACATAGACTGTTGACTTATATTACTACCTACACCATATGGTGAATTAGTAATACTTAGAAGAAGACAAGATATTAACTACTCTACATAGACTGTTTACTAAATGACTTACATACTGTATATAATATTAAGTGTTGAGTCTCTGTATAGTTGATAACACAGTTATTAGTCTTCTAGTTACTCAAAGTAGATGATAGTAAATCTTTTGGAAAAGGATTTCGCAATAATTCATTTAGTAAACAATAACTTTCTTCTTAGTACTACTAATTTGCTTACTTTAAACCATGTGATGTGGGTAGAAATTGTTTATTTTATAAGTTATCTTTACTACTAATTCCACCCACTTTGTATAATATATAAGATTATCTTCTATATACAAACTGTTTCCTATGAAGTACCTCTAGTAGTTACAAAACCACTAATCGTTTAGTTTAGTCATTAATATTTAGTGGAATAGTCTAGCTATGAAGGTTAAAGCTTAATGTCAATGTGTAAATGTAGTCATAACTTAAATGATTATATGATTATGTAACCTGTTAAAAGTGGACAATTGTTTTAACCAAGTTATTATTCAATGCATTGCCACTCTAAATAGAATGTCTATCATATATAGCTAACTGATGTCTATTACAAATTAAATTTACTTTTGGTTTATTATTATGTATAGAAAGATTATTCTACTAAGAGAGTAGCTTTGGCAATTAAAGAGTAATAACTTAATTAGTTAAAATAACTGATAAGATTTAAGATTTAATTACTCACAGTACATTGGTTAGTAAGTCACAATATTTATAGTGTATATATTGGATCAATTTACCTTGTAATAGTCCTTTGATGAAAACATTTAAAAGCTTTAGGATGAAAAAATCCTATCAGTCTTGTATCTCTATCTTCAATGAGTCCACTGTTCACAGTTCTAGCTTGACCAATAGTGGGTGGACATGGGAAATCAGAATTCACTTTATCTAATAATTGTTGACCAATACTAGATGGTTCACTGGTAGACCATGCTTTACATGCAGACCATAGTTTAGTACCACTAGATTGTTTATTGGTTGATACTATCCATATTATATCTGTCCATTGAGTGACTCTCCCTTCTGATTTATCAAACAATGTTAGATTTTGCAAATTACTACCTTTAGCTTCAATAGAAATTACAGCAGCATAAACAGAGTGATTACTGGAGTGAGATATAGTAGGTACTGTGACAGCAGCTGACCCAGTATTAGCTACATTACTGTCTAGTGTGGCCACTTGTTCTAATGTAGGGACATCATTAGATATCTGGAAGTTATGTAACTTAATATCAACAAGTAAATCTGAGGAAGCAATGACATCTTGTAATGGTTTAGTTAGAGATACTGTTGACCATGTTATTGTAATATCATCTCCTACATGAATTGGTAGTTCATGAGAGCTAATGTCAACATGATTATCATCTTCAATGCGTCCTAAAGATAAGGTTAATCAAAAATTACTTAAAGTTTTACTTACGTGAATAAAATGATGACTGTCTTGGATATTTAAATCCATTATGAAACAGTTGTACATTGACTCTTCCTATCTTTGTTAGTCTAGGTGTAACACATAATACTTGTATTTGACTAACATAGACACCATCCACTTTAATGCCATCAAATAAGCAATATAACTTATCAGTAGGTTTAATATAAGTGGGTCCAATTAGTATAACCTGTACACCACCTAATATATGACCATACCATGGATTAAGTTGAAGAGCACCTATTAGTAACACTAATGACTGATTATTAAAATAGGTTTACTTGTCTAACCTGTATTGATAATGTTTAAATTCATTCCTGTTAAGTATGTATATCCTTGTGCATTTAGAGAATGATAGTATTTCTTACTTCCATGTCCAATTACACTAAGACCAGCAGTAATATCAGTGTGACGTAAAACATGAGGTAAAAGGTCATCAAACTCATGAACTGTTCCATATCCTATAATGTCATCATTATAATCATGAATAGGTTCCCAGTCCCAGTTATAAGGTTTATCATCTAATAGAACATCAGCTGTGTTAGTTGCTGCAATTTGTATGTAACGATAATCAAACCAGTTAGTCAATGACGTATTCAGTGGTACATAGACAACTTTGTTAATGTACTGTTCAATAGGAGGTATCACACTTAGTGTTTCATGGATATATGAATAGGAGTCTTTCTCATGACCTTCTGAAAGAAGTTGAGATACAAGTATCGGCTTATCAGATTCAATGGTACAATAGGTAATTGGATTAAAGTAAGTACTTGTAAACTTCCAGTCACCAGGATATGTCAAAAATATAGTATTAATTATTGTATTGTTACAAGTTTGAGCGATAGTGGTTTCTCCTTCAGAGGCCACAATCTTTGTATATTGCTGCACTGATGCTTCAGGAAATGGTACAAGGAGGAACTGTTTACCCCAAGTCACTGTCGGAGGAATCTGCTCTGTTACATAATCACAATATCCACCCCACCGCCAAAGATACCGACTTTGTGAGGTGTAAATATCCCACCACCATTGTTCATTTGACACTATACCACACTCATGTCCACTGACAACTGTTAAAGGTTTATTTGAGACAATTTGAGTACCAGTTAAATCATCTGCAGCTCCAATCAGAAGTGTTTGCATCAAATGTAGTGTAATGGTATAGGTATTGCCAGTATTGATAATAGTAGTTGGGTTGCTTGAATTTTGAGGGTCTTCTGGAACCTCTATCATCTGTGTAGGTACAATAGTTATAGTAGTGTTGTCCTCATTTCCAACTAAAAGAAACAGACTCTGGTCTCCCCACCAGCTATCTATTGATACCACATAATACTCATATCGTTGTAGTCCCATATTAATGTATGGATATGCTAAGTATTCAGTATTCAATTCATAATCCACAGACATCACAACAACTGATATAGGAATGTTGTCATCATTGGAATAGATATGAATTCCTTTGAAGCGATCAGAAAAACTTCCATGACGTGGTACAGCATTATAAGGTAGCGTTACAAGAGCAGGACTATCAACAGATACATTACCAGTGTAGTACCAACCTGTACTATCGTGGTTCCACCCAATACCTAGCTCTACTGTGAAGTTAACTGGTTGGACTGATAGTGTTGTAATGGTGAGTTTTATTGTATAGTACCAACTTGACCTTAGTATACCAACATAGAAATGAACTCCATATGTAGAAAGCTGACCATTGGTTGCCTTAGGAAAATATACAGAAATCACTGTTGGAGAAGATAATATTATATCATTTGATTACTAGTTAGTGATTAACTTACAGACTGAAGCTAATAGAACAGTCCAGACTAGCTTCATTTTGATCTTTCTCTCTTCCTATATGGATAAACAAGTGCACTCTTGTAAATCCAGTCATAGTTTTTTAATGGCTTCAGTGTTATAACTTGTGTGATAACATACTGAACTGTATATTTTAAGTAATAGTACTAGTGATAATGTACTGTTATTGTGTTATCAATATAGTGTTAACATAATGTCGACTGTTGATCAAACTAATATTACAATAACATTATATAAGTTATCTAGAGTAATTTATAAGTTGATTATTCAAATAGTGAATAACAAAATTTAAATCAATCTACACAAAGTCTAATATAATAGAACTAAGTAGAATATATAGTGTACTGGTATTATATGTACATGTTAACTAGTTTGACTATATAACCCTTCCTTTGTTTAAGTAACCAAAAATCTAATTGTGGTCTTGTGGTTCATTTTGCATTAAATAGTTGAGAATATCTATACGAGTGACTATACCATGTATATGTTGTTTTTGTTTAATAACTCCTTTATTAGTAGCTATGAGAGAGAAAGAGAGAGAGAGAACTAGACAGTGAAAGTGCTCAATTACCTGATAAACAGTAACTGATGCCTAATTTAATTCTTCAGGTTCAACTAATATAGAGCCTATAGGATCCACACCAATAACCTAGTGAATTTATTTTTAAAAAGTTTTAAGCACATTTTATAATATTGGTGTTGCAAAAGTAGTAATTGTGTCAAGTTAGAAGGGTCAAACATTTTCTGGTATACAGTATGTTAACACATATATGGTCTATAGGAATATAGTGATTTCCTGACCTGCTGGATTAAAAGCAGCTATGGTTGTTTTATGAATTATCTCTGCTTCCAGAGCCCTTAGTATAAATACCTTAGAGAGAAAAACAACAGAAATAATGAGTTATACCATATACATGTACATGTGTAGTACACATGTATTACATATATATTCAAATACATATACATTTACATGTACATATACATTCGTCCATTCATCTATCTATCCATTTATCCATGTATCTATCCACACAAAAGTCATCTGTCCATGTACTTATCAATCTATTCACTAATTGATTTACCCACCTATCTGTTCATTAGTCCATCTATCTGTTCATTAGTCCATCTATCCATAAAACATCCATTCAACCAGGTGGATTCTCTTAACAAAAAAGACAAAGAAATTTCAAAACTTCAAGAATCCCTACATTTCCATTCTGAGGATAGCAAAGAGCTTCAACATTTTGTTAATATAGCACTAAATGAGAAATTCTCCAACAAATTGAATCAAGAATTGATAAATACACAAAGGAAAGAGACACAGCAAAAGAGAACTTGAAACAATTCAAAATAAGTTATAAAGTGCTGTGATATGATTTTTACATTCTATGAGTTCTCATTCCTTGGTGTCCAGGTCTGAGTCTTCAGCCTCTAGAGCAGAACATAAATTTTATATTGTCTCTTCTAGTTCTCTTAGTCTGTCATTAGAGGCTGGGTCAGTGGACAAATGTAAAGTTGAATGGATGTATAGTATTTTAAAGTGTTCGCAGTAGAGCATAAAGTATAGATTAGATTTTTAACCACACCCACCAAATTTATAACTTCTAATGGTTACTTGCCATTTTCATATTGTTTTAATTTACTTCTAATCATTTGACGCACCCCTCCAATTGAGCAGAGACTCATTCTAAATTACTTTGAAGACATTTCTTCTCCTCTTGTAAAACATAACTTCAGACAATCCTTACAGAAATGGATGCAACTGGATCATGTGACTATTATGTGATCAGAGCTTGCCAAACTATAACTACCCACTCACATAACGAGAGATGCATAAGGAATTTATAATAACTACATATATTGAGACATACATGTACATTATGTCTCAATATATGTAGATGTACACATACAGTTGATAAGAACATTAAAATGGCGACAAAGACATAGATACAACTATACCTGTATATCAGTTATGGAAAACCCAGTGTTACCAGTAATTACTACGAATATATTCTGCTTTGCAGAACTTGTTTGACTGGTCTGACTGGTTTTAGAAGAAGTAGCTGTGTGGAAGGACGGTGTTTAGTAACTGATAATTTGAAAAGGGTGGAGGAGGAAGTGGTGTTTGATTGTTTTAGATGTACATGTACATGTGAACTAGGGAAATGAAATGTAAGTGGTGAGGGAATAGGAATGAAAGTGGTAGTATGGCAATGAGACTAAAGTATGTAGTATGGGTATCAGACTATAATAATAATATGCTGGATATGGAAATCAGACTATAATGAGAACAAGGTATAGGATTATGAAATTATCTGAAATGTTTACATGAAGTTAGGTCTAAAGGTCATTGTTTAGTAGAGTAGTTGTCCCTGCTCAGAAATAATGTTAGAGAACGCAATAAAAACTAAAGAGACTCATCAATTAACATGTATGTACATGTATATTCATTAACAAAGAAGGTACCTGAGACTATACAGCCAGTGCCTCTTCTTTACCAAGCTGAGATTATCATCTTTCCAGAAGACAAGACAAAGATGAAATAGCAGCCAAACTACCAATACTTCCATCAATCAAGTCATCACTTTATTGAGAGCTCAGAAAAAGACTACCTCCAATGGCCCACGCAAGGGAAGAAGTTATGTTTGAAGGTGAATGGACACAAATTTTAGTTGTGAGCAATTTCTACTAACTGAAGATGGAGAAAGAGACAAGATCATTATATTCTCCACAACAGAAAACCTGCATGAACTCGCTTGCAAGTGCTGATGATGTGTTTGTGGATGGAACATTCCACACTTCCCCACAGCTATTCTACCAATTTTTCACTATACATGCAATAAGGTACGGTCATCATTTTCCTCTGGTCTACTGTAATGGATTATAAATGACATGAATCAGTACTTGTATCATATATGTCAATAGATCAAAAGACATTAGATATGATGTATGAAATATTACCTAGTACTATTTGCTATTAATGGTATAAGCAGTCAATAACTTGTTGTAACAATTGAAAACACAATTTATATATGTTTCTTGTTTTAAATGTTCTAATTACAAACCTCAACAAGTTCATAAACAAGGTGATTTAGATACTTCAAGGATATGTAAACACAAACAGACTGATTGACGTTATATCTAATGGACCATTATATTAGTCATTTGGCAGGAGATTATCTAGTGAGTGTGTTTTGTGTATCATACATGTTTACTGTTATTATTAATATAGCTATTATTTAAAATCACTGCTTCATATATAGAAGTATGCATATGATCAAATTTATTGCTATTACTTATGTAGATCATAAAACAGTGAACAAAGCTCAATTTCTTGGCTGATTTCATGGCATTTCATAACTTCACTATCTTGTGGCTGTTTATTCACATTCCCAACTTCTTCAACCTTTCCAAAGCTGTGTTTCTGGATATTTTAATCAAGTCAACAAGAAGAATGTCTACACATCTATTTTGTTTATGTTGTAAGTATACTATTTTTAAAAATCTGTGAAAAACTTCAAAAACATATTTGTATTTACACAGGATACCACTCTATAACATGTAAGTCAATGATGCATATACTATAGTTTGCATTAAAATAAGGATAAACCTCTCCTTCCCTTGATTGTTAAGAGTACAGGTTAAAAATTCTCCAAGCACATTCCATACACACAGCATTAGCATTTTAGCATTAAATTTAGCATTACATTATTTTATGGATTGGTCATTCTTCATAACTTCCATATCTACAATATTATCTTAAAGCAACATAAATTAAAGTGACAAATATGTACATGAACTGAATGGGCATGTATCAGACATACCCTCCACATGTGATCAAAGCCTGTACATGTTGTCAGTTCATTACTCACTAAACATTGAACTTTTCATTTTAATTTATATTTATAATAAATGTACAAGTTAGTGTAATGGTCTAATGATTTGATATGTTCACTAAGTTCCATAACACTGAGTGATTGTTAAATATTCTGCTATAGACACATTTATTACAAGATGCTCAATGTATGAATGTGTAAGCATTAATTAATGAATACATTATAATTACTACAAACTCATTTGAGTTGAGTTCTATAAAGTTGTTGTTTTTATATCAATTTTGTAATTCTATAACTATGAAATAAATTATTTATAATTTTGTGTGATCCTAATGACATCTTCGTAAATTTATCCACAAAATGTACAAAATACCATGAGTGTCCTGATTTTAACAATCAATGAATTGATAAGCCATGCACTGTTGTGGTTAATTATTTAATGTTGTTTTAATGCTTCTTTTTATTATCTTGCTTTGTAGATTATGAGCAATCATGTCATATGAAGTAACTGTTGGTGAGCTATTGTACTTATACAAAGTACATAATGAATGAAGATATTTATATGGACATAACTCTGAGTACATTAAAATGTTTATTACTATAAAATAGTGTAAAAGATGTATTTGTTTAATTTTATTAATGTTGGAACATATTATTGTATATAATTTATTTGACTTTATATATTGCTCACTTACTCCATGTTCCTCATTTATTTCCACTGAAGTGGACAGAAAAACAATTATTCAGAAGACAGTAAACTACATGGCCAGCATAGCAATTGTTTGCTGGGTTGGTTATTCCAGGAGATAGTATTGCTTAAGGATAAAAGGGGTTAAAAATTACGTCCGTTAATAACCATTTATAAGTTTTATCCTACCATTTTGCATAGTAGTGTTAAGATTGAGCGAGTGGGCGTCTTGGGACGAGGCTAAATAATATTGCTGACATTTGTGTTAGTCAAATTTCTTTCAAGAGATAACTTACCTACCACATGATGTAAGTTAAACGGTATACTGGCACTAAACGTAATTAATATATATAGTTACATAATTTCATGTTAATTGCATTTTGTGCATGCCTACTATTGTTGCCCAAATGTTTAAAGGCACACCTATTTTTCTATCTTAGTAAAGGTCTGTCTACATTGTGTTTGAGCAGTCTCATTATTATATTGTAGAAAGTTACCTACCGTAACTTATCTAAAAATTGTAATAGTAGATTTGATAAATTAATTTTACAGCTGAAATTTTAATTAATAGAGGTCAATTGAGAAATACATGAATTTTTTAGAGGGCGTTGTCTCGTTTTAAAAAAAAAGAACGTGTTTCTCGACATTGTGACTTGTGTTTAATAGACTAATTTAAACAGTTATTTTTGTCAAGTATAATTATTTTTTTAAAATTAGAGTGCTGAATTTCTCGGAAGTTACGGTATCATGGATTCTGTGACGTGGCATGCAGGTATTCTATAAATACCCTTGCAAACCAAACCAGAGCAGAGTGTACAGGTCTGAACACAATTTCTTATCTACATTGCAGAGACAAAGAGAAAAGCTATGAGTGGTAAGTAATTAAAGTATTACTATACTTTTCTATATGACCATGTTTCAAACCTTTAATGTAGGTCCCAGTTATTTTCCGTATCATTTTGCTATCACTAATAATACCCAGGAGGCTGCATATCTTAAAGGTGTGTCTAGTTCTGGATCTTGGAACCCACCTCTTGCACCTGAAATTGCCTCATTTGAGACAGTTTCTGCAACGGTACCTTATTTCATGCTAAATTCAATGCCTTAATTTTTAATTTTGCAGGATACCGGACCAGGAGGAGCAAAAGGTCAAATTACAATTCACTACAAATCAGGTGTTGATTTCTCGTGCCAGTTTGACAGCACTGCTTCTTCTCCAACGTTTTCATCCTCAACAAGTGGAAGTAATCCTTACAATTACATTGTTGAACGATATGGCCCAGTTATTGTTGGAAATGCTGCTAAAGTTACCTTAAGCATTGCTGATCCGAAACTTAAAAAGTGAAAATTTGAATGAAGAGTTGCAAGGGGAACAATTACAACAAATGATAGTAATATGATATTAATTTTTTTTGGAATTACTGTTTTGTATTTAATGTATAGGCCTTAATTTTTATATTTGTTTTCATTAAAAAGATAATTTTCTCATTGAAGGATTTTTGCAAAAAAGTTATTACACACGAACAGAGGACACTAAACTGTAACAATATATTATTATGAATTGTATTAAAAAGCTCTAACATGATCATAAGCTGTGCAACACAATTAATATTTTCATGCTTTCCTGTTGTAACCACTTGATACCTTCACTTATACACATGCAAAAGTTAATGAAGACTTCATTTCAACAATTTTGATCACAAAACTACTTTGGTATCAAAGAAGATAGATACACCACCTGTGTCTGATATCATTTTTTTTCATTTAGTACAATAATATGCATGCCCATGCAAATGTTATGATATTTGTCTTGTGTTTTAAATATTGACCTATTTTTCTACCATATAAGGTAATGAGTTTTGATACTATTATTCATTATTCCAAATTGAAACTAAACAGGACTTGTAGTCCACCTTGTCTCTATTGTATTTCTCCCTCCCAGTTTGTATAGCCTTATTTCATTGAGGTGAAGCTCTCTTAGCTTAGTATAAACAGAGGTCCAAATTAGATTATGACTTAAGTTAGTTCATCAGACAGTTGTTATCATTTAATTAATCTTAAGTGACTTGAAGTTAAATATGTATAGGCCTAGTTATATAGTGTAGTATTTTCATATGAACATGCTTATAATTTATGTCAATGTAAAAATTCCTTCCTCTTATTTATAGTACTTCATATTTTGACAAAACAATATACATCATCATTGTAACTTGAACAAGACTTTACTACTTCATGGTTTGAGAGTCTTATTATAATTCTTTGTTTTTCTTTTGTTGTTGCTTGCTTGCTCTATATTTTTCTTACATGATGCAATAAGAAGGAACAACTCTTTCTCTTAGTCTGTTGATATTTACTGAGTTGTTCCTAGTGAGATGGCCTAATTAACAACAAATTGTCATTCACAGGCATATTTCAGGTAAATTACAAGATGATGATACTGTAATATGCTTCAATAATATCCACATGTATAAAGCTACTACAGTCTGACTAAAACAAAAATAACTTCATACTCATTCATGTCCATATAAGGTAATGAGGGATGATGCTTACCCAAATTGAAAGTAGACAAGGAGTTATGGTGTCACCTTTTATGAGTAGTATTCCCTCCCAGTTTGTATAACCTTATCTTCTTGAGGCAGCTGTTCAAATTGATATGACTTCTTTTAGTGGGTCAGCGTAACAGCTGTTGCTATGCAACACTTTCAGGATCATGCTATAGAAAACATATAAAGCCACTTTACAAATGTTCAATGCTAGTAGTAAGGTAAAGATTCCAGATGAAATATTTTATCATTATTCAAGTCTACATGATCAGTTAGTTTGTGTGACAAACCTTGTTGTTTTATGGCACTTCATAGATACCTATCTATCCTATGCAAAAAGAGTTTTGTCAATTATAGCAAGAGTACTCATACTCGTGATAGCTGTCTTGTATCATACGTATTTGTTTCTCTATAATATAAAGTGATGAGTGACAATACTACTGTTCCCTATTCCCTATAAGTAGACAAGGAGTTATGGTGTCACCTTTTATGAGTAGTATTCCCTCCCAGTTTGTATAATCTTATCTTCTTGACGCAGCTGTTCAAATTGATATGACTTCTTTTAGTGGGTCAGCGTAACAGCTGTTGCTATGCAACACTTTCAGGATCATGCTATAGAAAACATATAAAGCCACTTTACAAATGTTCAATGCTAGTAGTAAGGTAAAGATTCCAAATAAAATATTTTATCATTATTCAAGTCTACATGATCAGTTAGTTTGTGTGACAAACCTTGTTGTTTTATGGCACTTTATAGATACCCATCTATCCTATGCAAAAAGAGTTTCGTCAATTATAGCAAGAGTACTTATACTCATGATAGCTGTCTCGTATCATACGTATTTGTTTCTCTATAATATAAAGTGATGAGTGACGATACTACTGTTCTCTATTCCAAGCTGAAAGTCAACAGGAAGTATACTCTACGTTGTCTTTGTTGTATTCCCTCCTAGTTTGTAAAGCTTTATTTGATTGAGGTGTTGTCTTAGCTTACACAAACAAATGTCCAAATGATATTATAACATTAGGTTACTTCATCAGTTATTATCATTTATTGAAACTCTTCCTTTAATTTAAATGAAGTACTTAGTCCAACTTCAACAAAGCAAAAAGCATTATTATCCTGACTTGAATGTAAAGTTGGTTTAAATAATTACTTTATCAAGAATAGTGTTATTACAGTTCTTAGTCTTTATTTCATTGTTCCTTATATGTTAAAAATTACTTCTTTATCTTGTAATTAAAGAAGACTTTAATTCTTGTTAAACAATATTTTCTCTCTGTCTCTGTTTCTTTTTATATAAATATCTTTATGTTGTGAATGACGTACAAGTCTCTCATATAAATAATAATAAAAAACGACAGTCATGTGATAATATTACTTATGACAGTAACCACTTCCTTTATTAATACTTACATCCTGTTCTTAGTACATTACTTAAGACAATAACCACTTCTTTTATTAATACTTACATCCTGTTCTTAGTACATTACTTATGACAATAACCACTTTCTTTATTAATACTTACATCCTGTTCTTAATACACACGCCCAGAGTGAACAGAGTGATAATGGCGTCTCACTCGTCTATAGTAGAGGTATGTGCTCCTTTGTCATTGTCTACAAATCTTTTTCCTTCTCTTTTTCTCTATCTCTGTCTGACTTCATTAATTTATACAATAAACAATATTAACAAGACCTTTAAGTTTATTTTTTTTTGATTTTTCTTTTTCATACTTATAGGCCTTAATGTTGTATTTGTTTTCATTAAAAAGATGACTCCATCATTGCCAAAAGGTTTAAGCACAAATACTATTACACATGCACAAAGGACAATCAATAGTAACAAAATATTATTATGGGCAATTTTAAGATCTAGGACACAAGAGCCATGCAGTCACATACAATTAACGATTTCATGCTTTCCTATAATTGTCCCCATTTAATGCCTTCATTCTTATAATTAATGCATATTAAATTGGAAATCTAGCAATCAATTGACATTATTATAATGGAAAATGTCCACTCTAGAATTCTCTGGCATATTATATTGGTTAAATTATATTAGAGTTAAATTATATTGGTCTAGTTATAATTATTGGATAGCAGCATAATTTTAAATTGTTTAGATGTCAGCATAAAAATCAATTCTCTAATTTATGTGCATATCTTGATCTAATTTGACAAAAGTACAAGTATCATCATCATAACTTGAGTGTGACTTTGTCATTCATCATTTGAATGTGTTTTAGACAGACTTATTTTAACGTTTTGTCTTTATTTTGTTGTTACTTATTTGGTATAAATTATTTGTGCATGTTGTGATTAAGAACATTTGCAATGTGTTTTAAACACCTCTTTTTGTTTGACTCTCGTCTTTTATCTGTTTATATTTACTAAGTTGTTCCTAGTGCAGTGGTCTAGCTACATAATGTCTACTTTCAGAGTGAGTAAAGACATTACTTACTACATTATATGGTGAAGAATAAATATGAATTTACTTTTGTCCATAGTCAAAATATAGCTTTATACAGTGCTTATCATTGAAGCATATTGTAGCACTATTACCTATTGTCATTTACCCTGAAAGTGATAGCGTCACCTTATCTGAGTAGTATTCCCTTGTAGTTTGTATAATCTTATCTCAACGAGGCAGCTGTCCAAATCAATATGAATTCCATTCAGTAACAGGTCAACAGAACAGCTGTTATCATGTGTCGCTTTCAGGGTCAAAATGTAGAAAATGTAAAGCAACTATGCTAGTCACGAAATGAAGAAGACTCAAAGCGAAATATTTGATCATTATTTATGTGTACATGATAGATCAGATTGTGTGAGAAACTTCACAGTTGTTGCTTCTTTCACTTAACAGTACTTCATAAGAAAAATACTTATACATAATATGATAGTTGTGTTATATCATAACTATATACTTATTTCTCAATGTTAATGAGGGATCAATAATACTACTGTTCCTTATTCTAAGTAGAAACTTAACAAGAAATATGTTCCACCTTGTCTTTGTTGTACTTCCTCCTAGTTTGTATAACTATAAATGACATTAGGTTACTTCATCAGGTTTTATCATTAATTTTAATAAAACTCTTCCTTTAACTTAAGTGAAGTACTTAGCCCAACTTCAACAAAATGAAACGTGTCATTTTCCTGACTAGAGTGTAACTTTGTTTTGCATATTTTTTATTAAAGTGTTATTACAATTATTAATCTATCTTTGTTGTTGCTTATTTACTCTAAATTATTGTTCATGCAATCACCTAGCTACATACAGGCATACACAGGCATATTTCAGTGTAAATAAGAAAGTAAAAAATGCTATGATGCTTCAATGATATCCATATGTATAAAGGTTTATAATTTTATTCACCATATAAGGTAATGAGTGACAATATCTTTATTCAAACTGAAAGCAAACAAAAATTGATACTATCACCTTATCTGAGTACTTTTTCCTCTAGTTTGTATAACCTATCTCCTTGAAACAACTGTCCAGATTGATATGACTTATTTTAGCAGGTCAACTGATAGCCACTATTATGCAGCTCTTTAAGGGTCAGGCTGTACTAGAAAGGACAGCAACTTTAAAAGTTTTACTATTTACAAGTTGAAGATTTCAAATCAAATATTTAATCTATTAAATTTATTGTTTAATCTAATCTAATTTATTTATTTATTAGTGTTTATATCACTGTTAAATGAACCACAGAGTGTACAGGAAGTGTATGGAAATTTAAATTTTACTTTATTTATTTATTTATTAAGAAATTATCAGAAAACTTAAGTAAAGTACTAGTTCCTCTATATTTTTGATAAACTATGACACTTAGTTAACAATAATTCTGACAGTGTAAACTTGAATTTTTGGTCCAGTGATAATTGACCTTTCATGTGGGGTCAACTGACAAACCACGAAGTTCTTCATAATTTTATACCATTATGTGTGTATGGTGGTACTTCTATTACATCTTTAAAACAAATGACATCAACTTAACAAATTTTAAATTAGCAATGTGCACGTGGCTAGAGTGTTAGCTGGCCTGGCAGTGATAAACCAGTAGTGTACAAGTGACGTTGCATAGAATGGACACATCTTGTTTAAGTAAGTACCTTAAATAATTCAGAACTAACTAATAGTTGTCTTATTGATTATTGTTCCTACATGTCCTTATACTAAATTAAGTTGACAACTGTATGCACAGCAATTTTTTGTATCAAAAAATGTAATATCAATGAAAACACTTCTAAAAATGAATCCCTAGAATTTCTAATTTAAACAAAAATCCTATTACAACACAACAAGGAAAAACCTATAAAAGTTACATTTGTCCATTAGTCCATTGATCATGACTCTTTATCATGCCCTGATATACTTCATAGACTTGATTAGGTCATTGCCAGGCAAGCATCCAAGGTTGTACTGACCTGGTCCAAGATCAGTTATACCACTGAATGCAATTTTAGTGCCAGTGTAGTTGAATCCTGTGTAGAAGTTCCATATTCCCCCAGTGATGATTATAGAAGAGACTCCACTAATTTTGCCTTGACTGAACGAATCAGTGAGGTCAGGAATTGAAGATTGGAACAAGTTTCCATATCCACGGTACTGACTGTTTTCGAACAATACAGCTCCTGGTTTTACGATATTAAACCCTTGTGCTGATACAATTCCAGATTGCATGTTAACTGCAACACCATTTGGTTGGACGATTTCTTCAGTCTGGCGATCATCTGGATGGTCATGATCAAAGTTTGGAACACTATAAATCACCCAGAAAGATTTAGGTTCACTCGAGTCATAGACAACTTCAGCTTTGTTAAAAGTACCAGATATGTTGGCGTTTGAATTGTAAATTGTTTTTTCTCCTACTGTACCTGTAAGGCGAAGTGGATCACTAGGAGCCTGCATGTTTTGTATAGCCTGTAATCAGCGTTTAGTCTTTCTTACTAGTAGTATCCCAAGTTGTAGCTTCAACTGGTATAAGGTCACTTTTTAGATAGTTTTATAGTTACCATCTTCATGAATACAATTAACTAAATAAACTAGTGCATACTGATAAGTTATTGTGACATCAATCACTCAGCTTTATTTAAATAAGAAACAGCTGCTGTCCACAGGTTCAGTATGGACAACAATTCTGGTAACTAATGTGGGCAATCTATGGTAGGGAGGACTACTAACTGTGGAAACAACTATAGTATTATAAATGTTAATAAAATTGATATAGATTAGGATTGAAACCTTCTAATTCAAGTATGTAAGTTACATTCTTTATGAATATAGCTAACTATAATAAACTAGGACACAGCACCAACATATGCTCAACAAATGCAACAAAAAATTTGTTAAAATAATATGACAATGTACTTTGAAGCAACAACAAAAAAGTCAAACAATTTTTTATTAATATTCCCAAAACATTGAAAAATGAATTAATGACAAAGCCATGTTCATGTTAGAATGGCGACATTTCTTTTTGTTAGTATTTTTGAAATTTGATAGAGTAGACAGAGATATATGCCTTTCCTGATTTAGTTACACTTTATTGATCCCTATGATGCATTAAGCAGAAAATAGATCCCAAGAGGCATCCTTGACTTTCTATTATGTTAATGATGACAACCCAACTGATTTCTAATTAAATATGCATTCATTATAATGGTCAAAACAGTAAACTCTGAAAAAGTTAATTGTTTAGATATTTAACAGTTTTATATAATTTTTGACCTTTAATACAAATTTAAAAAATGATTAATGTTGTATTATACTTGTGTGGAACAAAATCATTTGAAACTTTATATGGACTTCGACTTATTGATGTGTGTCAAGCCATTAAAATATTATTGCTTCTATATGCTACTTTAATTTTTTCAAATTCTAATACATCTACTTATTCTGTTAGTACATATAAATATAAAAAATGTAAATATAGAAATAACAAATGTTCAGTCAAGAATGAAGATATATATATATATATATATATATATATATACACACACAAACAAGATAGTAGGAATGACAGTTATATCATTGATATACATAATAGTATAGTCAATACAAGTGATCAAAGGATGTTCACTAACTTTGGAAAATGTGGATCTGAAATTACTTGTATAAAATATTAATAATAGCTGTAGTTGCCTTCTGTGCCTGACATATCCAAATTTATACAAGATGAGATTACCAGCAGACCTCATACTTGTGTGCATAGTTCAATTATTAAACAAAACTCACTTGTCTTCAATAAGTAAACCACTGTTGAGTGTACAATCAATAATGATGGACTCAACAAACCATCCCAGTACAACTAAATAAAGGACGAATAAAGCATGCACATATAACTACAAAATGTATGAACTATTAAAAGTAACCTTTTATTTACTTTTATCACCTCTCACAACTTTGACTAAGTTCCTGCAATTGTTTTCTTGTACTTGTATCTTCAAGAGTGAATGAATTGTTGTTCACTGTGAGGATTTTTCCACATTCAGTTTCTGTGTGTACAAAAGCCCTTCTCCCTTACTGCTCCTTCATTAATCTCACTACTTAAAGTAAAATATATATCTTTCAAATTTCAAACTGAGTAGCATCTTACATATTAAATATGACAAATGTGCTAAGAGTGTCTTTAGTTTTTATTGAGTCTCCGTAGTTTCCATTCCTCTAAAACAGTATCATTAGCAAAATCCACCTCTTTAATGTTCTTAAATTAATCCAATAACAATTCCATTTTAGAGTGAAATGTGAAGTACATACAAAACTTGCTACTGAAGGTATCTCTGTTGCTATGAATGAACATCTCATGAGTGACTGAGTGTTCATATTTTCTCAGTAGATGCTGTAAGAGCAAATAATGGTTTAGCAAGCGAATGACTCATTAATAATCATTCAGTTAACTTGTCGTATTCACTCACTTATCACACACAACCTGGTTTAAAACAAAGAAATATGCAATCTACCTCTCAGAGCAAAAATATGACGCTAATATAACCTCACATAAGATGTAAAGAGATGAGTACAATTTATTGAAGTTACAAAATGTGTTCCAGCTGGTATTTCAACCTTTAAATGGTCATCATTGAATTTTTAAATTCTTTGTCCCTATGAAAGAACTTGAACTGGTTTTCAATAAAGTCAAAGGCATATCATATCATATCATTTGCTGTACTTTCAGGGCTCCCTTCACAAATGTAAAGCACTTTTTTTGAAACATGGCTCTTTTGTGATCTCTCTCTTCTAAAATAGCTTAAATGATTTAAGAAGATAGATAAGTTCTTCTAAAGAACCGTGTCTATTAATTACTTGTTACAACTTAATTGTCACAAATGGTTTTTAGCCTATTGTTGGTTGTGTTCAAGAAACTTTCTGCTCTATAGTTTGAGTATCCAGTATCTATTCACAGTGAATGAATGCTAGCTTTAATTAAAACACTCTAAAACTCTCTGTGGTGGACTCATCTTAAATTCTCAATATAATATGTCATAGTTATTATCAGTGCTTTTATAGGCCATCTTCTGAAGTAGCTCTAATCATCTGACCTTTTTTAATACACACTTTGTCACAGAATATTCTATCAAGGGTTGATGCATTAAATTTATTGATACCACAAACAAATTATTAGAATTATTTGCTTTTGATCCTACGCAAAGATCAAAATAGTTCGGGTGAAACATTAGCTATGTGTTTACTAACATGTAAAGATTTTGAAAGTATGAAGTAAATGATAGAAACTTTTAACTAAGTTATCTCTGGTCCTATAAGAAAATATTTGATAAATGCATTAATTTACAGAATTCTAAAGTAACATCAACATCACTTACACCATATCTACTCAAAAATGTTTAGCTGTATTGTCAATATAATTATGAGACTTCCTTCTTTACCTTTTTATGCGATAAACTTCCTCAGTTTCTTTGATAATTCCTCCTGATTAGCTTTTTGTTTGCTTTTAATTATATTAATTTCTTCACTTTATTATGTTTTCTTCAAAAGTCCTCTACCTGTCAGATGCCTATATCCTATAAATTGGATAAGCAATATTAGTTATTGATACTTCAAAGTACCAGATCAGCTTCAATACAACATAATTGTGATCAGTACAAACATATCTCACTACTAAAGCCAATACAGTTTCATTTACTTTAACTTTAATTCTTACACAACAGTCTTGACTAATTGGTACATAAAACATTGCATTGTTAGACTTGAAGTCACACTGAAGCTACATGTATTAATAGTATTGTTTATAATTAATATACCTAGTATGTATAGATTTAGTATATACTTAAAATATATGTAATGTTGAAATAGCCAACAGAGAAATTTTATAGTTTATTGTGAAACAAATACAGTTAGGTTGCAAGGTTTTGGGCGTAAGGTCTAAGGATTAATATTAATTTCGGATTAAAGAATAATACTTGGCTCCTGGCTACTTAAACTAAGTATAAATTTATCAAATGTAACTTAATCACAGGACTTATGTAGTCCTTGTTATTCCTTGTCCCCTTCCTTTATGCTTTTTACTTAATTTCTACAAGAAAATAACTCAAATACATTATATATATATATATCTTACTTTATAATCAAAGGCAGTGTCTATTTGTCCGGCAGGAAATGTATACTTTGTTGTGTATTAAACTGATCCCTACCCCCTAAACCTTAACCTACCTTTATACAACAAAGTATACATTTCCTGCCGGACAAATAGACACTACGATAATCAAAACCTTGTCCTATTGTCTAATAGTACTAGCTATAGTTCTAGTGTCTCTATTCCAAAACTGAACAGACTAATTCTTTTGAGACATCTTGTAACTGTCAAATTGTTCACCAAAAGAAAATGTAACAGTTTCATCAAGTTTGTATACACCATGGCCAACAACCATACCTTACGATGTCAATAAAGGGTTAAAAATAGGTTCTAACCCTTAACTTGGCGACTAAATAGTTACCAGCTACTTAGACCAGGAATTTCTTTAATTTAGAGTGCTGAATGTTTTGACATTTACGGTATATCGTTGACTCTGGCGTAGCAGGTATTCAATAAATGCTCTTGCAAACCAATCTAAAGCAGTATATAGGTCTGAATTCGATTTTTTTGTCAGCATTATAGAGAGACAAAGAGGAAACTATGAGTGGTAAGCAATTAAAGTATTAATATACTTTCTACATGACCATGGTTCAAAATTTTATAGGTATATTTATGCCCTTTCATATTGCTGTCACTAATAATACTCAGGAAGCTGGATATTTTCAAAATATTTCTACATCTGGAAGTTGGAACCCATCCTTTCCACCTGAAGTTGATGCATTTGAAACAGCTTCTGCAACAGTAATGCATACTAAATTCAATGCCTTTAATTTTTACTTTTGCAGGATACTAGTTCTGGAGGAGTAAGCGATCAATTTACAATTCACTATCAATCAGGTGTTGATTTCACCTGCCAGTTTGACAACACTGTTTCTCCTCCAAAATTTTCATGGTCATCATGTGGCAGCAATCCTTTAAATTATACTATTCAACAGTTTGGCCCAATTATTGCTGGAAATACCAGTAAAGTATCTATAAGCATTGCTGATCCAAAAGTAAAAGCATGAATATTCTAAATGAAAAGCACTTGCAAGGGGAACAAATACAATAAATAATATTTCTAAGCCTTTTAGTTTATTTTTCTTTCCAATTGTTTTCACTTTTGTAATTATAGGCCTTGATTTTGTATTTGTTTTTCATTTAAAAGATTTATTCTCATTGTCAAAGGATTTAAACAGAAAGCTAATACACACGCACATAGCTATTACACACTTAACAGTAACGATAAACTATTATAGACTGTTTTAAAACCTAGGAGACAAGACTCATGCAACCCCATATAATTAATACTTTCATGGTTCCCCTTTCATGATATTAACATAGAATAGTTCTATGTTAATATCAAATGAAAAAGAGAGAAAGAGATAGTTGTGATCACAAAATGATTAATTTGTATTTTAAGTACGTTGTAGCTGTAATTAACAAAAGGTCAGTTTGGAAGTTATCATCTTCATGAATATGATTAACTAAATAAACTAGGGAACATAGGAACAAGATAAACGAAGTGAGAAATCTGAAGTCATTGGACATCTGTTTATGTAAGCAGACAGCTGCACCTCAATTACATAGTTATATAAACTATACCACTCAGTTTTGAATAATCATGTGAAGGAAAAATATTAAGAAAACTCAGGTGCGTCATTCTTTAAGTCCATGGATGTTGTCTGATGGCAGAACATTAATCTCTTTTTAGTACCATTGCTACCTTGTACAGTCTAGTTATAGATATAATGGATGATATTATGGAAGATTTTATATAAGTACATGTTACATTTTGATTCTGAACTTGATTATTGCAAACATATCAATGTGATAGGTGAACGAATCAACATTTGAATACAAGAAATGATTGTTTCCCATGGTTATTACATATGCTTTCAGCAAGGTAATCATACAACATTCATGGAGATAGAGAGAAAAATCTGACTCCAGACTTGTTATGTTAATAGTGTACCAACCATGAACAGGAAAATACGTTAGGATAGGATAGGCACATCTGATCCTACCTCAACTACATGCTTTCTTTTCATTCAAGACAAATACTATCCACATCAATTCCTTTTTCTCTTTTAATGTTTAGTCTATGTTTTATGAGTTCTGCTTAGTACACAGATACTTTCAATCAACAACCCCTTTCAATCATTCAAGCTATGGGCACAGTGATATTCTTGTCAACAAACTCAATTATTTGTCCTTTACCTAAAAGACAATTGTCTCTGGCAAATTCTCTTGAAAAGTGAAGTAAATGTTTACAAAATTCAAGACAATAAATGAACTTAAAACCTTAGTTTAATTCTTAAGGTAATAATAAACTGAACATGTGCTAATTTTCAGGTTGAGTTGTTATGAGTCAATTGAAGCAATTATGGGAAGAATGTTTAGTGCACTTTGCTTGCCAACAAGGGTACTAGTTTTTGAGAGATAGTTTAAGCCCTGGACTGAAACTTTCTTATTCAAGTATGTTTTAGCTTTACTAACGTTGCAGTAAAAATTGTTACAACAGCTTCAAATTCAACAGTTAAAAGTATTTTCAAGAAATATAACTAGATTGCATGAATACCTCAGTGTAGATGTATTTGTAGAATTGTGGCCTAAAATGATAAAGTTGTGACAAAGTAGTAATACAAATACTTTGGAATAACACTAGCACTTGTGGTATAAACTAAGTTTAGAAACTGTCTAAGGATAAATGATATTCATAGATTGTTGTTCATCAGTTATTATTTTTTTATTGCCACAGACAGTCATAACTTAAATTAAAATGGTTCATGCTATTTACTTTTTCATAAAGCAAATCTTGAAGGAGTCATTCAGTAAATGGAAATAGCTTTCATATCAATTTGACCTGTTAATAGAAATCGTATCGATAAAGACAGCTGCCTCAATAAGATATGTTTATACAAAGTACATGAGGGATATCACTCAGTTAAAGTGAAACTATTACACTGTCTTTGCTTTCATCTGGAGAAGTACTAATATAAATTCTCCTTAAAGTCAAACTTTAGTTTACATACATATGCATGTATTGGATCATACAACACCATTAACTTTGTAATTTTATCCTAGTATACTTGGCCATGAATGCATGTGTATATGTAGCTAGATCATTGCACTTAGTTTCTATGTTAACATCAAATGAAAAAGAGAGAAAGAGATAGTTGTGATCACAAAAATGATTGACTTGTATTAAGTTGTAGCTCTAATTAACAAAAGGTCAGTTTGGAAGTTACCATCTTCATGAATATGATTAACTAAATAAACTAGGGAACAAAGGAACAAGATAAATGAAGTGAGAAATCTGAAGTCATTGGACATCTGTTTATGTAAGCAGACAGCTGCACCTCAATTACATAAGGTTATATAAATTAGGAGGGAACTTATACTACTCAGTTTTGAATAGGGAACAATAGATTTATTACTATAGGAAATAATTACATATGTATGATATATATAAAAAACATGTTGTGTTGCCCAAACGGTTCCTCCTCACTCACCCACTGGGGCTTCCACTTAGGCTCCAGGATTCCCTGCTATTGCTAGCTAGGACCGCCACCATGACCTGGTAACCCTCATTCGAAGAGGAGGTAATCCTGGCTGGAACTTCGCTCTCACTTCAAACCAGCCGTACAGGATTCGAGCTCTGCGGGATGTCTGGGTCCACAATGCACCAGACCTCGTCACGTTTAAAGGGTGACTACCAGCCATATCCTAGTCGGCCTTTCGGATAATCTTACGAGTATGTTGGTAACCATCTCAGAGGTCATAATGTATTGCAGACACTGGCCCACAACACAACGTATCCAAGCTTATCTTGGTTTCTTTTTTATATGTACTTATGATTTTGTCTTCAGGCTCTTGTGGGGCGTCATTGCGCATACTTATGAATCTCATTAACGTCAACTATGAATATGATTACTAGCATATATAATTTTATATATATATATATATATGTATATGTATGAACTATAAAAAGACTGTTAAAATAATTAAAATTAAATCTATACTTTTAAGGACACAAGAATAAAACTAATCCAGCTAAAGCAAACTAGAACAACACTATTAATTATAATAATTTTTATCATATTTAATTTTATAGAGATTTAAAAGAATTAAAATCCTTACCTAAACACTCTTCTTCATTATCTTTTTTCCTTCTAATTTTATAACAGCTCCTTTAGTTCCTCAGGTGTAATTTTTTAAAGGAGCTCGAGAGATAATAAATATTTCTTTATGTAATAATGATAAATGCAACATGTATCCTGATCCACTAATAAGAATGCTTTAAGTTAATTCAAATCATGAATATTATCAAACAATGCATCCAATATATATATATAGCTTGGCAGGTATGTTCAGGTGGGACACACACACACACAAATATATATATATATACACACACACGCACATATATATATATATATGCATCACTAATCCAATGGTACTAATATTAATGACAAAATAATGTAATTCTCCGATATATCTTCCAACTGATATATTGGTTTACATATGTATAATAAAAACTTGATTTAAACAATAATTTTGATCATAAAATCACGCCATTATCAAATAGCCTAGATAGTCCACTGCATGGTTCCTGGTATCTAAACCTTATATTGATGGAATTCACTTCTAGTTTGTATAACCTTAATTTCTTGAGGAAGTTGTCCAAATTTATATGATCTCCATTAGCCAGTTAAAACAACAGCTGTACATGTCATGCAACTCTTTCTGGTCACACTTTAGAAAATGTAAAGTTACTTGAAAAATATTTACATCTACATGATAGATCAGTTTGTATGACAGCTTCATAGTTTTTACTTCTTTTATTGCTTCTTTATAGAAACAAACTGTGATAGAATAATCCCATCTACCTTACATTAAAGAGGTTTGACAGTTATGACAAATAGATTCATACACACATAACATAATACCTGTCTCATATCATACATATGTACTTATTTCCTTTGGTAATAAATACCATTTTTCAAGAAATGAAATGGAAGTGGTAGTCAAAAGAATGCTCCAAAAACCTTATCTAATAGAAAACTTTGCCAATGAACTTGAAATATGATGTGATATCCTGTCATTGTGTTATATGCCATTAGTTTGTTCTATGGTCATCTTAGTTTAAGTCAAAAGTGGAGAGTTACCAACATTACTTAACGAATTATATGAAACGTTTATTCTACAGACTACAAGGAGACATATTAACATCATATTTACAGCATTGACCCACAACAACTTGATAGCTTATAACATTTATCAAAGGATTTAATGCAACTTTTGAAGAGACTTGTTGGTTTGCTTACTTTAACTTACGGAATTTCCATCCAAGATTTTGTTTTTCTCCAGTGTATATACATCAATCACTTTAAAGGTATACATCAATCACTTTAAAGGTCACTAAAGGAAGACTTTCTAGGACTCATTACACCATTTATATTGTATGATAAGGAGAATTACCAGTTTCTTTATTTAAATATTCAAGAATTTCTAGCTGCATGCTGGATAGTTAAAAATGAAAGGACAGAGAAAGTTTTTGCTACACATTTCCAAATAATGGGGCAGTGACTATAAACAGAGATTGATGGAAGAGCCAATTCTATCTGAACTGGAGGAATGTTTGCCAAGTACTAAAAGTAGTCATTTCAACCAATAAGGTTATATGTCTCACCCAATTGATTGTGATGTTAGTAATCTACTCATCAGTTTAATAAAGGGCCTAACAAGCAACTGCTTGATTCAAGTATTTTCTTGTATATGGAGAGAAATCTTTCCCTTGATAGAACCATTGAGAGTTGCTTAAGAAAAATTACACTTTCTTAAGCCATCAATAAATGATTTTTTCCCACTTTCATCATATATGGTAGAAGTAAACACACTGTTTACATTGGAGGGTCTCACCAGCGCTAGCTAGCAACATTGTTCTCTTAATGTGTGAAGTGACTACATTGTCTTATACTAAATAACCAGTAACATTATATGAAGCACTGTCTCAGGATTTTTAGGGTATAGATTATCTTAGTGTATCTTTGCTGTGTTCATTTTAATACTACTTTATTTTATTTTATTCTAATTCCTGTCTACGGCAAGTTGAATTATATCAATTTTCAATGCTCAAAGTCTCACTACTGTGTTTTAATTTATTGCAGAAAATACTGATGAAGGAAATTAGTGTACAAGCTGGTCTGAGTTTACAAGACATGTTACCACTTAATCGTACAATAGACAGCTTGAAATTTTGTTTTATACTTTGATCCCCCAAATTATCTGCCACCCTCAAAAAATGGTTGGTCTCTCTCTCGTCACAACACCACTCCATATGAGTTGAGTGTACCAATTCCACTGTTTGTTACTAGTAATAAGATGAGGAATTTCTTCAATGTTATTTCTGACAAAGGAAACCTTACAGAACTTAAACATTTATTAAAATCCTTCATTTATATCTAGCATTAAATGTGAAATTATGATGAAATAGTTCTATGAACAAAGGTAAGTTTCATTTATAATATGTTGAGGTCACAAAACTTTTTAACTTTTTAAACTAGAGTACAAACTTTATTTGTACATTCTGACTTGACATGAATGACAGATAAGGCAAAAGGGTTTTGACAGATTGTCTTCTTCCATATCCTTCCATTGAGCATGTTTGCATATGTATCAACCTTGTTATAGTTTTTGTGATGTCTATCCTGAAGAATACAAACTACAATAACAAGAGCAAACATTAATTGAGAAGCATAAACAACAATACCCACTCCAACCTTTGCCTAAAATAAGTGTGTTTTCTGACTCATTTGAAAAAAAACAATAGCTATGACGCTAAGCCATATTTTCAGAATGTGCTGAGAGGATAGTTTGTATGAATATACAAATACTCTATATGTGATATTTTATACTACGAAATATCATCATCAATGTTTTCAAAGTGGGTGTATGACATCCTTTTAGTTATATGGTATAGTTGTTTGTAATAATAAGGATGACTATATAGTTTCAGGATGTACATTGAGAGTAAATAGGCTTCCTAAGGTTTAGGCTACATTTTTCAATGAGATTTACTCACTACATTCTAACCATAGATATTAGAGTAAAACATTTATAGATTTTCAGGTATAACATTTTATCAAAGCCAGATTGTTTTATATATGCTAAGGTTGGGAGTATAGGATCAAAGGTTCGCCTACAATCATGATGGATCCATGCTGGTTTCTAGTCTCAGCCAAAGGATCACAATGTATGACTTACTTTGGCATTACATATTTAACTAGAAAGAGATGTGCTGTGTGCATAGGCTATACTTATCATTCTAAACCTCCATGTAGTGCTAATCAGCGCTAATCTTATGCCTTACCATTTATGAGTTCTCTGGCCAGTCTGAGCATTAGTTGTCAATGTGGGGTACTGCACAAATGGTATTAGGGAGCTTGCTTTTACTTCCCACTCTCATTATTACATCGATACAATTATTACATGCATAGTTACTATGCAGGCAGATAAGGTATATACTAAATGACTCACTATACCGAAAATATCATATACAATTATATTATCCGTTATCATGTGGGAAATATTTTCTCATCAGTGGGAAGGTGTCAGTCGGTAATTACTGATTGGTACTGGAGAGAGAGATGGATCGAATCAAGCAAAAGCTGAAAGGTGCTTTCCGTACCGGAGAACAGGAAAGCGATGAAGAACCAGAGCTACAAGCTAGTGGAGGTGGTCTTGAGGACGAAGATACAGGCGAAAATGGAGGCAGTGGTGGCCACACAGTTGGGTTTGCTGTAGGCTTTTCTGACGAGCCTCCTCCAGAACGAAAGGAAAGAAAGCCAAGGTTTGCTGACATGGAAGATGAAGGACCACACGAAGGAGGAGGTAAAATGAATTCATTATTCTGTGAGATTATCATTAGCCCTGTGGATTGATTAGTAGGGGCGTGGCTACAGCAAATGCTGTGTTGTTAAGTCTTATTAGAACTTTGAATGTCATTATAAAACTCATTGGTTTGAAGTTCTTATGAATTTCTAGTCATAGTGCTTGGTAAATGTACCTACATGAAAGTACACTTTGACCTTTCGATCTCAGGAAATTTCTTGGCTTATTTATATATCAAATATCACTTTATGTGACTAACTAAATAACATCATATTAACAATAATAACAATATATTATCTAAAAGTTACATGGTTGCTATGTTTAGACATAACGTTTTAATTCTTGTAATATTTAGAATAATTAGAAATCATAATATATATATGGTACGTTGTGTTATATTGGTTTGTTATCGTACACCTGTTATGTGAGGATGTTTTTGAAATGTCATTATCACGATAATCTAAGATAATGAAAACAATAAAAAATTGGTTATGATAAGAACTAATTGGATTAGAAAAGATTTAAAGATTTACTGACTTGACACATTTTTAAGGAATTTTCCCTTTCCATACAGCTGAAGAGACAGGTGTGTACTTGTAATAATTATACATTATTATGCTAGTGTGCCAAATATTTGTCTCTCAGGTAAATCCCTTGTAGTTTTGTAAATAGTCTTGCTATATTAATTAAAAGACTTTTAATATTCTGCAATTGGTTCATAACCCTTTCATTCTCTATTGTTTGTTGTTATAGAATCTTTACATTATTATAGGATGATTTTTTATGATCTTGTTAAACTCTTCTCTAGTGGTCATGTTTGTCAATATACTCGTAGATAATATGTAAAGTACATGTACCTAAAATGTACAAAATTTGATTGTTGAGTTTAAAATGTTATGTCTCTGGTCAGTACACAGATAGCCTGACAAATTAAGGAGTGTGGTAATTGAGTATACAGAGGCTTGCTTTGTTAGTCTAAACTGTAGGTATGTCTGTTTAAACTGGAGGTTGTGCTCTGTCAGTCTAAACTGGAGATTTTGCTATGCCAGTCTAGGTTGTGGCTTGTTAGTCTAAACTATAGGTTGTGCTTAATCAGTCTAAACTGTAGGTATGTCTGTTTAAACTGGATGTTGTGCCTTGTCAGTCTAAACTGGAGGTATGTCTGTTTAAACTGGAGGTTGTGCTCTGTCAGTCTAACCTGGAGGTTTTGCTATGCCAGTCTAGGTTGTGGCTTGTTAGTCTAAACTATAGGTTGTCCTATTGCAGTCTAAACAGTAGGTATGTCTGTTTAAACTGGAAGTTGTGTTATGCCAGTCTAAATTATTGGTTGTCATTTACTGACTGACTCTTAATGTGTTGTTATTTGATCAGATTGTTTGTAGTCACACACACACTTTAAACATTGATTCTGTCTCAGACATAACATATTACTGTTAGTACATTGGTTGATTTCCTTTGATGATGCAAGTTAATGATTGTTTGTTATCATTGTGCCCCTCCTCAAGTCCTTTAATTCTCTCTCTCTTTTTCACTCACTTACATACACAGGTGGTGTTCGTTTTGCCTCTTTTGATGGCTCTACATCTCCTGGTGTGGAGAAAAAGAAGATGCAAGGCAAGAAAAAAGGAGTTAGAGTACTTGTACCAGAAGAAGGTGGAGGAGTAGAGAAAGCTAAAGCTGCTGGTGTAAAGAGTAAAGACAAGAGAGCTATTCAAGCTCCTTCATCAGTAAGTAAATCAACTATGCGTGCATGTAGTGTGTATTTGATGGATACTGTTTAGTACATATATCTGTCTGTACATGTATTATAATATATGTGTCTGTACGGATATTACAACATGTGTGACTGTACATGTATTATAACAAATGTGTCTGTATTATAATACATACGACTCCATTTTCATTTTCAGGACATCAAAAAGAAAATCAGTAAATGTAAAGATGAGAAGTCTATTATTTTGGATCTCAGTAAATGTGATGTAAGTGACTGTGTAGTTAGTAACAAGTGTTTAGTATATAGTATATGATCATTAGTGATAGTATAATGTGTTTATCACACTTTTTGTTTATGTGGTGCATGCTTATCTGTCAGTTTTGTTTGCTCTCATTGCTATCGTAACAGCTTGTAAACTAACTGTATGTATTCACATTATATATACCATGTATATATGTGTATGATGTATGTGGGTTCATGTGTGTTTAGTAATACAACTTTCATATTTCATTTCTTGTACATGTATATACAACTTAGACCAGTTTTTATAGTGAAGTAACTATATTGCTTCTTTGTGTTTACAGATTGCCACTATTCCAGGAAATATAAAGGAGGTATGATATATATTTCATTACATAGTACAATATGTATGTATCAATTGTATGTATTGATGTACTCTTATTACAGGTCTCATTTATTGAGGAACTGTATTTGTATGGTAATCGTGTTAATATATTACCACCAGAAGTAGGACACTTGAAGAAATTAAGAAAATTGGCTTTAAATGAAAACTTACTGGCTGAACTACCAGGTAGTTTTATAGTCATACAAGTCATTAATATGACTATGTCTACTTCATATGTACTTAATATGTGTGTGGAATTAATATATTGTGGTATGTATGTATGTATATATAAATTGATTAGGTACATTGTATATTGTATGTGTTATGACATGTAGTGGTTATGTCATTACTTAATATGTATGTAGAATTGATATATTGTGGTATGTGTATATGAATTGATTAGGTACATTGTATATTGTATGTGTTATGACATGTAGTGGTTATGTCATTATCCCATTATTTCTTGTGTATTTGGTCTTACATGTAATTGGTTACTAAAACCATATATGGACATGTACATTTGTTATCATTGCCAAGAGGTGTAGTATTGATGTGGCTTTAATTATAGACAGTAATGATGTGTTAATTGTCACTTCTTTGTCTCTCCCTTTATAGCTGAATTACGGCAGTGTGTCAGTCTTCAAGTACTCGACCTCCGTCATAATAAGTTTAAAGAAATTCCAACTGTAGTATGTGAATTGTCCTCTCTCCAGACACTTTATTTGAGATTTAATAAAATAACTGTGGTCACCCCAAACATTGCCAACCTTAGAGTAAGCCCATTACTATAATAATTAACTACTTCATACTAATTACATGGTGTGTTAAGCATGTGGTCTGAGGGTTGTGCCCTCCATACAATGTACTTTACTCTATATACATACCAGTAATGTTGATGGTATGATAACATTAATAACGTTATTTAATATGCATGTAGTAATGTAGTAATGAAGGGAAGTATTCTATTGTTATTTATAGTATCTATATTATAATTTTTTTCTAGAATTTAACTTCACTAATTTTACGTGAAAACAAGATACGAGATCTTCCTGGAGAGATCGGTGCTCTAACTCAACTTACAGCGCTTGATGTATCACATAATCACTTGGAGAGATTGCCAGATGGTAATAAAATACTATTAACACAATAGCTGTGTTAACACAAAGACATGTACATGTACATATAGGGATATATTGGTTTATACTGTCTATATGTGTAATAGGACATAAGGTAATAAGGTAGACATTTAGTTAGTTTAAGATGTAGACTGGATGAGAAATTTAACTGCTATATACAGTGTAAATTAGTTTTAACTTTTAAGTACTGATTTTAAAGGATGTGTTGCAATATATGAATTATTGTTGTCTGTATAACATCCTTAATATCTAGCCAGTATATGAAGTAAACTATGAGATGTTTAACTGTTACATACAGTATACAAGTAGTTAGTTCTATTTTTTAAGTCTTTGTTGTCTATATGACAACTAGCCAGTATATGAAGTAAATTATATTGTTGATGTATGAGTGATATGTAAAGTACATTTATTTATTGTTTATGTAGAGATTGGTAACTGTAGTCAGCTAGCATTCTTACAACTCCAACATAATGAATTGACTGAGTTGCCTGCTACTGTGGGTGAATTAAAGTCCCTACGTCGACTTGGCCTTCAATATAACAAGTTATCTGAACTTCCACCTTCTCTTTGTCAGTGTATTGAACTAAATGAGATTGGATTAGAGTCTAATACATTGACATCAGTACCTGTGAGTCAGTACTTATATGGATCTGAGCAGTGTGTGTTTGTTTTGTTATAATTTCTGTGTACTTTATAAATTATACTTATTAATGAATAATTACAGAAGCTATTATAGTCATGTAATTAAATTTGCAAAAATCGAAAACGTTTCCAAAAATAGGCATTTTCTCAATATTGTAGTTGTTATTACTTGTTTGTTACAAGTACGTTTATAGCTTTCATAATGTTTTACAATTGTTTAATATGAGAAATTACAACACTATAGTTTGTTTTGTACATATATACTAATACTTTATTTTCTTACATAACTAGGAGCTGTTATTTGGTTGTGTATCCAAGATGTCTACCATACAGTTAAGTCGAAATAGTTTTGCAAGTTTTCCTATTACTGATCCAGCTCACTTACAGGGTGTAAATGTAAGTATATTTTATTACTTATAGACTGATGATCTGTTCTTTAAATAGTCACTAATGATTGAGCATAATCAGATCACCAAAGTACCACTAGGAATATTTTCACAAGCTCAAGATCTGGTAAGCTAGCTATATGATTGTGTGGTCTTTGAATGATGTACTTGTAATGTAATGTAATGTTTGTATTGTTAACTGTAATATTGTTGTTTCTAGACTCAACTTAGTCTTAGAGACAATCAAATCAACACACTACCACTTGGTAAGTATCACTGAGTACTAATATTATACAGTGCATATACACACAATGAATGTGGTTAATATATATCCTATAATTAATTCCTTACAACATGGCTTTTTCTGTCTAACATGTTGCACATGCCAAGCATTCCTGTAATTGTTTTGGACTACATGGTCACTATATATATTGGTATCTCTACTCACTTAAAGTCACTTTGTTATATTATATTGTTGTATGTCATACTTGAAGGTGATGAATGAAATTAAACTACATCTTTTAGCTACCAATATAGTAACCAATGAATTTCACTAACATTAACGACAAGCTTTACAATGATAAGTGTTGCTGACAGTGCTTGAAGCTTCTTGCTAGCTTGCTTCTTTGCTGTTATTTCTAGTATTTTATTGGTTTAGTCTTCCTCAGGCATTGATACTTATTATTTAACCTTGTAATTCTAGTTAGTGTTTCACTGTAAAGTTACTGTCTTCTAAAACAATTACAAAATGTTTTGTCAATTTTATTTTTGTTTATTGTTTGATAAACTAGTTACGTACTTTGTGTTGATTTCTTTTTTGGGGGCAGTTTTGTTTAGGATATAGAAAATGTCTCACTTTGTCTTATGACTTTCAAAACTGTTGAATGAACTTATCTTGCATACACAGTAACTGCTGACGCACATTACAACCAATGACTTAAATTACTGCTACCATGCTTGAATTGGGTGTGACTAATTGAGGCTTGAAGCTTCTGTAAATGTCTTTTGAGTAGCCATATTGCTTAATCACCCATCACTCACTATATTATGGTATTTACATTATACGATATGAAAACCATCATATATGTTCTTATCTTCACTTAATATGTCATATAAATAAACTTGTGTTTAAATTTTGTTTGTTCTTTTTTGTAATAGACTTTGGTTCATGGATCACATTAACAGAGTTAAACTTAGGTTCTAATCAGTTGACTGCAATTCCTGAGGAGATACAAGAGTTAACACGTCTGGAAATATTAGTACTTGCTAATAATACTATCAGAGTAAGTTGTATAAGTTAATTTGCACTATACATTGTCAATGGCATAACTTTGTCATACTTCAAATTTTATACCTTTGAGGAGATACAAGTAGCCTATGATTTAATGAATAACACTTTTGCCTTGAGAAGTCAGCCGTGTGTCATGTGGCAATTCAAAATTACAGTTCTAATTATATGAACAGCTCTTCTATTATAATAATAATTATTATTAAAATAGCAACCAGGCATTGTCTTTGTGATTTAACTATAAAGTCACCAAGGTTCTGAAAAAGAGTAAAAGACCTTTTAATAAAGAAGGAAGACTGAGAATGCCTAAAACTAGTTGTCATCAGAACTATCAGATTGATCTGAATCATCAGTGGTTTATTTCAGAGACCCTTTAGTTCGTTTATGTGAGTTGAGTTCCTCCAAATAGCCTTAGACATTTGCAACAACCTCCTTTGTTTGTAACCTCAATATCTTTCCCTTTGGTGTATTTATGAACATGAGAAAAATGTGGTGTATTTGCATGACATGCATATGAACAAATAATGAATAAAATTAAAATGTACTCAGTGATAATTGCATATAAAAGGAGAGGAAATACCTCACCTTACATTCCATGCATACAACACCTTTTTAATAGGGGGTCTTCTCAACTCAGACAGTGTATAGACATAAATGGTGATTGTTATTACCTGAATACATATTATATTCAGTGGATACGTTATGTCAGTCAAAATGTTTTATTAACTACACGATAACACTTTCATTCATACCTCTTTGAAAAAGCCACTAATTAGGATAAATATTTCTAAATAAAATAGAAGGAGGAGCTTTAATATTGTCACATGGAATAGATGACTGAATGAGTTTATGACAGCCACATCACTTCAATTATCTGGTTTTATTGCTATAGAGAAGTCTCCTGTCAAATTAAAATCTTGTATCTGAAACTGATGTTTCAGAATTATTGTTTTCCCACCTAGCATGTGACACATTGCAGTCAGTGTTAAGATTGTTATGGACTAAATGTCATGAATATAGATATATTTTATACAGAGTGCTTTAATTTATTGTATTATCGACTTTCAAATTAATAATTAAATTAACACATCATAGTCAACAAATACATTTACTGTCACTATTATAGTGCTATTATACTTTGTCCGAGTTTAGAAGAGCTACCCAGACTTATAAGTTTGCCGTTTTACATGCTATCCACATGGGACTTGCATCTATCTTTCAGCTTGCGAACATGCATTATATATATATATATATATATATATATATATATATATATATATATAATATTTAACTTTCAAGTGCTATGAGAAAGTAGCAATATAATAATCAGGTATTGTCTTTTCCAATTTAAGGCAGCTATATAACCATCTGAAAAAGTTCTGAAAAAACTCTTTTAACAAAGAAGCAGCTCAACCAATATCAACTTTCTCTTTTCATAGCCTCTTGACACTGGTACATGAAAGTCCTGTGGCATCAGAGGTTCGTTTCAGAGATCCTCGAGTCTGATTACACTTGTTAAGTTTCTCGAAATAGTCATAGGCAATTGCAACAACCTCCTTTGTTTATGACCTCAGTCTCTTTCCCTTGACATCTTCATGAGAGAAAGCGTGGTGTGTTCACATGATATGCACATGAACAAATAATGAATAAAATTAAAATGTACTTCAGTGCTAATTGAATATAATAGGAGAGGAAATACCTCACCTTACGTTCCATGCATAAAACACCTTTTTAATGAGGGGCTCTTCTCAACTCGGACAAAGTATAGTTGAGTGTGACAGTTTGAGGCTTAGAGCAACACTTTGAAGTTAGTAAAAAAATCATTCTTTTTTAGCAACAACAGTATCAACAAAACAGACAGTGTTTATAATATAATTTTGTTGTGTTTGTTCTGAAAGGCCATGGATATATAATCATAATTGACACACTTTCAGTTTGTTTTATCATATTTAAATAGGCAACTTGTGGAGATACATAAACGTAAATATTCTTGTGAACCTTCTTTCATGTTACACTTGTTAAATCAGGAAAATATATGTATTTAATTATATTTAGTTATATTAGAAGCCTATATAATTCCATCCTCTGTAGTCACAGTCTTATTTTTCATTATCCAAAGAGTGGGGATCAATATTCTCTAAAACAACAATTGAATATTGTTATTACAAATGTGGTTATATGATGTAGTCTGTTGGACTAGGGTTGTGAACCTTCACCTTTGACTTTAGCCAATAATTTGGGAATATAGTATTGCATACTAATTATATAATAATACTTGTATGAAAATGATGAAAACAAAAGCAGTCTTGAGTTCTGAGCTCTACATTTCATGTTTGCACTTCCGACAATTAGCATGCTTGCATTCATCATTCTAAGAAATACTGTGCTGCTGATAGTGGTCTCAGGTCATGTACAATAAAGTCTCTAACTGCTGTGTTGAGCTCCTTCGTTCTCACTGAACTAGGAGAAAGTGTCTCAGATGATTTTATTTTCCAATACTCTCCAAGCTTATTGCGGTTTGAAGATCTAGGAGTTCACTAAACAGCTCTATGAATTAAGGAAGGTACCAGTGATGGCTAGTGAACAAACTTACCATGACACAATCTCTGCAATCGCATTTATATCAAGCATGAGCTTTCCATTACAATCCTTCATTAGCTGTTCTTTATCCTAAGATAAAAAATAGTTTACCGTATTTATAGGATAACATATTGTGTCCCAGGTTAACAAAATATCTTTCCATATTTTATTCTAGGATAAAGAATAGCTTGCTATATAACATGGTACTATTAGGAACATAATACCTGAATCATCTTAAATCCTCTGATCTCTGGCATTCATTGTTTACAGTGTGTAGGTACAAAATATCTTAGGATTGTAGGTAAATTATAGACTTTTTGACCTATACGTATTGTAGGAATCTAGTGAATCCCTTATTCAAGCAGCTGTGCAAGTGGTCTCTCGTCTGTTGTGCCAATAACTGATGTAAAAGCCAGAACAACGAGACCACAGATGTACCTTTATAAGGGATTAAGTGTAAAACTAAACTTAGTAATCAAAACCAATTCTGATCAGTCACCTGACATTGATTTCTCTTAATGTTATTGATAAACAAACAATTTGTAGTAATTTTTCTTTAAGTAGTTAATTCAATATAGGTAGTATGGTGTTGTAAATATCAACAAATCTGAGGTCACTTCCATATATGGATATTGTCACCCAATGACCGTCCATATCTACTAATCTCTGATGAAGTCTTGCATTTGAAATCCTTCCATTCATTAGTTCAAGTGATAGAGGATATTTGCATTGCTAAAAGCTTTGTATAGCATTCACAATAGCTTCATTCAACCACTCCCCAGATAACAAAATATTTTCATAGCTGTTATAGTTTCAGCACTCACGTACACTTTGATATTTATTCTGTCTTGTATGGTGTCATCATTGACCTCTGTCCATCATCCTTTCTTTCTTCTTCAGCTATTACTAGCTTAGCCTTCTGTTGTAACTTTAGAGCTAGTTCTTTAGCATGAGTGTTTTATTTTAAATAACAGAGGTTAGGGTGATATAGAGGTTGCTATAATGATGTGATATGGTTCTAAATCTAAAGAATGATTTTGAGATAGTGAAAGGAGTAAAATGTAGGAGAAATGGCAAGAGATGTAGTATTAGGAAGGATAATAGATGTGAATGGAAGTTATAGTTCACTGTGAAAATATTTGACTAAAATTAATGATAAAGGTGAACTGTCAGGGTCAAGTGATAATGAAGAATTGGAAGGATTGAATGATAATTGGCAATTTGTCATTTTACTCTTTCTTGTTTTCTAACAGTACGGATTTCTCTGCTTTTTCTGTATCATTGTCTTTCATTGTACTGGTTAACTGGTTAATAGTTAATTGAATTAAACCGCTTTGCAACTCTCGTTTTGACTTTTTCGCATTTTCTCATATTTGTCTCTGCTGTTTTCCAAATAAACATGACAGTGTTCTGATATTTTTAAAGATTTTTCCTAACTTTGGTTTTCATTGTTTGTAAACACACGCTTTTAAAATTTATTTGTTAGGTCTGAAGGTCATAGACAACAATACAATAAAATGACATAACCAAGTAATTGTCTATAATGTACTTGTACCATGTTAATAGACAGATATAAAAGTAACTAGTAAGAAAAAAAAGTAACTTTACTCTAGTTACTTCCTTCTTCCTGGAAATGAAAGCATACATTGTATTTCCTCAAATAGTAGTCTCCCTTTCTCTGTCTGGCATTGTAATTAACACCAACCTCAAGTTGATGCTGCTGATTATACTACTTGTTTTTCTAGTTTTGAAAGGGTCTAGTCCACTGTTAACAGACTCCCTACATATTGGTAGTATACTATATTAACAATATGATATAATCATATACTGAAGTATTAACACACAGTAGCTCTATAATCATATTTTGTGTAAACATAAACAAACCAGTCAATTGTTAATTACAATCGAACTGAATACTATGTTGAATCTAAGATCATCTCTATAAACTCTTATATAGTCACATTGTCTCAGATAGAGTTCAGTTAATATATGAAGTAATGTACTATCATGATATGTCTTATACAGCTTCATTAACAGCACAGGTGGACATTCTATTATATCAGAAGCTTTTATCAGTCAGAAAATAGTTGAAATTTTGGGAATTTTTGGATAGTCAAGCCCGTGACTTTATGTACGTTTATGTAAATAACTGTTTGCTTGAAACAGCTGTTAAAGCTTTAACTGTCATATCGTAGTTGATGTGTGGAGTATAATAGTTCAAATCCTATTCTTATATTAGGGTAATAAGAGAGTAGAGACCCAACTCCCATCTACATTACCTACAAATTTGGTAGGCAGGTTTTAAACTTATGGTACAATAAGTCACTGTTAGTTGTGTTTGATTGTTTATTTCAAATAGTATATGATATTCTGCCAGATACTTATAACTTAAATAATTCATCATATTCATTGTTCTGTAGTTACTTTTTGATTGCACAGTTTACAAATTCTTGTCTTTGAAAAGCATCTTGTAAATTCCTATGTAAATCCAAATGACCAATGTTCTGTTGTTTGTTGATTAGTCATGCCAATTGTGTCCATGGTAACAGTAATTAGTGGTTATAATATATGTTAGTGTGTTGTTATTGTATTATGTTTAGTTTCATTTGTATGCTTTGAAGTTTTATACAACAATAGAATGGAACCATGTAAAATGGACAGTTGGACACACACCGTTGCGTAACATTATGTAACATATATTCAAAAACATATTTCCTTATTATATTAAGATTAGCTAACACAAGGAGAATCATTTGTAAAGCTTTTGAAATAGTCATGACTGCCAGCTGTCAGGATATTAACTAGATTGTATTTGGTTCATTATCAATCTACCAATACATTATGTAACATGATATAAGATATTGTGAATGCAACTACAGTCACAAATGCTATGGAATTTGGCATACAACCAAAAATTGGATGTAATAATTGTACACAAATTGTTGGAATGTCTGGCCATTTTGAGCATACAAATTTCTTATATAATACATTCATGATGAGCATGAATACTAATAGTATTGTTCTTAATTTATTTTCTGAGTACATTCAAACACATTTTCTGAGTACATTCAAACATTTCTGAGTACATAACAAACATATCATCCAAGCAATCTTGTGTTCTTTTTCTCGGAACGTTACATGACATTTGTTCTTGGACATGCATACCATGTTTTAGATATAGGTGTATATCATCAGGTGATATTTCACTATCTGTGTACAGTTATAGTGTGTGTTATCTACCATGTGGTGTTGTTAAGCAATCAGTCAACTGTATGATGTATAATGAAATGTATAAAAAAGTATGTTTACAATTTTATAATCATTCCTTGAAGTATATCACGAGTGAAATCATTTTTAAAATTTGATACACCCCAAGGAGCTTGTGTAGAAATGGTTGCTATGCGTCCATCTTGAACAGGAAGTCAATGTAATTTGGTAATCATAAAGGTCAATCATTGAACTTGTCATGTAATTAATTTTAATAACTTCCTGTTCAAGATGGCTGCATAGCAATGATTTATACACAAGTGTTTGTTTGAAATTTGTTTACGCATTAAGTACTATTTTCATATTCACGCTCAAATATATTTGTTTTGCGTGTACGTGTAGGTTAGTGTGTGTACATGTATGTCTATTTGTCTACATGTATGTCTATTTGTCTACATGTATGTCTATTTGTGTACATGTTTGTCTGTTTGTGTGTTTCTGTTTGTGTGTTTTACATGAGGGAATAATCTCTGCCATAACACTTGTTTTGTCTTAAATATAAATATAATTGTATTTACATGTAGTGATAATATTTTTCACTTTAGACACTACCTAAAGGTATATCTGCTTTACGTAATCTCCGAGAACTAGACTTAGAAGGTAACAGACTGGAGTATTTAGCAACTGAAATAAGTGAGTCTATTTTAAGTACACTAATAGTACATGCTATATCTTTAGGATTACATTTATCAATATATTGGATGTGTACTCACAGTAGTTATACTACAAACTTAATAATATGAAACCCTTTTTAGAGCCAATGTAGATCCTGTACTATGAGGATACATATTTGTTATAATAGACTAATCTAATTATAAACTAACTAGTATATCTTATTGCTCTGTCATTGTTATCTTTAATATGTTGTTGTTGTTTAGGTTATCTTCGTGAGTTGACTAAACTCAATGTGCAATCGAATAAAATAACCAATCTTCCACGAGGATTAGGGTAAGGGAATATTTAATATTATTATTCATATGATTTTGAAATTGTGTCTTGATTTTGATTGGTCAGTTAGATTGTAGGGTAAATACTTGGCATTAATAGAGATATTTTAATGGAACTGTTTGACATCTTGTTGAATGATTGAAAGGTTCATGATAAAGATTTTGTCTGATAATGGTTGTTGTTGATACTAGAAGGAATAGGAACAAAAGTCATTAGTCGTATATTAAGAAATTAAGAATGTTCATATTATGTGGCCACATCATTATTTATATACATATAGTTTCATTGAAAGACTTTGGCTATTAGTAATTTCTAGTACTATAACTTACTAACATTGCCATTATCTAATCAAGAATTTTCTCATAACATTGGAGTACTCGATGTTGTAGTCATTTGGCTGAGAAACCATGTTTGGTCTGTTAGGATAAATTTTATCTTAATACACAAACAAATGTGACCTTATTTGTGAAATCAATCACACATATTGCGCTAAAAACTTCAAATGAACGGTTGTGTATACATGGTTGCTACACGGCCATTTTGTACAGGATGTATACCAGACTCGGTATCCAGGACGAACAACCATTAAAGTACTTGGATACCAAATTTGGTAAACATCCTTTACAAAATGGCCATGTAGTAATCACATATACTGTTTATTCGAATTTTTTCAGTGCAACCTGTGTGATTTTCCTAAATAATGTCACAAATGTTCCTTATTTTATTAATGTTGATCATTTAAGTGGGAGCTTGTCATGACTACAAAATGATCATTGACTACTCATATTTCTCAAAATTGTGAGATGTCCAATTACTGAACAATTTACTATTAATATTGTCCTTTACTCACTACACTGGCTATACAACTATGCAGTCGAGTCATTGTAGCCTGATTTTTGATTTGTTTCGCACAACCACCTTCAGTTTAGTTTTGTACTTTTCTTTAATTTTAGAATTTCATGTTGTGTCACAATGAGGGAATCTAGTCATATGATGTTTTTACTTTACAATGTGATCAACCAACCATGAGCAATTTATATGAGCTTTTTGAATGATTTGTATATTTCAACTGACAATTTAGTGATAATTGGTAACTTTTTGTTTGTTTTCAGTTTATTGGTCAACCTGAAGCATCTAAGTGCAGGAGAGAACAACTTGTTAGAAATACCAGCAGAGATAGGGACGCTTGAAAATCTGGAAGAGCTCTATCTTAATGATAATCCAAACCTCCAGTTTCTTCCTTACGAGTTGGCCCTATGTAAACGTCTAGCTCTCATGTCTGTAGAGGGCTGTCCTCTCAGTAGATTACCACCTCATGTTGTTGATGGTGGCCCATCTGCTATTATACAGGTACCACATTAATGTTAGTTTATATCACTAAATGTTAGTGTGCATCACTATATGTTAGTGTGCATCACTATATGTTAGTGTGCATCACTACTACATGTTATCAGGGAAGCTTTCTTAAGTATATTGACTTTCATGATCACAACCGTTTTAATCACAAGCTACAAATTGGCCATGTAGAAATGTATGCATATCATAGTGGCTTTTGCTGAGTATACTTGTTAACCTAATAATATGCATTACTTACTTCACTTAATACCAAAAAATGTAGTGTTTGATATTTTAGAAATTCTGAAAGATGGTTGAGTCACATCATTTAGTCATTTTAAATTAACTTTATACCTATCACTCTAAACATATAATTTCTATTATAAGTATTGTCTTCTTTTTGTTGCAGTATCTAAAGTATCAAGGTCCTTATCGAGGTCTTCGATGATATGGCCCACCTAAAACGTTAATGCATTTTCAAGAATTATACATTGTGTGTTGTCATAATTATCTATTAAAACAAAGTGTAGCTGATGTTATTTTCATTAATTACTGAGTGTTATAAACTTATAATCTTATTATCACTAGTTAGTAAATCAATTTCTTTTAAAGTACAACTCTTATTTTTTACAATAACATTTCCAGCATAAAATTACCTTTTGTTTGTTAACTGTATCATACAACACTACCTGGTTATGTGATGTGAGTGTTGTGTCAATATCTAATCCAATGGTTATACGACGTGAGTGTTATGTCAATGTCAAATCCAATGGTTATATGATATGAGTGTTGTGTCAATGTCAAATCCAATGGTTATATGATATGAGTGTTGTGTCAATGTCAAATCCAATGGTTATATGATGTGAGTGTTGTGTCAATATCTAATTGAAGTGTGTTGTTGAACTGGTCTACAGTGGCTCTACAGTTATAAGATATTGATGAAAGTATTTACTAACAAGATGTTTGGGTCCAGGTAATGTCATTGCAGGTTAAAACTTCCATTAGCATTTGCATGTTCTCTCAGCTGTATTCATTTGGCACACAGTCCACATTCTGTACTTGTAGTAACTTTATCAACACATGTTAAATATTAATAATTCTATGCATTTTTTCAATGCTTTAACAATGAATGGTCACAGCCCTATTTTGTAGTATTTAAGACATTGTGCTATATATCCTATCTTCATTCCAGTGATTAATAAATCACAATGTTCCTGTCATTATGGATTGTTTCTCTACTATATTATGCTCCAGGTAATGTCAAAGTATATGTAATATTGTACAATTATTTTCCATTTGTCATTTTCAGTGATAATAGCAACAGAAAGTTCAATGAATTCAATGGAGTTATCTGTTGCCAACATGTCACCTACTTCTTTATTAAGTGTAATAGAACAGACTATTGATTCTGATATTACAATTATTTCATCACCAAGTTTGTCTGTAATTGACACAACACCGCTTGTTTCTGTCAATTCAGCAAATTTGACATTATTCTTATCACCAACAAGTAAGTCTTTTGATTCTGACTTGATGGTTTCTACCTCACTTTCATTGGTGGATTCAGAGGCACTACTAATTGATCCTACAATGACAACTGAATTGTTTGAGTCAATGTTTTTCTCGGATATGAGAATGTCTTTTGATTCAACTGACTTGACATTATTTGCTTCACCGACAAGTATGTCTTTTGATTCTGACTTGATGGTTTCTACCTCACTTTCATTGGTGGATTCAGAGTCACTACCAATTGATCCTACAATGACAACTGAATTGTTTGAGTCAATGTTTTTCTCAGATATGACGATGTCTTTTGATTCAACTGACTTGACATTATTTGCTTCACCAACAAGTATGTCTTTTGATTCTGACTTGATGGCTTCTACCTCACTTTCATTGGTGGATTCAGAGTCGCTACTAATTGATCCTACAATGACAACTGAATTGTTTGAGTCAATGTTTTTCTCAGATATGACGATGTCTTTTGATTCAACTGACTTGACATTATTCTTATCACCGACAAGTATGTCTTTTGATTCTGACTTGATGGTTTCTACCTCATTTTCATTGGTGGATTCAGAGTCACTACTAATTGATCCTACAATGACAACTGAATTGTTTGAGTCAACGTTTTTCTCAGATATGACAATGTCTTTTGATTCAACTGACTTGACATTATTTGCTTCACCAACAAGTATGTCTTTTGATTCTGACTTGATGGTTTCTACTTCATTTTCATTGGTGGATTCAGAGTCACTAATTGATCTTACAATGACAACTGAATTGTTTGAGTCAATTTTTTTCTCAGATATCCTGATTACACCTACCCCTTCTATGGATATAATTATGTGTTCTCCAACTCCAATATTAGAAGGTATTCTCAATAATTTTATCTATGATATTATCCGACTTCTTTTTTTGTAGAAGTAATGAGTAATGACACTACTGTTTTAAATTGTACTTACATTTCTGAAAGTAGCTCTGTTCTTTCTGTCCAATGGACATTTGATGATAATCTTCTGACAAATGATTACAATGAAACTAAATACAATATCTCAAAAGGAGTTTTGTATATACTAAATACAAATCTTGATGATGCAGGAGATTATTCTTGTAATGTGTCTCTGAGTAATGAGCTACAATGTTATCAACAAATTCACTTGGATGTTCTAGGTATGTTCAGTAATGGTAAAAATGATTTTATTTATTGACAATTGCTAGCACCTCCAATGATTAGTGAGATATCTCCATACAAGAGATTTTTTGGAGTTTTTGGAGATAATATCAACCTCACCTGCATTGCGGTTGGTGGTCCAAGACCTTCCATCACCTGGATAAAGGATAACGAAAGCATAGTTGATAGTGATGATATTCAAGAAGAGCACACAATTATAAGTCATCTTATAATAACATATTTACTTCAGAATCATTCAGGAGAATATACTTGCAATGCTACAAACAAGATAGAATCTGTTATTGAAACTGTGAAGATCGATGTTTTAGGTATGTCATATTGCAGTAATATTATTATATGTTAAATATAATTAGTTCCTCCTTCTTTGGAAAGTGGTTTCACCAACTCAAGTCACAATCTGTCTACCTCTGTTCAATTGTCTTGTACATTTTCTTTTTCTGCTCCTTTTGTTCCTCTAATTATGTGGTCTCGTAATACTACTACCTTAGGAGAAGAAAGTCTTCAAAACATAACTGACAAAATAATTGTAACTACTTTTAACAATGAAACCAGTGTTACATCTGTTCTGGAAATTATGGATCTTCAAAAAACAGATGAAGGAAAATACACTTGTAGAGCATCTAGTAACATAACCAATTATGCTCAGTTTATTCAAAGTAACGAAGCATTTATAGTTGTTCAAGGTATTCTACAATTTATAAGGTTAAAATAATTTATTCTCTGTTTCTGTGTATAGTTCCTCCTATAGTAAAACCAGAGGTAAATGTTCTGGAACGAATGTTCAATGACAATGTGACTATTGTGTTTATTGTGATGGATGCTAATCCTGAAGTAAGGAAAGAAAACATTGTCTGGCAATTCCAACCCCTTATGTCTAATGAATATTTAACTATTTCACATGGTCTCTCTTTTGATCACCGTTCTTTAACTATTTCAAATGTTCATCTGAATCATAGTGGCAACTACACAATGTTTGCAGCAAACAATGCTGGCACTGCGGCAGCTAGCGTTACTTTAAATGTCTATGGTAAAGCGAACAATATGATATAAATCTAATTGAAATCTTTCTTGTCTATTTAGTTAAAGCAGCGTTATTGAACAATAGTGGGGTTGTTGTAAAAACAAAAAGTGGAGAAAATATAACACTCAAATGTATTTGTGATGGTTATCCATTGCCTAACATTGTTTGGAAAAAGAATGGACAGTCTTTAATTTCTTCCTCAAAAAGGAATATTTCATCAACTATCCAGGATAGTGGTTTTCGCAGCCCTCTCATCTCTGGAGTCTTACAGCGGACAACTAATTTGACAATTTTTGATTTAATTGGAGAAGATAACGGTAACTATACCTGTGTATGTCGAGTAGATATTAAGACTGATATCGGAGTTACTTTAACACCACCATTTTCATTGGAAGTAATAAAACGTAAGTGACTTAGAATGTTGAATGTGTTTAAATTAACTTCATTAATTTTTCTCAAGGAAATTATTGTTTGAATTCTCCTTGTGGTACACATGGTGAATGTCGAAGTGTAATTGGTACTTATATATGTAACTGTTCTGATGGATATGATGGTACTAATTGTGAACGAGGTAAGATATGATGAACTAATTGTCAGTGTCCTTATATCAACTTTCCTTAATTTCAACAGCTGTCACATTTGTAATTAATCCCAAAATTACAGAGTATCCTAAGAATACATCAGGAAAACTTTATTCCAGAGTTAACCTTACTTGCCATGTGGAAGGTGTTCCAACACCTACTATACAGTGGTATAAAAATAACATAACCATTTCTAATGACAACAAAGATCCTTCTGTATTGGTATTTCAAGAATTAAACTTGAACGATCGAGGATTTTATCACTGTGAAGCACAGAGTTGGATAAATGGACAAATTAAATCAGTGAAATCTCCTGAAGTTATTTTAAATATTGCAGGTATTACTTATGTTAGCCGTTCATTTATCCATATTATCATTTTATCTATTCTATCATTCATATGTTATTATTATCTGACCTATTAATGTAGATGTTACTCAATATCAAGCTGACATACAGCTACCAGACACATATAGTGAGACTGATATCACTGATCTTGTCAACACGGTAAGACTGTATCAAGGGAAAACATTTGCCCTCACTCTGTCATTTTTCAGATGAATAGTTATTTGTCTGGTTTAAATGTAAGAAACACATCTGATACCACTTTTTTCTTTTTGAACTTTCTGAAATCAAAGTGAGTTGTTGTAAAAGTAGGTCCTTCTTTGACCGGTTTCTCACAGGTACAAACATTCCAATATTGCTCCTGTTGTTGTTACTCTAAGAACAGACAACAGAGCCAATGAACATATTAGAATGGCATTAGAACAGGAACTGGCATCACTCAATGAAATAATTGGAGTCAACATTTCAGTGGCTGAAGTACAAAGATTTGGTATGTCTTATTTTAAATGAAATGAAGTAATTAGTTTCTTTTCAAGATGGATGTCCTGCAGAGAATACAGTCATACCATCACATTCAGGTGACCCTGATCTTAATATCACTCTAGTATGGCCTGAAACTTATCTTGGAGAAAATGCTGTAGTGTCTTGTCCTTGTGGAAGTGGGAGTGAGAGTACTGATGATGGACTCCAAGCAACTCGATATTGTGGAGGGGAATTCGTTGATGGAGCAATGTGGACTGCAGGGAACATTGCTCCTTGCAATTTTAGTGATCTAGCTCGGCGAATATGTCGTCTACGAGATGTTGGTTGAAAATGTTAACTGAATTGTAATTTAAAATATTTTTCTTAGCTTCCAACAACAGAAAAACTGACACAACTAGGTAGTCTATTAAATGACAGCACTCAATTAGGCTCAACTGAGGTGATTGCTAGTGTAAGTGTATTGTTAACAGCTTCAGAAGACTCATTAGGGAATGTTGATGTGAGAGACTTAAGCATTATCCATTGACATAATTATCATTAATTTCTAAATATAGCTGTCCACAAATTTTATGGGTGTCATTGGTAATATATTAGATGTAAGTGAGGAGACTTTAAGAAGCAGTCAATCAACAGGCAACACATCAGCTAAGTTAGTCTATTAGCATTAATTATATATTTTAGTGTGTTCTTTCAGGATGTTGGCAGCTGTTGAGTCAGTGGCAGAAAATTTACCAGCAAATTCATCTGAGCCAGTTGTAATCTCACAGAGATTGTTTGCTGTGTCAGCACAAAAGATAGATCTTGAAGACTTTAGACAAAATGGCCAAAGCTTCAGTGTAATACCTGATCTATTTTTAAATGGAGATCAAAGCTCAGATTCAACATTTGGAGCTCTCAGTCTACCAAGCAATTTGTCTAGCATAATATCTGATAATGTGACCATTACTCATAAGGCCTTCAAAACCGAATCTCTCTTTCTGCGAAGAAATGACAAATCTTTGAAAGTTGGTACTTTCATAATATCTGCTACTATTGTGGGAGTAAGTCCAATAAAAGGATTGAATCCTCCTATAGTTCTTAACTTTACAGTCAATCCTGTAAGTATATTAAAATTGTAGGCATTGATACAATTTTTATTATTAATTTTTAATATAATAATTATTATCATTATTATTCTTATTATTGTATTTATTATTAAAATCTTATTGTACTATTATAGGATGTTAATGGTTCAAGTTCTTATTGTTCATTCTGGAACCAATCCTTAGATGGTAATTATATTTGTAGAGTACAGAGTATAATGCTCATGTATTTGCTGTACAGATGGATATGGAGGTTGGTCAACTGAAGGATGTTATCCTAAACAAGTCAGCGATGGAGAGTTTGTAGTCTGTGAATGTAATCATCTCACAAACTTTGCTGTACTTTTTGTAAGATAGCAAGAATAAGAAATATTGATTTTATGATTTGATTTTAAGGAATTGTCTACAAACCCTACTCATGAAACTGGGGCATCAGCCTTGTTCTTGGATTCAGTGACATATATTGGTATCATTATCTCACTCTTTTGTCTGACTGTAACTATCATTTCCCACTTAGCACACAAGTAATTTGATTTTTATACTTTCTTTATACATGATTCTTCTTTATGCAGAAAACTTCGTACCTCTGACAATGGTCAATTTGTTCTAAATTTGTGTTTTGCCTTATATGGACTTTATGTGACCTTTATGATTGCTGGTTACAGTACTGAACATCCATTTTTCTGTGCTGTTTCAGCTGCTCTGTTGCACTACTTCTTTCTTGTGACGTTCATGGTTATGGCTTCTGAAGCTGTTAACTTGTATATGAATTTAGTGATTGTGATTGGAGGACGTATTCGGCATTATGTTTTAAAAGCCACTATTATATCATGGGGTATGTTAGTTTTTTTATTAAGTAACGATTATATTATCATCATTCATCATCTTGTTTAGTGACTCCAATGTTTATTGTCTTGTTCTGTTTTGCACCCAACCATGAAAACTATTTGAGTGAATATTTGTAAGTAATTAATTGTAATAAGTTTAAATAAAATGTAATATTTTTTCACACAGCTGTCGACCCTTCTTTGAGCCTTATTACATTGGAATGGTTGCTCCATTTATAGCAATATATTTGTTCAATTGGGTGATATACATTATCATTATTGGCTCTTTATTACGAAGGAATTTCAAGGATTTCAATGCAAAGACAGACAAAGAACTAATATTTGTTCGTAATCAAGTTGTTATAGCTATAGTACTATCATTCTTCTTTGGTTTGGAATGGGGTATTGGACTTTTTGCTACTCAAGACATTTATACTAATAAGAGGATACGAGATACAGTTACTGCAGTTTTTGTCATTTTCTCTACATTTCATGGTCTTTTTATTTTAATACTACGCTGTCTACGTTCAAAAGATGTAAGATCTCTTTGGAAAAAATGGTTTCTTAATGTAGCAGGCAAACACATCAATTTATCATCTTCTCGTAAGACTAAACAATATAGCATTCAAAATCCAGCTTATACTCATGGAGGGACATTAGAGTCCACCAATGTATCCTCTCGTAATACTCCTCAAATCAATGTACACTTTTCTGGTGATACTTCAAAAGGAAAGCAAAAGTTTGGATATAGTGAAACTCTTGATGTCCATATCATGAAGCAACAGCAAACACTCATTCCTACAGTTATTATAACTCCAGCAGATGCAGAGACAAAAGCAGAAAAGGACAATGATGCACTTGTTGAGACTACTTTTATTAATTCTTTTTGTGATGAAGATGATGATGACATATACGAGAATGAATTGGAAATATAACAGAAAGAAGCTAATTGAACAACTAACAACCCAATTAATTTGTAAAAGACTTTAGTTAACCACTTTAGCAAACATATTAGGCAATAAACTGTGTTATGTCTGAATTTAATGTCTCTAATCTTGTCATAACAGTTTTTTGTATAAATAAATGAAAACAAAGTATTATTGACAGACAGTAAATAAATATTGAGATCACTATTCACCAATCAAAATACAGCATTAAATTTTGTAACATTATGAGATTTTAGATGTTCTCTTTTACTATGTAGAATTGCTTATTGTCTTTTTTTCTTCAAGCACATTTTAAGTTTGTTAGTTTAATAAGCTATGGCTAGTTACCAGAAACTGCATATTGTAAAGAAAGTATATAATTATGGAGCTGATAAAGTTTGTGGAAGGCAAGTTAAACTACATTTGTTGTCGTTAATTAGTAGTTTCCTCAACCTGACTGACTATTGGGGCATAGCTAACTCATAAACTTATATCTACTCAATGAATGCAATGTTATTATAAGTAGGACTACGTTATAATTAGTTTGTTCATGTTGAGGTAACAAAAAACTGAATTCGTACATGTAATACTATTACCACCTCTTACCTTCATGAGTGGACTGGTTTAACTGCTAACACAACTTAAAATTTACTTTGCCTTATATAGTACTATTCACTGTTTCCCTTTGACTTATAAGGAACTTTACATTCATAGACTCTACACATACACAAAAAAGTGAGAGTTAAATTAGCTGTGAGACACACGTCAAAATCTAATAAATAATTCTGTACAACCATGTCTTTAGAATCATAAGTAAAGCTTTTTACAGAACAATACAACAAGGGACAGAAATAATAATGTGAAGATGATGTCAATAATTATTTTCTTTCCTATAAAAAATCACTCGAAAATACATCAATATAATTTCCAATTCATCTGTATTGTGGCCAGGAACCTCATATACTTGATAACTCTTTCATTTCCTCACGAACTTGTTTCTATAAAATAACAGTATTATTGTATATATCTACTTGTATTTAAACAAATAAATGTATGATAATAATTTTATACTAAAACATAGATTAAAAACAGGTATAAAATAGCTATTACTATAAAGTTGGTATTTTTACTTTTGCCATATCACAGATCATCAAGTCACATTACTGTTGAATCTATAGTTTTTCCTAAGTTTGTTTTGGACCATGTGTTAACTATACGAGACCATGTTTGTTGTTAAGATTTTATTGTATTGTAGTAATGCAGTGCAATATCTGCTAATATAACTATACTGTCAGCAATTAAAATGTCACAGACACAGAAGCAGGAAGTTCTTGAGGCATGCTGTATAAAAGTAGTTTAATTGTGCATAAGAGGTGTGGCTCATATGGTAAACAGCACAATTATTACTGGAATAGGTTGACAATAATCTCTTAAATTTTCCTATTTTTGTCTATTATACTTGCTGTTCATATTGCAGAGTTGTTCTTTGATTTCACCTTGTTTTGTTTCACTTTAGCCTTGCTGAAATGTTTTGCAAGCTTCTGAGTAGAGCTATTATAGTTTATCATTTATGCCAGAAATGTCATGTTAAAAAAACAAGATAGCCGTTCAAGCTGACGTAGACGTAGAGACTTTTCTGTGTCTGTGGACCTTTACAATCAGCTGGCACCTCTAAATTACATTATTCTTACGTAATTACAGCAGTGAGAGCTCTAGCATTCATTTGGAATTTAATAGCTTTTAGTAAAAAAATGTAGATTGCTTACTAATTCAGAACTTTTATCCAATATAGTTCTCTCTAATGTCGTCAGTTTATTATCTTCTACAGATCCAGTCTAAAAGTGTAAAAAATGTTGGGGTTTGACAGTGACCAAGTTATTGTTATACTGTTCTTTAGCCCCACCCCTAAACATTCCTAAGTAATGAAGTATAAACTAGTATATACTTAGTAATGCAAGTTGTACATTTGTGAACAATGGCATGCCATAATTTATGTCTCTTCTTATACGTGTGTAAACTGTGGCCTAATTTATTTAGATCACAGTAAGTAAAATGGAATCTACATTTTATTCGCATTATTTCATGGGGGAAAGGACTCTATCCTAAAAGCCTCTAAGTCCTGATTTTACTTACTTCTTTAGCAGCATCTGCTTCTCTTAGTTGTTGATTAAGAGTTCGTACTTCAGATTGTAGTTGATGTTCTCTTTTCTTGAGTTCGCTAAGTCTTGTAGCTACAATCAACTGAGCAGCTTGGAGTAAAGAGTCGTATGAAGACTACAGAAAATGAAAAAATTTTTTATTGAAATCAGTAATGTAACTGACTTCAAGTTGTTCTTTTGTTTGATTATCAGTGTCTCCACCTTTACTTCCTCCGAGAGTATGACCAGTTCCAGAAAACGCTTTAACACCACTACCACCAGGACGATTTATTAACCATTTAGGCTCAATAGTGTCACTATGATGATGTGAATCTAAAGGAGAATATAGCTAACACAAACAACTATACTCTGTATAGTCAATTTAAGTTAGAGTCAGTGCTATTTTACTAGGAATAAGCTAGAGAGAAATGTCTTGTACTATTTAATACATTTTACAACTCGACTTAAAATATGCCAAGCTAGAGTGCTAGTTGGCCAGGAAAACTAAAAATTAAATAAAATTAATAAATTAAATTTAAAAAAATTAGAAATCTCATTAAAGTCAATGGCAACAAACTCACACATACATTTACTAGCTGCAGCAAAAATGTTTGTAAACAATAGAGAATGAAAAGCATTAAAGACTATAACAACAATAAAGAATAATCAAATGCTTCAATGAGACTTGCAAAAAGAGTAAGATATGAGGCCACACCCAATATAGGTTGACGATACTTTCCATAATCAAAATCTCGTAAAGTAGCTATCAATTTCAAATTGGACAGAGTATACTATTAATGGACACTGCTTATTTATAGAGACAGGTTATTGAAAGTCATTTCTATACTATGGAACAATGGATGTTGTCTGCGTGTTCTTAATATACATGTACATGTAACCAACATATATAACTAACCATGTTTTTGTACATCTTTTTCTTTGCTTTGAATAGCAGCCATCTTAGCTGCTTCTCTTTGTTCAGGTGTGAGATAACCAACAGGTACATGTTCTATACCCAGACATATTTCTAGAGATTCTTCAGCAGCATTATATCTACACGTATAGATAATATTACACATCATGTATTTAGTGATATTATATATATATGTTGTACAAATTGTGTAATAAATGTATACAGGAATAAATGTGTACTTTATGACTATTAAGAATCTATACTTGGATTTCTTTTAATTACTACATGTATTGTGAACCTACCAAAGTGGTGTTTCATTATCTGTATATACATGTACACAAGATGGATGTTACCAATTACCTGAAGATAATGTCTGGCATCTCAGCAAACTGGACATGCATGTTGTCCTTTAGCTGGTTGCCATAGGAACGAACAAGTTCATCAAAGCAGTAACCTCCTTTTTTAAACAAGTGAGGAAAATGTTGTAACTCATTAAATGTGTCCAACATAAGTAGAGAACGAAGGTCATCGGCGACATTACTTAATGTTCCTAACAGAATAGTTAAAAAAATATTTTCAATATAAGAATAATTCAATATTGTTATTATGTAGTACATGAATTTTGTAATATTTCACATCAACAGCAATTATAAAGGACACACAGAACATTTCTCATTAACATAACAGATCAAATAAAGGCCTGAATATCTGAGTAAATTTATGTTATTAAATTCATATTAAATTCACCAATCACAAGCAGTTATTCATCCACCCACACACTGTGCACAGCCATTTCTGGAATTTGAATTTTACACTGTAGCATCTAGTATATATAGAATTTTACTTACCTTATTATTTTAGCCGGTGATAAGATACTAGTTGTACTAACTATGAAACATTTGGCAGTGTTTGGTGAATTCAATATGAATTTCAAAAATATCGTGTCATTAAAGAGGTAGTATCATTATAGCTCAATAAAGTCAATTGATATAATTATACAATTAATGTACACATGTACAAATATATACATACATGTACATTATCAGTGTTGTATGATGATGTACACGTATGCTGTAACTACATACCTTCTCTAGGTTTGGTTTTGGGTGATCTCTCAGGTGATTCATTTGAAGTGACTGGAGCTATTTTCTCTACACTCACTCTCTCTCCATGAGATAAAGCAAGAGGCGACGAGGGATCTTCTGATGGACACAGTTCTTTAGGAGGGAAACCCCAACGTAACTTTTGTTGTAATGGTGGTATTCCTAATTCTTGTTCAATCATTACTTGAAGGTCAGTGAACGTCGCTGATGGTGCCAAGGTAAGGTTAGCATTCTTTCCCTCTGAGGAAGTGACTCGAATTCTCTTGTTACCATTGAGAGCTGAGGGAGAGGGAGAGGGAGGGGGAGTTTTAGACGTGGTGTTAGTAGTAGTTGCCGAAGGAGATCCACATCTCTCTGTTGCTGATATCTGTAGGAATATATAGAAGTATGTGACTAATTATTGTAACTACAAGAGTGAACATTTAAAAATATGTACTGTAATTAAATAGTGGACATAAACTTACCTTAGCTGGTGGAGAGGATGATGGTTGGTCACGAGATGATGGAGAAGGACTTGTCTTTCTCCCTGTTCTAAGAACAGCTGGGTCAGTTCGTGGTTGCTGAGGAGATGGGTCTTGTTTCATTTTTTGTAGTTTCTGTTCTACTCTTCTCTTGATTCCTCTTTCTGTTTCACTAACTCCAAGCTCTTCTTTATGTAGTGTTTTAGTTTTATTCCCCATACCAGTAGCAATGGTCTTCACAATAGACTGATTGTCTAGAGGAAATAAACGTTATAAAATATGTGTACTGACTACTCACAGTATTACAGCATAACAAATCACACATTACCTGACATTAATAAAACATATAGAGCTATGTCTTATTAATGGTCTACATGTTACATGTACATGTATATGGTATTTCTCAGTAGAGAAGGATTGATTACCTTACAGTAAATGTACACTATAGTACCTGTTTCCATGGGAGGTGGATTATCATCACTGAGCTGTGTGTCATGCACTGCACTCTCAACCTGATCTGTTTCTTTCTTCTCAGTAGCTGATATAATCATGTCTATCACTCTCTGTACTAACTGCTCACTCCCAAATTCACCAGGAAAATATGTAGCAACCGTCTGTGTGTGTGTGTGTGTGTGAGAGAGAGAGAGTTACATGCTCTACTTATCATCTTCTAACACTTTACCTTATAAGCAACATCATACATATTAGAATTTAATGAAGCATCACACTCATTTTGAAACCAATAAATTTTGACCATTTTCTGACGACCCTTCCAAGCTAACTGAAACTGAATTCTACATGTAAAAACACACACAAAGATGTACAATATAGTTATAATATATTAATATTGGAGAGTGTAAAATAACATTAACAGTTTATAATAGAATGTTGTGTCAGAGATTGATATTTATATAGCATACATTTCAGGTAAATTATCGTATTCTTTGCCGTCCCAATAATGTTTATATCCACAACATTTGCTGTATTTTGGATCAGCTCTGGTAGATGTACGATCACCATTCTCATATTGAATATGACCATCACCAAATAATCGACGTGAAGTTTGACCACAATGAAAACAGTTGACCTAAAGATAAAGAATGAGGCTATAATTGGACAGTATGTGACACCAAATCACAGTTCAATATATCAGTGATGATATGACATCTTTAATGATTTGCATGATGAATTGTTTGCTTGCTAGAGCAACTGTTTAATAGAGTGTGTGATGTACATGGGAGTAGGTACATCACAGGGAGTAGGTACATGTACATGTATATGTATATGTACATGTACATGTATATATTCCTGCTATTTATTATGTTAGCATACATCAAATGGAATAAGGATATCCTGTTCAGCTTTGTATTCAGCTGAAATACCATAACGTGGAAAGGTATATTTCTGACCATCTTCTAGTTTAAATTCTCCAGCAGCAACAGAATACAGGGTACCACCTTGACAAACCCAGTCCTAGAGAGTAAGATGCAGAACATGAATGAATGGATATATATCCATATTTTGAGGATGGAGTGACTCAATCAATGAATGAATGAATGGCAAAGATGACTGACCTCAGGTATACAAGATATACCAGCACATATAAGACAACGAAACAATCGACATTGCTCAGTGGCTAATTTGGTTTCCATAGTAACATTCTCCAAGGACACACCAACATATCCTGCACTCCGATATACATGCTGATTTACATCAGCTACAACTGATGGTAGTACACCATATTGTTCAAAGAACAGACTTTCCATACACTGAACTAGTTTCTGCAGGTATGTATCTTGTAATGGTTTGCCGCGTGCTAATACAATAGATCCATCAGATTCCACTTCTATATACTCTGAGAGAAGGGCCTCATCTTCACCCCACACCTACATGTATAAAATGGAATAATACATGTACATGTATTAGACATGTATTATTTATTAACTTGAAACATTGCCAGTAATAGTGGTCTTTATCTTACCTTAGGTCTAAGATGTAGTGGTAATTTTGGTAGAGGTTTATCTTTTAATGGTACAAGTGGTATAAAATGATTATAACCTGAATTACTCCATGCTATAACTATAGGTGAATTGAGTACACCTTGTGTACAACACTCTGATGGTGGGTTGAGAGATGGAAGAAAGATACCAGAGTATTCACCTTTACTCTGCATTCCTAATATAATAAAGTGTGATATACAATGTGTGAACTAGCTATATGAACAGCTCTATAAGTGGTTTTGTGAATAATAATAGATAATAAATAGATAAATAAATGACATTTGTAAGTTCATATAACTCTACTTAGAACTAATAGACTCGTCTTATTTTTTATAAGTGTACAAAGGGTTAAAATATGATATATTACCTGCAATACTGTCCAGAAGTACAATAGGTCGTCTCAATACATTAGCTAATGCAAAGATATGTACTGTACGTAGTCCAAGTGACTGTCCTTCAGGAGGATGATAGTCAGGTCCAGCCTCGCTGATAATCTCAGGCCATTCTTCCTCTTCATAAAAATCTTTTAACATGGCAGCATATTTGTCACGGTGACTCTGTAGATGATCCTGAGTGAGAGAGAGAGAGAGAGAGAGAGAGAGAGAGAGAGAGAGAGAGAGAGAGAGAGAGAGAGAGAGAGAGAGAGAGAGAGAGAGAGAGAGAGAGAGAGAGAGAGAGAGAGAGAGAGAGAGAGAGAGAGAAAGAGAGTCATACATATACGGACAATTTAAAGGTCACATTTCAGATACACATATTAAGGTGTCAATAGTCTTGGTAAAATATATTGAAAAAATGGATTATTTCCTCTACAGTGTACGTATATTACCATGTTATTTCAACTACATACCACCATATTCTTGATTATCCATACTACATACCATCATATCCTGGATTATCCACACTACATACACCATACTCTTGATTATTCATACTATATACCATCATATCCTGGATTATCCATACTATATACCATCATATCCTGGATTATCCATACTACATACCATCATATCCCGGATTATCCATACTACATACCATCATATCCCGGATTTTCCATACTACATACCATCATATCCTGGATTATCCATACTACATACCATCATATCCTGGATTATCCATACTACATACCATCATGTTTGTTCTCAATGCATGCCAGAACAGTTCTCTCCCAACAAGACACCGTGATATAGCATGAACTAGACAGTGACCATCACCATCAGCATGTACAGGCACTAGACATTGTTGTCCATCATTAGCTTCAGATAACTGAGCTAATGTATCAGCTAAATACTTCTGTGAGCCACTTTTATCCTACAATAAGAGTGACTATAAATCATAACCTATGGAATAAGGGAGGTTCCATTGTACATTACATCATACCTGTCCATAGCCTGTTGTTTGAAGAAGGTTCTCTTCGATAGCAAAGGAGCGACCACCTAACTTACTACAATCGAATACATCACCGTGACCTAATTCTTTAAGTGGGCGTGGCTTATCATTTTTGTCCTTGCCATGTGTAGTGAGAAGTGGTGATAATAACTTGCATTGGTAATTAGAGATCCCTTTCACCTTAGAACAATAGATAGACAATAAAATATATTATGTATATTAAAACTGATACAATATAACAGGAAAATATCAATGACACTATGCTAGATGAATTGCCAGTCCAAGTGTTGGTGCAACATCCACACCAACAATTGCAGTATTACCATGTACAGATGAATTGATGTTTGACTTTGTTTTATATACATGTATAATATCTACCAAATATAACAATTCATTGATTCATTAGATGTTGAACTTGTATTGTTCGTTATTCTGATTTCAATAGTGCTAGCTGAAACCCACATGAATTGTTATTTGACTATGTATTGCTTTTGTTTATATGTAATATATAGCCTCATATATATAGTGATCAGTTTACATTTACATAAAATTGAAATATTAAATTCGTCAAGGGGGGGGGGGGAGAGGCTTCCCAGGGAGGCTTTACCCTCCCCTAAAAATGAAACCTTGTACACTGTACATGTATGTATCCATGTATATTACATGTACCTTTACAAGTTCAGCTGTTTTCCTGCCACCATAGAGTGTTTTTATTTCAGTCAATGAACGTTGAAATTGATCTTCTTTATCACCAAGTGCTCTGCGATCTGACAAGGTAGCTGTAGTGTGTCGTTGACCACACCCTGTACACTCAACAGAAGCTTCGTGTGTAGGGAAATACATAAGAGTACCACACTGTAAGAGAATGAGAGATACATAAAAAGAGAAGAATTGATTGTGAAAATTTTCTGTCTTTTAAAGTACAAGCAAAAACTTTTAGGAAAGCTAGATGATCAATTCTCCATAGCATCTTTGCTAATGTATATGTATGTATTGTAGTAGTCCTGTGTTGCTGATCCTTTGCTAATAGAGGAAGGGTCTTAGGACAAGTGCATATAGGACTCATATAAGAGGAATGTGAGTATGAGTAGAGCATACTTAGCATGTGTTAAGAAAGTCAAAAAACAAAATGTTTGCTGTGATATTGCGCTGGATGTGGTAATGATCTTTCAAATAGAAGCATAGACTGTCCTATACTAACTAGTGATCCATTGTACCTTGTTGTGATTTAAGAGCAGAGTTTAGAGTAGCTTCATGGGTTTACCAGTCATTACTGACTCATGGGGAATAGACCTTAAACGAAAAGAAAAAGCTTTTAAATGAACGAGGCATTTCTGTGGCCTACAAAATTTTGCTGTACAAGTCTTATATGCACTTGTCCCCAGACCCTTCCTCTTTAACTGAAGAACTGACAACAATAAACATATTTTGTAGCTTATCAAAACTAGTAATAAGCATTGATATTAGAAACCATCTAAATAAACAAATAACAAAAAATAAACAGAAAACATATAGTAATTATGAGATGAAATGATCTCTAGTTACAAAAAGGCATAATATGAACTATGGACATACATTGCAAATCTTGTTTCCCTTAATAAAATAATTTGTTAGTATATGATATAGTAGAAATGAAAGATTATATAACAGAGCTGGTAAAAATTGTACAGAATGCCTTAATTTTGTGTCCATCAGATTATCTTACTTCATTTCAATACAATCTTTAGTATTTGTAGTATACAGAAAGATAAATTTGTTTACTATAATGTACATAGTAAGAATACTATTATTTAATTATTACTGTTATATTTACGATAGATAAAGCTAGTTGTAGTCCTAGTGTCAACAAAGCTCTGTTATTTATCATTTTAATACAACTGAGTGGCGGCTGATAATGGCATCACCATCCAAACCTTCATTGGTCATATATAATATAGGATCTCTCATATATGATGATGGTACAATCTCCTTCAAACAAACCTGAGAATCTGGACAAGTTGCTATACTATAGTTGATTTTCTTTCTTTTGAAATTTGCTCCATTGTTTGCCCCTGACAACCAAGAACTAAGAATAGCCTGAGTTAAGTTTATGTTGTTCATTATCTATAAGAGAAAAACAACACATTATAATGACCGAGTAGACTTAAAGTATAATTGTGATACATTAGTACTAGAAAGATATAACTTGATATACAACAAAGGTACAACTACTCCCCAATTATTCATCTTCAGTTTAATTATTACAAGTTATTACTTGTTATCACATTTAATATTTTATCTTGTTTTGCAGAACAATCCATTGTTATTACATTTCGTTACATCCTTCATTGTCCATTGTTTAATCAAAAGGGGAGTGGTCTAACAGATGTACCTATTCAAGCTTCACTTGCAACATTATATAATAGTTATAATACAGGATTAGGGTTAAATATTAAGGTTTTAAGTGTATTTCATTATTTTCAACGTTAGTAAGTACTATAAAAGTCAAGTAAATTGTCTGTTTTGATAGCAATTATATAACAACCATGTAGACCTTTGTAGGATAAGCTGAACAGGACTGAATAGGTAAATTACTGATAGTGCTGTGTCATTGACTCCTCCCATAAACATCCAAGTTGAAGATTATGAGCCAAAAGATATAGCTGGTGTGATATCACTCACTTTAAGCAGATATAGCTGGTGTGATATCACTCACTTTAAGCAATCCCTGTAGATCGTTTGAATATTTTCGAGTGGTGCAGCAGTAATCTCTGTAGTCTATTGAGCGCTTCACTTGCCTCGAAGAAGGGGAAGTTTAGCTGACTCAGCCCTCCTTATTAAATAATCATTGTCTTCATGGAGTGATGATGCAAAAATGACGTCACTATCATGCGCAGATTGCACATGCTACCACCCACGCAAAAACGCAAATTATTCTGGAACTATTTCTTAAACAATCCTAAATTATCTAACCAAAGTTCATGCAACTCTCTATCTGTCTGTCCCTGCTCCAACGTAGCTGATAATCTCCTATACCCAAGAAAGCATGTTATATATGTGTGTAATTGTATTAGTGTAATATTAAAAGATTAAAAGTGATGTAAATCATGAATAACATAGTGTATCATAGTTAAAAAAATAAATAACCAACAAGGAATGTATAATTATATAATAATTATTTATTCTTTATTACCTATTTACTTAACCATGCTGCACCAGTACTTAATGTACAACTACTACTACAACAACTACTGTTTTCCTAACTCAGTCCTTATTGTGTACTCTTGTATTTCACTTCTTGTAAAGTCTATGATATGATAGTAGCAATAATTGTTTGTCACACACAGATGAACTTCCCAGTCATCCACGGCTTATGACTGACATACATGTACAATTTACAAAATAAATTGGAAAATATAGTAAAAGTAATGAGACAAATTTATTGGCATGAAATGATAATAACAGAGTAGATACAGTGTTAAACTATGAACCATGTCCTCTAGCACTGGTGTCTGTATACTTTGTGTACAAGTATGTGCATGAAACCTATGTTAATAGGTTTTAATAGGTTTGATTAAGTATCTGTGTATGGTACATGATGTGATGCCTGTACTTAGCTATAGATCAGTATTTGAAAAAACTGTTAACACCAAAGTGTAGATTATTCAGATGATGATGAAGCAGAGACATTTGCTCATAAGAAGATAGTTCTTAATCAATTGATAATATAATAATAATAGCAATAATAATAATAGTAACAATAATAATAATAATAATATATAGTCATTAATTATTTATATATAGTAGTTACGTAGTATTAACAGTACACGCATCCAACTTGTGAATTAATTGTGATAAATACTAATAGAGTAGGTAATTTGGTGTAATTAGCAATAATAACAGTCTTTATTACTTCACCTATATAGATATCATATAACATGGTATGATACATGAGGGAAGTTAGCAATACTGTCATAATAATAAATGAAATATGTGTGAAGTTAACTGTATTATTATTTACATAAAAGATTCTTTATAAAATAGCTACCAATTCAGAAATATGTTAATTTCAGTGACTAAGGATGTCGGTTGTTGATTCCATTGAAATCCAGAATATTCTTTAAAACAGGACACTACATAATAGAAGACATATATTATAGTTGATTCCAGCATTGAATAAACTACAAAGGAAAGTTACACAATGGATGAATAAAGTAAATCAATTAGCTAACATTGTGACAACTCACCTATAGGTCTATGCTGCCTTAGCACATGGCCTAATCAACAAGTGGACCTGTTTCATTTGAACTATCTCAAAGATATCAAATGCCCTACAGTCATTGCATTGGAGGATACCAATGTTTCTCATTTCAACCATTATTGGAAAATCAGCTACCAGTGACCTAAAGCTAATAGACATGGCTAATGAAAAGGGTTCCTCCAGCTGGCTGGTTACACTGCCTATCGAGAGTCATGGTTTCTCACTTCATAAGACTGCCCTTGAAAATATCATTTCCCAGATGTATCGCTGGCAATTATCTTTCTTACCGACAACCTGTACATTTGGCCAATCATATATAGTTGACCATGCCCTAAACTGTCTAACTGCATGATCGCTTCCTAACCATGCACCTATGGAAATAAGAGTACCAAAGCAACACTTGTAAGTTTAAGAAATCTAATCTTTTTTTTTATTTTGGAAGACGAGTACTGTCCACCTATATTCCTCATTTAGTTAGTGCAAGTATATATGGACAGGTCTCTTGTCTGTCATGCTTAAATCCCAATAATGTCAGATTGTAGACATTGATATGTTCCATGACACATCTGATGGTTCGCATGGAGGGCCATATCCGGCCACAAACAAGGAGTAATCTAAATATACCTGGGAACAATGAGAAACTGTACATACATAATGTTATAATTATATCAGAACACATATATGTGTTCTGATATAATTATAGCAACTTATATTTGTTAATATTATTAAAAATTAATGGGAATACAAGTCAATGGTTTTTTACATGAAATAATAATTGTAACAAACTGTAGGCGTTTTTTTATGTTTTATAATTACGTTTACTTGTAGTTTTGAGAGGAGTGTTATGTAGCTATCAAAAAGGTAAAATTAATATGCAGTCTCTTTGCAGTGAGGAGGTCGAAAACATCTGCTTCAACGCTGAGTGGGAGATGCCTCCTCTGTAAGACAGATGGATACTATGGTCAGTGACAATTCAGACTCAAAAATGCTTCTTTTGTTGCTGTGTGTGTAGCGAGCAAAATACATACGCCAAGCGCTCTTGGCCTTACGTCATTTCCCATTTGGTTTTGCGGCCATTTTCACGGCAGGAAGTGCATACTTTGTTGTGTATTACAAACCCTAAAACATGCGCGGCAAAGTATGACTTCCTGCCGCGCTACCTTATGACACCCTGCTTTCTACCGATACACATCAAATGTATATTAGTATTATCACATTTTTAATTATCAAATATGTTGTACTAATCAGTTGCTAGAATTTTATTTTGTTCAAAAGTAAGTTTCAAAGTTTATTGGTCAGCAAGAGCCTCAATTTCTCTTTGTGCTTCAAACTCTTTTTCAGCAATAGCTTTTGTGTCTTGTTGTAAATCGTGAGCAAAAGTATCAGCCAATTCTTTGACATTCTGTCGTGACTCTTCCCATGTTGGGTTTTCTTTGAGGTATTCGTAAAGCTCTTCTTGAGTCTGTTTGATTTGCTCCATGTAACCTGAACAAACACTGTGTAGAGCAACCCAGCCAGCATAGAAGTGAATAGCTTTCATTTTGAATGAATCACCAGTCCAAACATCACGTCGGTCCTCTTTTGGCATAGTCATTGCTAGCTTCACTTGTTCCTGCATTTCACCTTCAGCCAGAGAGTGGCAGTGATCGTGCATTTGTTTCCAAAATTGGGCAGCTCGCATCATCACGACTGAAAGATGCTTCAGTGCACCAATAGCATGATGTAAAGCATCAACTGCTATTGCAGCCATGTTTTCTTCAGTAGTGCAATGAGATACTTTCAAGGCAAATTCGCTCATCTTTTGTAGAGCACCGTAGCGCTGCTGACGGTACTCATTCTCTTTTTGCAATGCTTCAATTCGTTTTTGTTTCCATTGTGCAGCTTCAGCTGCATCATCAAAAACTTTACCAAGTCCTATTGTAGATGTAACAGCATTAGCCAGTAACTTCAATGGGTTGGCTGTCTCTCTAATTGCCTTGTCTTCTTTGTCCTCATATCGAAGACGTTCTGCTTTAGCATCCCTTTCTAGTGCTTGTGCATCTTCCATTAGCTTAAGCTGATATTGCTTTTTGTTTTCAAAATCTTGACGTTCTTTCTGAAGCATTGTTATTCGGTTGGCTTCATCACTTTCCGCTCTTTCTGTTTCTTCTTTGGTTGTGAACACTTTTTCTGCCTGTGCTTCAAACTGATGATGTAATTCAAGTGCTGCTTTCTCCATCTCACCAGCAAGCTTTGAGACATGAGCAAGTGTCCCAACGGCCATCACTTCATGATTAGCAAGAAGGTATTTGTAAGTTGCCTGTAAATCTACTAGAACTGTTTTAGAAGCTGTTTTGAATTTCGCCACAGTTAGTGCTGAATTGGCACAGAGCTTTGTTATGTCAAATCCGATGCGCTGAATTTTTATCTTCAATTCGGTGAATTTTGGTCCTGCAGCCCCAACACCATTGTAAGCAATTCTAATGAAGCTGCCTACTCTGTGCAGGTCTTTGACAAGACTGTCTAAATCCACGGCACCAAGTAAAGTCTCTTTATGAATTGCAACGACTGAAGATGTCTCTGCTGGTACAATATCCAGACTGTAGCTCTCTCCTTCTATTTCAACATTGAGTGCAGTGCCAGAAACAGCCATTTCCTTTAATATTTAAGACTAAAGAAGCAGCCCTTTTATATTAAGCTTATATATATATCGTGTTCGTCGCGAGTTACTGGGCTATCCCGAGGACTTTCCCTTAAGCTCAGTCATGATCATTTTTGATGTTCATTGCATAATGAGGTGACTGCGGTATGTTTGACTACTCTAGGGAAAATCCTCGGGGTAGCCCTGATGTTACGTGTTGCCAGACTTCTGACGTCAATGTTGAATAGCATATATATATAAGGAACAACTGCATTGTTCCATGACAGTACCCTTTGAACAATTATGGACTTAATTATTAGGAAGGGAAAGAACTGCGTCGAACTGGCAAGAAAAACTGTCACGGAAATCAATCAAGGGAATGTAGAACAAGCGTCTAGTCAACTAGCCTTTCTCAAGACAGCAGGAGAGGAGTTAGCTGAGCGAAGTGGAAACCTAGCCAAAAGACTAGAAAAGGTACAAGAGTGTAATCAAGAGCAAGAAGAGAACACTCAGAGAGAGATAGCTAAGTGTGGCGAAGAAGAACGGCTTCTACAGTCTCAAGTAGCATCTGCTCAGAGTAATCTAAGTAACCAGCAGTCATATCTTCAATCAAAACGTTCTAATTTGTCAGATGCTGATAATGCTCTTGGTCCTGCTCAACGCAAGCTCCGTGATGCCGAGAAAGAAGCAGACAAAACTCGAACTGGTGCTGCTATATTGGGAGGGGTCGTGGGGCTATTTACAGGAGGAATTGGAGGGGTTGTTGTAGGGGCAGCAGCTGGTGCCGGTGTTGGACAACTGATCAATGAATTGAGAAATGAAGAAGACAGAGCTAAGCGAAGATTGAATGACTGTCGTAGAGAATGCTCAAATGCGGAATGTGAAGTTGAAAAAGCTAAGGGGCAAGTATCAAATATACAGTCACAAATCACCTCTTTATTATCACAAAAGCAACATTTTGAGCAGCAACGAATAAAATACCACAAGAAAGCAAGCCAATTGAGAGAAGCAATTGTTTTTCTTCAGAAGTCAGTTGAATTCTGGTCAATGTTCCAACATTTGTGTGATACTGGTGTGGACCAAGGCAGTCATCTTCAGAACATTATCTCAATTGCAGAATCAAATGCTAACATCAGTGCTCTCTCTGAAGATCCCACCAAGGAAATAGCTGACACATTTTTGGATGCATGGGAACAGATATATACACAAGCTGAAGAAGGAAGCACTTGTCATGTTTTCCAGATTGAATTTAAGTGTACCAAATGCAATGGTAACTACTCTGATCTGCCTCAATTGCAAGTTCAACAAGGCGAAGTTGTATGCAACAACTGCTACAAACATAGCATAATGTAGTTTATGCAATTATCTGTATTAAATGTTATCTGTTTTCAGTGTATTGTAGAAGTATAATGTAGTAGACTATGGAATATTTGATATTTGAGACCGTTTATTAGCATAATTAATTAATAATTAACATGCAAAACTGAAATAAACCTGGAGCCCATAGACTCACAAAGGAGGAAGAAGTGTGCAACTGCTAAAGAAAGCCAATGATATATTAGACAAACTACAGTAGTCTGTTGATGTATTACCATATTTGGAAATTAAGTACTTGCAAATTATAAGCAATAAATTTAGGATTAACTCACTATGAAATAATTACCTACTTCATGACATGGTCATTCACACAAGGTGTTTTTGCTCAATACTGCATATTATTCTTTTTAAGACAAAAGGATACCAATAGCAATTAGCTAGTACATGTATTAACTGTAGCAAACAGAAACATACATTACCATATGATAATATTGAATTAAAATAAAAATGATAACTAATGATTGATGGTAAGTGATATGAGGTTAGTATACTAATTTCTTTACATTATACCTAAAAGAATTGAGAGAAGTATTGGATTTTACAGAGTAGATCCAGGGAAAAGAGTTAGAGAGAGAGAGAGGGCAAATAGAACAAATGAATTTTGTAAAGCTGATGCACAAGATAAAGGACAAGAACATGAGAGTCATAGCAACGAGAAGCATGTATAGGACGAGATTTAGGATCTATGACAGGAAGAAAATAGAGCAGATTATTAATAATTTTGTACACTAGACATAATTTAGAGATTGAGTAACAAGTTGAAAGGGATGAGATGTTATAAGCTGAGAGAAGAAAAGGATAGCCACTGTTCCAGTTGTGTGAGCAGATCATTAGAGCAAATTCTTGAGTTGATTCAATAATTTCAGAGTTCGTGTGAGATGTTGGTGGATCCCAGAGAGAAAGACAATGTGGAATGGCAAGAGAGTGATATACTGTGAATAGAGTGTGTAGAGAAGCATTCTGATAAAAATTTCGATAAATGATGCTAATAATATGTCAAACTTTAGAACGAATATATTGAATATAGAGAGACCAAATAAATAGGAAGAAATAACTTCAGCGAAATTTCCAAACAAGGACAATTATTCTACTTAACAAGGACCTATATAACTAACTTTATAAAATTATTTCACGTCATTTCATTACATGTCATATTGGACAATTTTTTGTTCTAACCAATAATAGAAAAATGAGGCATAAATATAGTGTTTTGCTCAAGAATTATCTTTGAGAGTGTAAGGCATTACTCCTGGTTTTACAATTTTAGTTATAGAAGATATTTATGACAGTGTTTATTATTGACATTTTCAAATACTAATTTATTTTGCTCTACCTAATCAAAAGGTGTATGTACATAATGATACAAGACATCACTGTTCTCGTGATAAGTGAGAAAACCCATTTCTCTCAGACCCAAGGCTTTGAATAAACATAACCTTTTGTTTCAATCTTTGTTCACTCGGTATTGATCAAGGTTCTTTTTGTATGACAGTAAGCCTATTTCCAATAGATTAATTAATGTGGCATGTCCCTTTTCAGAAATATGCACTGTTGATATTATCAAATACTTTCTCATTTACATCTTTGGCAAAATTGGTACATGTACAGGATCATGTGGGAGAGACATGGGTCCCAAAGCACCCATTTAAGTTATATGACATTTTTAGAGTGTGTCCTTTTAGCTTATCATGTGATCTAGTGTAAACATTCACCTAACTGTGTGGCTTAAAAGAATTTTAACTTACTACTTATGAAATTGTTTTCTTCTTGTGGCGACTAAAAAGTTTAATAACAATAAAAATTAATATAACTAATAGTGCTGTTCTAGTTTGTTAAATGGGACTAGCTTTAGTTGTTCAAACAGCCTCTTTGTTCACTGATATTTGTAATCATATTCAAAAGTATCATTAATAAGCTTCATAGTGATATACATTTGTGCCCCACAAGAACCTGAAGAAAAATCAAAGTACTTGCAAAAGTAAATGAAAACAGACTTAGCAGTTGTGTTATGGGCCAGTGTCTGCAATCCTTTGATAGGTTATTCCTGCAGGGCAAACTAGGATACGGCTGATAGTTTCCCTTTAAATTAAACGTGATAAGGGTTGATGTATTTTAAGGTCATCTAATTCTACTGGCAATAACTGTTCCATTATCTCAAATCCCAAGTACGGGTGGTTTGAAGTGAGGGCCAATGCTTCAACCAGGATTACCTCATCTTCAGATGAGCATTCCTAAGCCACTTAGGCTATATTATACTATAATATAGCAGGGAATATTGGATACTAAGTATATAAGAAGGTCTGCTTGGTGAGTCAGTAGGGTTGTTTGGGAGAGTAACTGTAGTGAACAATGGACTCAATTGACACAGACAGGCCCTACAGAAATGGTTACAGGTCAAACACATTCGGAAAAAGCTGCTGCTATGGTATTTCATGGCTTTGGTAAGCCAGAAGCTGGTATCTTTATTGGCAACACCCAATTCCATGGTTCCTTCGATTAGTGTTTAAGTAGATATATTGATATGCAATACTGTTTGATGGGTATGTCTATAACAGACAGTTTTTCCGTACCTCTTATGCCACCATTCACTGAGGCAATATTCTTCCTTCATGTTGCACATCTAATGATATCAATGCAATAATCAATGCAATCAATGTCTTGTTAAATGACACCCATATTAATTTTTGTATCTTTGTCATTGAGACACTTCATTGTGTTGTTTCATTTTATTCTTGTACTTCTGAAGCTTTGCCCTCACATTTAGCTGGTGCAATAGTCATGTTAACAATCACATCTATATTTGGTGCATTAGTAATTGTTGGAACATTATTTAATCTGTTACTGTATTTCAAGAAAACATGTGAGGAAAATGAGTTAGGTTCAATCAACACTGATATATTAAAGATGAACAAGGTTAACATCTATGTTGAGAGGGATATTTATTTGGAAAGAAACTGAAAACTATCAACATCAGAAAATTGTCGTACATTTTTAAAAGATTCTCTTGTAGGTTTCTCACTATACAAGACTCTATCAACTACATTTTTTTACACGTCAGTCATGTTCTATTACTAGTATCAATGGTAGTTATTAGTATGTTTTGGGTTATTCTAGGACATAGATATGTCTTTTTATTTTAATTTCAAGATTTTAAAAATCTCTCTTTTTGTCATCAACTTTGCTCCACGATTCTCAGCTCCAGCTGTTTTCTTTTCAGTAGATTCATTTTTCTTTGTAAGTGGTGTTCTTGTTGCATGTCTCAAATTTCATGAGATGGCATGTAGATTGTAGAAAGGGTAAATTCCCTTTTGTATCTTATCATCTTCATTGTATCTTCCATTTAACACCAACTTATATGTTCGTTTTGTGTTGTTTTGATTTTAACAGTGCACAGTTTCTTGTGTCAACTGGTCCTGATAGTGCAGTTGTGAAAATTATTGGTGGACCAGTCTTCTCTACATCAATAATTTCTACTCAACAAAATTTGCTGATCAGTGCATGGGCTGGGCATGGTATTTAGCTAATGATATGTAGTTTTTGTTATCTCTCCATTGTTTCTAATCCTTCTCTATACCTGGTATCCTGCAGGGCTTATCGCTATTGTCATCACTATTGTGATTACTTTGTTGTTATCGTTTGGTGTGACTGGATTTATAGCTGGTTACTATGACCACCCTGCTAATCAGTTTTATGACGCATTTGTTGGTATTGCTCCTGATCCAAATTTACCTGATAGTCAAACTGAGATCTATGTTAAACCATATTGTGTTGTTGTATACATTTTTAGGAGATGATGAAAAGAGACAAATTCTTTATTCTTTTCATGTTGTTTTTCTTTCATTAAACTATATAATATCTTCATATTGTTCAATAGTTGGTGAGTCGAGTATAACACTATTATCTCTATCTTTCTACTCTACAATTCCAGTGTCTCCTGTCATAAAACAATATTAGTATATGCTATAGTCCACACCTAGTAATAAATATATGTGTATATAGTGTAACAATGTACAGACAACAAATGCTATACTTATAGTGTCAGTGTCTTAAGTTACAAAGCGGAGAAAAGTACATTCCAATATTGTTAACACACTGCACTAAAACATGTGCTGTGTGCTGGTAATTAATTCCATTTTTTTATTTTTATTATCATCATCTTTATTTAGTTGTATCTCCTCCTCTTCACTCTATATAGTATCTGAACTACTTACCCGTTAATGTGTTCAGTTTATCATTTGATATTTCATCATTTTGACTTAACTCTGGATTAACAGACTTTATGCAAACATTTTCTTCTGCTATTCTAGATTGCAGATCTATGACAATATAGAATTAACTGAAATAACTATAAAACATTATTTCTTACTCTTCATTTTTAGTGCTGGTTGTCCAGACAAATATAAAGTCTCAAATGTCCTTTCATATCTATTATCCTTCTGTCTAAGACTTTTCAACAATTGTATTGTATTGTTATTTGTTTATCACAAAAAATGTAGTGTCAATTTGGTACCAACATACTTTAATCCAGCCAGTAACTGTAATCAGTAGATATGGGCGACTGACAATGTAACGAGACAAGATAAAAACTATGAACTTAACTGATGTACACTTAGTGTACATGCAACCTATAAGTAGGTAAGTTCAATATTTGGTACACTGCATGATATCTGTAGTTTATAAAGATCAAGAGATTCTGTATCCATCATATATTATGTGTGAATTATATCTACAAATGCATGCAAGCAATACAAATGTTATTTTATAGTTCAAACTCTGAAGCATAGTACTATATAAAGTGTATACATTCTCCCACCTTATTTCTTAATGGTCTTGGACATGTACATGTATCAATCTCAGCTAAGAAAACATACTTGTTGGCAGGAAGTCATTATTTTGTTACTAATTTTGATTATATATAAACGAACACTGAAAATTAATCCCATCAACAAACAAGGCATTTATAAATCATGTATGTCATTCGTGCAAAGGGAAATTTTCAAGTGATCATATTACTAACTCTATTATTCCCTTACCTACACTACTTTAGTGATAACTATTGGAATGGGAATAATGCTATGAATATGGATATGTAAATCAATATATAATATTATTCACTGTATAATCAAAATGATTTTTCTTTTGTTTCTTATAAAAAAATGTATTACAATTAATATTAATGTATTTGAAGACTATTAAAATGTCAAAATTTTCATTAAATTTATACATTAATAAAAAATATGCCACTACAACTATGTGTACTTTAATGCATAGACATTGTTTAGAGCTAAACAGTTTTAGATATCATTGTCAAAATACCCTTGACTTTCAGCTTGTGCATTAGATAGAGGATTTTGCCTGTAAATAGAATGTTCGTCATACATGGAATAAACCCGGTTAGTTGCTGAAATATTTGGGTTAATGGGATCTTCTATGGAATACTTTTGTAACTCTCTCTTCATTAACCATGAGATGACAGCTACCGATAAAACTGGAATGAGTTTTGCAACACTAGTGACTAGACCAAGGTCATTGATGTTGCCTACAAGCAAAATGACTCGCATATATGTGTAACCAAACATGCATAAAAAGATAATCACATTTATGAAGACAAGAACTTGACACATGAAGCGGACTTTAGCTGATGGTAAATTTTGTTCGGATATAATTTCTTCTGATTTTTCAAAAATATAGGCAAAAGCAAAGACTGCACAAAGAAATACTGTAATATATATACCAACAGTGGCAATGACTTCAACTGGATTGGCGAAAATAGCTAGAAGGACACCACAAGTAAAGAAGGTTATAGTTACCGAAGATATGATGACAATCCATATAGCTATCACTTGCCAAATAAGTAGTATTACATATTGAAAGGAACGTGGCTTAGGTTCATCTTCTTGAGATTGAAATTGACATAATGTTATGTAAAACAGATATGGAACAGGAAATGGGTTTTTCCTTTTACGATATGCAATAAATAAGGCAATTACTAATGCAACGATTCCTATGATAGATGAAGTGACAATAACTAAAGGGTAAAAAATCTTGCCATAGATACTCTTCCAATGAATTCCAAAGGAAAACACATGAATCGATGATACAATAGACATTAAAAAAAGCATCCAACCAAAGACACAAATAAATGCCCAAAGTATACTTTTAAACTTAAAACGCTGATGTTTTTTTTTCTTTTTAAGTGAGCTTTCTTGAAATGTGAGATAATATTTGTAAATCTTTGCTGGGACTAGCAGTAAGCAGAATGAACTCAAAGCAAATAATGAAGCAGCTACAAATATAACGTACCATTGATATTCATCTTCACGACCATATACAACAAATGTGTTTATGTTCAGATCTTTGTAGGATGAGTACCCTCTATAAGCTATTGACATACCAAACTCGATAGTTGATGAACGTTTTATGGCATATGATTTTAACTAAAAAAGGACATTCAAAATTATTATATTAAAACTATATTATTATTATCATTATTATTATTATTATTATTTAATATTATATTTTACAAAGTAAAATTATTATATAATAACTTACCCATGTGGTAACATTAGACAGGAGTTCCTTTCTTCTTTCATTATCCAAATTCTCAGCAAATGGGGCTATAACAAGTGATGCAGAACGTTGATGTACAACTAATGCCCGCAAAGACAGTCCTTCCAACACCTTGGGATCTCCAAACAATAAAGCCGGGGTTGATACCCAGCGATAAATATACTGAGAATCTTCTGATGACTGGTTGTCCATATTAATTACAAAGTATTGTACCTCAACTACCACCGCTGGATATTGATTGGCTGGAAAGAAGGCATCCATGAGATTTTGTATATTTTCATTATTTGAAAGAATAGAGCATTCCAAATCATAAAACGAAGTAATACTCTCGACATCGGAACACATCGAATTACAGACAGAACTAACAGATTGAAGTTGCATACAGCAAATTATCAAAAGGAGGAGAGACAAAGCCATGATCCAAAAAAAACATGCAGCCCCACCCTCGTAAAACGCATTTCGCTCAATCACGTGATGATTAACATTCCACGGCGTCGTATTCTCGAACCCAGACACGGATTGAGCGTAGGTTTGAGTCCTAATAATATAACAGGAGGTGTGGTTTCTTTACATAAATTAGCCACAGCCCTCGCTCAATGATGGCTGACAGTCAAGAGCAGACAGCATGTGAGCCTGTAATCATAATACAGTCCGAAGATACTGAACAACCTGGTGACATGTCTGCCTTAACTGCTTCATCAGCTGCAGAGAAGAAAGGAATACTGAAGAAAAGAGGAAGAACACTAAATCCAGAGGACAGGTTAGACCCTCCCAAGCTGATATTGTCAGCTGTTGAAACAATACATTCATCGATATTATCAGGAAATATTAATATAACCAAGTTCTTAATAGTTATTGACTGAAATATATGGTAACTGGAGTAGTTAATAACAAGAATGTTGTAAGAATAGCAAGGATTCAATGAAGTAGGTCACACGTCACTACAAAGTAGTATTAGATATGTCGGGCACGCTCCAGTAGTGAACAATGCTACTATTGTATTATGTATTAGTAATGGATGTTTATGTTTTGTACTATCAACAAGAGGTTGTCAATATTTTTTATTTATTCTTTTCCCTGTCATTGCAGATCTAAGCGGACTTCGTCTGGTATCCAGTGGGATGAGATGAACATTTTATTAACGGAGCATCCCCCTGATAAAGACTATGGACATATGAAAATTGATGAACCAAAGACGCCATATCATGAATTAATTGATGAGGAAGTTGATGCAGCTGGTACTTCTGGAGTAGCAGCTGAAGAATTAGCAGATCAGTAAGTTATTGTTAATACTGTTTACTGTCACATCTGTCATAGTAATGTTTGTTAATTCAACATGTCTGTGTTTGTATGTATGCTACTATTTGCAGCCAATATATATAATAAACAATAATTGTTATCTCATAGTATGAGGGAAAATATGTTGGGACATCAGGTATGTACCCGAGAACATTATAAACAATATCGTTATTTATCAACATGTTAGTTTTATTGTTAAGAAAATGTATTAGCTTTCTGTTTCAATATGTACTACCTGTAGTGTTAGGTAGTGTAGTGTTTCAAGTTTAAACTATTTATTTTACAGTGATATACCAGTATATATTGAGTACAATAAATTGTTTATTGTTCAAACACCTAGGACAAAGTGTTCAACGCTTTGTTCAATTAGCAAAGTTTATTTTTGCCACAGCTATTGCTGCCGTGGTCTGTCTTCTTATACCAAACTTTTAAGATATGATTGAAGTTCAACATCAATTTTCTCATTGATTGTCAACACAATTTTTTTGGTGTCCTCTATGTTAAATAGATTTGACTTGGAAAAGTCACACTAAAATTAATGCACATTAAATTCTAATGTTTTAAAATCACTAAATTTAGTAGACATACTTAATAGTCTTTAAAACATAAAGTCCTTTGCTCTCTTGTCAATGTATTGAAGTTTAAGAGAGTTTCATCACAACTCTGTAACTGAGACACATTAACATTGTATTGACATGTTGTATGCTTATGTACAAAATAACTTCATATTTGTGACCAAGTCTGACGCAAAGGTCTTATCAAAAAAAGTTTTGAACAAATTCTTCTTTATAAGCAGTTGCTATGTAGCCATCTTAAACAAGAACTCTACATAATGTCCTATGCAGGAAAGACAATCACAGTGTTTACTATATACTAATGTTTGTGGTCTTCCTGTTCAAGATGGCCACATAGCAATTGTTTATATATAGTGTTCATTTGGTATCTTTGTGTGATAAGACACCTTTTGTTAGGTTTGGTCACATATGACTTTAGAATTAGAGCTAGGCTGTGTTGATTAAGAGAAACTTTTAAAACATTTATTTTATGATTTCCATTTAAAACGAATTGCAGCACATGTTTATCATGTATGTTAATGTTGCTTCATGTACCAGAAAGTCTAACTGTTTAATGCGTTACATATTACAGAGACAGATATGTCCATTATTATCCTTACAGTTATATATATGACAGTTATGATAATAAATGATATTTTAACAACCCCCAATGCACCTTGGTACCAAGGAATGTAATTGACCTTTACTATGAGCACTATGATGAGAAATCATGTCTTCAAAATGTTTTACCTTTGAAGTATTCTTGTACCTTTGAAGTTGACAGCTAATGGGAACTGTTTCTAATCTTCAAAATGTCATCAATACTTCCTAACCAGTTATTTATGATTATAAATAATATTGTCAATTTTTTGGTTGTGAACTGTGGATGTACACCTCTGATCTTTTTATTTATTTATAGTGTAATGCAAGTACAAAATGAAGAAGACAGCAGGAGTAAGTGGGAGAGAGAATCAGAGTCCTCAGATGATGACATGTTAACCGATGAAGCTTTAGGTAAATGCTAGAGTATGATAGTTGTGACTTGAGTACTATACTATAGTACTATATATACTATTATAAGTAATACTAGTAATAAGTACATTGTATTATAAATAGTCTACAATATTCTTTACTGTAGAGAAAAAAAGAAAGTTTAAAGAATGGAGGAAGGCGCACTATAATGAATATGCTGCTGTACAACGAGCTAGACAACTAATGAAAGTAAGATTAGTTATAACAGAGATTACATCTCTCTCTTTTGCTCTGTTTATCCCTCTCCTCTCTTCATTGTAACACTGTAGGAAGATGAAGAGGAGTTAAGGAGATTAGAAGAAGAAGAGAAAATGTCTGAAGAAATGGAGCACCAGAGTTAAAATGTCTATGTGATTTATGGTAAAGTATGACGAACACAATCTTTAAACTTTGACAGTTTTGATTCCCACATCAATCATATATTTTAACCCTTTCAATGCTTTTGCCATCATATCACAACCATTAATCTTATTCTATGTTTTAACAAAATAGGTTCTCTTTATAGCTTAAAATTCATGTGAAAACCACACTGTTTCATATATACTTATTATTTAGTCATTTTAAGAAGATAGTTGTTAACTACAAGTGTTCAATATGAGGCTTCTGTACATTTTATGATTCTCACTACAACTAGGGAGTAACCTTTGTTGTATAAAGCTTCTATACAATGTCACTTGAGTAGTTAAATTACAATTATACAGTAATGGTTTTGAATACAGACTTGAATTGTCACTGGATTTGTGTCTATGGCAATGGCCAATGATTTAATGATTACAATTACACGAGACATTGTTAACAATTTAAAGTAGTATGATGTACGGTATATTGTATTGTAAGTAAGAAATGGTTCTCTCTCTTTCTCTCTCTCTCTCTCTCTCTTGCAGGCTGTCTCTTTAAAGTATACCATTGTTTTTAGTTTCAAATATATTATTAGAATACACTACATATAATAGTGAATTATTCAGATCATTGTACTGTATGTCTACAAAACTAATGTCATATCATTTTGATCATTAATTTTACACAGTGTGTATGTTATATCAAAGGAATAATTATTACATTATTTTTGTTACAGTTATAGTTTTTAAAACGAATGTTTATTTTACTGTGCAACAATATAAATTTTATTCATCTTGCGAGGCGTGGTCCACTGGGCGGGGTTAATAGGGACCACCAGCAGAGCAGACTGTCTTGTCTGTCACTCGCACTAGCTGGAGCTGGTGACCACAGCGCGTCTTTGTATAGTATCGTCGAAGCATGGCTACTAGTTTATTCTCTAAACAAAGAGTAAGTCCTATCCGTTGGTTCAAGCTAACTTATATTAGAGCATAAGTCAATTACCCCGTTTTGTTGTGTGCTGTATTAGCGATATATTATATTTGTATAGTTTGCCCGTCAGGTATTGATAGCGTTACGTACAATATAGTTCTAATGTCTTGATCTCTTCCAATCTTTAATTTTTGTTTATTTCGTTTATCCTTGTACACATTGTGTCTACATGATATACTGCTCTCTATCTCTTCTCTTGTTGCTGTCAGACTTTTCGTCCCAAGAAAAAATGGGAACGCGGTACTCTCAAATATGATCTTCATAAAAAAGCAAAAGTGAGTAATCTGGTCTCCATAGAAACAACCACACAGTTTACTTAGTACTTTGATGTATGTCTAGACTCTACATCATATGATGAGAACATTTCTATTATAACATGTTATAAAGGTTATATTTTATATTAAATTGATACTTGTCATGCCAACTAGTTTAACATAATAATTGAGTGTTCTACAAGTGTTGGAATTCAATGATTACATATCTGCTTTAATTATTATCGTTAATGGTAATAATAAATTTTGTTTCCATAAAATTTCCCAATGGTACATATATAATTATGAGGCTACAAGATGTACATTGGGATATGTCTGTTAAAATATTTCATTGTATCATTGTTGTTACCACCCCTACATTTATTGTTCTTTTACATTAATGATATCACAATATCATATGATACTGGATATCTCACAAGTATATGTTGGCTGTATTCCTGTAACAGTCAGTACATTTAGGAAGTGTAAATGTAAATGTTTTCTAGTAAGTAAATAGAACTAGGATGGTATTTATAATATGGTGTTGACAACAGAAGAAATCACTTTAATTATAGGAAGTTAGGCTCAATCTTATTTTACTAAGTAGTTTTACATTATTGTGGTTGATAATATGTGTTTTGTTTATTATACACATTATGTGTTAATAAATGGACCTACCTCAGTATCCTGCCTCGTGGGAATTACTGAGAATACACAGAATTTTGCTCCATACATAGCACCTTGTTCTCCATATGGATGTTAGTGAAGCCATTGTGGTCTGTTTATAACTAGGATCTAAAGCAAACCCATGTAGTGACAAAACACTGTACACGTAATTATTGTCCACATCCTCCCACATTCAGTTCTGTTGATGTCACTATTACATATTTAAAATAACTGTTGAACGATAAACATCCCTCACACTCACATTAATATGCCAAATATAATGATGTTTTATCTTACTCCTACTGATTTATTCCATAACAGATAATTGCTATGATATTAATTGTTGTATTAATGTAAATTAATACAATTAATAATGGTCTATTTGGCCATTGAATACTGGCCAATATATTCATGTAATATATTTATATTAGTTTAACACTTTATTAACACTAAACCTAGCATAAAAGACACTGTCATTACAGTATTAGTACTAGAAAATTGTAGACAGAAGAAATGCTTGGTGTATTGAAACTTAGTTGTCACAGTTTCGTAGTAATGTGCAGCAAACGTTTGATGGAATTACCCTCTTACTATTAACAGTACTGGTATCTGTGGATAGTAGGGTTTAAAGATCTATTATCTCAAAAGTTATTTTGGTGTAGTAATATAATCACAATGTTTTTGTTTCTGACATTTTTAAACACTATACGTAGCAATGTAGTGTTTATTCTCTCTTTCTTTCTCACACACCCACACACACACATAGGCATCACTAAATGCAGGTCTTGATTTAAAACATGCTGTTTCGTTACCAGAAGATGAAGATGTCAATGATTGGATTGCAGTACATGGTATGTATATTACGTGTACCTTGGTCTCATGTTATTTTCTCCTCTATTCCTTAGTTGTAGACTTCTTCAATCGTATTAACCTCATTTATGGTACAGTATGTGAGTTTTGTACAGAGACTAGTTGTCCTACAATGTCTGGAGGTCCCAAGTAAGTTATAGTAGTGCTATGTTCATGTATAATGACTGACTAACTGTTTACATATTAGGTTTGAGTATTATTGGGCTGATGAAATACACAAGAAACCTCAAAAATTACCAGCTAATCAGGTAGAAATCTCTTTGTAGTAATGAACTCATTTGATGTTCTGTGTGACATGTAATAATGTGTGGTTTGAACTAGTACAAGAGATATATAACATCTTGAAACAGACAGGCAACATGTAGGCATTTTCTATAGGAGTTTGTGCTAATGATTTTCCAGAAAAACAATATCATTTTTGTATAAAATATAAATCAAGTTATACAGCAATTACTGTAGTATGTCACAAATAATGATTGACAATAAGTGGGTGTGGTTTGTGACATTTATCTTTTATTAGTATGTAGCTCGATTAATGGAGTGGATAGAACGACAAGTCAATGATGAAACTATATTTCCATCTCAAGTTGGTAAGTTGATGTCATCAGAATTATTAGTAAATGGAATGGATGAATGACAGTAATCTATAAAGGATGACAAACTAATCATCTTCCTTATCTAGGTGTTCCATTTCCGAAAAGTTTTATTCCAACCTGTAAGAAAATATTGACAAGGCTTTATCGAGTTTTTGTACATGTTTATATACACCATTTTGACAAACTCATTGCTATTGGAGCTGTAAGTTGTTAAGCTACGTGGATTATGTAATATTGGATACTTAACACAGACACACAGACGTGCACAGACACACACACACACACACACACAAATGTATATACTTAGACAGACAGGCAGACACAAATGCACATACATATAGATGGGAACAGACTGACATACGCAGACACACACACATACACAGATACACACACACACACACACACACACACACACACACACACACACACACACAAACAGATACACACACACATGCACATAGACACAGACACACATGCACATGCATAGCCATACACAGACACACATGCACATGTGTAGCCATACACAGACACACATCCACATGAGTACTATATATTAATTTATAATTACACACAAATTCTTTTTTATGTGTCCATAGGAAGCTCACATCAACACATGTTATAAACATTTCTATTTCTTTGTTGTTGAATTTAAACTAGTAGATCCTAAAGAATTTGAACCACTTGTAAGTACATAGTTAATGTACATGTCTACTGTAAGTACATAGCTAATGTACATGTGTACTGTGAGTACATAGCTAATGTACATGTGTACTGTGAGTACATAGCTAATGTACATGTGTACTGTAAGTATGTAGTTAATGTACTTGTGTACTGTAAGTACATAGTTAATATACATGTATACTGTAAGTACATAGTTAATGTACATGTATACTGTAAGTACATAGTTAATGTACATGTATACTGTAAGTGTATAGATAATGTACATGTGTACTTTGACTTCTCTCTCTTTTATAGAAAGATATGACAGCCAGAATTTGTCGCTAGTCACTGAGCTATATAATTATAATATGTGTATTGTTTTATTGTGAACATCATAATGATAATTAATATGATAATTTATATTAGTCTCTTTTTTCTTTATTGGCTATTAATAATTATAATTTTAATGATAATGCACGTTGTTTGAAGTCTGTATTCACCTCATACAGTACGTCCTATGGTATTGTAGTATCGTAATATGAGAATAGGGAGTTAATAATATTTATTAACTGTAATGATTATGATAGAAGGCGTGCCTTTGTAACAAAGAAGGCTCCTTTTCCTAGTTATTAGTTAGGTATGATTGGTCTTATTCAATGGAGAGCTCGTATTGGAAGCTGGAATGGTGTCAGCGCTGCTACCAGGAGTAGGCTTATATCCGTTCCCACAAGAAGTAGTCAGCTAACTTGGTCTGTCAACTCATCTGTTATTATAAGAGTTATTATTCTGTTGTTATTGCTGACTTGTGGTGACATTGAACTCAATCCAGGACCTCGAACTGGAGGTATGTATAACATGTTATTTGTTATAAGACCAGTTCTCAACCAAGATATGTTTATAAAGCTAAATAACATTCTGTTGTGTTCTGTGTAATAATCTCAACTAAAGCTGTCAATACCGTGTGGTTTTCAACATTTAAAAATGCTGTTTAACTATATATAGCTAATTTTATTATTGTTAAATAACGTTAACTGATGATAGGTTGAGTGTTTAATTTGTTGTTATATATTTGAAGAGTTGGGATAATTCTTCAGTTGATCATGACAGATTATAATATCAGAAATCAAGTTCAATGATTTGTTTCATAGTTGTATGAGAGATATGTTGTAGGTGTGTGGATGTGTTTACATCGTTGTATTTTATAAATTAACAAAACAATATTAAACAAATAATGAATCTGTGACTTCTTAGTGTTAATGTATTTTCATAAGGTTTTATAAGATTGCTTTTGAGAGTTTAGGACTTGGAATTTGATATATATCAGTATTGTCTCTGAAAAGTAGAATCATCTGACTACATTAGCAATTTTTGGAACATTTTAAAACATACGTATAACATGTTTTAAGGTACAAAATTGTACATTCAGAAAGTGAAAGCACTTACACTGACCAATTTAATTTATGTAGATGAAATTATGTAGTCACAAATTATAGATAGCTCATACTACCTGTATATGAATTTATTTCTAGCTCTCCACATGCAAAGCCAACATGTTTCATAATTATTGTCTTGTAGGTACACTCACATACATTTATACATATAAAATATTTTCATTGTTTTAACAAAAATTTAATCTTTTGCAGAAGATAATCCAGCCTACAATGTTTTACGTCAGTATACAGATAAGATTGTGTCATGTAATATGGAACCACCAGACATAGCGAGAAAGCTATTTTCTAAACGTGTCTTAAATGAACAGATGTTTGAAAATATAACTGATAGATATACTCATGAAACAAAAAGGGAACGTCTTGAGAGAGTGATGACTGATGTTAGAAGTGCTGTCAAACATGATGAGAGTGCATTTGTCACATTTATTCAGGCTATGGAAGAGCTAAACACAATTGAAGTTAACGAGTTGGTTATGGAATTGAAACGTGACTACTTCGAACAAGGTACTCATAATGTGCATTATCACTTCTATATCTATGTATATTTCACTGATTATTGACAGGTGGCATGTTAACTTTTAATACTCCTGGTCGTTCTGTTGTTCCCAATTCTGAAAATCCTAGTTCTGAAGTTCTTGGATCTGAAATTCCTGATTCTGAAGTTCTTGGTCGGGAAGTTCCTGGTTCTGAGGTTTTAGAATATATTGAAATTATTAAACAAAAATATAAAGGTATGCAGATTGTACAATCAGATTGGCCACCACAAGTAGGTATACCTTATTTTGGAAAATTAGAACTTATTACTACACAAAGTAAGACTGATTACTATGGCATACAGAGACAGACCTCTGAGTCAATGCTTAGTGGAGATATCAATACAGTTGTAATGGATTCAAGAGCTAACCTCATTGATATATCAGACATTATAGACAATGACTGTTTTTATGTAATTATAGACGGGCCTCCAGGTATTGGTAAAACAACACTATGTCGTAATCTTTGCAACATGTGGGCAGAAGACAAAGTAAAAAATTATCAACTGTTTCTGTACTTTCTGTTACGTGATGAAAAAGTCCAGCTTGCTCAATCTCTGAAAGACCTTTGTGAGTGTGTATATAGAAGTCCCAAGGTAGAGGCTCTTGTTGAGTGGTTTGTTGATAAAGAAGGGCAAAATATCCTGTTTATTTTTGATGGGTGGGATGAGTTAGGTCAAACAGTAAAACAGAAATCTTTTGTAAGTGAAATTATTAAACGGGAAGTATTGGCAAAGTCTTCAGTGATTGTAACGTCACGTAGGCATGCTTCATCATCGCTTCTGAAGACTGACATGACAATCAAACATATTGAAGTGCTTGGATTTAAAATGAGTGAAATTGAGAATTGCATAAAAGAAACTCTGTCACAACATCCTATACGAGCTCAAAATCTCATTAAAGAACTACAAACTCGTCAAGATGTACAGTCTCTATGCTATATACCTTATATATGTTCCCTTGTGATCTTTGTATATCAAAAGTTAGAAGGAGTATTGCCAGCCACTTTGACAGAATTGTATGAAAAGTTTGTTATCTATACAATTCAAAGAGAATTAAAAAAAAGACCTGACAGGGAGCCAATGCATTTGCAAACTATTAGAGATCCCTTTCCTGCTACACACTTGGGATTTCAAGAAATTTGTCGTTTTGCATACATCAATCTTGCTGAAGAAACACCCAAAATGACATTTTCAACTGAACAAGTTCAAAAATATCTTCCTAATGCTCAAAATGATGATTTTTTTGGTTTAATTACTAGGTTTACGTTTTATGATGATCATGTTTATCAATTTCTTCATCTAACAATTCAAGAATTTCTAGCAGCATGTTGGATATCTTACTATGACAATACTGTAGAGTTATTTGATAAATATTATGGTAACAAACACTTTCGTATGTGTTTGACATTTGTAGCTGGTTTGACTGGTTTAAAAGATGTCAGCCATTCTCATCACTTCACAAAAGATCCTCCTATGAATGTAAGCTGTATTCGACAGCCACATTTTGGCTTTAGTGCTTACAGACATAATAGTTTTCATAAGAACAAAAGTGTGTACTTCACATTTGATTCTAATGGTGTTGACAACAGTCATTGCCATGATATCTCCAATCAACCTCATTATATTGATGTGTTCACATTTCAACTTCTTTACGAGTCAAAAAATCAGGATCTTTGTCAAACATTCACCAACTCTATTAAATCGTCTCTATGCAGTCGTAGATTAAGACCAGATCGTTTGACACTATTTGAAACACTTTGTTTGCAGTTCTTTTTATGTCGGTCTAATTCCTTGTGGCATCACCTTGACTTAAGAGGGTTTGGAGGAAGTCAATTATCACTACTTGTTGATGGTCTTTCTAAACTTACACGTGAAGATAACTGTAAAATTAGAATATTAGAACTAGATCTTTATAGTAGACATGATCCAGTCAATATTGATTCGTTAACAAAATTGCTTTGTTCACCAATTTCTTGTACATTAAGAGAATGCTACATCACTACTAGAACAAATAATTTGGAAGATCTTCCCAAATTTGTTAATCTCCTGAAGTCTCTTTTGAAGCTAAAGAATCTTAAAGTCGTTCACTTTGCTTCAACTTGGATTGAGCCAGCTCATGGTTACTATTCCAAAACAATAGAAGAGTCAGCATTTCAAGACTTACAAGGTCTACTTAAATCATCATCATTGAATGAAATGCTTATTCAAATAATAGTTAAATGCAAAGAGTCTTCAGAGTTGTATACATCTGATTATATCTCCTTAGTTAACTCCATCATATCTGGAATAGCAAAATCTACTAGTATGAAATCCTTCTCCTTATATTTGCTTGACAAAAGTTCTCACAAAAAAGGAGAGCATCCAGTAATTTCTAATGAAGCCATAACTAGCTTACTAAATGACAGTCAAACTTTACAACACCTTAGCTTACATTTTCCCGATCGATTGCTGAAATCTTTTGAAGTATCAGAAGTAAAGGCTCCTCTGACTTCATTAAAAATTGCTCGAGAACCAGTACAGCTAAAGAAATGTTTTCCTCATGTTGTCAAAGATTTACATTGTCTGATACGACAAGGTGTAATTAATAATGATGAAATAATGCAACTTAATTTTATACATCCCAATTTACAAGTACTTGCAGTAACTGTTGATAATGAGGATAGTGCAGGAATGTTGTTTACTTGTTTCCAAACAAATATTAGTTTAAAAGCTCTTCGAGTCAGGTTTCACAAAGATGCCTTTTCATCTCAGGATGTTTGTAATGCTTTTGAAGCTATGCTATGCCATAACCAAACAATGGAGTGCTTAGAAATTGATCATAGTCAGTTCAAAACTATGTCAAGTACATACCTGACTCATCTTGTTAGAGGTCTTCAAAGTAACTCTGGAATTCAAAAGTTAAGGACACCCATTCCTTTACCTATGACAGATCTTAACACTATCTTCATTGACAAACAAGATATAACTCACCTTCATTTAGATCTCAAAAGAAGTTGTAATGAAGTGAAAGTGAAAGGAGATATTTTCTTAGATCATACTGTACCATTACTTAAAGACTTGCTTGAAAAACACAGCACACTACATATCTTAAAATTGAGTGGTTCTGCAATTGAAGAGCATCCTAAATACCGAAACAGCGAGAATACTTTCGTAAAAAGTTTTTGGCAAACTGTTTTACTACATCCCACTCTCAAGTTTCTAATTATGAAGCCAACCTCTCTTCTCAAGTATAATTTACGCTTAGTAAAACAAGAACTAGAGAAACAAGAGCTTGTTCCATCACCAGCAGTTTGCCCTATTATAGAATGGATTGCTTCGTAATTATATAAGTACACATACATGACCCATAGAACAAACCTTCTTTGTTTCTTATTAAGTTTCATTGTATTTCTTTATTTTGGCTATAGCTTTAGCATTTTCCTAGCATTTTCATTGCAATTATACAAAAGATTTTTTTTGCATTTACAATATAGTTACAACAATAACCAATTATGAAAAATCATATACACAGAAGAGAAAATTATTTATGGAACAAAATTAATAAATGAACAATACAAATGAAGTACTAGCTTTATTATGGAACAACTACAGCAAGACAACATATATAGCTCCAAAGTATCATAGCTTCACTATAGAAAAAAGATTACACATTAAAATATCATATTGACTACACTACAATTAAACTGAAATGTCTGTTCCAAAATCTGTATGTTGCTAGTATACACAATTACGTTCTTTTGCTCTAAACACTACAAGCATAGCCAATGAAGTATTAGCTTCAATTTGGTCAAAATTGCATGCATACACGGTTGTATGTTATTATATTCAACGCTCATTAAATATAATCATAAGAGTATACCTGTGCAGAAATGTCCTGCTATTATTATACATAAAGATAAACTTACAGCACGATAAGGATAAAATTGTCCATGTAATCCTGTTTTAGTAGCAGTACCTAACTTGGCCTCACCACTAGGTAATATACCTACATGAGCTCCTGGAATAGCTGTTGATTCAAGAGCAATACTTTGAGCTAGAAATAAACAATGGTCACATTAAATTAATCATTAAATACTTATTTTACCATCAAGTTGTTTGACACGAAACTCAGTCAATTTATATCCAGCTCCCTAGTTCAAAAATATAATAAAATGTAATTGATAGTACATGATATAGTGGTAATAATTAATGACTGTGGTAACAATAGTATCCTATACTATTGCAGATACTTCACTTACATTTCCATCTAACAAACCATCCTGTTTAATACGTAACCATTTACTGAGATCAGCCACTGACTGTAATGATACAACTCCAGGTCCACGAACATGAACAATAAAAGTAGCTACATAAAATAATATAAAATAAAGTGTATGTAAAACCAACCACAATGGAATGTTATGACAATAATATTGTAAAAAATATACTCCTTACCGTATGGACCTTCACCTCCTTTGCCATTAGGAACACCACCTTGAATGCGAAGATTTTTTCCTGATGCACGAGATCGCAGTCTCACCTTAGCTCCTTCTTCAAACACAGCCTAAGGAGGAGATGAAACTAAACTAAAGGACATGCCCAAGTTTACCAATAAAGTAGTATCTCCAGCTCTTGACTTGACAAGAGGAGCCTAAAGACAAATAAAGATGACACTAAACTACAGTTGTGATTATAGGATTGCTTCATGAACATGCCATATAAGGTAACTATGATTATATTAACCTGAGGGGTATAAGGAGGTGGTGGGGTGTGTGGATTAGTGGGTGTGGGCTGATAATAGGATGGCACACTAGAAGGAGGTGATGGTTGGGGATAATACTGTGTTGAAGGGGGTGGCTGAGAGGATGGACCACTAGAAGGTGGTGATTGGGAGTAATAATTTACTGGTGGGGGTGGCTGAGTGGATGGCACACTAGAAGGTGGTAATTGGGAGTAATAATTTATTGGTGGGGGTGGCTGAGTGGATGGCACACTAGAAGGTGGTAATTGGGAATAATAATTTACTGGTGGAGGTGGCTGAGTGGATGGCACACTAGAAGGTGGTGGTTGGGAGTACATGTAATAATTTATTGGTGGGGGTGGCTGAGTGGATGGCACACTAGAAGGTGGTGGTTGGGAGTGATATTGTACTGGCGGGGGTGGCTGAGTGGATGGACCACTAGAAGGTGGTGGCTGTGGATAACATTGAATGCTAGGTCCAGTGAGTTCAGGAGGTTTCGGATTATGATAATGCACAGACACTGTGAAACGGCCATGTTGTCCAGTACCAGTCTCATGAAGTAACTTAGCTTGTCCATTAGGCAATATGCCAACGTGATGACCAGGATACATCACTGACTCCAATGCAAAGTGCAGTACATCTGTGAAAAAGTAATTACACCAAGACATCAATAACTACAATTGTTGTTATAAAATATGAAGGTGAATATGACTTTCAAAATATACTGTTTTAGTTCTTAACAAACCTAGGCCTTTAATAAGAAACTTAAATACAATAGACTTTACAATCCTCTAGTAATGGTTAGTATAAGACTTGTAATGCTGTCACTGCAGTCTTTATTTATAGTGTTATTAAAGTGTACCAGGTGGAATAAATATTCCTTTATTGATACTAATAATATTACTTATTTACTCACTAAACTACAGACATTTCTACAACTACTACAAATTCATTCAATCATCAATATTGTTACATGTATACGGTAGACAAACCTAATTCTTTAACATAGAACTCGCAATGACTATCACCATTACCAGCTCGAGTGATCCCTCCCATGATACACAACCAATTCTGAACCACAGCCACATTTTGTAGTGCTACCACACCAGGGCGACGAACATGAACAGTAAACTGTGCAAGCTTCTTTCCACCACCTAGACCATCTATAGTTCCATTTAAGTTAATACGTAGGTCTCTACCAGTAGCCATTGAGTGTATAATGACAATGTTACCTTCAGTGAAATTAGTCTATAAGAAGATATAAATACATTAGATGTAACTCCTACCATAGCCTATATGTAGCATCAATACAACACAATGACGGGTGACACACCCTATTGTGATAGTTAAATAATGTGTAATGACAAGTACTAAAAATGTCGAAATGTGACAGTCTGATCTAGAAATTTATAAAAAATATAATTATTACTTAGCAAAATGAAGAGAATAGTTGATAATATATTTGTTTGATCTATTATAGCAAGAATCTTCAGGTTTCAGATGTTCAAATGTTAATGTAATCTTTGTGTTAACTTCAAAACATTTATTTATTGATATTTTTGTTAAAGGGGATCACCCTTGTATTTTAAAGTTTCTAAAGACCTCCAAAACACAGCAGTTATTAACTTTAATAGTCTACTATTGAAGATGGCACAGTAAAAACTATGTTACATAAAACTAACTTATTCCATAATGAGGTGTAGCACCCACAATCACTATGATGATGATGCGTATCACTCATTAATTACTTGAACACACTACAAAGCATTCATAACATATCGAGCGAGCACCCACCCCCATATTTTTGTCCTTAAAGGAAAATTTCAATTCCCAGTACAAGCGCCCACCCCCATCCCACCCTCTTAGATTTGTGGTTATTGTGGTTATTATCATGTGTTGAGTACAGAGAAATAAGTTAGGCTAGCAATTTTCTAAGTTTAGACATTATAGTTTCGTTGTCTTTTGTTCCATTTGGAATTGAAAAGGTCAGCTCATAAGGGACTTCTAAACCTCCTTGCTTAATGAAGGATCTTCTTTTGTCCTTGACTGTACAGTGTATCGTATTAATTATTCATAGTGGGCGTTTATTAGAAGCCATTTTTGAAAAATCACATGTAAGTGTCCACCCCTTTCAAATTCCAAATGAACTGTAAGCACCCATGGGTGCTTACTCGGGGAACTACAGTAATACATTTATATTAGGTGTTTAATGATGTCCTTATAAATCAAGTAGTACTAGTTTCATTACATAGATTTTACAATGGTACATTTATTATGTCCAAAGGCTACTACTTAATTGTATCCTATTGGGACTCACATTATAATTATGGATAGTTAAAATTTGATTGAGCATATTAACTTTCATGTGTTAAGTGGTCTTGACTTCATTTTGTTGGTTGAGGATTATACCAACAATTCACAGTTTGGTATTAGAAATTTGCTATAAATTACATGAAAATTAATACACAAAGATTTTCCAGATTTATTGTAGTTTTAATGTATATGGATATTGCATTGTACTATGAGTATATAAAAGAAGAGAGCGTCAAATGTCTAGTGTGTTAAAAGTGATATACTTGAAAACATTGTAATGTTCATTGAAACATGACATGACATGACATGTACATGTGTACATGTATAGGTGAGTATTATGTAGACTGACTATAATCTCATATTATAACATACCAACATATTATGTTACCGTGTTATGTATATCCTAACTTACCAATAGAGTAGTATGACCAGCTGCCAATGCTGTATAAGATCTATGGACTGGCTGACTAACAGCAGGAGGTATGGCAGGGGGAGTGGCCTGTAATATAATTTGAGATTATTTCACGTTATATCACATCTCTTACATATTGTTTAACAATGGGAATGAAACGACCATGTTGTCCAGTTCCTGTATTATAAGGTGGTTTAGTAGAACCATCAGGTAGAATACCTATCCTTTGTCCAGGTAGCTGACAAGACTCAAGGACAACATAACGACCCTCTGTAATTTAGTAAAGATATCTCTTAAGTACACCTTTTATGATATTATCTTTATTTATTCATATAATATATGACGTGTTATCAATTGCTTCATAAGTAAACTTTTATACTCTATATAATTATAATTAACAAAGTAACATATATAGCAAAAACATTTGACAGAACAAAATTTGGTAAAAAATATTCATAATAGTTTTATTGTGAACATTTTTTGTTTCCCTCCAAGCTTTTGCTATACATTATAATTATTAGAGGTCAAAGTTGGTTAATAATACTTTTACACTTGTACAGATATGTTGGTATTCACAGTTACACAGCTTACCTATTTCTCCAACTATAAACTCACAAAATGGTCCACCATATCCCTACAATATGAGAGGAATTTTGTACATGGACCTAGTACAACTGGGAATTATTATATGTTTTACACTATTATAGTACAGAGATATGTTACTGTTGTGTGTCAACATTCATACATGTACTACATCAGATGACTCAGCATTCATTGTATATATTATGTAGTCTCATTTAACAGTCACAGTATACATTAAATTAATAAGTATTACTTACTGTCCCTATCAACTTCCCATCAAGAATAGCTAGCCATCTATTAGAATCATGAACATTCTGTAATGCAATAACTCCAGGACGACGTACATGTACTGTAAACTGAGCTAAAGAAAGACAAAAAATGTATTATAATATGTTATAAGCTGTATGTGTATGTCAGGAAGTTTGGCTACTGATACACTTCGTAAATTTGTTTAACTGAATAATCTTTGGCATGAAACTCCATATTTTTATATTACTAAGTTAGATTTGTGTTACAAAGTGGGCAAACCAATACACAATGGTGTTCTGTACTGACCTAGTTTACCATCTCCTCCATTGCCATTTACACAACCATCTTGAATACGAAGATTTTGTCCACTGGCAGCAGATCTCAATAAAACAATATTACCTTGTGAAAATGAGGACTAGACAAGAAAAGACAAAAACAAATGGTTAGTAGTGATATACGTGTAGCGGTACTAACTAGGAGCGGTGTTGAGCCTGCTGATTGCTGTTGCAAATTGAGTCCAGCCATTTGGTAAGTTAGAGCAGTCTAAGGAGAGTATATGATGATAGTAAGTACGTTTATAAACTCACATCATAGCCGGGAGGATAAGCCATTTTGGTTCGACTTTGTGGAAGGAGGCGTGGTTGCTCTGTCACTCTGAGACTATGAATATGCTCTAAACACTATGAATGATGTTATTTACCGTGTATCGTAAAATTTTTGTGAAGGAAAATAAAACCTGACATTTCCCGGCGGGGTACATGTATAATGACAATATTATTTCGCAAAAATTTAAATTTGGATATGTCTTTTTCGCAAAAAAAAATTCTTCCACTAGAATTTCCCAGTGTACAGGTAAACTGTAGAAAAGACATAAATGACTACAGACCTCTTGTATTAATAATAGTATTGCTTGATGGTTTGTTGAATTGTGGATGTTAGAAATCTTATTGGTCTTTCTTCAATATCTTGGATACAATATCAAGTTCCCTGCATAATTGCTGGCTCAATCTTATAATAGGATCTGTTCCACATGGTAGAAATTCACCAATAATGTATATAGCATTAACTGCAGTCTCCAGAGGAGAATATCTATTAGTTGGCCGAATAATAGTAAAAATCTGTAATAGATCTTCAACATTAATGCTTATAGCCAAATTAGTCATCATTCCTATTTCGTTCAGTTTTTGAAGAATATTGACTACTTCACTTTTATCACTTTTTTCAAGGTTCACATAATTATGAGCTTCTACCAAATTGACTCTAGCATTGAATACACCAACAGCTGATCTGACTATCGTAGATATTGTACACACCAGTATTAATGGCAAAAGTGTAGACATCATAAATGTTAAAGATCCAACTAAAGCTATGGCTGTCCCAAATCCTAACAGTGATATTTTCCAATAATTAGCATTAGTATTGGCAAGATCATTGAGTTTATCAATAGTACTTCTACGTGTATCCTGCCACTTGTAAATTTTCTCTATAGCATCGTCTACCATTGATTGTATCATGTGATCTACAATATTATAAAGAAAGTAATGGTAGTACCACAAGTGGGTACATATACTGGTCATATATATTTTACCTTTAAGATGAGCTGCTCCTTGTAGATCAACAGCTTCTATATAAAGCAAAGAATGTATTGCCTCACATATTTATAATCTTAAAAGACTAAAATGACAGATCATTATGTACACAGTAATACTGTCATATTTTTGTCATGCAAAGCTGTAGGTATAAGTTTAACATTCTGGCTAAAATTTACTATATACTATATTGAGGTCATTATGGATCCAAAAAAGAGATTAGTATAAATAATAACACGTGATTATGTGTTACTATATTTAGAGTTTAGGATTATTTAGGGTCCAGGGAACAGTGGACAGTGGGATGACATAATGATGATAATAGATACATACAGAAACTGCTGGTACATACCTTGTACTTTATAAGCAGTCCTCATCTCCTCAGCCAAAGTAACAGCCACTGTGTCTCCTAAAGTAGTAAGAACATCATTAAAGTGACTAAACACTGCTGGTTTATTCTTGACATATCCTCTTATAGTGTGAATGACATATTCAAGTCGTTGAGCTGTTGTCATTCCACAGTGACGATCTGTGACTGTTCTATAGCATTCCTCAGTAATGACATTATTAGAGAAGAGGTCTCTAGCAAGTAGAAATGGGTCGATATTGGAAGATACCAGTCTTGATGTATTAGCACATATCACTTTGTGAGCAATCACAGGATTGATGTAAGACATCTTAGACAGCAAATGGGAGGAGCGAACACTTCAAAGACTATGAATTTTATTAGTGGTATAATTCAGTTATACTATTTCAATGTTAATGCTTCCTAATGAAATACTTTAGTTACAGTGACTGACATTGAGAGGCAGTGTTAGTGATGCTCTTGAATAGACATGGCAATGCCAACTGTTGTTGATAAGTACAACGTTCGTAGAATCAATGTGTATTCATTATCACTTGAACAATTGAAAAGTGATATTTTGAAGAACTTGACGGAACTGCATTTAGAGAATCTGTCTAGCTTGCCTGATAAACTCAGTGCTGCTACCTCATGGAAAGTTAATATAGTATGGAAAGAAAAATGCACTCACTATGTCATTGTTTTTACATACGTGAAGAAGGGTAAATCTTTTTTTATTCATGTAATACATTCTCCAGAGGATGAACTTGCTGATTGTGACTATTATCAGGTGGTGATGGAATTTGGTATGTTCAACAATTCACATTGGTTTGACAAGGGCTGGAAAATGGTTGATCATGGCAACATACAGAAATCGATGGAAGATATTTTCATTAAGGCGTTTGAAGTCATGAGTAAGATGGGACAATATGATATACTCATAAACAACTGTCAAACATTTGCTAGAGATCTAGCAAAAGAGCTTGGTGCTTCCAAAAAGGTCAACCTTCTGCCAAAAACTGATATTCTCTTGTTTCGTGGTCAAAGTCTCTACAAAGAAACAACAGAAAAAGTGATACAGATATCTTATTTATTTGATATATCATTGAAGACTTAGTTTTTCTTATACAGTTTGGCAATGACTAGTATCTTAAGTTACTTACACTGTAACTGAATAGCTATGAGATCACTATATCAGTAGATTACATATATAGAGATAAGCTAGACACTTTGTGATTTTGTAATAAGTAGAGTCATTACAAATATGGTACACATTATACTTTTCATGTCAAGTTACAATCAGAAACTGATCTTAATTATAACACTATTGGGTAATTGGCGGTCACTTGGGTTGAATACATGCCTACAAAGTAGATCTATTGTTGAAAAGCATGTACAACAATGGTGTTGTGGTTACTAATTAGCAGTTCATACAGTTACACAAGCTGAATGGGAATGCATGTACATGTGGTTAGGAGGGCTTCCATTCAGAAACTATTGAGAAGTATACTATACACTTCCTGAGATTTTCTTGGAAGAAGACAATAGATTAATGGAAACTAGTGGCCATGGAGAAATGTGTATATGGTAAATATCTGGTAAAGGAAGGATAGACATGATTTAACCATTCCATTGAGGTTGATGTTATAAGAATCTACTAAGACTTGAAGGGTTTCATCAGTAACATAAACTATATTTTTCTTAACTTCACCATCTTTTGCTAGTAAGAATTGAGGAAGAGAATGAAGTAGGTTTTTTCAAAGATTGGGTCAAATAAAAAGAAATGCTATATAGCATTCATGGAGTAAGCTCTTCAGACCCTTCATCAGGAGATAAATTCTCTATTTCTTAATGATATATACAGGTGTTACTTCATCTTTTACACATAGTAACTATTCACTTATCAACCTTGATCTTGACTTGGATAATGTGTATGATCAATATTCTTCTTAACTAGTGAACTTCCTTTTATAATTACAGATCCAATGCACATTCTGTTGGCAGCACACCTCCAGTAGATTCTACAACCATCATTCTTTCTATTAACTACTAGGTACTTATATCCATTCAGAATAAGAGCTGGGGACCCTCTAGCTGTAGAAGTGAACTCCATGGCTTCTAGAAGACAACTGAATGATGTCACTAATACATGATGCTTTAAGAACACAACAATTTAATTACAAAGAGTATTTCAAATGATACCTTATATAGCAGAGTGATACATGTAGAAAAATGAGAGTAGGTTAAATAAGATGTAGACAAAGTGAGAAGGACCCTTATAAAATACTTTATACAGTTTGATCTGGTATATGTGTATATTCTGTTCAAGTTCTGAATGAACACTAACATGTAAAGAGTATTATTATAACTTGAATAGGAATGAGCTAGAGAGAAATGGTTTGTAGCACTCAAATTAATAATAGCAATAGTTAGCTCTAACATCAACACCATCAAAACCATATTAATCTATATTATATTATTGAGGAAAGTTTCCAATTATTATATTTTAACATTATATCATGATAGGATGTAGAGAAAAAAAATGTTAAAATGACACACTATAAACTCAGGACTACAAGCACTAATATTCAAGTCATACTTCTGGTGTGTACAATGCAAGATGCAAGAGACAGGCCTCTAACAGGCTTTGTCTAATATGCAGTACCAGATGGAAATTAATTTAATTTTATTCCTGTACTGTGAATTACTCCTCATCTCTGTATATGTGTTTTAGACAGCAGATACTAAGTATATTGACAGTATAATAAAGTGCCAAATTGCATATTATATATAAAGATTGTCATATATTATAGAAAGGTATGACCAACATTGTGTTAATTGAATAAGTTACATAATGTATTTAGTATTGTACTGATTAATTTTGATTTGTAAGTTATAGTGTAAGAATGTAATTAAATATAATTGCTTTGAAAGTGTCAATGTCAGCAGTCAAATGTTAAGTATTACTACTATAACAGAGTGAATAGAAATGATAGAAGATAGTAATAAGTGAACTAGTCTAGGAAAATTTCAAAGTATTAACAACATTATAGTGTACAGGTATTATCTGTTCATATTGAGAATGACAGTTGTTTAATGGATTCCCAGAGAATGTCATTGACCTGCCTTGGGTGTGTTGTTGTACTTGCAATTTTTTCACAAGTTATATTCAAAGATTTATGATTCTTGCAGCTGTCTCTTTTTTAATCTATCCTAATTTTATTATTAAAAGTATTTTCACCAGTTTCTTAAAGTTATATTTCTGGTGAAGCTGGAGAACATTTGTATAACATAGGCGGAGGAAGCTCAAAAAAGTTGGGGGGGCTGAACATATTTGTACACAGTTTCACATGCAAAAGCATACATTTTAAAAATGAGAATTAAAATGCACCAAAATATTTTCTTTGTTCATTTTTTTTGAACAAACTTCTTGGCAAGTTCTTGCAGGTCTACTAGTAATAAATGTTAGAATGCAAAATGAGTTACTCTATGTAAAAGTTGGGGGGGCTCTCCCCCCCTTTATAAAAGTTGGGGGGGCATCAGCCCCCTTTGTTCCCACCCTCAGCCGCTATGTGTAACTGTTTATTAATTATATGCAAATATGTGATGTCAAGTAGAATGTGAAGAACAATATTCACTTTATATGAGATTTCTTGTTTGTGACTTCCCTAAATAGCTAGAGCTCTAGTTTTAATTATAAATTGGTAGATTGCAAGGCCTTTGATTGCTACAAACCATTGTCTCTAGCTCATTCCTAACCAGAGTTATGACATTAAGTTAGTGTTCATTGTCAACTGAACAGATTATTATAAGTCTAAAAGGTTTATTATATTCGTCACTCTTATTCATCACATATATCAATAGAGTGAATAGACATAAACTATATATAGTATTATAGACCCACTACTGATTTAATAAGTAGTATAGTACAATATCAATATACAATAGGTCCAATATGAGAAACCATTAATAAGTCCTCCTAATTACTACAGTAGTACTTTTATGTATATCAATGTTTTTGTAGTGTTTATATAACATTGAACTTGTTATGTCTTCTAAACTAATTAAAAAAATAATTTATACTATAATTAGTTTATAGTATCATCTTAATACTACCAATGTATAATACATGTGATACCATTACTATAAATTGTAAGTGTTTATTTGTATTTACTAATATTGTTATTTAATTCTAGCTGACATGTAACAACAAATAATATGATTTGGTCTATTCTAGCCTGCCATACCCATTTTTGAATAGAAAGGGTCTGATGATACTCAATAAAAATGTAGTGCAAGACATAGGATTTTCAAAGTCCCATTTAGATCAGAGATTGTCATAATGCCCCGCCCTTTATACATGATGTAGCCTAAAATGGAATCTGAAAATAGTGAATTGATTCACATTGTAACTAACAAAATAATATTTACCTAAAGACAGGATAGACTGAAGCTAATGCATTATTTCTACAATGTAATATCAGCATTCTATAGAAAGGAAATATCGTAGTTTATTAATTATACATTGTAATGTCATATCTGTCCACATGTAATTGCATGTGTCAAATGTACACACCTTACTATTATGTTTTACCAGAGGGTTGTGAGACTACATTTTAAATTCTAGCTGCTCATAAGTAAAGTATTATATATATATATATATATATATATATATAATATTATACAAGTATATATATATATGGACATGAAAAATGTAATTTACCAATTGTTCAGCTAAGGTCATTAGTAATAACATGACATATATATAGTAGTAGATATTATATTATTTATATAATGTAAACTGGTATTACTACTAGCAAACATGAATGTACTGGAAAAGGAAACTATCAAGAGTGTATATTATCACTGACTATATTAAAGTGACTGAGTATATGTCAGTATTGTATAATATATTGTCAATTACAATGTGTATTATCCACTGTATACAATGTAGTGCTACCACAAACACTTAAGTAACTAATTTAAAAAAAAAACCCATAAAACCACCGACATGTAAACAGATACTTATAAAGTACTTTATATAATAGAGTACTAATACATGTTATGATAGATACATGTACTTAGAGTACTTTATATATCTAGTACAGTTATAGTACTGATCTCTCTCTACTTAGACTAGAGAGTACATTATAACTCAATATTATATTATGACAAGTTAAAGGAAAAGTAAGTGTCATAATATAAAATCAATATATCATAAGTTATTAACAAGATATTATTAAAATGATACTATCATATCAATATGAGACATAAGGTAGTAATGTCTAATATAATGATATGTCCATTATAATGTATTAATAGAATACACTAATATATCATTATCAGTTCCTCTCTATTATATTAATATGATAAACTAGTCTAGTATTATATTACTAGTAACTATATACTTTATTATCTATAATGGAAATGTTTTTACTTGTAGATATTGACAGTATATGATCTTAGACATCAAATGATATGATGACTCTAACATTAGTACTTGATATTGAGAAGATATTGGACATACTAACTATGAGAATAAGTACATATTGTAATAATTAATAAATCGACTTTTTATGATCAATTTAATCATGACATACAACAGTTGATAATGAATTCCTATGCTATCAATAATAAATATTTTTGTAGGTGTGGTCTCTTGCAACAAGAAAGAAAAAAATCCTAAATGATAATGTCTGGGCCATCTATGAAACTGGTAGGTGACTACAGTATATATATGTGTGTTGTGTTAATAATATAAACCATTAACTGATCCTAGTATATGTGACTGTAGACTATAGCTATGACTATAGTAGAGACATTGTTATATAATGATAGTATATACTCCCACGCACAGCGAGGCTATACTTACTGTAGTCTGTCAGTGTGTGTGTGTGTATGTGTGTGCACTGCCTGTTACCTTTGAGCTACTATAACTTGGTAAGCGAATCGTTAGCAGCTACCAGCGTTTAGCAATAAATAGAAAAACGTGTGGACTTTACAACAGTAGTATCAAGAACATCGTCAAAGAAAACGAAAGCTTAAAACTCGCAAAAGAATTTTCAGGATGCAGAGTCAAGGTGCCGTTTCTCGAAAAGTAAAAAACGTAATGTGGAGAGTTTTTAGTATGCTGTAGAGAATCTTAGAGGAATACGGATCAGGAAGACAGAAGGCCGTTGGTCGAAGCAATCGTTAGAATAGTTCTGAAAAGTGTTTTGTGGACTTGGAGCGAAGTAACGCATTCAGGAAACGTCTCAAAGCAATGAAAAACTGCTACTAATAGATAATATATTGATTTATATTTGTACTACGGGACGTTTCCAAAGAATGCGTTATTTTCAAGTTACAATAAAGTTTGTATATGAAATATTTAAACATTTTAAAGCGTCATGTAAAGGCTCAGAGAAACATTCATCACGAATCTAGGACTTAATCTTGCTTGGCAATTGAATAATACTATTACTTACTCAGTTACAGCTTCACAGACATGTCAATCAGAGTGCAAACTACCCAGTAAATGACAAAGCTTTTTTCCCTTTGATTGAAGAGAAATGCTGAATCATCGAACAACAGTTTGTAATGTGCATCACTAGATCCCATCAATAATTTGACCACACCTTGTCCAATCTTAAATGTACATGTACATGCACTCTGCAGTATAGAGTTACACTGGGCACCACAGCGAGGTTAAGCACTTTAGTGCATTTTATTACTACATGTAGTATTAGATAACTTTAATAGTTACATAGAACAATAGAACAATAATATATAGAAATGGTCAGTTAATATGTAGTCTAACATATTGTATGAAAGATCATTGACACACACTTTGGATACCAGCCAAAGTGTTAATAATATTCATGACATACAAATAGTCTTAATTAGAATTCCTCACTAAACATATAATGTATATGTACTTTACTCATAGTCTACTCCTGTTTTATCTACTAATATTTAACTGATAATAACATGTACTAACATAATACAAGTTTACTTGAACATCATGTAACATCATGTAGACAGTTATATAGTGACAATAATTAAATAATAAGACTATAGAGTTAATAACATCATTACGATATTAATTTTGTATGGGTACATGTATTGATTACATATCATCTATATTGTGTATTAATATATATATATCACTAATATATTTCTAAAATATACTACTATCATTTCTTTCATTTATAATGTGTCTCTCTCTTTATATTAGGAGGAGTCTCTTTATCTTGCAGCTTGTACTGGTAATCTTGATGTAATAAAGAGTGCCATAGAAAATGGTTCTGTTCATGTTAATGCTATAAATGATGTTAGTACATGTCATTTAATAAGTAGAGACCTTATAGACGTAAATTATAGCAAATAAGTGCCCAATTTATAACAACTTACTTGGTAATATATTATACATGGAAGGAAATATAGTGGAACCTCCAATAATGGACATTCCTCATTCCATTGACTATAATGGAATTGCACACTCTGAAATGTAGACACCTCCATTTTGAACAAAAGACTTTTTTACTCTAGAAATTTCTACCACATGCAATTATATCATTGTAATGATGGTGGGTGTGTCTAATGTAGTCTATGTGGATTTACTATATACAACATATGGCTTAACAAAAGATTTGACAATTCTCCTTCTTTAAGTACTTTGCTTTGAGTTAGATCCAATCCACATGATCATTTGAAGTGAAAGATATCAGTAAAGCATACAATATACATGCATTTGTAAATGTTTGGTTCCAACCTTTGAGCTAAGGACACTTCTCTATAATGGACACTTGTCCTTATGGTGTCCACTATTTAGAGATTCCACCGTAGAGAAAAGCTAGTACTATTTGAAAGACAGTTATAAATGATGTTCATAGTAATAGTAATACCAGGTTTATAGTAAAGGTTTAACATTCCTATTCAAAATGACACTACATGAAGGAAACTGTAAATGATGTAATAATGATCTGATAAACAGATCTGAATTTTATGTGTGAATGTGTTATATGAACCTGATATCTGTGAATGGTATTATGTAAGAGATATAATACAGTGTGATTATATTCTCTCTGTCTCTATTTAGTTTGACCAGACCTTGTTACATTATGCTGCTTATCATGGACAGAATACTGTCATCAGTTATTTACTTGGTCTTGGTGCAGACCCCAATATACAGGATGAGGTGAGTGTTTATAGATAATGTTATATGTTATAGAGTAGTCTAGTACATGTTAAGTACATGTCTATAGCATTCCATTTTGTTACATATGACTATTACAGTGAAGGACTGTTTTTAGTATCAAACATTTATACTGTCTCGGTAATTGAAGTATGTATAATTTACAATATATATTATTTAATTGAAGACTGTTCATATTAACTGCTTTGTGTTTTGACTATAATGTCAAAACACTTGCTTTTGTTTTTTGCCTCTTTTTGTTTAATTTTCAATTATAAGATACCAAGTTCTTCTCTTTAATATAATACATGTTAATATGTTTGATAATTCCAAAGTCAGCATATTACTAATAATATTACTAGTTAGTATATTACTAATAAGGAAAGTATGATCATCAGGACACATGTACATTAAAGCATAATGAAGTTATTAAAATGTAATGTACAAGGTCAAAGTCGATATGAACAGACATTAGTTATAGTCATGTGACTTATAACCAATCAAATATCTTGACTTCAATCAGGTGACTGTGACTATTAAGGTTATATATATTTTCTTAATGAAGCATATTTTAATTATTTTATGGTTGATTTTATTAATATTATAGAAAACAAAATGAAATTACTAAATTACAATTTATAGAAACTATCAGTGACCTTTTTAATAGTGATATTTTAATTTTTTAGTTGAGCAGCTATCCACAAATAACATGGAAATAAATATCCCATTAAAAATTTTTTATCAATATGTGCATTTGCCTTTCATTTGTGTAGTATTTTCTATGTCCTAATCACTATGTTTACTTTATAATACATAATACATGTATAACTGCTTTAAGACTAATTTTAGCATTTGCCCAGTTTCTCTTATGATTACATATTTATTGTCCATTATCAATTAGTGTAAGTAGATAGGACAGTACTGTGTGTTCTTAAGAAAATATTTTAAGCATCTCATTTTATGCTTGTTGCTAAAACCTTAACTTCAATGATAATAGTAATGCTGACTTTGCAAAATGAACAAATATATTACACTTGTCATATCTCTTGATTCCACCTCCTTAATATACAGTACTTATAATGTGTGTACTTGTATATATTAACAAATAATAATGTAATGTAAAAGTATTCATGATATATTATGTCTTTGACATTAGTATTACTTATACGTATATAGGATGGAGATACACCACTCTACAGGTCATGTGTTAGTGATACCGGTAATTCTAAATCAGTACAGTTACTGTTACAAGGTGGTGCTAGACCTGATATTGCTAATAAAGTAAGTTATCACAATGTCTACATCAGTGATGTGTCCATTACAGTGTCAATGTAATCAACTTCCATTATAATTACTGGATCATTACATCCTTATCATTATCATTATCATTAGGTTACTTGAACAGTAATCAATTACAATTACAACTATTTTTGTATAATTATAATTATCATTACTAGTATTAGAAATGTACGTGCAAACACATGACAACAAATAGACAATTACATATATTTAAATCAATGTTTTAATGTGAAAACATTGGAATCAATGACATCAATGTAGTATTAAAAGTATTTTAATTCTAGTACCAATGTTACATAACAATAACTTATTTCACAATGTTGTATAGTATTTGTCATAATGATATAGTATATGTCCTCATCTTAACTATGAATTATTAATTACGATGACTATCTATTTTAAAAAGACCTGTACACTGTACATGGAATTTCTATAATTATTTGTATAGTTTTAACTCTGTATCTGTACCTGACTAGAGAACTGAAATAAAGGTTATTATTATGAGACCATTCACACTTACAGTGAATTCCACCTCATAATACTGTGTTAACTGTTCAAAAAAATATTGCTATCTACTTTGATCTGTATTAATTATTTTGTCAAAAGAAAAGAAACAAAACAGCTGGTGATGAATGTGTATACACAAATCTATACAAAATTCTCCTCATAAGTAGCTACATCTTTCAATCCATATTGTTTATAACTGAGAATGTACCATGATTTTTATTCTTTTTGTTTGGTTTACAAGCAGCAATAAAAGGATATAACCTGGTCAGCTATTTATGTGATGATTTTTATATGGATTTGTGTGCTACATAATTATTGGATACTGTGGATTGAATTCTAGCTATTATCTCTTAGCTATAGAAAGAGATCAATCTAAGTACTATATATTGGTAAAGTCTTAATAAATATAGTAGTGTATTATTGTGTATTAGTGCACACCTATTATCTTTATTTCATCTGTCATGTTGATAACTTGAAGTAAAACTTTCCTCTAATATTTCTGTCATGTATTAATGGAGAGTGAATATCATCTAGTATTAGTTAATAACACATTTGCTATATACATTGTAGTTTGTGCTAGTATGTAACATTAATATTATATCTTGTTTAGGATGGCCAGACTCCATTGTACATAGCATGTTACAATGATCATGATAAAGTTGTACAAGTATTACTAGACCATGGTGTTCAAGTGGATGTTCCAGACAAGGTCAGTGACATATCATGTATTCATGTAAAACAACAGAAGTTAATAAGCTACTTTGGTCACATATGAAACCAACAAAGAATGATCTCAATGTATTGTTATTGTTCAGCTATGGTTGCAATCACGGAATATTGATATTCATTTGTGTTCACTTTGCACCTGGAAATTATGTGTGGTAGAGGATGTTGACAGAAATATGTCTAATTATATTGTTGTGGTGCAGGCTCATTGGTGAGTGTTTCCTACCAAACAATGTGTAACCTTGTGTTCTTTCAGCAAATCATGGAAGGTTTTTTGTGTTGATGACCTAATAATAATCACTGTTAGAGTAACAATAAAATGTAGTAATTAAATCATTTTTAGTGCACACATCAATAATTTTATTGACGATAACAAATGAAATTGTATGTAGCCAGTATATATCTAGAAATGAGTACAAACAAGACTTTGACATCTGTAATTGCATGAAACTCTGATGAACCACTCAATAAAGAAACTAAAAACAGAAATGGAACAAACTGAATCTGAAAGACAAGGCTTTTAAACCTTGGAGTTGCAAAAAGTAACTAGATCATAAGTATAGCTTTGATATTAGAGACAGGAGAAAAGAAAATCTTGGTAAATGTTTACTCAAACAGATGGTACCATTGAATGGACAATGCTTAACACTCGAGAGAGAGCAAACAAATTGTTGCAAATCTAACAATTATAACTTGTCCACATATCGAAATACACCTATTATAAGTTTCAGCTAAAACTGACTACAATGTGACAAACTATGGTAGATGAGAAAATCTTCAGCCAATTAAACGGACATACATAACAAAATTGTGTGGCTTTCATAATATTAAAGTGTATGTAATTAATTATTACATGAATACAAAAATTATTGACATTTGTCACAAAAGAAGTTGACAGTATTTTTCATTTTTAGTTTCAATCCAATACAAACTTGATGAAACCATTCTCCACAGTAATCACATTTTACCCACTTATAAGCTTTGGGATGCTCACAGTTGTTATCTGTGCAATTTTTAATAACTTGTTCATTGTCTGCCAGATACAAAATAATATTTCTAAACATATTATTAATTATAATTACCTCTCTCATCAACATTAGTATGTGTAGATCTAGTACCTTGTCCAGTAAATCCAGTAAGAACAATAAATACATTATACTGTAGTTAACTATAAAAGTACTATTACCTCTCTCAATAACATTAATGCATATAAATCTAGTCCATTGTCTCATTAACATTGCTAGTAAGTTGAGTGCATGTGGATCTTCTACTTTGTCCAGTTATACCAATGGGAACTTATCTATATCAATAAATACTAGCTGAGTTATGGTACATTAGTCTTCTATCTTTGTAAATATTTATCTTTACTGAAATAGTATTTGTAATGTGTTCCACTTACTTTTTTCAACCTTTTCTTCTTTGAAGAATTTGTTTACAATATGCATGCACACATGACCTCGTTGATTAAATTCTTTGTGGTCAATGACATTCTGTATACTGGTTTATGGGTCATAATATTAACCTTTTTATTATAAATATCTAAAATATACTATTACAACTGCCTCAGCGTTGGTGCTCCAATGAACATGCAATATTAATCTAGTAATTAGAAAGTTATTGTGATTTTTGTGAGTGTAAAGTGAACTCAAATGGGCTTTAGTGCTGTACACCAATTTTTTAATAAATCATATTAATTATTAAGGAGAGTTATTATCAGTTCTACATAAACATCAATCTTGAATCTCCTCATTTTAGAAATGCTCTAAAGTGAAATGAACACAATGTATTAGGGTAGCTCTAAAACCCTTATTATTAACCCTTATCTTACAATGGATACAAAGCTTTAACAGTTGATCTTTTCTGTCACTTTCAGAGTCACTTCATAACATAATTATATATTAACATTTTAAAACTTTATCACAGTCTATTTATATCAAGTACACAGAAAGTATGATGATGTAATAGTTACTGTAGTATTTGTTCATTTGGCAAACTTATAGTTTTTTGCTTAAAGAAGAGAGTAAGATGCCTAATGGGTGACTAGTTTCAATAAGATTACATATAACATATTTACTTGTCTTTTAAATGGATTATTTAAGTGTTAATATAAATTCAATGTTGCAACAAACTTTTTTATTGCTTTAACAAAACTACTTTTATAGTGGTATGTGTATAATTGGTCATTGTGTATGACAGGTATATGTATTTGTACTGTACACACATTTGCTATATCCTGTACATGTATATTCACAAGTACATGCATACCAGTTTCCTTTGTCATAAAAGAGATGACATATAATAAATTATTTTTCTTTAATGTTAAATATAGTTTAGACGTAACACATATATTATTATACTCACTAGTTAATTTGATGTTCCTCATGATCACATGATGTTTATATGTATATATAGGAAGGCAAGACCCCTCTCTATGTTGCATCAGAGGGAGGCAAGATTGAAATTGTACAAGAACTACTAAAGGCTAATGCTAGTACTGATTTAGCAAGGAAAGTAAGTTTTCTGATATACAATAGTATAAGATGGGAACCTGTTGGTTGGAGTGAAATCTTTCATTGATGAGCTTGACTCTTAAGTTGCTATAGTTTCAATTTGCGAAAACAAACATTTTTAGATTTTTCTATAGCTGTACACATAGTTTGTCATTGTGTTTGACCAGTATATGTAATTGTATTATACACATATTTGCTATACATGGGGTGTGGCTTGCTTCATTGGTCTATTTAAACTCAATCTATACTTTTGTACTAGTACACTACAAAAGTTCTCATATTATATATATTCTCATATATATTCAATGTAGTTATTAACCCTTATCTCACAAAAAAATAAAAAACATTAGCTGCTGTTTTGTTTCCTTTTTAGTGTCTAAATGTCCCTTTATAGCAAATTATATATATAACCTATCATTTTAAATTTTGTTTTATCATAATGAAAGCCTTTATTAGTCACAGATATGTTTGAAAGATGGGAGCCTGTCGCTAGGAGTAAAATCTTTCCTTGAAATAAGTAAACGCCATGAAGATACAATGTTGATGTCACTACAGTCTACAATGTAGTAGTTGTACTATGTGTGTACACATGTACTCTTGTATATATGTACATGTATGAGACATGTGGATGTAGACATTCAAACATATGTGATATATATTGTAAAGGTTCTGTGTAAGACAAACACTGTATGCTTTAGTTGTCTGAAAGAAAACCCTTGATGTATATTATTATAATTTAACATGTTTAGAAATTAACAACAAAATCCATCCAAGTTTGTTGTGAACTTTACATTGATCTAAAAATGTAATTAAGTACTTAATTACTTTTATTATATACATTATAGTTTGTACTAGTATATGACATTAATATTATATCTTGTTCAGGATGGCCGGACTCCATTGCACATAGCATGTTCCAATGGTCATGATAAAGTAGTACAAGTATTACTAAACCATGGTGTTCAAGTGGATGTTCAAGATGAGGTCAGTAACATATCATGCATTCATGTTAAGTTACAACAAAAGTTAATGAAGCTATTGATGATTGTGTGGTTGTACCCAATATTATTTGGAAAGGAAATCATATTAGTTGGCTTTGTGAAGTCTGTATTAACTAATTGTAGTGTTATATTTTTGTAAAAAAACATAAAGAATGAATAGATAATTATTATTATCATTTATTATTATAGTTGTAACAACTAAGTTTTTATAATATGTGTCTTGTCAAGGGTGGTGCCAATATTTTGAAATAATAGGACCAAAAATTTCGGTCTTAGGACTAAAATTTTCTGACCCTGTGGCAGAATATTTTTTTTCAGGGTAGGACCACTTTTACATGACAAAATGGTGCTAGGACCATTTTTTCATGAAAGTAATGGTCCTAAGGACCAAACAGTTCTATCCTAGGACTGACATTTTTCGTCCTATACTAAACATTTTTGTCATTGGATCATTCTTTTTAGTGATAGTTCATTATATAATTCCTTTAGCACCTGTAAAGCATACTATTCCTTAAAATTACTACACAGAAAGATTTGTTAGCACTAAGGTCCATTGACTGCATACAGTCAGTGCTGTTGTCTGGTACACTTACTATATGTTGTGATCATCAAGTATTGCAATAATGTTCTCAGTCTGTTTGCATTTGTATTAAAAGTAGGATGATCAGAAGTAAGTATAAGTTCCTTAGATTTATTGTCTATGAATAGTATTATAAAGATAATCCTTCTTTTTGTCTTTGTTTACCAATGATTGAGAGTAGGGTTACATGTCAACCATTAGGAAGATGGACACCAGAAATTAGGGCAACTTAAGTCTTGCATTAATATATGAACTGGATTCCTATGTTTCTAACTCATTTAGATCATTTGAGCTTCATTGTCCATGATTACCTAGTCACAACACTATTCCAAATCTGATCCATGTTGAAAAAATTGAATCTTCTCCATTCAATTCATAGTTTTGATATCCAGTAAATATTGTTTTATTAATTAAAAATTCAAAACTTTTGGCAGTTGTCTTCGCTGATAAATTTCCCCTTTCTTTCACTAAGCCGATTCTTTTGAGAAATTAATTTGGTCATATTCTAGTCATCATTATTGGCCTCCATTATCACCAACAATATTTCTACCATACATTTTACAATGACGTCATAGCTACCATAGCTATAGAGGATATGACACATATCATAGCATTTGAATACATCATTTTCTTTCTGTATCAACTTTTCTCCAACAAATTGTAGCCTTATTTCTGAGATTATAAATTCTAGATAGAAAGATCCTCAATCTTGTCAACTATTGTTATTAATAAATCTAAAACAAATGCTTCATCTTTCAAATCCAACACTTATAATAAACATTGTAAAATATAAAATATGATCTCATCTTTATTTCTGTAATATATTATGATATTGTTTGTACTTGTAGTCACTTCTCTAGTTATGACACTGTAGTCTGTCTACTCATTTTGTAAATATCAGGAAAACTTTGTGTTTCTATTGGCTCATATATGTCACTCACTATATTGAATACAACCAATCAATAATTATTGGTTTAATTTGGTAAAATATATTCAAAGACCATATTCCACATAATCTTGTTAAGATTTGATAATAACAAGCAAACATGAGAAATTTCTAAATACATATATGTAAATACATGTACAGCATATATCTTTTAATTCTTTTTATGTCATACATTTATTAGGATGGAGAGACTGCACTCTATGTGGCTGTTGAGAATAACCATACCGATATTGCACTTCTCCTGATCGAGAAAGGCTGTTCTGTTGATATTAAGAATAATGTGAGTTAATATATGTTGCATACTTCCTAACAAAACCACTTATGGTAGTAGTTCATATGTTTATATATCTATAGTCTAGCAAGCTAGCATCTTAGCCAATAGGCAAATCTCTCCATGTTATCAGAAAACTTCTAAATATATGTACATAAATACATGTACAGTGTATATCTGTTTATTCTCTTTATGTCATACATTAATCAGTATGGAAAAACTGCCCTCTATGTGGCTGCTGAGAAAAACCATACCGATATTGCACTTCTTCTAATTGAGAAAGGCTGTTCTGTTGATATTAAGAATAATGTGAGTTTATATATGTTGCATACATCCTAACAAAGCCATTTATGGTAATAGTTCATATGTTTATATATCTATGGTCTAGCAAGCTAGCATCTTTGCAACAGACAAATCTCTCCACCTTATCAGAACATTTCTAAATACATATACTTAAATACATGTACAGTGTACATGTGTTTATTATCTTTAAGTCATACATTTATTAGGATGGAAAAAGTGCACTCTATGTGGCTGCTGAGAATAACCATACTGATATTGCACTTCTTCTGATTGAGAGTGGCTGTTCTGTTGATGATAAGAATAATGTGAGTTAATATAGGGTTGTAGTACTGATTAACAAAACCACTTATGGTAGTAATTCATGTTTATATATCTATGCATCATAGCCAACAAGTAAATCGCTCTAGTAGTAATGTTCATTTCTAAAACAAAAAATTATTTATTCGCCAAATGTTACAACAGTTTGTTCAACTGTCACCATCAGTGACTACATAATAAATATATATATAATAAAAAACAGGCCTACAAGCAACAAGCCACCCACGAATCACAATGCGTCCATTCTTGGTATGTCAGCATCGAGTACCAGGAGTTCCACCAACACCAAAGAGGACACCAATGGAGAGTATAAATAGGCCTGTTTTTCATTGCATATTTATTGTGTAGCCATTGATGATGACAGTTGAGCTAACTGTTGAAACATTTGACAAATAAAAAATTTTTTGTTTGATCAATAATAGAAAATGAACATTACTACTATAGACTTACCCAAACATCAAAGTCTCTTTCGAAGTAAATATCTTCACCTTATCAGAAAATTACTAATTACATATACATAAATACATGTATAGTGTACATCTGTCTATTCTCTTTATGTCATTTGTTTATTAGGATGAAGATACTGCTCTCTGTGTGGCTGCTGAGAATAACCACACTGATATTGCACTTCTTCTGATTGAGAGTGGCTGTGCTGTTGATATTAAGAGTAAAGTGAGTTAATATAGGGTTGTAATACTGATTAACAAAGCCACTTACAGTAGTAGTTCATATGTTTACATATCTCTACTTAAACAAGCTAGCCTCTCCTCAGCTGATATGCAAATCACTCACCTTATGAACAAGCTGATAAGTGTAGGAGGGTCTAGAATCAAACTAGGCCTATTAGACTATTGGAATATGCTGAATGTAGAACAGTAGTCTTGTCCCCAGACTAACACAGTAAATTAAAGTCTTATATCTTGCCTCAATTATCTTAGGACAAGAAATATTACAACTACACACGAGTCTTGTTTCTTGTCAAGTCTAACAATAGTAACTTGTTTCAGATATCATGTGATAATAATGAAATCCATACGATGAAATTGTGTTTAGTAATGTGGTGCACATATCATTTACTGTACCAAGAAAATTGATCTTATATACTATATTTCACCATTGTGCATGGTAGTTGGATAGAAAAGTTTACATCATATAAATATATATATATATATATCATTAATATGTAAAATAACATACATTAATCTACTATAGTACCATCATTACTACATAATAGCCAGTGACTTCTTACACTGTCTTTGTATTTTTAGAATGATGATACTGCTTTACACTGGGCAGCTTACCACAACAATGTTGACCTTATTAGGGCAATTATGAACCATACTGTTCAGATAGATGTTAAGAATTGGGTGAGTGTATATTTAAAACTACAACTATGTTAAGATTCATCCCTTATCCAAGATTGTATTTCTGACATAGGTAGACAGTGTGTGATATGGTTCAAACATGTTTTGGATCATATTGTTATACACACACAGACACACACATATATACATGTATGTCAACTTCCTTCATTTTGTTGCATTGTCATATATTACTTTTCAATAAAATAAAAGTCACATATATTAACTGCTGATAAACATAGCAACTAATGAATTTAAATAACTATTGCTGTGAACATTTCAAATATAGTGTGACTGATCAAGACTCAAAATTAGGTAAAAGTCTCTGAAAGCAGAGAAAGATCTTTGAGCAGCACCATTATTTGCTTAACTCCAATATAGGCAACATTTTAGCTTTATAGTTATTGTTAGGTGTAATGTAAATTACACATTATATCCTGTATTGATATCTATATCAAGTGCAGTTAGTGTTGAACAGTAGAGATTAAACAATCAATAGACAAATATCAATTGTTCTTGAAAGCTACACATTGTTACAACACGTGGAGATGTCATTCTTGAGATGTTTTATTAAAAGCAAAAAAAAATCATGTTATCATAAACAATGTGGTTTAAAAGATGACCGTTTTATTACAGGGGTACATCAATTAAAGCAATATAAGAATGGGTTACTGGCTTGTCATTTTTTACCTTTATCCAACTAAGCTATACATTTTAAAGTTAAGAGATGTAATTGTAATAATATGTTCTAATTTATTACCATCTGTCATTTTAAATGTAAAGTCAACAATACCGTATATATATATGGAGTTTTTATACTATTCTTTCTTTCTTAGAGTGGAAACACACCACTTCATGATGCTTGTTCTATTGGTTCTGTTGATGCTATCAAGTTTCTCATATTATCTGGGCGAGTGGATCCAATGTCCCAAAATAATAATGAACAAGCACCTATGGAACTTGTTCCTCAAGATCACAATAATCGTTTTGAAATTTTAAAAATATTTGAGCCATTTCTACAAAGTCAAACTGAATTTCCTGTGGAATCCTATGGTAAAGTCTTTATGTGTGGCAACACTACTTCAGGGAAAAGTTCTCTTACTGCTGTCATCATGGAACGAGCTAAGAAACCTGTTGATCACACATTTAATACAACTGAATGTGTGACAGTAGAACCACTAACAGCTGGTATTAATGCACATACCTTTACAAGCCATGAAATAGGTAATGTCGTCCTCTATGACCTCGCTGGTCATAGAGAATATTACAGTAGTCATGCTGCTATCCTAGAAAATGTCATGTTGAGGTCACCTGCGGTGTTTTTGATCCTTTTCAAGCTTATTAATGCCATTGAGATGATGAGAAAAGAGTTATACTACTGGTTTAACTTCATTGAAAATGTCAGCAAAGAAATGAAAAGTTCAAAGCGATCACAAATTGTTCTCATTGGAAGTCGACTTGATGAGCTGACTACTAGCTTGAATCCAATATCTGAAGTGGTGGATGAAGTTGTCGAGAAGGCGGTTTATTCACAAGAATTTTGTGGGTTTATACCAATGGAATGTCATCGACCTGGAGGAAAAGGAGTCAAAGAGTTTATCATTACATTGTCAAAGAGCTGTAAAGCTGTTCTCGATCGATCTGACAAAATCAGTTTTTATTGCCATGTCCAATACTCTTTTCTGCAGCTTCTAGAAAGAGTAGCTATTAGTTTGGAGGAGCTATGTGCTTTGCTAAGAGAGCGTAATGATCCTTCTCTTCCATCAGAAATGTCAGTGTTACTTGAATTCCTGACCACTTTAAGTGATAAGGGTCTTATCTTATTCCTTAGAAATGAAGAATGTCAAAGTTGGATAGTTATAAACAGAGCTGCTCTACTATCAGAAATCAATGGTGTCCTATTTGCCCCAGAAGCAATCAAACGTGTTTATCGAGATATAGCTAGTAATACTGGAATTGTACCTCTATCTGCTCTCAAGGAAGCATTTCCTCATCACAATACTGATATGTTAGTTGGATTTCTTCAAAGTCTTCAATTTTGCCACATGATTGAATCAAGCACACTTAATGATCTTGAAACTAACATATCAACATCAGTACCTCTGCCGTTAGATGAGGTCCTATTTTTTCCAGCACTTATCGGTGCTGAACCACCCACTGATATCAAAATAGAGAATGGATTAGGATGGTGTCTTTGGTGTCCTAATCCCAATGAATTCCTGTCTACACGATTTCTTCACATCCTTCTACTTTGCCTCGCCTATTTTTATTGCCTCCCTATTCGAATTAAAGCTGGGACAGTTAACGTCACTAACCCTGTTGTACAAGAGTTAGCTCGTCGATGTACAGTATGGACTAATGGTATATATTGGAAGAATAGGAAGAGCAATTTTGAGGTTGTCGTTGAAGTATCTGAACACAATCGTTGTGTTACAGTACTTACATCAAACAAGGAAATGGATAAAAGTCACCAAGTTTTTAACTCAGTCATTAAGAAAGTCCTGAGTCTTAAGGAGCAGTTTTGTTCATGTACAAGTCAAGAATATATGATTGCACCAGATCAGGTATCTACTGTTCGTACTTTTGACGTCTGTGAACGAAGGCTTTATTCAATGGAAGATGTTGCTGTTGCTGTTCTTGCTAAAGCTAATGTTATGGACGAAGATAACACTGAAATTGATGTCAAAGAGATTGTAGGAACTAAAGATCCATTTCTTCTCATTGCTCCTTTGGTAACAAAAGCACTGTTCAATACAAGTAATGCTGAGTTACCAGTTCAAGATGACTATCTTCGACACATTCAAGATGCCTGTGGTGACACTTTTTTATCATCTGTCGAATGTACTCATATCGCTATAAAGGAGTACTGTAGCAGTTTGAGTGTCTTTGCTGGACGTAATCCTTTGGTAAGTGAATATACTATTATTTGTTTACTTTTTGTGTACATGTAACAATGTACATGTAGTTTTAATTTTGAACATTATCTTATTGTACTGCTCTATCTACATCATGTACAGGATCTTGCCTCCTCTTCTTTAACTGATGATGACATTGAACTTGACTCTAAATCATTTGTTAAGAAAACATGTCAAAGTTTGTTAAGTTTGTTCGCTTATGTTTTAATTCTGTGTTTTTTTCCTAGGTTCTCCTAAAGCAGGAGAAGCTGTTAATTCAAGTACTCCATTTTCAAGTAATTAATTATGAATAGTTAATTGTTATTAGTCACATTGTCATTTCTCATATAATATAGGGACATCAAATGATACTACTGATTCATCTTGTTTTAATACAGCAGTAGAAAGTATATTAGGTAAGACTACTAATCTTTATTGTATAGTATTGCATATTGTTCAAGTATACACAGAGTTATATGATATAATTTCAGACAGCCATTTATTACACAGTACATCCTATTGTCCTAAGTATATACTCTAAGGCTAAAGTAGCTAATACAATATATCTCTTAGCATATTACTATATTTTTCTGTTGAGGTCATGTTATTGTTAACAGCATTATATCATAGTAATGATGTATTTTTATCTTTAGAAAAAGAACCTAAAAAAGTTCATCTTCAACGTGTCCTTGGTCCTTTTCAACATAAATGGAGAGCAATTGGAGAAGCCTTGGAAATACCAAATGGAACAATCAAATCTATTGATCATGATGCACGTTACGATGATAGTAATAAGCTTTCTGAAGTCTTGCAGACCTGGATTGATACACAACCATCTGACGTGACCTGGAGGAACCTTATTGATGTCATTACAGAATATCCTGTCAATGAACCAGGTCTAGCCAAGACTATACCAGACTTCTTAGCAAATCCAAAGATATCTTCTAAATACTGAACATTTGTATTTTTTGATTTGTTCTTCTTTTGATATAGTAATTAGTTTGTATTCCATTTTTATCTTGATGGTACACCCTATGTTCTTATTATTATCATTGACTGCATGGAAACATAAGAAGGCAACTATCTGCTACATGTAATTAAAACATGTCCAGTTTGTCACAGTAGATCAGTAACAGCTGGTATTAATGCAGATACCTTTACAAGCCATGAAATAGGGAATATTGTCCTCTACAACCTTATTGGTGATAGAGAATATTATAGTAGCCATGCTGCTGTCCTGAAAAATCTTACATTCACCTCACCTGTGCATGCTGTATTTTTGATCTTTTTCAACATTATTAATGCCATTGAAATAATGAAACATCAGCAAAGGAAAGAAAAGTTCAAAACAATTCCAACTTATTGTCAATGGGGGTCAACTTGATGAGCTGACTACTAGCTTGGATCCAATACATGAATTAATGGATGAAGTAAAAATGATATGATGACTCTAACATTAGTACTTGATATTGAGAAGATATTGGACATACTAACTATGAGAATAAGTACATATTGTAATAATTAATAAATTGACTTTTTATGATCAATTTAATTTTGACATACAACAGTTGATAATGAATTCCTATAGTATTACTAATTAACATTTTTGGAGGTGTAGTTTCTTCATGCAATGAGAAAGAAAAGAAGTCCTTAAAAAGATAAATGTCTGAGCCATCTATGATACTGGTAGGTGACTACAGTATATATATGTGTGTTGTGTTAATAATATAAACCATTAACTGATCCTAGTATATGTGACTGTAGACTATAGCTATGACTATAGTAGATAGACAGACATTGTTATATAATGATAGTATATACTTCAATGTTAGTATGATTGAGTTCACAGGTTGACACTGTGTGTGTATGATACAAGTAATGGTACATTAAACTAGTCCTGACAATAAACACACTGTGATATTAGGTCTATAGTGTAGAGGTAGAGTCAATGATTACTACATGTAGTATTAGATAACTTTAATAGTTACATAGAACAATAGAACAATAATATATAGAAATAAAGCTTGGTGCTTCCAAAAAGGTCAACCTTCTGCCAAAAACTGATATTCTCTTGTTTCGTGGTCAAAGTCTCTACAAAGAAACAACAGAAAAAGTGATACAGATATCTTATTTGTTTGATATATCATTGAAGACTTAGTTTTTCTTATACAGTTTGGCAATGACTAGTATCTTAAGTTGCTTACACTGTAACTGAATAGCTACGAGATCACTATATCAGTAGATTATATATATATATATATATACAGATAAGCTAGACACTTTGTGATTTTGTAATAAGTATAGTCATTACAAATATGGTACACATTATACTTTTCATGTCAAGTTACAATCAGAAACTGATCTTAATTATAACACTATTGGGTAATTGGCGGTCACTTGGATTGAATACATGCCTACAAAGTACATCTATTGTTGAAAAGCATGTACAACAATGGTGTTATGGTTACTAATTAGCAGTTCATACAGTTACACAAGCTGAATGGGAATGCATGTACATGTGGTTAGGAGGGCTTCCATTCAGAAACTATTGAGAAGTATACTATACAGTTCCTGAGATTTTCTTGGAAGAAGACAATAGATCAATGGAAACTGGTGGCCATGGAGAAATGTGTGTATGGTAAATATCTGGTAAAGGAAGGATAGACATGATTTAACCGTTCCATTGAGGTTGATGTTATAAGAATCTACTAAGACTTGAAGGGTTTCATCAGTAGCATAAACTATATTTTTCTTAACTTCACCATCTTTTGCTAGTAGGAATCGAGGAAGAGAATGAGGTAGGTTTTTCTATTATGACAAAGATTGGGTCAAATAAAAAGAAATGCTATATAGCATTCATGGAGTAAGCTCTTCAGACCCTTCATCAGGAGATAAATTCTCTATTTCTTAATGATATATTGCTAGAACATGTGTTACTTGATCTTTTACACATAGTAACTATTCCCTTATCAACCTTAATCTTGACTTGGATAATGTGTATGATCAACATTCTTCTTAACTAGTGAACTTCCTTTTATAATTACAGATCCAATGCACGTTCTGTTGACAGCACACCTCCAGTAGATTCTACAACCATCATTCTTTCTATTAACTACTAGGTACTTATATCCATTTAGAATAAGAGCTGGGGATCCTCTAGCTGTAGAAGTGAACTCCATGGCTTCTAGAGGATAACTGAAGGATGTAACTAATACATGATGCTTTAAGAACACAACAGTTTAATTACAAAGAGTATTTCAAGTGATACCTTATATAGCAGAGTGATACATGTAGAAAAATGAGAGTAGGTGAAATAAGATGTAGACAAAGTGAGAAGGACCCTTATATTAAATACTTTATACAGTTTGATTTGGTATATGTGTATATTCTGCTCAAGTTCTGAATGAACACTAACATGTAAAGAGTATTATAACTTGAATAGGAATGAGCTAGAAAGATATGGTTTGTAGTATTCAAATTAATAATAGCAATAGTTAGCTCTAACATCAACACCATCAAAACCATATTAATCTATATTATATCATTGAGGAACGTTTCCAATTATTATATCTTAACATTATATCATGATAGGATGTAGAGGAAAGAAATGTTAAAGTGACACATTATAAACTCAGGAATACAAGCACTAATATTCAAGTCATACTTTTGGTGTGTACAATGGGAGATGCAAGAGACAGGCATCTAATAGGCTTTGTCTAATACGCAGTACCAGATGGAAATTAATTTAATTTTATTCCTGTACTGTGAATTACTCCTCATCTCTGTATATATGTTTTAGACAGCAGATAATAAGTATATTGACAGTATAATAAAGTGCCAAATTGCATATTACATATAAGGATTGTCATATATTATAGAAAGGTATGACCAACATTGTGTTAATTGAATAAGTTACATAATGTATTTAGTATTGTACTGATTAATTTTGATTTGTAAGTTATAGTGTAAGAATGTAATTAAATATAATTGCTTTGAAAGTGTCAATATCAACAGTCAAATGTTAAGTATTACTACTAACAGAGTGAATAGAAATGATAGAAGATAGTAATAAGTGAACTAGTCTAGGAAAATTTTTAAAGTATTAACAAGATTATAGTGTACAGGTATTATCTGTTCATATTGAGAATGACAGTTGTTTAATGGATTTCCAGAGAATGTCATTGACCTGCCTTGGGTGTGTTGTTGTACTTGCAATTTTTTTCACAAGTTATATTCAAAGATTTATGATTCTTGCAGCTGTCTCTTCTTAATCTATCCTAATTTTATTATTAAAAGTATTTTCACCAGTTTTTTAAAGTTATATTTCTGGTGAAGCTTGAGAACATCTGTGTAAGTGTTTATTAATTATATGCAAATATGTGATGTCAAGTAGAATGTGAAGAACAATATTCACTTTAGATGAGATTTCTAGTTTGTGACTTCCCTAAATAGCTAGAGCTCTAGTTTTAATTATAAATTGGTAGATTGCAAGGCCTTTGATTGCTACAAACCATTTTTTCTAGCTCATTCCTAACCAGAGTTATGACATTAAGTTAGTGTTCATTGTCAACTTATAATACGTCTAAAAGGTTTATTATATTCCTCACTCTCATCAATAGACATAACTATATATAGTATTATAGACCCACTACTGATTTAGTAAGTAGTATAGTACAATATCAATATACAATAGGTCCAATATGAGAAACCATTAATAGTCCTCCTAATTACTACAGTAGTACTGTTATGTATATCAATGTTTTTGTAGTGTTTATATAACATTGAACTTGTTATGTCTTCTAAACTAATTAAAAACATAATTTATACTATAATTAGTTTATAGTATGATCTTAATACTACCAATGTATAATACATGTAATATCATTAGTATAAATTGTAAGTGTTCATTCGTATTTACTAATATTGTTATTTAATACTAGCTGACATGTAACAACAAATAATATGATTTGGTCTATTCTAGTTTGGCATATCCCTTTTGAAGAGAAAGGGTCTGATAATACTCAATAAAATTGTTGTACAAGACATAGGATTTCTAAAGTCCCATTTAGAGCAGAGATTGTCATAATGCTTGCCCTTTATACATGATGTAGTCTAAAATGGAATCTGAAAATTGTGAAGTGATTCACATTATAACTAAGAAAATGATATTTACCTAAAGACAGGATAGACTGAAGCTAATGTGTTATTTCTACAATGTAATGTCAGCATTTTATAGAAAGAAACCATCTTAGTTTATTAGTTATACATTGTAATGTCATATCTGTCCACATGTAATTGCATGTGTCAAATGTACAAACCTTACTATTATGTTTTACCAGAGTGCTTCTCCATGGAATGGGTGTGGCATGTGAGACTACATTTTATCTATTCTAGCTGCTCATAAACAAAGTATTATATATATATAATATTATACAAGTATATATATATGGACGTGAAAAATGTAATCTACCAATTGTTTAGCTAAGGTTATTAGTAATTACATGACATATATATAGTAGTAGATATTATAGAGTTTATTTATATAATGTAAACTATTATTACTACTAGCAAACATGAATGCACTGGAAAGTATCAAGAGTGTATATTATCACTAAATATGTAAAAGTGAGTATATGTCTGTGTTGTATAATATATTATCAATTACAATGTGTATTATTAATTGTATACAATGTACTGTTACCACAAACACTTTTAGTCACACACCACAAAACCACTAACATGTAAACAGATACTTATAAAGTACTTTATATAATAGAGTACTGATACATGTTATGATAGATACATGTACTTAGAGTACTTTATATATCTAGTACATGTATAGTACTGATCTCTCTCTCCTTAGACTAGAGAGTACATTATAACTCAATATTATATTATGACAAGTTAAAGTAAGTGACATAATATAAAATCAATATATCATAAGTTATTAACAAGATATTATTAAAATGATACTATCATATTAATATGAGACATAAGGTAGTAATGTCTAATATAATGATATGTCCATTATAATGTATTAATAGAATACACTAATATATCATTATCAGTTCCTCTCTATTATATTAATATGATAAACTAGTCTAGTATTATATTACTAGTAACTATATACTTTATTATCTATAATGGAAATGTTTTTACTTGTAGATATTGACAGTATATGATCTTAGACATCAAATGATATGATGACTCTAACATTAGTACTTGATATTGAGAAGATATTGGACATACTAACTATGAGAATAAGTACATATTGTAATAATTAATAAATTGACTTTTATGATCAATTTAATTTTGACACACAACAGTTGATAATGAATTCCTAAATTATTACTAATTAACATGTTTGGAGGTGTAGTTTCTTTATTCAATGAGAAAGAAAAGAAGTTCTTAAAAGATAATGTCTGAGCCATCTATGATACTGGTAGGTGACTGCCATATATATATATGTGTGTTGTGTTAATAGTATAAACCATTAACTGATCCTAGTATATGTGACTGTAGACTATAGCTATGACTATAGTAGATAGACAGACATTGTTATATAATGATAGTATATACTTTAATGTTAGTATGATTGAGTTCACAGGTTGACACTATGTGTGTGTATGATACAAGTAATGGTACATTAAACTAGTCCTGACAATAAACACACTGTGATATTAGGTCTATTAGTGTAGAGGTAGAGTCAATGATTACTACATGTAGTATTAGATAACTTTAATAGTTACATAGAACAATAGAACAATAATATATAGAAATGGTCAGTTAATATGTAGTCTAACATATTGTATGAAAGATCATTGACACACACTTTGGATACCAGCCAAAGTGTTAATAATTTCATAACATACAAATAGTTTTAATTAGAATTCCTCACTAACTAATTAATACCATAAATGATGTTATTAACTCTATAGTCTTATTATTTAATTATTGTCACTATATAACTGTCTACATGATGTTACATGATGTTCAAGTAAACTTGTATTATGTTAGTACATGTTATTATCAGTTAAATATTAGTAGATAAAACAGGAGTAGACTATGAGTAAAGTACATGTACATTATATACATGGATACATGTATTGATTACATATCATCTATGTTGTCTAGTAATATATATCTTTGATATATTTCTAAAATATACTACTATCAGTTATTTCATGTATAATGTGTATCTCTCTTTATATTAGGAGGAGTCTCTTTATGATGCAGCTGGTAATGGTGATCTTGATGTAATAAAGAGTGCCATAGAAGATGGTTCTGTTCATGTTAATGCTATATATAAAGATGATGTAAGTACATGTCATATAATGAGACACTACATTGAAGTAAACTATAAATGATATCACAATTATCTGATCAACAGATCTATATTGTACATGTCACTGTGTTATATGAACCTGATGTATACAAATGGTATTATGTAATAGATACATGTCACATGTATAGCTTTAATACAGTGTCATTATATTGTATGATGTTTTTTCTGTCTTTTATTCAGGTGAGTGACACCATGTTACATTATGCTGCTTGTTGTGGACAGAATAATGTCATCAGTTATTTACTTGATATTGGTGCAGACCCTAATATACAGGATGTGGTGAGTATTTATAGATAATGTAATATATTATAGAGTATTCTAGTACATGTAATTATATTATAAATACATGATAAGTACATGTCTATTATGTTCCAAATTTTAGGTAGGTGTGGTTAATTTAGTTACCTTGCAAACTGACCAACAATTAAAATGTATTTTAACATGTTTTGAACACTAAACAGAATACAATATAAATATAACATGACTACATGAACAGAAATCAGTTAATATAGGTCTATAAATGAGATTATAACATATTATTCATGGACTAGTTCTAAGACTAGTTAATTATAATCTTCTGTGATTGTGATACAGATTTAAGTAGAAAGATCTACTGATTATACTATTGTTACATGACTGTCCCATATCTAGAGAATTGTTTGAATTGAAATATCAACTTTTAATTAAAGGGGTGTGTTTAACATAATGATATATTTTAATTGTTGTGGTTGAGCAACTATCTGCAAATTGCATGGAAATAAATCCCCCATAAAAATTCATATCTTTATGTACATTTACCTTTGTTTTGTGCAGGATATATTATATGTCCTAATCACTATGTTTACTCAATACACATTCAACTGCTTTAAGGTTTATTTTAACAATTTATCTTGGTATTAATTTTAGCAGTTGCATAATATCTTTTATGATATTAAAATTTTAGTAATAGTTATAGTGATATTCACTAATATTCCTAAAATTAGTACAATTTACTAAAGACTAATATAATGTTAATATTTTACTTAAACACATAAACCTCAATGTTCTTATAATTTCAGTATCAAACATCTTCTTTCTACCAATTAACACAATAAACACTCATAATATGCTATATATATAATATCCTTCATCAGTCAGTGTATGTGATAAGGATAGTGCTGTGTGTTCTTTAACATTTAAAGCATCTCTCTTATTTTCTTGGATTTCTTAATGCTGACTTTGCAAAATTAACAAATATATTACACTTGTCATATCTCTTGACTCCACCTCCTTAATATGTAGTACTTATAATATATGTACTTGTATATACTAACAAATGTTAATATAATGTAAAAGTATTCATGATATATTATGTCTTTGATGTAAATATTACTGTATATGTATATAGAATGGAGAAACACCATTGTATGCATCATGTGACAGTAATGAAGATTGTTCTAACTCGGTACAGTTACTGTTACAAGGTGGTGCTAGACCTGATATTGCTAATAAAGTAAGTTATCACAATGTCTACATCAGTGATGTGTCCATTACAGTGTCAATGTAATCAACTTCCATTACAATTACTGGATCATTACATCATTACATCATTATCATTATAATCATCATTAGGTTACTTCAACAGTAATCAATTACAATTACAACTAGTTTTGTATAATTACAATTATCATTACTACTATTAGAAATGTAAATGTAAATACATGATAATCAATAGACAATCACATATATTTAAATCAATGTTTTAATGTGTAAACATTGGAATCAATGACATCAATGTAGTACTAAAAAGTATTTTAATTCTAGTAGCAATGTTACATAACAAAACTTATTCCACAATGTTGTATAGTATTTGTCATAATGATGTGGTATATGTCCTCATCTTAACTATGAATTATTAATTACAACGACTATCTATTTTGAAAAGACCTGTACACTGTACATGGAATTTCTGTAATTATTTGTATAGTTTTGACACTATGTCTGCACTTGACTGGAAAGCTGAGATAAAGGTTATTGTTATGAGACTGTCCACACTTACAGTGAATTCCACCTCATAATACTATGTTCACTGTTCAGATAAATATTGCTATCTACTTTGATCTGTATTAATTATTTTGTCAAAAGAAAAGAAACAAAATAGCTGGTGATGAATATGTACACATAAATCTATACAAAGTTCTCTTCGTAAGTAGCTAGATCCTTCAATCTATATTGTTCATAATTGAGAATTTACAATGATTTTTATTTTAATTTTTTTGTTTATGCACAGTAATAAAAGGATGTAAACTGGCCAGGTAGTTATATAGGGACTTTTGTATGGATTTGTGTGTATACATAATTGTTAACTGGGGATCAAATTCTAGCTATTATATCTTAACACACAAAGAGATCAATCTAAGTACTATATATTGGTAGTCTTTAGTAACTATAGAACACACCCTCTATATTTATTTCATCTGTCATGTGGATAACGTGAAGTAAAACGTTCCTCCAACATTTCTGTCACGTATTAACAGAGAATGAATATCATTGAGTATTAGTTAGTAACACATTTGATATATACATTGTAGTTTGTGCTAGTATGTAACATTAATATTATATCTTGTTTAGGATGGCCAGACTCCATTGTACATAGCATGTTACAATGATCATGATAAAGTTGTCCAAGTATTACTAGACCATGGTGTTCAAGTGGATGTTCCAGACAAGGTCAATACATATCATGTATTCATATTAAGTTATGTAAAACAACAGAAGTTAATAAGCTACTTAGGTCACATATGAAACCAACAAAGAATGATCTCAATGTATTGTTATTGTTCAGCTATGATTGCAATCATGGAATGTTGAAATTCATTTGTGTTCACTTTGTACCTGGAAATGATGTGTGGTAGAGGACGTTGACAGAAATAGTATATACATATGCTAATTATATTGTTGTGGTACAGGCTCATTGGTGAGTGTTTCCTACCAAACAATGTGTAACCTTGTGTTCTTTTAGCAAATCATGGAAGGTTTTTGTGTTGATGACCTAATAATAATCACTGTTACAGTACCAGTAAAATGTAGTAAAAGATTAAATCATTTTTAGTGCACACATCAATAATTTTATTGAGAATAACAAAATAACATTATATGTAGCCAGTATATATCTAGGAATGAGTACAAACAAAACGTTGATGTCTGTAATTCCATCCACCTATGATGAACCACTCAATAAAGAACTAAAAACAGAAGAGGGATTGGCATAACATTGTAGTTGAAATATATAGGGTAAATGGCGAATAAATGGACGTGTCCTTTTAATCAGACACTATATCTTAAGACATGAACATGCTGTTGATATGGAACCAACTTCATCTAAAAGAGAAGACTGTTAAACCTTAGGGTTGCAAAAATGAACTAGATCATAAGTATAGCCTTGATGTTAGAGGCAGGAGAAAACGAAGTCTTGGTAAATGTTTACTCAAACAGGTGGTACCATTTAATGGACAACACTTAACACTCGAGACAGAGCAAACCAATTGTTACAAATCTAACAAACATAATTTGTCTACATATCGAAATACATTTATAATAAGTTTCAGCTAAAACTGACTACGATGTGACTAACTATAGTAGATAAGAAAACCTTCAGTATTCGGCCAATCAAATGGGCATATATAACAAAAGGGTGTGGCTTTCATAATATTATAATATTTATTTTAGCAAGTGTATGTAATTACTTATTTCATGAATACAAAAATTACAGACATATATTTTGGAAGGGCTGTATTTTATGTCTTAGTTTTAATTGCAAAAGTGTATGTTAAATTGTTACATAAATACAAAAGTTATTGACATTTGTCACAGAAGAGGTTGACTGAATTTTTAATCTTTAGTTTCAATCCAATACAAACTTGATGAAACCATTCTCCACAGTTATCACATTCTATCCACTTATAAGCTTTGAGATTTTCACAGTTCTTATCTTTGCAATTTGTAATAACTTGTCCAGTGTCTGCTGGATACAAAATAATATTTCTAAACATGAAATTAGTTATAATTACCTCTCTCAATTGTAAATCCAGTAAGAACAATAAATACATTATACTGTAGTTACCTATAAATGTACTATATTACCTCTCTCAATAACATTAATGTGTGTAAATCTAGTACATTGTCTCATTAACATTGCTAGTAAGTTGAGTGCATGTGGATCTTCTACTTTGTCCAGTTATACCAATGGGAACTTATCTATATCAATAAATACTAGCTGAGTTATGGTACATTAGTCTTCTATCATTGTAAATCTTTATCTTTACTGAAATAGTATTTGTAACATGTTTCACTTACTTTTTTTCAGCCTTTTCTTTGAAGAATGGACATTTTGTTTGTTTACAATGTGCATATGTGACCTCATTAATTAAATTCTTTGTGGTCAATCGCACTCTGTATACTGATTTATTTGTGATAATACTAACCTTTTTATTATAAATATCTAGAATATACCGTTACAACTGGCTCAGTGTTGGTACTCCAATGAATATACAATATTAGCCTAGTTATTAAAAAAGTTATTGTAATTTTTGTGAGTGTAAAGTAAACTCAAATGTGCTTTAGTGCTGTACACCATTTTTAATAAATCATATTCATTATTAAGAAGAGTTATTATCAGTTCTACATAAACATCAATCTTGAATCTCCTCATTTTAGAAATTATCTAAAGTGAAATGAACACCATGTATTAGGGTAGCCCTAAAAACCCTTATTATTAACCCTTATCTTACAATAGATACAAAGCTTTAACAGTTGTTCTTTTCTGTCACTTTCAGAGTCACTTCATAACATAATTATGCTATTAAATTTTTCATTTCAAAGCTTTTATGATAGTGAGAGCATTTACTAATTACTGATTTGATGTTTGACATACCTAATAAGCATTAAAGTTTATTATTAACCATAGTTTAAGTAAACAAAACCTAAATGATGTAACAGTCATTTAACAATCCACTCTTAATTATTTTATTTAATATAGAGAGCAAGATGTCTTTTAGGTGACTAATTTTAATAATATAATAATAATAATAATAATAATAATAATAATAATAATAATAATAATAATGGCGGCAACATCATGTTGTAAATGCAACGGCTCTAATGCCAAATGTAAGAGATGTGACTGTGTCAAGAAGGGCAAACCGTGTGTCAACTGTGTCCCTATCCATATTGGTGCCTGCCACGACACCGTCACACTCAGACAAGAACATCAAGCCCACGGAGGCAGATTGCCATCTAGCACATGCTCTTTCACTCAGAGCACCTTACCAGTCAGCTTTCCCCATCCCAATCCCAATCCTCATCTCTCTCCTCGCCCTCGCTGTTAAACACTCCGTCAGGAGAAAGTAGTATCCAGACGTCCTCTCAACCAGAAACTATCGATGTAGATGATCTCATGCTAAGGGCCTTCGGTGAGCGCCTGGATCGCTCTATTGGTTCTAATGATGTTTGGTATAAGAGGTGACTCTCAATGGTCAAATTGTCTGGTAGACATTATCATCTTCCTGGTGGCTCCACAGGTCGTAAATACATTGACAAATTGACACAAGAGTTATCTCACTTCTCAGCGGGGGACTATCCTTCAGAGAGATTCATAGTATTTTCTTCCTTGATACTCCAGCAGGATTGGACTGTTCGCAAAGGTGCTGACATCAGAAGAGTTATTGAAAGACGTCTGTCATTGTGGAACGTGGCAGACTATGTATGACCTGCTTATCCAGGAGGCTGAAAGGTGTGATAAGTCTCTTCATAATCACAATAAGTATGACTATGATGAATCACACACCACCAAAGTATTCACTAGGCTGATGTTACTGGAAAAGGTCAAAGCAGATGTAAGATGGCTCTCAGACAACACCAGAGGTAAAGTTCTCCAGCCCGATGAATCAGTCTTATTTAAACATCAGGATGGTTCTGTGAGTAATGCACCTGTTCTTGACCTGTTACAGAAAAAACACCCTGAGTCCCAAGTACCACCTATCTCTGCCTTGTTGTCATGTGATAACCTCCCCGCATTTGAAGATGTCGAGGTAACTGGAAATGTCATTCAAAAGGTAGCCTCATTGATCCAGGAAAGGCAGGGCCAGGTTCTGGTCACTTGCAGATGTCCTCTTGAGATACGGTGCTCATAGTGAAAGACTATGTGACCAAGTTGCCTCAATGGCAAGGAGAATTACCAACTCAATCGTACCTTGGAATGATATCAGAGGTTTCGTTTCTAGTAGACTTATCGCACTTGACAAAAATCCCGGCGTTAGGCCCATTGGGGTAGGAGAGACACTGAGACGCATAGTGGGTAAAGCTGTTGGCCATCTCACAAGATTAGACATTGAGGAAGTTTGTGGTGTGAGTCAGTTGTGCCCCGGTCTTAAAACTGGCATTGAAGGGGGAGTCCTTGCCATTTGTGAATTGTTTGATGATCATAGTGACGATGGATGGGGAGTCTTGATGGTTGACGCATCCAATGCCTTCAACTCTTTAAATAGAATTGCGGTATTATGGAATTCAAGAGTCACATGGCCACGCTGTTCTCGATACTTGTTTAACACATATAAGGGCTGGGCCCCTTTAGTTCTGAAAGGTTCAGCATCAATGTTACACAGTAAAGAGGGTATCACACAAGGTGATCCACTATCTATGTTCATATATGCTATCGCTACCCTTCCACTCATCAATACGGTAGACCATCCATACCAGGGATTCCAAGTTTGGTATGCGGATGATGCCTCTGCATGTGCCAAACTGGTGTCACTTAAAGACTGGTTACTAAAGCTCATGAAGTGTGGCCCTTCTTTCAGTTATTATCCTGAACCAAACAAGAGTTTCATTGTAGTTAAAGAAAATTTTATGGAGGAGGCCCACTCTTTGTTCGATCCACTAGGAGTCAACGTAGTCTTAAGACACAAATTATTTTGAGGTGTTGTGGGCAGTCCCTCCGAGTACAACCAGTTTGTGAAAGAGTGCGTTCATGAATGGGTTCAAGTAGTAGATCGCTTAGCAAAAATAGCACAGGTACAACCGCAAGCCACCTATGCAGCCTTCACCTGCTCTGTCTAGAACAAGTGCTTACATCTCCAAAGATTAATACCCGGCTGCACACCATTCTTCACTGAACTTGAAAAGAAAATAACCTCTACACTGTTGCTATCCATCTTCCAGTATGAAATCTTCCCAGATGAGAAGGAACTTTTCACTCTCCCCACCCAATTCGGTGGGATGAACGTTCTTATACCTACTGAGACATGTGACTCATCGTTCACTCTCTCTAGACATTGCACAGAAGTCATTGTTTGTTCCCTTACAGACCATTACTCTTTTTTGCCCAACTCTCATTTTGACACTTTCCTCTCTGTTCAGTCTGAGCATTATCACAAGAAAATACCTTCCCTAGAGAAGAAATTTGATCACCTCACAAATAACCTACCTAGTCTGCAGAAGAGAGCCGTATCACGAGCCAAGGACTCAAAGATTTCATCATGGCTCAACGTACTCCCAATTGCCAAACTTCACTTTGACCTTCTGACAGAGAATTTAGGGATGCACTATCAATTTGCTATAGGAAGCCTTTACTCTCTCTCCCCACCAACTGTGACGGTTGTGGAGCTCCCTTTGACCTATCTCATGCTCTGTCATGTTGTAGAGGTGGTCTCGTAATACAACGTCATAATGAAGTCAGGGACGCATTCAGGGACCTTGCAGATCTTGCCTGGGGACAAGTTGTTAAAGAACCCATAGTCATAGAGGCCACTACTAGTACACCCGCTCTTATCGCTGATCTGGCCATGAGAGGAGCTTGGACCCCTCAGACTGAGGTGTTGTTTGACATTTGTGTAATTGACGCTGACGCCCAGTCTTATCATCACCAACCCCCCCCCCCCCCCCCGCAAGTCCTTACCACGGCTGAGTGGGAGAAAAAAAAACAAATATAGCGCCACCTGTGAAGAAAGAAGAGCCTTATTTACTCCTCTCTGCATCTCGGTCGACAGTCTGTTTGGCAGGGAAAACAAATTCTTACAACGTCTCGCCGAACGTCTGTCCCTCACGTGGCAGAGAAGGTACAGTACACCATTAACTGGATAAGAACTAGACTAACTTTTGCCGTCATCAGGGCAACTATACTTTGTCTAAGAAGTTCCCGCACAAAATGGCAGTTCATAGACATTATAGATGGTTCACCTTTAGACTATATTATGTACTAGATTTTGACCATCTTACTTTATTTGCTTTAGTTCATCTACATGCACATATGGTATATTAATAATAATAATAATAATAACAATAATAATAATAAAAAAAATAATAATAATTACTTCTTTTGGTCTGATTTTTAAAGTATTAACAGCAAACTTCGTTGATGTAGTAGTTTATCATTATCTGTAACAAGTATATATACTTGTACTATACACATATTTGCTATATCCTGTACATGTACATTTACTAACTACTTTTCTTTGACATAAAACACACAACATATAATACATTATCTTCCTTTATTATTAATATAGCTTAGATGTAACACATACGTTATTATATTCACTTGTTAATCTGGTGTTCCTCACATGACGTTTATATCTGTATATATATGTATAGGAAGGCAACACCCCTCTCTATGTTGCATCAGAGAAAGGGTACACTGAAATTGTGCAAGTATTACATAAGGCTAATGCTAGTATTGATCTAGCAAACAAAGTAAGATGTCTGATGTAAAATAGTTATAGTATATCCTTGATTAATGTCAGAGCTCTTTGACCTGACATTAATAAAAGGCAGGTGTTTATTCAATGTAGTTATTAATCCTTACCTGACAATAACTACAAAACATTAGTTGTTGTTTGTTGTCCCTTTTCAGCCATTAAGAATGACATTATAGCAAATTATAACTTGTAATTTTTTTATAATAGTGAAAGTGTTTACTAAACATAGATACATTTATGGGACAGGAAGTCTACACAAGATAATAATATTCATAAGTATATACAACGCAATAATCAAATAATAATAAAGTACATTCCTCCCACGTTAAGATTAAAAATATTGATCAGGGGGTTTATGAATTCTAGTAGATCTTCTTGGTCCTAGAATTGGTGGTGGTTATGCTGGACTAGCATCTACAGTAGCCTTCTTGGATGTAACTCCAGGAAAATTGTCAAATGAGATATCTGATTCATCTGTTTTAGACCCTGGAGATGTTCTCTTACGTAACTTATCTATGTATCGTCTTAAGTTCAACTCCATTCTTTAATTTCACTATATAGGATACCGGACCTAATATATTTATTTGTTATATCATGTACATGTACATTTACAAACTACCTTTGACATGAAACACGAAGTATACAATACATTATCTTCCTTTATTGTTAATATAGTTTAGATGTAACACATACATTATTATATTCACTTGTTAATTTGATGTTCCTCACATGATGTTTATATCTGTATATATATGTATGTATAGGAAGGGAAGACCCCACTCTATGTTGCATCAGAGAAAGGCTACATTGAAATTGTCCAAGTATTACTAAAAGCTAATGCTAGTACTGATCTAGCAAACAAAGTAAGTTGTACGATGTAAAAATATTATTTTAATTTTCCTTGATTAACATCAGATCATTTTGATCTGACATCTGACAAGAAGTAGTCAGGTGTTTATTCAATGTAGTTATTAATCCTTACCTGACAATAACTACAAAACATTAATTGTTGTTTGTTGTCCCTTTTTAGCCAATACGAATGACATTATAGCAAATTATAACTTGTCATTTTTTTATAATAGTGAAAGTATTTACTAAACGTAGATACATTTGAAGGATAATAGCTGTTGTTCCTTTTAACTTCCCTAGACCTTTCTCAAACACTAGATTATACTTGTCCCAAACCAACTCTAAGCCCCCTTTCTGTTGCACTTGTCATATACTCTGCCAATTCAATCAAAAAATGCATAAGCCTGTTGCAACCAAAAAGACTTGGACAAGTACCTTCGACAATCAACAGTGGTAAAACTTTCTCTTCTCTGTTGTAACTCACTTCTTCATCCACTGTACCCAGTACTTTAATTTTGTGACCTGAGTATGATGTAAGTCAAACTGTTGATGGTTTCAGTTCTCTAATATGACCAATTTGTGCAAATGTTTGCTGACTAATAATTGATGATGACACTCCAGTGTCTAACTACATTGCAATTAATTTCTTATTTATACTTACAGTAATTCGAATTGGTTTAGCTCAACAATCAGTTAGTCTCAAAAGTCTATGAATATCTTCTTTGTCTGACCTGGTTGCATCGTTAACTTCAACATGGTGTGTCTGCCTATGAGGTTTTTGATTCCTCGGTCTTGAGTGCTTTTGCTGATGTCCACTTTGCAATATGACCTTGTTTATAACAAACGTGACACTCCTTGTCTCTAAAAAACAAGTTTGAGCTATTTACTGACCTCCACATCTGTAGTAATTCTGACCTGGTTTCGTCTTTTGCTGCTGGATTCTCTGGACTGTCACTAGTGGCTTCTGTTCAACTTTTTGCATGACTTTCGAACTTTCTCAGCTGCTTCTAATCCTTGAGTGACCCTCAAGTATTTTGCAAGAGTCAAATCTGTTACTCTGACAAGAGACACCTTTACATTCAGGGTGACTAATACCATAAACTATCCTTTCTCTTAACATTTTGTCTAGTTTATCTCCGAAATTACAAAATTCTGATAATTTTTCGTAGTTCTGCTACAAAATTGGCAATAGTTTCATTCGACTGACGAACTCTAGAATTGAAATGAAAACATTGAACTATCTCCGACTGTCTTGAGTGAAAATGTTCTCTCACTAACTTGACTAAATCCTCATAAGATAGGACTGAGGGCTTTGTAACTCCACAAATGCTACGAAGAATGGTATCTTTCTTTGCTTCAGCTCCAATATCATTAGCTACAAAGTAGTTCTGAAGTTGCTCTATGTATGTGTCCCATTGTTCTCTTTCTGGAAAGAATTCTCCCACACTGGCATGTTTAGTCATTTTGACTTCTCTCTTTTTTCCTCGTGGTCGTAAATCTGACTTTTGACCTTTTGTACTTTACCCTCGTCACCAATTATGTGATGTATTGACTCAGTTATGTTTAATAACTTTATTTGAGTATAAACACAATAACATATCAACATTTAACATAGGATAAAACTTAATAGATTCAAAAGATTCAAGCAATACAATAACATAGACATTTTATAAAGTATGTTGCCTAGATGACTTATGGGACAGGAAGTCTACACAAGATAATAATGTTTATGGACTTGTAAGGTTTTTTAATGGTACAGGCCATGTTTGTCTAGCTCATTCCTAATCAGAGTTATTACACTGAGTAGTGGTCATTCTCAACACAAACAGAGTATGTTACATCACTTAAAGGTGACAGAAATATTACTTGTACTATACACATATTTGTTACATGTGAGTTTACATTTGTGGTAACTTAAAATGTTGAGTTCACAAACTAAAAATAACTCAAAATATATATCTACAACATAACTGTAACATCAAGGTTTAAATACAAAATAGAACAAGGAAAAGTATAAACTAATAAATGACACATTAAAGTCTAGTGCTAAGAAATGAGTGTTAACACTATTTAATAATATCACCTATAACAAACAGCTTTAACAAGCACCTATTAGCAAATGCACATGGAAATTGAACCTAACAGAGGATACATCATAATCAATTATAAAAAGAGAGAGGGAAGACCCCTCTCTATGTTGCATAAAAGAATGACTATGTTGAAATTGTGGAAGAATTACTAAAGGTTAATGCTAATACTGATCGAGCAAACAGAGTAATTTTTTATGTCCAATTGTACTAGTCCCTTAATTAAAATAATTATCACATTTCTACCATCAAACTCCTTTATGATTGTTAAGCTTTTTGACCTGACATTAAAAAGGCAGGTGTTTATTCACCATAGTTGATAACCTTTATCTGACAAAATTACCAAAATTAGCTGTTTCTTTTGGCCACTTTTTAGCTTTTAAGTGTCACTTTATAGCAAAGTATACCTTGTCATTGTAAATCTTTTTTTTAATATTGAAAGTGTTTACTGATTACAGATGCACTAGTTAATTTGATATGTTCCTCACATAACATTTATAACTATATATATATATATATATATATATATAGGAAGGCAAGACCCCTCTCTATGTTGCATCAGAGAAAGACTACATTGAAATTGTGCAAGTATTACTAAAAGCTAACGCTAGTATTGATCTAGCAAACAAAGTAAGTTCATTTATGTAAATTATCATAATTTTCCTTGTTTAATGTCAAAGTATTTTGACCTGACATTAAAAGAAGACAGGTGTTTATTTGTTCTAGTTATTAACCCTTACCTGACAATAAATACAAAACATTAGCTTATGTTTGTTCTTTTTTAGCCTTTAAAAGTGACATTATATCAAATTATAACTTGTAATTTAAAATCTTTTTGTTTTATAATAGTTAAGTATTTATTAATAACAAATACATTTTAATCATAGGAGTCAGTTGCTTTTAGTAAAGTCTTCCTCTGATGAGCTTGATATTTCTTAAATTGCAGTAGTTTCAAATCATTCTCATTTCATTAAGCTTTGAGGCATGTTAAAACTTGATACAACTGTCTTGAGTTACATAAACATATGAATAATTTATTATGGTTATACTGTACACATCTACTACATGTATTCTCTGTTTACATTGAGAATGACTTTGCTTTAGTTGAATTTTAATTATGACAATATCCTCAACTAACTTGGAATGGCATTGTCGTTGCAAGGATTTTGTGTGTCACACTAAAGCTTTTCAAGTCCAATTGTACTGGTCCCTTGATTAAAATAATTATCATATTTCTATCATTAAACACCTTTATGTTTGTTAAACTTTTGAGCTGACATTAAAAAGGCAGTTGTTCATTCACTATAGTTGTTAACCTTTATCTGAGAAAATTACCAAAATTAGTTGTTTCTTTTGGCCCCTTTTTAGCTTTTAAGTGTCACTTTATAGCAAAGTATACCTTGTTATTTTTAATCTTTTTTTAATACTGAAAGTGTTTACTGATCACAGACACATTAGTTAATTTGATGTTCCTTACATAACATTTATATCTCTACATATATAGGAAGGTAATACCCCTCTCTATGTTGCATCAGAGGAAGGCAACATTGAAATTGTCCAAATATTACTAAATGCTAATGCTAGTACTGATTTAGCAAACAAAGTAAGCTGATTTATATAAATTATCATAATTTTCCTTGATTAATGTCAGAGTATTTTGACCTGACATTAAAAGAAGGCAGGTGTTTATTCACCATAGTCTTTAACCTTTATCTGACAAAATTACCAAAATTAGCTGTTTTTTGGCTCCTTTTTAGCCTTGAAGTGTCTGTCTTGAGTTACATAAATACATGGATAATTTATTATGGTTATACTGTACACATCTACTACATGTATACTCTGTTTACATTGAGAATGACTGTACTTTGGTTGAATTTTAATTATGACAATATCCTCGATTAACCTGGAATGGCATTGTACTGGTCCCTTAATTAAAATAATTATCATATTTTTACCATTAAACTCCTTTTTGTTTGTTAAACTTTTGAGCTGACATTAAAAGAAGGCAGGTGTTTATTCACCATAGTTATAAACTATTATCTGACAAAAATTACAAAAAATTAGCTGTTGCATTTCGTCCCTTTTTAGCCTTTAAGTGTCACTTTATAGCAAAGTATACCTTGTCATTTTATATCTTTTTTAATACTGAAAGTGTTTACTGATCACAAATGCACTAGGTAATTTGATGTTCCTCACATAACATTTATATATATATATATATATAGGAAGACAAGATCCCTCTCTATGTTGCATCAAAGAAATGATACATTGAAATTGTGCAAGTATTACTAGAGGCTAATGCTAGTACTAAAGGCTAATACTAGTAGTTGATAACCTTTATCTGACAAAAATTTTTAAAAAATAGCTGTTGCTTTTTGGTTTCTTTTTAGCTTTTAAGTGTCACTTTATACAAAAATATAACTTGTCATTTAAAATTTATTTAATACTGAAAATGTTTACTGATCATAGATGTATTGAAATGTTAGAGCCAGTTGCTTTAAGTGATGTCTTTCTATGTTAAGCTTGATTTTTCCTTATTTGCTATGACTATGCTATGTGAGCTATCTTTTTAATATTAAAGGTTTTTAACAGCACCAAATGGTAAATATAATGGCCTATCATACATTTTAATCATTGATGAGAGCATCAAGCCAAACCCAGCAAAGACGTTTCTTTAAATAAATAAGGAGTTTACTAACTGAATAAAATTGCTTATTCCTTGTGTTTAATTAAGGTAGACGATTATTTAAAGTATTTGTTGAATTGGATAAGTTCAAAATCCAATTAAACAAAGTTATGTAGTCATCTCTTATATAAACCAATGGTATCAAACTCAAATAGAGAATTTAATATTCATGTAGCTATAGATGTTGGCTTTACACAGTGTATTACATAATATTATACATGTAGTTACAACAACAAAGGGAGTGGCTTATTGTTATTGTAGTACTAAATACACGTTTAGTTTTATGTCAATTTGAGAACTGTTATAGTGTACTATAGTACACAAGTATATATTGACTTTGAATAGACCAATGGAACAAACTGACCCTGTGATATAACCACTAGTCTTGTTTAATGCTGGTCACATTATAGTTAATACCTGCTGGGATATAACATAGTTAACAACACACCACAATATTCCACTAGTTCAACTTTAATAAATAGTTACTGATGTCTTTAAATGAGTCTATATATGTCGTTTATCTCTGACATGTTTTGCCTATCACATAAAGAAAATTTTTTATATGTTTCAAAGTACCTTTAGCTTTATGTACATACATGTATGTGGACTTTCTCTAATTTTTTGTATTGTTCTGACCCTATGTCTGTACATGACTAGAAAGCTGAGATTAGAGTTAACATTATTGCTATGATCATGAGACCATCCACAATTACAGTTCACTTCACATCGTAATACTATATCCACTGTTCATATTAACATTGCTATCTACTTTGATTTGCATTAATTGTTATGCCACAAGGATAGAAACAAAACAGCTGGTGATAAATATGTACACACAAATCCAATGCAAAATTATTTTTATAAGTAGCTAGGTTCTTTAATCTATATTGTTCATAACTGATGATAATTTGTACTGATTTTACACACAGCAATAAAAGGATGTATAGTGGTTAGCTACTTATGTGGGGACTTTTATATGATTTGTGTGTAAACATAATTATTCTTCATCCTCTTGTCTCTTCCTTCAACATTGCCATATCTACATCATTGACTTTTTTCGAAGTGTTTTTGATTACTTGTGCATCTGTCGATGATAATTAGTGAATTTTTATTTATTATAAATGTTGGATACTGTTCACTGAATTCTAACTGCTATCTCTTAGCCATACAATGCAAAGAGATTAATCTAAGTACTATATACTGGTAGAGTCTGAAGTAACTGTACTAGTGTGGTATTGTATATTCGTACACTCCTTTCATTTATCATGTTGATAACATCAAGTAAAACTTTCCCTAATAGCTAGAGGATGAATGTTATCTACTATCACTTAATAATACTTTTGCTATATAGTTTGTAATAGTATGTGACAATAATATTTTTATGTTGTTTAGTTTGGCAAGACTCCATTGTACATAGCATGTTACAATGGTCATGATGAAGTAGTGCAAGTATTACTAGACCATGGTGTTCAAGTGGATGTTCCAGACAAGGTCAGTGACATATCATGTATTCATGTTAAGTTATGTAACATAACAGAAATTAATGAAGCTACTTTAGTCATTTTGAAAGTTAGCAAAGGATGATCTCTATGTATTGTCATTACTCATCAATTGTTGTAATCATAGATCAATGAGTTTTTAAATACCTTTTATAATTACTACAAATAATATATAGACACATCTAGCAGTCAATGTGTAGCTATTAAAGTTTCTTTTATTTCAATATACTTTTTATAAATTCCCCAGAAATAGTATTTTGAGAATTTAGCAATTTTGTTAGAGTACAAACTGTGATCTCCAAACAAACAGCAAATCCTCACCTTTGAGTAGAGAGCACTTCATGAGATATTATTTTTATTATTTGATTTGACAAGAATACTATATAACCAAATAATATTATTGTATTTAATAATGTCCGGCAAAACAAATCTATAACTTGATAGAAAACATAGAATGCTTACATGTATTTTTGAATTATCAAGTAAACAGGATAACTTAGTATATGACAAGACAATAGTGTATTGTCTCACTTTATATGTCATAATTAACACAGTGTATTTCTTGTCATTTAGTATGGCAGAACTTCTTTACATATTGCCTACTTGAGAGGTAATGATGACATTGTCAAATTATTAATTAAATCAGGAGCTAGTAATTTGGAGGCAGTGAAAGTTGTAAGTGAAATGTGAAATTTAATTAGAAATAAAGGTTGATTAAACTAATATTATTGATAGAAGACAAAGCTAACAATATCAACATAAGTCAATCATAGCAATATTAAATCCTCTATTAGTAATGATAACACTATTGTTTAGGTATATATCATAACTCATTAATCAGTTACATATAATGTACGATCTAATATAATGATCAGCGAATTATATTGTATCATTACTATGCTATGTTATGTGGACATAAATCTGTGATCTCTTATATAGGATAGTCTCCTTCTCAAATCTGAAAATGAGAGTGATTTAGAAAGTATTAGAGTACCACTTACTAAACAAGCCAATATTAACATTGCTAATGAGGTATGTACTATGTTGAGAAATTGTTACACAATGTTTTCTGTTAAGTTTTATTTAAATCAACATAGAAATGTAATGGAATACTACCATTATTATGACACAATAGTCTTTCTACAAGTGTTTATTATTATATGCCCCATATTATTAAGATTTGGTTATATCCATTCAATGTTTAGTGTTTTACTTTTTGTAATTTATATTCCGAGACCATATTGTACACTTTCTTCTTAAGATTTGATGTAAACAAAAGGAATATTGACAAGTTGTGTTACATGTCCATCTCTTCATTCTCTTTATATCTTACATTATATTAGTATGGAGAGACAGCACTGATTTTAGCTGCTAGGAATAACCATACAGATATTGCACTTCATCTGATTGAGAATGGTTGTTCTGTTGACATTAGGGATGAAGTGAGTTAATATAGTACTTACTGTTTAACAAAGAAAGTTTTAATGGATATACATTTAGTTTAACAAGCTAGCCTTTCCTTCTTATTGACATGTTTCCTGACTAGTCTAAAAATGTAGCTTTACATGTCATATAATAGTAAGGACGTTTTTTGCCAAGATTGAATTGAGCAATTTTATTAGGGATCATAATTCCTAGCATGGTAATCTACATGAATGAGACTAGTAGTACAGTATCACAATATTCAGAAATTATTATTTCATTTGACGCATCAGAGGAATCGTACATGACTTGTTTTCTTCTACAATAAACGTTTGGTGTTCTTGAAATTGGATACTGCAGTTTTTATCTACAAAAGAAATAACACTAGAATTATTAGATTAAGCTAGACTCCCACAAGTAGAATCTTAATAATGTCAAAGTTATATTCATGTTAGAAAACATTGGGTATTAACATAAGAGGTAGCTAAGGTTTCTGTAAATGTTTGTGGCACTCTCAACATTTGCAGCAAAAGTAGTCTGATATTTTGTTTGTTTTTCCTTAGATAGGAATTAAGTCTTAATCTTGCAAAAGAACATTGATTCTCATCATTAAATGAATAATTCTAGTTTCAACGCCATGTTATAATAATCACATTGATAAATCAAAAGTTAATTGAATTAGTGATTTCATTAGATGTTATGATATCAATGTATACATCATTTTCTGTCCCAAAAAAATAAAAAAAAGATACCAAACTACCTTTTGCCATGATGTTTGGTAGCTTGGGGACAACAGTACCTGATGGAGGGGCTAGCTCAATAAACATTAAGCACTTGAATTATATCAATATACGAAATGATCACATCAATATATGAAATGAAAGTATATCTACTGTAGTAGTAGTAGCTCATTACTACACAATAGCAAATGAAAAGCACTAAAATGTGTAAGCTTTGCTCCTATAGCTAGCTATAATAAACATTAGTTTGACAAATGTTAAAGAAATATATTTTAAATATGTATTGTTCAACCACTATATAGCAGCTTTTATACTTTGTGGGAGTAGTAGTCTGGGAATGAGGCTAGTCTCTTCATGTCACAATGCCAACATCAAACTATTGAACAGACAAGTGGTTTATTTCAATTATATAACAACAGATATAGTTAAATTTAACTTTAATAATATATAATATATTATCAAAGGTCTGGTACTTGCTTTAGTCATCTCTGGTCAATGTTCTAGTTTCTTGACTTCTTTGTGCATCATATTTTATAGTATTTGACATAGTGATTGACTTTTCTAGCAACATTAGTGATTACCATAGTATTTTGTCAACACTAGATATCTAAATAAAAGTCAAAAATATCACTGTAACTTTAGAATGAAAAGTTATTATGGAAATCCTCACTTATGTTTTACTTATTATTCTATCCTGTATCAACTAGTAGACAGTTAGTTTAATTAGTAACACTTTAAATCTTCTCTGTGATTTTTGTTTATAATTTAATATTGTAAGCTTTCTTTCTAGACTGTATGCTTGCAAATACCACTGTAAGATAGAAAAAAATTCTTTGTCTTACATTTGTAGTTTCATTATTGTATAATGAATATTTTTAAGATTATAGCAATTTAAAGTGTTTTACCAGAGTAACATACAAACAAACATAGTAAATACTATAACACTCACCATGTAGAGGAGGTGAGAGATAATTACAATCTGCTACTTATTACATTCTGTCTTTGTATTCTCAGTATGATTACACTGCTTTATACTGGGCAGCCCACAATAACAATGCTGACCTTATTAAGACAATTTTGGACCGTACTGTTGAGATTGATGTTAAGAATGAGGTTAGTATAATTAAAACTACAATTGTGTTAATAACCATTCATTGTGCAAGGTTGTATTTCTGATACATGCAGTGTGTCACATGGTCCTATGATTGTTATGGACCACATGATTATACATATATATGTGTGTGTGCATATTTATCATATTATATTGTATTGTTGTATCTGAGATTTGAAGCCAATGAATAAAATTAACCCACATAAAGAAACTGCTGATGTGTATGGCAACACATCAATTTAATTACTGCTATTGGGAATGCTTTAATTGAATTGAGTATGACTGATTTTCTTATCAAAACAATTTAAGGACTTTTACATTTATAATCTTGTCTCTAAAGTCTTGTGACTGGTAATATAGTAGATAGAAAATGGAATAGCAATAACCTAACTATCTTTATCTGTATAATCAGGAGCGCATGGACATAACTACTAAGTCTTTTGAATTTTAATAGCTTCTAGGTAGTAACCTCTTAGTATGTGTGCTTTAAATAGATAAATTTAAGAGAAGTCAAGAAGTCAAGAAGATGGCCAAGCGACCTTAAACAACATATATCATTATATTCCGACACAAGGTAACTCCAAAGTGTCCTGGTGTTTTGTGTGGACAAGGTGTCACAGGCCTAGTCAAGGCGTGGCCTGACCCTCGCTTGCCAGAGGGTCAGGAAAACTACCCACACTAAATTTGTTCTGAGCTGAATGTCTTTGAGTGGGGCTGCAACACGTGTACCGCGCGGCTGTGAAATTAAAAATGACACTGTATTGCTATGGCTGTGAGAAAGACATCACTCATCGAGCTACAGATAGTTGTAGCATGCTGAGTGATGCCAGCTCAAAGCCTTGTCAATTTGGAAAAGGCTAGTAGCAGAACGATTTGATGAAGTGAAGATTGATGTTGATGCTAATGGGTACTGAGTTATGATGATGATGGATATGTTGGAATAATGTGCACCTCTTGTGTCTCAGCACTATACAGATTTGAGAGATTGGAGTCAAGCACTCGCAAAAATGTTGACGATATTGTTGACTGCATTATCAGTACTGACCGATAGTGTTTTACCAAATCCAGTAATTAACACATCAAAGATATCATTCCCTTTAACAAACGTAGCAATTACTTCCCTTTGTTTTTCTTTTAGAATAATCCCAAGGTGCCTTTCTATGTCTTCTATAATCTCAGTCATGTTCATTGATAACAATGATGTCAGTTCCCTTCCAGCAGACGTCACTTCCTTTGCTGCAAAATTTTGCAGCAGAACAAAGTTTAGTGTGCGTAGTTTTCCTGACCCTCCAGCACGTGAGGGTCAGGCCACGCCTTGACTATCACTGCCTACTTCCTTGTATCACGCAGCAAGGAAACTACCAAAACGTTCGTTACCCTTGTAATAGCCGCAAAAAAGCTGGTAGAAAGTTCTTTATAAGAACTCCAGCAACTTCCCTAGCTTGAGACTAGTTTTCATATATTGCCAGAGAACTAGTCTTGTTGAATAAAGTGATATATTTTGTTTAACTGTTTCCACCTCTTTAATGACAAAAGCCTCCATAACCTCCAAGTCCAATTCTCCAAGTCCAATTTTTTTTTGTAGAAACACAATAAATTGCTCAATAGTCAGAGACTAGTACAAAGAACAATTATGACATTATATAAATAATAGGTAATTACTTGAATAAATGACGGAGGGAATTTCTTAAAATTATTGGACTGTTAGAGTTCTTTCTTAGTTTCAACTTCGTTATACTCGCCATAGATGATTGTAATAATATTCATTGCTTTGTCATGTACTTAGCAGTACTTATGCTACGTAAGTGTATTTTCCTTATATGGAATAATCCTTGACTGTGTTTCGAAAATGGTTAGAATACAAATATAATGACAGTTTGATGCTCTTTCTCGTTGCTTCGCAATGCTCACGCACTCCTGGTATAATTGATAAAATGGAACTTAAACAGTGACATTATATCACAAACATCTTACAATAAATACTAACAAAGGCACCTCTTTAATATAAGTGACCCTCCAGTCAATTTCCGTTTTACTTACTCTAAATAATATTGTGCTCTGTTTGGCTTCTGAATTATATTTGTAAGTCTCATATTAATTATAACTGACATAGGCTGAACTTTGGATGTATTATCTTTGTAAAACAAAATGTCAATGTCATTTAGTCTGTCTCTATCATAATATTTACTTTCTTTGCTTCATGTCCTGGGGTGGACATGCACTTCCTTTTTTATTCTATATTGTATTCATGGTCAAATCATTCAAGTTAGTCCAGTGGTAATAATTATTACTTTAAGTATATTCATAGCAAATTCTTGCAACTATATACACCTTACAAAAATATACCTCAATAAATGTCATAATACAATAACTGTTGTGGTAAGTCACATGTAGCCAATAATATTGTGAATATGGCAAAGTGCCAAGTAACATTGACTTCTTTGGGAATAGTTGCTGTTACTCCTTCTGAGAAAAGGATAGCATCTAAGAATGATGGTCTTCTACTACTAGCCTTAATTCTAGCTCTTCTAGTAGCTTTATTTAAAATAAAAAAGCTTTTCCGAGTTACAATGTCCTTATGACATTGGTGAAGTTTATGATATTGCCAACACTCTCAACAAACTAGAGAAGTAAATTAGAATAACTAACAATTATAATTATCGATAATATTATTCAGGATATATTAAAATTACTTTAACTGGTACTTCAATTATATACTTAGTATATATAATTTCATAACTAACGTTTTCAAAACCTGATAATGTCTTTGTGTTCCCAACACATGATGAATTCAGGAAAAAGCATACATTCTCTCAAGAGTTGATAAAGATAAACAGTCCTTGGCTAATTTATTCCAAATTACTTGATGGAGGTTTTTGTCTTTTTTGTGTCATTTCCGCATGAGCAAGCCATGGTAGTAGTGATCTGGGTGTGTTAGTTAATTGGCCAATGAAGACTTTCTGCAAAGACACAGAGATATTGAAAAGACACAGAACTCTGCAATATCATAAAAATTATATGGCTGATATGGTTTCCTTTCTTGATGTCATGGAGCAACATACACCATCAGTTATAGCAATGGACATTCTGCTCATGACCAACCAATTGATCGAAATTGCTTTCAATTGTAAAATCTATTTTTGTGGACGACTTAGAGGCCACAGAGATGATGAAAAGTATCTTCATAACCTAGCTATTAACCCTGGTAACTTTCGATCTTTGCTTGACTTTCATATTGAGTTAGGTGATAAAGTATTGAAGGAGGATTTCCAGAAATGTCCATGAAATACTACATATCAATCAAAAACAGTCCAAATTGAGATGATCGAGTAATTGATGAATATATTATTGTTGAAGCTTTAGAAAAGGTTCAGAGGGCTCGTTTTTTAATATTGGAAGATGAAGTTTCTGATATTTCCAATGAGGAGCAGTTAACTTTGGTCTTCAGTTTTGAAGAGTTCTTGGATTTTGTTCAGTGTAGTTGTGAAACAAATGGAAAAGCTTTATCAAATATATTATCAACACTAACAAGTAATGGATTAGATTTGCAGTTAATGGGGGGCAGGGATATGACAGAGCTGGTGCTATGTCTGGATGTATTAGAGGAGTAGATGCTCGAATCCAAAGTCAATTTCATTGAGTTTACTCTATTGTTAAAAATGGGTGTGTCTATGAATAATAAACAAATGAATGTTAATTAGGCCTAAAAATGTTAGCTGTGGGCTTTGCACACCCTATTTCTACACTCTGGATTTGTTGGTACCCACCATATTGAATGCAACCATTCAATAATTATTGGTTTAATTTGGTAAAATATTTTCAAAGGCCATTTTGGACATAATCTTATTAAGATTTGGTACTAACAAGGAAACTATGACAAATTTCTAAATACATAAATACATGTACAATGTACATCTGTTTATTCTCTTTATATCATACATTTATTAGGATGGAGACACTGCACTCTATGTCGCTACTGATAATAACCATACTGATATTGCACTTCTTCTGATTGAGAGTGGCTGTTCTGTTGATATTAAGAATAATGTGAGTAAATATAGGTAGCACACTTCCTAACAAAGCTACTTATGGTATTAGTTCATATGTTTACATATCACAAGCTAGCATCATAGCCAGCAATCAAATCTCTCCACCTCATTAAAAAATTTCTTAATACATGTACATAAATATATCTATATTTTACATGTATACGTTAGTTAATTTCAGTTGTCTGTATCACACTTAGTTATGAAATAGTTTTATAATAAAGACCTCAGACATTGTTATAAATACCTGCAATGAGCTATGACCACATGAAGCCACTTTGTCTTCATTCTAATCATATAAGTAATGCTGCTATAATAAAAGGATCCTCTGGCCCTTAAATTATTCTTCCTACTCATTAATATAACTTTGTAGCTTTAAAATTATTGTTAGATGTAATATAAATTACACATTATATCCTGTATTGATATCTATATTAAGTGCAATTAGTCTTGAACAGTAAAATAAAACAAACAGTAGAAATATATCAATTGTTCTTGAAACCTACACATTTTTACAACACATAGAGATGTCATTCTAGAGATATCATATTGAAATGAACAAAATGGATCATATTATCATAAACAATGTGGTGCTTTAACTTCTTTAAAAAATGATCATTTTATTATTTGTACATTATAATTAATATAATATAAGAATGACTTACTGGCTTATCATTTTCTACCTATTTTCTAGCTCTTCTAGTAGCTTTATTTAAAATAAAAAAGCTTTTCTCAGTTACAATGTCCTTATGACATTGGTGAAGCTTATGATATTGCCAACACTCTCACCAATCTAGAGAAGTAAATTAGAATAACTAACAATTATATTTATTGATAATATTATTCAGGATATATCAAAATTACTTTAACTGGTACTTCAATTATATACTTAGTATATATAATTTCATAACTAACGTTTTCAAAACCTGATAATGTCTTTGTGTTCCCAACACATGACAAATTCAGGAAAAAGCATACATTCTCTCAAGAGTTAATAAAGATAAACAGTCCTTGGGTAATTTATTCCAAATTACTTGATGGAGGTTTTGTCTTTCTTGTGTCATTTCCGCATAGAACTTGTAATGGAATACTACAATTATTATGATACAATAGTCGCTCTACAAGTGTTTATTATTATATGCTCCATATTATTAAGATTTGATTATATCCATTCAATGTCTAGTGTTTTACTTTTTGTAATTTATATTCCAAGACCATATTGTAGACTTTCTTCTTAAGATTTGATGTAAACAAAAGGAATATTGACAAGTTGTGTTACATATCCATCTCTTTATTCTCTTTATATCTTACATTATATTAGTGTGGACAGACAGCACTGATTTTAGCTGCTAGGAATAACCATACAGATATTGCACTTCATCTGATTGAGAATGGTTGTTCTGTTGACATTAGGGATGAAGTGAGTTAATATAGTACTTACTATTTAACAGAGAAACAAAGTTTTAATGGATATACATTTAGTTTAACAAGCTAACCTTCCCTTCTTATTGACATGTTTCTTGACTAGTCTAAAAATGTAGCTTTACATGTCATATAATTTTTACCAAGATTGAATTGAGCAATTTTATTAGAGACCATAATTCCTAGCATGGTAATCTGTATGAATGAGACTAGTAGTACAGTATCACAATGTTTAGAAATTATTATTTCATTTGACGCATCAGAGGAATTGTACATGACTTGTTTTCTTCTACAATAAACATTTGCTGTTCTTGAAATTGGATACTACAGTTTTTATCTACAAAAGAAAATAACACTAGAATTATTAGATTAAGCTAGAGTCCCACAAAAAGAATCTTAATAATGTCAAAGTTATATTCATGTTAGAAAACATTGGGTATTAGTATACACTTAAAAGGTAGCTAAGGCTCCTGTAAATCTTTGTGGCATTCTCAACCATTTGCAGCAAAAATACAGGGGCGGTTCTAGGGAAGGGCTATGGTGGCTTGACCACCCCCCTCGCTCAAATTTTCGCCTTTAAAGAGAAGTAACCTGAGTTATAATCTCATTCTGTAGCGCCCAATACTATTGTTGAGAACTTTATCGTGCACTTTAGCTCACTTATAACAAGCGGCGCCACACCTACTACGAGATCCTTCAGCAGTCTAAAAAGGAGCAAGACTCCGTTTAGATCGACAATGACCAACACCAAATTGACTTAGCTTACTCTACTTCACGTACATCGTGATATTGACATCGACATCAAAGCCGCCCTGGACAAGTTCGCTAGGTTGTACCCGAGACGAATGAGAATGACGGAAATACTTCCTGATTAAATTTTTAACTGCACTATATTTGCGCATGCGCAAAATAAAGGGCATGGTCCTAAACATACAGCTCCCCCCTAATGCCATTCCTAGAACTGCCCCTGAAAATAGTCTGATATTTTGTTTGTTTTTCCTTAGATAGGAATTAATTATAATAATCACATTGATAAGTCAAAAGTTAATTAAATTAATGATTTCATTAGATGTTATGATACCAATGTATACATCATTTTCTGTCCCAAAAAATAAGAAAAGATACCAGACTACCTTTTGCCATGATGTGTGGTAGCTTGGGGATGACAATACCTTATGGAGGGGCTAGCTCAATGAACATCAAGCACTTAAATTATATCAATATATGAAATGAAAGTATATCTACTGTAGTAGTAGTAGCTCATTGCTACACAATAGCAAATGAAAAGCACTAAAATGTGGAAGGTTTGCTCCTATAGCTAGCTATAATAAACATTAGTTTGACAAATGTTAAAGAAATATATTTTAAATATGTATTGTTCAACCACTATATAGCAGCTTTTATACTTTGTGGGAGTAGTAGTCTGGGAATGAGGCTAGTTTCTTAATGTCACAATGCCAACATCAAACTATTGCACAGACAAGTGGTTTATTTCAATTATATAACAACAGATATAGTTAAATTTAACTTTCATAATATATAATATATTATCAAAGGTCTGGTACTTGATTTAGTCATCTCTAGTCAATGTTCTAGTTTCTTGACTTCTTTGTGCATCATATTTTATTGTATTTGACATAGTGATTGACTTTTCTAGCAACATTAGTGATTACCATAGTATTATGTTAACACTAGATATCTAAATAAAAAGTCAAAAATATCACTGTAACTTTAGAATGAAAAGTTATTATTGAAATCCTCACATATGTTTTAATTATTATTCTATCTTGTATTGACTAGTAGACAGTTAGTTTAAATGGTAACACTTTATATCTTCTCTGTGATTTTTGTTTATAATTTAATATTTTAAGCTTTCTCTCTAGACTGTATGCTTGCAAATACCACTGTTAGATAGAAAAAATTCTTTGTCTTACATTTGTAGTTTCATTATTGTATAATGAATATTTTTAAGATTATAGCAATTTAAAGTGTTTTACCAGAGTAACATACAAACAAACATAGTAAATACTATAACACTCACCATGTAGAGGAGGTGAGAGATAATTACAATCTACTACTTATTACATTATATCTTTGTATTCTCAGGGTGATTACACTGCTTTATACTGGGCAACCCACAATAACAATGTTGACCTTATTAAGACAATTTTGGACCGTACGGTTCAAATTGATGTTAAGAATGAGGTAAGTATAATTAAAACTACAATTGCGTTAATAACCATTCATTGTGCAAGGTTGTATTTCTGGTACATGCAGTATGTCACATGGTCCTAAGATTGTTATGGACCACATGGTTATACATAAAAAAATATATGTGTGTATGTGTGCAATTTTATCATATTATATTGTATTGTTGTATCTGACATTTGAAGCCAATGAATGAAGTTAACCCACATAAAGTAGCTGCTGATATGTATGGCAACAAATTAATTTAATTACTGCTATTGGAAATGTTTTAATTGAATTGAGTATGACTGATTTTCTGTAACAAGAGAAACATCATCGAACAGCACAATATATATCTCTCCAACTCCCTAGTTTTCATGCTGACTTGGTAAATATAGTCTTTCACATTAATACTATGAACAGTATTATCAAATTAATTTAAGGACTTTTACATTTATAATCTTGTCTCTAAAGTCTTATCATTGGAGATCTAGTAGATAGAAAATAGAATAGCAATAACCTAACCTTTCTTTATTTGTATAATTGATAAAATGGTACGTTGACATTATATCACAACTTCTTACCAATAATACTAACAAAGGCACCTCTCTAATATAAGTGATCCTCCAGTCAATTCCCATTTTACTTACTCTAATATTGTGCTCTGTTTGGCTTATGAATTATATTTGCAAGTCTAATATTAATTATAACTGATGTAGGCTGAACTTTTGATGTATTATCTTTGTAAAACATTATGTCAATGTCATTTAGTCTGTCTCTATCATAATATTTGTTTTTGTTTGCTTCTACCTGATATGAGATAGTATCTATACCCACACACATTTTTAGTGACAGATATACATCAGGGAGAGGTACTTTTGTGCATTTAAATGAGTTGTTCTCTTGGTTGATATGCCATAATTCCAGTAGGCATCATTTTCAGAGGTTGGTGTGATGATCAAGGATTGTTGCATTCTACCAATCTGTAGTACGTCCTGTCCATGTCTTGTAAATGTGTTTTGGTATAACACTAGTGTTTGTGTTTGTCAATCAAGATTTCTCTAGTGTTCCTTGGGTTATTGACTGAGAATTTTACCAGTTTCCATAATTGACTAATAGTATGATGAGGTCTGATCCTGATGAGTTCAATGGAGATGTTTGTAAGCAGTAAAAAAATCATATAAGTCCTCATTTTGTGCCCTGACATCTTGGTGTATAGCAGCAATATCATTTTGAGCATGCTCAAATGTGTCGATAGCATTATGAATTCTTGATAGTGTTGACTTTGATACAGATGCTGCATGTCCTTATAAACTATAGAATATATATTACATAATGACACCTGAATTTAATTGCAAATACAAAGTAGCACAAAGCTTCAAGCAATTGTTAGACCAGCAGCTTTAAGAGCATTACTATAATTGAATTATTTTTTTGAGGTAATCATTCAAGCTTATGAGCCAGAAGGTTCCAAGCAGTTTTGGAATAGACGTTCTAAGATTTGCATGTATAATATATATATATATATATATATATATATATTTTCTGTCATGCTAAAATTAGTCATTGTGTTTCTATTGGCTCCTGTTATAAATACATGTGTCACTCTCCAAGGGTGGATCTAGGGAGGTGTCTGGGGTGGACATGCACTTCCTTTTTTATTCTATATTGTATTCATGGTCAAATCATTCAAGTTAGTCCAGTGGTAATAATTATTACTTTAAGTATATTCATAGCAAATTCTTGCAACTATATACACCTTACAAAAATATACCTCAATGTTTTTATTAATATCATAATATAGTAGTTGTTGTGGTAAGCCACATGTAGCCAATAATATTGTGAATATGGCAAAGTGCCAAGTAACATTGACTTCTTTGGGAATAGTTGCTGTTACTCCTCCTGAGAAAAGGATAGCATCTAAAAACGACAGTCTTCTACTCTAGCCTTAATTCTAGCTCTTCTAGTAGCTTTATTAATTTTAAATTAAAAAAACTACTGAGTTACAATGTCCTTATGACATTGGTGAAGTTTATGATATTGCCAACAGTCTCATCAATCTAGAGAAGTAAATTAGAATAACTAACAATTATAATTATCGATAATATTATTCAGGATATATTAAAATTACTTTAACTGGTACTTCAATTATATACTTAGTATATATAATTTCATAACTAACGTTTTCAAAACCTGATAATGTCTTTGTGTTCCCAACACATGATGAATTCAGGAAAAAGCATACATTCTCTCAAGAGTTGATAAAGATAAACAGTCCTTGGCTAATTTATTCCAAATTACTTGATGGAGGTTTTTGTCTTTCTTGTGTCATTTCTGCATGAGCAAGCCGTGGTAGTAGTGATCTTGATGTGTTAATTAGTTGGCCAATGAAGACTTTCTACAAAGCCACAGAGATATTGAGAAGACACAGAACTCTGCAATATCATAAAAATTCTATGGCTGATATGGTTTCCTTTCTTGATGTCATGGAGCAACATACACCATCAGTTATAGCAATGGACATTCTTCTCGTGACCAACCAATTGATTGAAATTGCATTCCATTGTAAAATCTATTTTTGTGGAAGACTTTGAGGCCACAGAGATGATGAAAAGTATCTTCATATTGTAGCTATTAACCCTGGTAACTTTCAATCTTTGCCTGACTTTCATATTGAGTTGGGTGATAAAGTATTGAAGGAGAACTTCCAGAAATGTCCGTGAAATACTACATATCAATCAAGAACAGTCCAGAATGAGATGATTGAGATAATTGATGAATATATTCTTGTTAAAACTTTAGAAAAGGTTCAGAGGGTTCATTTTTTCAGTATTGGGAGATGAAGTTTCTGATATTTCCAACGAGGAGCAGTTAACTTTGGTCTTAAGATTTGTCAATGAGTTAATTTAATCAAGTGAGAGAAGAATTCTTGGATTTTGTTCAGTGTAGTTGTGAAACAAATGGAGAAGTTTTATCAAATATATTATTAACACCAACAAGTAATGGATTAGATTTGCAGTTAATGGAGGGCAGGGATATGACAGAGCTGGTGCTATGTCTGGATGTATTAGAGGAGTAGCTGCTCGAAACCAAAATCAGTTTCATTGAGTTTATTCTCTTGTGAAAGAAGGGTGTGTCTATGAATAAGAAGCAAATGAATAATAATTAGGCCTAAAAATGTTAGCTGTGGGCTTTGCACACCCTATTTCTACAGTCTTGATTCGTTGGTGCCCACCATATTGAATGCAACCATTCAATAATTATTGGTTTAATTTGGTAAAATATATTCAAAGACCATTCTGCACACAATCTTGTTAAGATTTGGTCCTAACAAGTAAACAATGACAAATTTCTAAATACATAAATACATGTACAGTGTACATCTGTTTATTCTCTTTATATTATACATTTATTAGTATGGAGAGACTGCACTCTATGTGGCTGCTAAGAAGAATCACACTGATATTGCACTTCTTTTGATTGAAAAAGGCTGTTCTGTTGATATTAAGAATAATGTAAGTTAATATAGGGTTGTAGTACTGATTAACAAAACAACTTACATAGTAGTTCATATGTTTATATATTGGTGTTATTAGTTCATATGTTTACATATAAGCAAGCTAGCATCTTCTCAGCCAACAGTCAAATCTCTCCACCTCATTAACAAATTTCTAAATACATGTACATAAATACATCTATACTTTACACGTATATGTTAGTTAATTTGTGTTGTCTGTATCACACTTAGTTATGAAATAGTTTAAAAATAAAGAGCTCAGACATTGAATACCTGCAATGAGCTAATACCACATGAAGCCACTTTGTCTTCATTCTAATCATATAAGTAGTACTGCTATAATAAAGGGATCCTCTGGCCCTTAAATTATTCTTCCTACTCCATTAATATAACTTTGTAGCTTTAAAATTATTGTTAGGTGTAATATAAATTACACATTATATCCTGTATTGATATCTATATTAAGTGCAATTAACCTTGAACAGTAAAAATTAAACAAACAGTAGAAATATATCAATTATTCTTGAAACTTGCACACTATTATAACATATGTCATTCTAGAGATATCATATTGAAATGAACAAAATGGATTATATTATCATAAACAATGTGGTGCTTTAACTCCTTTAAATGATGATCATTTTATTACTTGTACATATATATTAATCTAATATAAAAATGACTTACTGGCTTATCATTTTCTACCTTTATCCAACTAGGCCATGCATTTTGAAGTCAATAGATGTAATTGTAATAATATTTTCTCATTTATTACCAGAGATTTAAATATATGTACAGTGTACATCTGTTTATTCTCTTTATGTCATGCATTTATAGAATGGAAAGACTGCACTCTATGTGGCTGCTGAGAATAACCATACTGATATTGCACTTCTTCTGATTGAGAGTGGCTGTTCTGTTGACATTAAGGATAAAGTGAGCTAATATAGGTTTTAGTACTGATTAACAAAGCCACTTACATAGTAGTTCATTTGTTTACATATCTGTACTTAAACAAGGTAGCCTCTCCTTAGCTAATTGGTAAATGTCTTAACTTTATCAACAAACTGATGGGAATAGTAGGGTCTAGAAGCAAAGTAGGTCTATTGGCCTATTGGATTATGTGGAATGTAGAACAGTAGTTTTGTCTCCAGACTATCACAGTAAATTAAAGTCTTGTATCTTGCCTCGATTATTTTAGGACAAGAAATATTGGAATTGCACACAAGTCTTGTTTCTTGTCAAGTCTAACAATAGTAACTAGTGCCAGATGTCATGTGATGATAATGACTTTCACATGATGAAATTGTATTTAGTCATTGGCACAATACTGGTATTAATATCATTTACTGTACCAAGAAAATTAATCAAAGATATCACACTACATTTCACTATGGTGCACAGTTGTTTGGGACAAGACTAACTAACCTCAGCCAATCATTTTGACAACAGTAGGAGTGGCTAGCTTATTAGACAATAATCACTTTATATAATGCTATCAAATTTTTACATGTGGTCAAAATCTATATGTAGTTGTCTTCTTTCTATATATCTTTGATTATCTAATTATTGAGAGGAAAACATCAGAAAAAATCACATCTTTTAGTCTCTATAGTTTATAGTATATAATTATACAACATATTGTGTTTACATGTATACTATATTCTATGTATTAAGTATTTACATCACATACATATATATCTCATGAATTGTAAAACAATATACATTAATCTACTATAGTAGCATCATTATTGCATAATAGCAAATGACTTATTACACTGTCTTTGTATTCTTAGGATGATGACACTGCCTTACACTATGCAGCCATCAATAACAATGTTAACCTTATTAGGGCAATTGTGAACCATACTGTTCAAATTGATGCTAAAAATAAGGTGAGTATATATTTGAAACTACAACTATGTTAAAAACCTTCCCTTATACAAGATTGTATTTTTGACATGGATAGACAGTGTGTGACATTGTCCTAACATGTTTTGGACCATGTTGTTATATATATGTGTGTGTGTTCACTTTCATCATTTTGTGGTATTGTTTTTCAATAAAATAAAACTCATATGTATTAACTGCTGATAAACATGGCAACTTATTAATTTAAATAACTATTGCTGTGAACATTTCAAATATAGTGTGACTGATCATGGCTCAAAATTATATAAAAGTTTCTGAAAGCAGAGAATTATCTTTGAGCAGAACCATAATTTCCTCAATTCCCCAATGTTCTAACATGTTAAATATGTATACTATTATTCTTCCGTTAAATGCCTCAGTATTTATTTAATCGCAACATCATTTAAGTTGGTATTTATTTATCTTCAAATTTCTCAACAATTATTTGATACATCACTAACAACACTCACAACTAAATAGCAAAATACCATAACATGTTAGAAAATGAAAACCTGTGATGCCAAGCATGCTACTGACCCATACTAGGCATTTATTCCTACCACAATACGTATGCCTGATATTTATCTAATATAGGCATTTATTCAAAGTAGGCAGACAGAAAAGCAATAACTTAATTTATCTGTATTTGTGGAATTTAATAAAATGGGATATAGTACTGTGTCACAAACCTGTTACCCTTTAATTGTAATATAAGCAACTTTCCTATATAGGTATACATCTAGTCAATTTCCATTTTATATGCTCTAAAAGTATGCTTTCTTTGGCTCTGTAACTGGTTTGTTATAAATTAGAACTAAGTAGACTGGAATATTAGAGTATGTTTGTATTATGAATTTTGAAGTTAGCCCATTCATATACTTTGTCTAAACATGTGATAGAGAGTAGTTGCTGTTTCAAAGTTTATAAAGATAACATTGGTACTGTAGTGAAAAGCACAGAGAGTTTAGGCTAAAGATAACAAAACAACAAATTGGAATCAACAGTTCACCCAACATACACAGTTGTATATGTTAGTTAATTTGTGTTGTCTGTATCACAATTAGTTATGAAATAGTTTTAAAAATAAGGAGCTCAGACATTATTATGAATACTTGCAATGAGCTATGACCACATGGAGTCACTTTATCTTCATTCTGATCATACAAGTAGTACTGTTGCAATTAAAGCATCCTCTTGCCCTTAAATTGATTTCTTCCTGCTTCAATATAAACATGCAGTCCTTTAGCTTTATAGTTATTGTTAGGTGTAATATAAATTACACATTATATCCTGTATTGATATCTATATTAAGTTCAATTAGTCTTGAACAGTAGAAATTAAACAAACAGTAGACAAATATCAGTTGTTCTTGAAACCTACACATTGTTACAACTCATGGAGATGTCATTCTAGAGATTTTTTATTAAAAAAACAAGAAAATTGGTCATATTGTCATAAACAATTTGATAGTTTCATTACTTTAAAAGATGATTGTTTTATTATTGGTACATCAGTTAAAGCAATATAAGAATGGCTTACTGGCTTGTCATTTTCTACCTTTATCTAAATAAGCTATACTTTAAAGTCAACAGACTTAATTGTAATAATATTGTCTCATTTATTACCATGTATCATTTTAAGTATAAGGCCAACAATACTGTAGAAATGTAATGCTATTCCTTCTCTCTTAGAGTGGAAACACACCACTTCATGATGCTTGTTCTCATGGTTCAGTTGATGCTATTGAGTTTTTCATATCATCTGGGCGAGTGGATCCAATGTCCAAGAATAACGATGAACAAGCACCCATGGAACTTGTTCCTCAAAATCTCAAGAATCGTTTTGAAATTTTAAAAATATTTGAGCCATTTCTACAAAGTCAAGCTGACTTCCCTGTGGAATCCTATGGTAAAGTCTTCATGTGTGGCAACACTACTGCAGGGAAAAGCTCTCTTAGTGCTGTTATCATGGAACGAGCTAAGAAACCAGCTGATCACAAGTTTGATACATCAGAGTGTGTGACAGTAGAACCACTAACAGCGGGTATTAATCCACATACCTTTACAAGCCATGAAATTGGGAATGTCGTCCTCTATGACCTCGCTGGTCATAGGGAATATTACAGTAGTCATGCTGCTGTCCTAGAAAATCTCATGTTAAGCTCGCCTGCTGTTTTTTTGATCCTTTTCAAGCTTATTAATGCCATTGAGACAATGAGAAAAGAGTTATACTACTGGTTCAATTTCATTGAAAATGTCAGCAAAGAAATGAAAAGTTCAAAGCGATCACAAATTGTTCTCATTGGAAGTCGACTTGATGAGCTGACTACTAGCTTGGATCCAATATCTGAAGTAGTGGATGAAGTAATTGAGAAGGCGGCTTATTCACAAGAATTCTGTGGGTTTATACCAATGGAATGTCATCGACCTGGAGGTAAAGGAGTCAAAGAGTTTATTGTTACATTGTCAAAGAGCTGTAAAGCTGTTCTCGATCGATCTGACAAAATCAGTTTTTATTGCCATGTCCAATACTCTTTTCTGCAGCTTCTAGAAAGAGTAGCTATTAGTTTGGAGGAGCTATGTGCTTTGTTAAGAGAGCGTAATGATCCTTCTCTTCCATCAGAAATGTCAGTGTTACTCGAATTCCTGACCACTTTAAGTGATAAGGGTCTTATCTTATTTCTTAGAAATGAAAATGGTCAAAGTTGGATAGTTATAAACAGGGGTGCTCTACTATCAGAAATCAATGGTGTCCTCTTTGCCCCAGCTGCAATCAAGCGGGTTTATCGAGATATGGCTAGTAATACTGGCATTGTACCTCTATCAGCTCTCAAGGAAGCATTTCCTCATCACAATACTGATATGTTAGTTGGATTTCTTCAAAGCCTTCAATTTTGCCACATGATTGAATCAAGTGCACTCAATGATCTTGAAACTAACATATCAACATCAGTACCTCCGCCATTAGATGAGGTCCTATTTTTTCCAGCACTCATCAGTGCTGAACCACCTACTGATATCAAAATAGAGAATGGATTAGGATGGTGTCTGTGGTGTCCCAATCCCAATGAATTCCTGTCTACACGATTTCTTCATATCCTTCTACTTTGCCTTGCCTACTTTTACTGCCTCCCTCCTCGAAGGAAACCTGGTATAGTTAACGTTACTAACCCAGCAGTACAAAAGTTAGCTCGACGATGTACAGTCTGGACTAATGGTCTATATTGGAAGAACAAATTTGAGGTTGTAGTTGAAGTATCTGAACACAATCGTTGTGTTACAGTACTTACATCAAACAAGGAAATGGATGAAAGTCGCAAAATTTTTAACTCAATAATTAAGAAAGTCCTGAGTCTTAAGAAGCAGTTTTGTTCATGTACAAGCGATGAATATATGATTGCACCAGATCAGGTATCTACTGCTCATACTTTTGAGGTCTGTGAACGTACGCTTTATTCAATGGAAGATATTGCTGTTGCTGTTCTTACTAAAGCTGATATTATGGGCACAGATGAGACTGAGCTTAATGTCAAAGAGATTGTAGGAGATAAAGATCCATTTCTTCTCATTGCTCCTTTGGTAACAAAAGCACTATTCAATATGAACAATGCTGAGTTACCAGTTCAAGACAATTATCTTCGACATATTCAAGATGTCTGTGGTGACACATTTTTATCATCTGTTGAATGTACTCACATCGCTATAAAGGAGCACTGTAGCTATTTGAGTGTCTTTGCTGGACGTAATCCTTTTGTAAGTGAATGTACTATCATTTATTTGCTTTTAATGTACATGTAACAATGTATATGTAGTTTTAATTTTGACATTATCTTATTGTATTGCTCTATCTACATTATGTACAGGATCTTGCCTCACCCTCATTAATTGAAGATGACATTGAACATGCATCTAAATCACTTTTTGAGAAGACATGTCAAGGTTTGTCTACAATTATTTGATGATATGTTACATACTAACTGATAGGATCTGATATTTTGGAGATGACTACTAGCCCAATCAGCTCACCTTCATCAGGTAATAAGTCATGTAGTATGTTATAATTGTTAAGACACATTTTATTTATACAGTAATAACACCTGACATTATTGATTCATCATGTCCTGCTACAACAGTAGAGAGTATGTTAGGTAAGATCTACATCATTACTGCTAGTACATATATTCCATTTTCTAATAGTAATTAATTATGAATAGTTAATTGTTATTAGTCACATTCTCATTTCTCATATAATATAGGGACATCAAATAATACTACTGATTCATCTTGTTTTAATACAGTAGTAGAAAGTATATTAGGTAAGACTACTAATTATTATTGTATAGTGTTGCATATTGTTCAAGTATACACAGAGTTATATGATATAATTTCAGACAGCCATTTATTACACAGTACATCCTATTGTCCTAAGCATATACTCTAAGGCTAAAGTAGCTAATACAATATATCTCTTAGCATATTACTGTATTTTTCTGTTGAGGTCATGTTATTGTTAACAGCATTACATTATAGTAATGATGTATTTTCAGACAAAGAACCAAAAAAAGTTCATCTTCAACGTGTTCTTGGTCCTATTGAATATAAATGGAGAGAGATTGGAGAAGCCTTGGAAATACCTGATGGAAGAATTCAATCTATTGACCACGATGCTCGTTATAACGACACTCGCAAGCTTTCTGAAGTCTTGCAAACCTGGATTAATACACGACCATCTGATGTGACCTGGAGGAATCTTATTGATGTCATCACAGAATATCCTGTCAATGAACCAGTTCTAGCCAAGACTATACCAGACTTCTTAGCAAATCCGAAGATATCTTCTAAGTACTGAACATTTTGTATTTTTTGATTTGTTTTTCCTTTGATTTAGTATTTTTGAGTAGTTTATCTATGTTTGAAATAAAAGTGAATAAAAAGGCAACATTTCATATAACTATTGTTGTACATGTATATTAATGACCATGTACATTAACTATATAAATATTATCAGTAGAGAGGACAAGGGGATAGGAAAGCAAGTATCTCTCCCCAATCATTGTAGGTGAAGGACACACATGTTCTTATGTTGGAGTATACTACTGTAATTTATTTACTATACCAACGATTACTAAATGATAACTATTAAAACAATGTAGAAATTTTGTGATCTCTTATAACAACTGAGTTTTAACGTCTTCATATGTGATGCGGCAAGTACAAACAAGCATTATTAAAGGAGCAATGGTATATACCTATAGTATATTTTCTAGTCTAATATATTAAAATTTACAAAAAATATACTCTATCCTCATTGATAATAAGTTATGTTCTTGTAGATCAAACTAATGATTCTTAAGCCAATTAAAACTCAAATATACAAGCACCATAAAATTAAGTCAATACATGTTAAATATTGGAAATGAATGTAAGGATGGCTGAGTCAAAATATACAGAATAATGAAGCTATGGTGTATATATGTACAAGTCCATAAAAATACCTACATCAGTAGCATAATTATGAAGATAATACTTGGCTACAACTATAATAGTGGATATAAGGATGGATATAACAATACCAAAAATACTGAAATGTGCTGGCAATGGCGTTTACTGTATTCTTATCACATTTTATTGTCCTTTTTAGTGATTTTAATATAACAGTATTAAAACTCAATGACAAGTTGTGAATTTTAAACTTTTCAAGATATCTTGAGTTATTTATTCAATCATAAAGTCCCAGTTTATCATTCTAAATCATATAAGATACAGATAATACTACAGTGAGTGATTATTTTACTTTATGGAAATTCAGGTAATAATATTAATTTCAAAATATGTGGTACGAAAACAATGGAAATTTGTAGAGACAATGTTAGTATATTATTCTAAATATTCCATTCAATAGGACTAAAAAATAAAATTACTAAACAAATACCTATTTGCATATATTAGCAGGTATAACAATGAGATATTTTTAATTTTAAAATTTCCAATGATTGATATCAAACATTTTCACTGAGAAATTAACAAATGATCTGAACAAAAGAAAAAAATTGCTATATATACAGATAGATAAATAAATTATGATAACTCTGTATATATAGGTAGATAAATTAATTACAATAACTCCATATGTACACAAGTAAATAAAAACAGTTCATAAGAATGACGTAACTATAGTGATAGCTAATATCAGTCCAATACAAAGAATGCAAACAAAATGGCTGGGATGGCAAATCATCATCCCTACATAATAATGCTGGCACAGAATGCAATATATATATCACTGATTTTACTTCAATGTTTAGACAGCTAGTGAATATCCTTAACTCTTTGTGCCATTTCATACATCTTTACATCTATTTTAACCTAGTGTTAATGATGTTACTAGTATTGGTGTTAACAATATTCAACTTTACTAATCTCTTGCATTTCAGTAACTTAAAATTATGTAATGATTCTGATTGATTAATAGGTATGTGTTGGTAGTTCCATCTTAGATTGATTAATAGGCATGTGTTGGTAGTTCCATCTTAGATTGATTAATAGGTATGTGTTGGTAGTTCCATCTTAGATTGATTAATAGGCATGTGTTGGTAGTTCCATCTTAGATTGATTAATAGATATGTGTTGGTAGTTCCATTTCAGATTTTCATCATTTTAATAGACAATTGCTGTTTTTTGTACGTTGTCCATTACTTGAATTGAGTATCAGCTTACAACCAACTGCTCAGTGTTATATCCTGATTTTTGTGCTGGATATTTCTTATGTTTGCTCTTGTAATCTTTTATGATACATATACAAATTCATTTTGATCAATGTTTGTGCTTTCCCTTTAAATAAGAGACCTTCAACCTATTTCACAAAATTTATGATCTGTATCAGTCTTGAATTCTCCATTTGTCCACATGTATCACTTCATATATTTTTATACACTTTTATCTCATTCTCTAACTGATAATCACATACTCTAACAGTCAATGGAAACACAGTGTTTATATGTGGATGAACAGACTTAATTACTAGGCAAAGTTAATATCATTATCTGATAGTAATTCTTCTAATGTCTGACCAGTCCAGAGAGTTATAAGTTTTGGATGCTTTTGGTTAAAACAAAGTTATGAACAGGGTAGTGGACCATGCAGGGTGGTGGAGAGAGTTGAAATAACCAGAAGTTGTCAGTTCTAATGACAGAATCTAAATACATGCTATTTATTGTAATTAAACCAGTTATTCTTTCTTTCAATATAATCAGCCTCTATGTTCTCCTACAGTTCTTTATTGTCATACAAAGACCAAATGTCTAGGTATCATTGTATTTGAAAAACATGAAATCCATTAATGTTATTCTGCCATTATGGTGTATTGATAAACACTATAGAACTTGTCAATATTGAACATTGAGTGTATAACTTTTTTTCTGATGATGCAAAACTTGCCTCCATATTTACATTAATTTGTAAGTGCTCTCAAAGATGGTTGAATTAGTTCTCTTTGATTTTAGACCAGAATCATTTTCAAATTTAATGATAACATTGTCATTACTATGATTGACTGGTATGATAGTAATCTTAAAAATGTGTTGAAATCAAACTGACCATACATTGTTAACTACATCTAATGTCTAACATACTTATGGTATCCAACTTTAGATATTTAACAAAGTCCTTAACTTTCATATTGAATATACTATTCAGTATCATTTCATAGATCCAAGATACAACATACACCAAACATTTGATGTCATATAACAGATAATAATAGAGTATAAGTTTTTTCATAGAAATGCAATTGTCTTCATTGATGCTGTTGTTTAATACCAACTAGTACTGGGTAAAAGATGGGAGACCTTAAGTTGGTTAATGAGCAGATTGACTTGCAGCTTGTTTATTTAAAGTGTGTCAAGTACTGTGTACAACATGATAATTATAATATAGTTGTGACATCATATGTTATTTGGACTTTAAGACGTTTGCCTGTCAAAACTGTATACTGCTGTATTTACAAGTGAAGAATATTTCATGACTACAAATGGATAATTTATTAATCATGTAGTCTGTAAATCTACTACTGTTTATGTCATATTGTTAGAAGTTTATAAAAGCGTGATTTTTGATGGCTACCTTTATCACTTTAATTTCTATTTTGTGACATGTGTCTGTTATGATAAGCAGTCAATCATAATGTTGTGTGGTAATATTGCTGATCTTTGTGATCTCTCTGCACTAATATATGTATTTGTGAAACTGTTAGATGAATAATTGCCAACACTTCTCTTGTTGTTAACAGAGAAGATATTCAAGCAGTTACAGGTACAGCTCAACTCAGCACTGTACTGTAAAAATTGGGTTGTTACCATAACAACCTTAACAACCATAAGGAGATAGCAAGTTGTTTCCAGAACATCAGTTATAAGTTGTGGTTTGTTAAGGGTTGTCACAAATGTAAACTGCTTGTTAGTATATGATCTTAAGGCAAGTTACTGAACAGCAAGTCCAGATGTATACATATTTCTTTTGAAAGAGTTCCAGAAAATTATGACTATATAGTATTCACTAATTTTTGTCTTTTTAATAATAATTGTCCATATGTTATTAAATGAAAGCAGATACTGACAAAACACGAAATAGCATGTTACAAAAGGAAAAAAATGAAACTTACAGATACAATGTGTTACATATATGAAACTTACAAACAATAGTTAGCAGTTACCATGGTAGCCTCGTACCCAGGCGTTCTATAAAGAGTAGAACCTGGGTACGAGACTATTACCATGGATGATTGTACACGTAATTGTCTGATAAAGTACAGTGTAGAATGATATCTGTTCATTTTGTCTAGGTCAATAAAGTGCATGTGGAGTTGTTTTAATGACATATGCATGTTAAACTTGATGGTCGTATAACAGTGACAATATTAAAATGGTTGGTTTTCTCCAATGATGTATATATGACATAACCTGGCAAACACAGGGTGATGCATCTTTGACATCATCAACTAGAAGTGTGTCATCTAGTTGATAACAGGAAATTATTTTAAAGTTGGAATTGTTCAATATATCTTTTGATTATGGATAATTAGATGAATTAAATTAAAATATTCATTATTTTGTTTTGTTTTGTTTTCATGTACTTTCTCCCATTTGTTAAATTTTTAAGGATAAAAGAGAGTTGTTGTTGAACAACTATATATGATGGAGAATTGTAGCAGCTTACAACTTTGGGTTGCTACACAGTAACAACTTTTGGTTTGTCATATTTAAACCAGTGGGCGAGCAACGTTATGGTTGGTATAACCCATTTTTTACAGTATGGTCAAGTTGCAAGTTCCATTCAGATAAGGCTGAAACTAGCCGTGTATTAAATTTTGATAGCATCAGACAACTTTGCACAATGTGATTATATACTCTTTGTTCAATCATATTTATAAGAATCATTTTAAAATAGAAGTTTTGCAACAAAAATTGCAAAAGTAAACATCATCCTATTTAAATATAATCAACAATTTTCCTTCAAATAAAGGACAGGCATCTTTGTTTGGTAGACTGGATCAATAATAATCTGCTAGGTTAAAGCAACAATTTTATTTACCAAGAAAGAATATAAACAAATAAGAAAAAAAACCTTTAATAAAATGTAAAAAAATCAATGTCTTACCAGTACTACTCTGTCATGTAACCAGTACTGTCTATACTATGTCATACCAACAACTGGTAACCAGAGTAGTCCTACTTATCAATGCAAGAATGTCATACTATTATCACCTTACCTTCTAATGTAACTGTAATGTTTGCATATAAAATAGTGAATTTTTCTTAAAGTCAAATAAAGTACTTCATATTAAAAGTCTTAACAATGTGATATTACTTAGATAAGTTCAGTTGGGAACAAGATTGTCATTAGTCAGTTATACAATCCAGTGAACTTGATTTATCAATTAACAAAACTGCTACTGTTACTATAGACAGTTGTTCTTTCAGTTATAATGGAGTCACTCATTGTTGGCTTTTGTTACAATTACAAGTATTAATTATTCTAACTTCACATTTGGACATATAATAAACATAGCTGGCTCTGGACTTTCTATAGAAAGTGATGGTAGCAATAACACAACAATTGAAATAATCATTTCTATTTTTTATTCAATTGGTCAATTAGTTGGTTGAGTTGTTGTGTACATTATCATAAGTGAAAAACATACTGTCAGTATACAGAACACCATGTTCATTCTAAATTCTTTGAATCTTCAGTGGTTTTTGACACAACTAGAATGGCTGCCATGTCTACTGGTGTAAAACCAAGTTCCATCAGGTGATCAAGTTGTCTATGACACAGGTCCAATCTTGGTCTGAGTGAGTGTGTGTGTGTGAGAGAGAGAGAGAGTGAGAAATAAAAAACCCAGACAAGTAGATAAATCTGTCTCACTGGGAAACAACAGACTTGGTGTTCATCATACACAGTAATTGGTTTTCTATTAGAGCCTGTAAAGAATACCAGCACATCCTACAAAGTTAATAGAACAGAGCATTCTAAATGAGAAGATGGTTGCTGATGAAGGTTATGTACATACTACTATGTTGAGTATTTATTTACCTTGACAGTCATTGAGAAATATTAAAAAGATTATGTACTTGGTCTCTTCTTAGCCACACCTCTCTTAGTGCCCACTAGGAGAAAAGACTAGTTTGAACATCTCGATGTAGTCTATAAATGTAGAATAGATAGATAGTTAGACACAATTCAGTTTCCAACAAAATAAATTATTAATAATATACAGTGGATTCTAATTAATTGTCTTAATTTAAGTGGCATCTTTTTTTTAAAAGAGGCTCATCAGCACCAATCCAATTTACAAGCGATGTCTTCAATAATGATGTTTTATTGGGAGATGTAATTACTGATAGTCTCAGGTCTTGATGGTATAATATAGTCATCATAAACTGGTCTAGAATTGTACAAAGCATCACTGACTATCAATATATGAACTACAGTAGTAGACACTTTGGGAGCTTGGAACATAGAGGTTGTATAATACACTAAAGTATTAACAGGAGGGAATAAAGTTCGCATGACAATGACATCATCACTCACAAATTCATCAAGGATGGCTCTATAGACTATTGTTCATCACACAATCATTGTTACATAATGAAGTGAGATAAATTTTGTTCAGAGAGAGAGAGAGAGAGAGAGAGAGAGAGAGAGAGAGAGAGAGAGAGAGAGAGAGAGAGAGAGAGAGAGAGAGAGAGAGAGAGAGAGAGAGAGAGAGAGAGAGAGAGAGAGAGAGAGAGAGAGAGAGAGAGAGAGAGAGAGAGAGAGAGAGAGAGAGAGAGTCACAAATAGACTAGACCTGTCTACTTAGTGTTTTATCATACCCAGTAACTGGTCTTGTGAAGTCAGCTACTTGTATAACTAGGACTATGATATATTTGTGCTTAGCTTTAAATCTAGTAGTCTGGAAGTTAACCAATGATCTATACCCATATACACAACTCCTAACAATAGAAGTCTATATAGGGTCTTACTTTATAATGAGGTGTGGGAAGTGAACCAAATGGGTTGATGGATATAATGACTTGAATAACATTTTTCACAAATAGAGAACATAAACAAATAAACTATATATACAAACTTAACCATTTGAATAAAAATGACATACACTGTCACATTGTGCACATGTATAATCAATATATGTAGTAAAGAGAAGCTAGTGAGATATTAAGTTGTTCTATTTAATGCCCACAGCGCCATATCAAGAATATGAAAACAAGATTATTCAACACTAATCTAACCATGTTGTCATACCTTGGTATCAGATGAATTTAGTGTAATCTCCAAGAGTGACTTTGTTGAAATCAGTGGAACCCAAGTTAATAAGTATTAAATTCTCATCAACCTTGTTAAGAGAAAATAACATATTTTCACTCATAAAGTGCTACAGTAAAGTCATTTTTACCATTACTTTAACATGAAATACTTTACACAAATAAACAAACTTACATTCAATATAAATTTCATTCTAATGGTATTATTCCCTCCAATAGGTCACACATCAGATCTGGAATAAACATGATGTAACATTGAAGTATTTAAGTTCATATAACAATGATTTTTGGTTTATACCAAGAACTAATGAGAAATAACTGAAAAGCTGAGGAATGGATTCAATCAAGACACAGTGACACAATGATGTCCATAACATTCAAGGGTCTTAATTCAAAGTAGTGTTCATTAAACTATCAAACAACATACAATAATAACATAGACAGTACTTTAATTTTCACTACATGTATTTTATGTTACCTCACCTTTGTTTGAATGTTACTATCAGCAACAAGATAAAGATGTTATCTAAATGTTGTTGGACCTTCTTCCTGTTCCATTACAATAGTCACACAAACTTCAGGAACATTATTTACATGTCTATGAAGTATCTAATGAAAATATCAAATTTACTAACATTCCTTCTAGACCAGTATAGACATTATAATATAATGACTGTTTACCTCTTACAAATACTGTGAATCTTTTAGTATGCTCTCAACAGTAAGCAGTAGTGGTACATATATGACCTCTTCTTTTTCACAAACAATTTTCATTTTCTTCCACTACGTCTTTGAACTTGATGCTGTCAAGGACTATCCTTCTAGGTTCATAAAAGAAAATCTTTTGAATTTATATATAATTATAAGTATGTATGTATTATGACTACACACAATTAAGTCAAATGATACTTTAAAGAATTAAAACAGCTATCACGTTCAAGTAGTGAACCTGATAATGTTAGAGTCAACATTGCTGGACAGTTGCTTTAAGGAGTCTCATTTCAACACATCTTAGACAATGTACACAACATTGTTGGCAAAAATCTGAAGTGAGTTCATCTAATAAGTAGAAAAGATATATGAAATATTAACAAGTCATATCACCTAAATACTGAATAATATATATATACATGACAGAAGATTCCATTGAACAGGTTGAAATGGGATATGGGATGTGACATCATCATGTGGTGATCATAAATACAGAGTGACTATAGAGAATGAGGTATGTCCAGAAAAATGATCTGTCCACTAACTCAGGTACAGACTGTACAGTAACTATAGAGTTTTAAAAGACATGACATTTAATTATTGTGTGGGTGTGGCTCTATTGACCTATTTGCAGGACACTAGGAGTCCTTTAACAAGACCAGGTCATGTACAGAAAATAAAAAAAATAAGCTTATCAATGTCTTCAGATGAGGATAACTTGTCAGATGACATATATGATTTAACATTGGATATTCTAATACTGATCTCCTCCACTATATCAGTGTATTCATTAGTAGATTCAGCCAGTTATCTACCACTAAACAACCAGTAATATCAACTACACATAATAAACTAGTAATACCTTTTTAGTATATTTCAAAAAAGAAACTAGATATCAACATTCTGTAAGTTGATTAGCCTCAACTCTTCAGATGGCTATTCCAGTTTTCATCTAAGGTAATGGAAACACTGTTATCGTTAATTACTTACTTTATTATAGAAAGTGTTTATTTTGACTTATGGTAAGGTAACAAGTATGAATATATTAGCATCTTGAATATGCATACAAGAAAAATAAAGTGATTCTCTATACTCTGGTCATGTTTAAAGAGAAACATTATCTCAGGAGTAGCACAACTTTAATGCAACAAAAAAGTAAAAATCCAGTGAAGTTCACATTATTTTAAGGACTTATATATAACTCATTGGTAGACTCAGGAGGCTGTATATATAGTTTTTAGGAAAATTTCCAAGGTGTGTCCTGTCATGTTTTACGGTGTGGAGACTATGAACATCCAAATAGGTGTTTTGGGAAAAATGTTAAGTTTAATTGTCACTCAAGCTCACGCACTAATTGGATAAGTCAAGGTGACAATCACACATCAGTACAATTATACTTGAATCCATTCCTCAAGTCACTATAGTACAGTAGTATTGGCATTATAGGTCATGTGACATACCACATATAAATCTGTTGAGTATCTAATCTTATTGCAACTTTCAGAATGGCTGTAATAACAACATTTAGCAGTCTTGAGTGAGTTCTTACTTTTGACAAGTGCAAATGTGGTCAGATAATCATAGCTACACCTACTTAGCTGTGATTCTGTCTTATCTATGCTAACATTAGAATACTTACCCTATGTGCAAGTCTTCTTGACACTGAATTATCCAATAATGAGTAGAATCATTTAAAGTATTTCCATTTGCCTTGTTGGTAGTATTCCTAATTACTTTTTGGCTACTGGCACTAAAGATTAAAAATAACATTTATTGTTACATATTTCAACCACACACTATTAGTACTGTTTGATGTTGTAACCTTTTTATTACAATAATTCATGGCTTGTGTACCAGTACTAAACCATATAATAATATTCATTCATTACACCTTCTGTTATTACACACACGAGGTAGCCACATGTACTAACTTGAAGTCATAATAATAATAATTTCCTAGACTACATAATCAAAAGTTTGCCATGTTATTGTCCTGTTTAAATGATTGATTCTTTTTAACAGGCCACTGAGCCAGCCTATAAATGGACCACCTAATCAAGTGTAATGTTTAATGTTAATAGTTACTAGTTCTTTTTGTTATCATACATTATATAGCATTAATATAAGTACTTGCTTAGCTAAAGAGGGAGTGATATACCAGATCACTGTTTTAAGCTATATAGACTCTTTGATAATTTAACAATCAAGAGTACACAAACTTATACTAGTCCTTACCTTCATTCTTGCTAGTAAGTATAATGGCTTCTGCATATTATACTTTGCCAGAGCTACCATCTGACAATGGGGCCATAATGTGCTCTATGGTTCTATATCAGCTTGGAGCACCTGACATTGTCCTTCTCAGGCTTGGTATAAACTTCCTGTATTGAAACATCCAAAGGTGTTTTTGATTCTAACTCAAGTAGAACAGGCAGCGGAAGCTCGTGGACTTCATTTTCACCAACGAATGAAAAACACACTACTTGTTCTTCAATTAAAAATGATGCGATTAGTATGTAAATAGAACGCTACCAAACGACTAGTCAACTACAACTCGATGTTATGTATACATCAAAATGAGATTGTTTAACATACGTACAAGCCTTTTCGCAACAGAGTTGGTCTTTGCTGCTTTCTGAAGAGGAAGTTTTCTACCAGTACACTCAGCAATGTAAAAGCGTGCAAGTTTAGTCTCGCCTATAATTAAACTACATCATCCTCTAAGAGTTCATTATTATAATTACAAACTCAGACTTATTATGGAGGGTAGCTCATCTCCTAGCTTTATTTCAACCTTAAGTGACTCTGAAGCAGATCCTTATTATGAGGAAAGAATTGATTTGGATGACGACGTTTGCTTCGAGATAGAGTCAATTTGCAGTAACGTGACTAACAGTGATTCCATTCCATCAGACATCAATCTATTAGATTTTGAGGTGGAAGATCATTCTGATAAAGGAACCTAGATAAAAAAGATCCTGAAACCAGTTTGTCAGAGTGTCTGATTAAAGATTCTTTTGAGGACAAGCTCCTTTTCACTAGTTCATTGTCATTATTTTACAGTTTGTTCTGAGGTACACACATGCACACAAACATAATTAATACATAATGAAACACATATAATATATACACACATATAATCAATACCTTGCATTGGGTGTGTGTATGTGTGTGTATTAACTATTTTTAAAACTTGTACAGATATCAACTTACTTCTGTTGTATTTAATGATCTGTTGAAACTACTTTGTTTGCTTCTACTAATTCCTAATTCATATGTAAAGTCAGTGTACAGTATAAAAAAGTTATTTGAGTCATTGTTTCCCCATATTGGTTACAGACATCACCAATACTGTGCTTATTGCCACTCACTGTTGACTGACAATGTTTATTATCATGGTGAAAGCAATGTTAGGGAGTTTTGATTGCCAATATTGATAATCAGTTAAAAGCTAAGTTCAAGGGTAAAGTAGATATTTTTATACAAGTGCATGGATGCCTTCACAATAGATGAGCTAATTAAACAGATTACTGTATGTTCCATCACAAAATCATTTATTCCATGATATTGCATATGATGCATTTATTTTCCTTTCAGACCCAGAATTTAATGAATTGTTGATGAGACATTCAGATTTTTCTGTGAGACATGATATATATGATGGAATGGAGTACAAAAAACTCACTATGCATGGTAGATTCTTATGTAAAGATACAAATCCTTATAATTTGTCCTTCACAATAAATATAGATGGAGTCCCTCTATTTAAATCCTCAAGTATCTGGCCCAACTTTTGGTAATCAATGAGCTTCCAGCTTCTGTCAGATAACATCTATTGAAACAGATTTTGTTATTGCTTGTTCATTTTTAGGTTTCATAAGCAAAATATCCTTCTTTGTATAGTGTGGTTTGATACAGAAAAGCCGTAATAACAAGATATGGTGAGCAGGCTCTGCATTCATGTGCATTCAGATTATTATTGCAAAATGCAGTAGTATTTACATAGCTATGATAGTTTTTCATAGTTGCATGAAATACTAGATAAAAAGGGCATTTCACACAAGAAAGTGCTTTGTAGCTCCTATAATGACTATATTAGCTACCTATATTTCTTTATATAAAACATATAGGAATTGATGTGGATATTTCAACTGGCATTGTCAAGTGCAGAGCTATAGTAGTTGTTTGTACTGGTGACCTACCAGCTCATCCATTACTAGTTAATATGAAATCCTTTTCTGGTGAGTATTCTTGTCCCACTTGTGGAGACAGAGGTCAGTACAAGTGGGACAATGGTAACACTCTTCATCGTGTATGGCCAATTGACACACCTGCATCACTCAGGACAGATGAAAGTGTCAGAATGAATATTAGACATACTGTGAGTACTGGAAAGGCAGTAAGTTACAAAGCACATTGCAAATCTCTATATAAATAATTATTGAACATTTAAGTAAAAATTGAAACTAACATAAAAGTACTGTATTTTCAAAATATCTCACTTTTTAAATAAATATTATCTTTACTAGGTAATGGGTTACAAAGGTGTTCCTATTCTAACCATTTATGAACCATTTAACCTGGTGAAAGTTATGGTTACTGATTACCTTCATTGTGTTTTGCTTGGTGTCACAAAATGTTGACTGAGTTCTGATTTTTTAAAAATACAGATTAAAAGAGTATTATATTGGAAATTAGGTTTGTTTACTTAGTTCATTTTTGCATTGATTGGACAAACATATAGACAGATTTAGTAAATAGCTGTCTTATTAGACTAAAGATTCCATATTTCCTTATGAGAACTCGAAGGAAATCGAACATTGGAAACATATTGTACCTGCATTTTCAATATCTACTTCAGGTGTTTATATAGCTTTATTTTTGTGACATGGAAACTGAATTCCAGGCCTGGCTATTATGGTATTCTTCATTGGTACTCATGGACATATTATCAAATCCATATTACACTCACTACTGTTATTTAGTTGGTGCTATGTCTATTTTGCTAGGCAACAATATAATAGGAGAAAATCCAAACAAGGCTGATAATTTGCTCAACAGCTTTTGTAGGAGGTTTGCTGATTTGTATGGTAAATTATGATCAACATGTACAGTGATGCAGGCAGGAGATTACATTATTGCATTGTTAATTGTATAGATGTATTTAATTAGTCAAGTCACCACACATGTAAATACTATTTATCAATAATTTTAGTATTCAAACATATGTCTTGTTTACTCAAATTTCAGGACCTAGTGCTGAAAGAATGAATGTTCACTAGCTGTGACACTTAGTATTTTGTGCTCAAAACTGGGGGCCACTATGGACATATTCTTACTTTGGACTGGAGTCTTACAATGTAGAAATCAAAAAGCTATACCATGGTACAAGAAATATGACTGAACAGGTAATCAAATTTCAAGCTACTTGTAGTTCTTCTCAGGCTAGAGTTTTATGCAACAAGTACTTCAAGTAAAGGATCTAATTGAGTCTTTTGTTAATATGTTAGGTTGTTTTCACCTTTCAAGTAAGTCAGTGCCTACCATTACTACAAAGCAGACAATGTACAAAAACACAGGTATCATAGATTTAATGGATTGATGGATGAATTGATAGATAAATACATCCATACGAATAGACTGATAGTGAATGGATAGATGAATAAACACATATAGTTGATGTATAAATACATTGGTCTTAGTGTAAATACTTTACAACCACAATAGGATGGGAGAACAACACAAAAATAAAATGAGAAATGTAGCACATTGTATCAAGTCAGCTAATCAACTTGCTAGAAGGAGACTTGTTAAGACAAGTGTTAAGTTTATGCAACTGTGTAACACAAAAATTAATTATGTTCCTTAGGCTTAAGTTGGTGGGACACAGTGTAATTTATTCACATGAATACAAAAGACATACCAAAAGGAATGATTACACAATCATGTATGGGTCTATGAAATTTGCTAAAGTGACTTCTCAAGGTAAAAAGGGTTATTCGAAGGTGTGGAATTTAAAGTATGACAAAGGTATGCCATTGAAAATGTATGGAGTTTATGTTTGCTACTTTCCCGTAGCACTAGAGAGCCAAATTTTATATATAAATAGCCCATTTGCAAGCTGAATTGATTGGTGCAAGTTCCATGCAGATAGCACGTAAAACGGCAAAGTTATTTACATGTCTGGGTAGCTCAACTCAACTCGGACAGAGTATAATCTACACAGTTTGGACTACAGACGTTACTGCTATGTCATCATTAACTTTGAACACCTGCTTGAAGTAAAGACGTTATATGTTGATAAATTCATCTAAGTTGAAAATATACAACACAAGTATATTTTTTAGAAGTTGATGTCAAATCATGTGTTGTACAGGCTATGTATGATATTTGTATGAATTTGTCAAGTTAATTGTGGATAAATATTATAATTTTCTTTTGAGTTATTTTGCTATTCCATACATTTCTGTTATTTCACAAATATATAACACTGTGTATGATGATGAAACTGATAAGGCAAAAAGATATAAAAAGACACAGTTACCATATACACTAGCCACAAGTACAGATAGTATCTATTATGTCACTAATTGACACTATAACTCGCATCACATCATGCAAACATTAATACTGGCATCATGTTAGTATTATTTTTCAGACAGTGGCTCATGCTACAATATGCTACACTATGTGTGATTCACACGTAAATTGTGCCATCTTTGTAATGCAAAAGTAGCACAGAAATAACACAGAATAACAAAGAGGTTTTTACCCAGGAGGTACTATTGGAACTGTTCAGTCTGAGAATTGAAATGATGTTATGATTCCTTGACCCTGAAGTCAGTGGAGCTGTTTGTCCGCTTTGTCTTTTAGAAAATAGGAAGAATGGACAGTGTCTACTTCCACATTAAGATAAACTCTGACCAGTATAGGCTGGGCCTTTCCATGTATGGTATGATGTGGTATATGTCTGCATTTCAGTTGCTGTCAGAAGTGGTTTCAGGAGGAGGGGTAATCTTTGCCACTGTCAGTTTTTACCTTTGCAAGGTTTCTGCCACTAACGAGCACGAGAGTCTATTGGCTAAGTCTTGCACACACAATACAGTTTTGCGATGTGGCCAGTCGTGCCACACAAAGGACAGTCCACCGGTACCAGACGGAAATGGCAAATGTTAGGCGAGTGATTTACTCTACACCTGTAGTGTGATGTAAGCTTCGACTTTTGAGAATACAACGTAACTGTTGTATTGTATGATTGGCAGGCGGGTTAGTCAGGAGACCTTGCACAACTTTGGCTACAGTCTCCATGTCCTAAGCTAGCTATTTCGAAAGCTCTTTTACATGTGAGTTCAGTTTCTTGCAATAGACGTGTCTCTGAATATGAATTTTGATTGTCACTAACTCCGCAGACAAGCCTCTCGAAGCATGTTATTTAAACTTTCTCCAAAGCTTTGAGTGCTACTATGTAGCCACTGACTCTTCCTGACAACGTTCTTAGATATGAAATTTGTATCTCTATATGATAAACAAACGCTTCGAGTTGTAGTGTGTTTTCAGCCAACTGGCCAAAACTCAGCTGTGCTTAATTTGCAGTATTTAAAGTTGATATGTGGTCTGGGTGCAAACAGTTAATAGAATCGACCTTTTCTTCTCGGCGTTCGTTATATCGTTCGCTGAAAAGTAGTTATCTACGACGAGCATCTTTTCAATGTAGAGTTGAATAACGAAGGTTTCCCGTGAGTTGTCATCTCTGATGGATCAGTTTCATCTTGTCGCTAAATATGCAGTAAATTAACTGAGCTAACATACTTGTATATTAAATCAACACAACTTACTAAACTTATAGATAAGACTAATACTGTATATAAACAAATTCAAGCAACTATTTAAATACACAAAATGGCATATGGGTTCACACCACAGCATACAATATTAAGTCCAAAGTTCACCACATCTTTGAATTCAATATGTCCATTTCATCTGCTGTCAGACTGGAAATTTTCTTGAGTAACTCTTATTCCTAAAATCCTAAACTATCTTCCTCAACTGTTTATTGTCCAATTTCACTTCTCTCTCTCTTGTGAATAAACTTCTTGAACATTATCAGATCTTTATCTGGTTATGCAATTTTTGTTTGTGCACATAACATTATTTCTGACTGTCAACATGGAGTTAGTTACTCTACATAAACAGCTCTAATATTGACAACCAGCTCGTGGCTATTTTCTCTTAATTCCAGAAACTCCTTGTTTCTATTTTCTGTCTTTTTTTATCATCCTCTGTCATTATTAAACTCTACAAATGTCATGTTATTCCCTAACTTACTACTCATACATATTAATTAAGTACTTATATCCATCAGAATAAGGGGAGGGGAATCTATAGCTGTAGAAGTGAACTCCATTGCTTCAAGTAGACAACTGAATGATATCTTTGTTCCATTAGAGACTATATTAATCTACATTGTATCAATGAGGAAGGTTTCCAATTACTATAACTAAATATTATATCATGATAGGATGAAGAGTTAAGAAACATTATAGTAACGCATTATAAACTCAGGAATACAAGTACTAATACTTTTATTGACAAGTTACACTTCTAGTGTGAACAGGGGGAGGGGCAAGAAACAGGCCTCTAACACATGTTGTCTAATGGATGGTACCATGCTGATAAAATTAATTTCATTTTATTCCTGTACTCTGAATTACTCCTCACCTCTGTATAAGTGTTTTAGACTGCAGATACTAAGTATATATTGAGAGTATAATAAAGTACCAAATATTTCAGAGTGTAAGTGATTTCTCTTAGTCTGTCCCATCTATTATAATATTGTGTTAATTGTATAAGTTGCATGTATTTGTACTGATCAATTTTGATTTGTAAGTTTGTAGTGTAAGAATGTAATTAAATATAATTGCTTTGAAAGTGTCAATGTCAACAGTCAAACGTTAAGTATTAAAAGTTATAGTGGTAACAGAGTAATACAAAATGATAGAAGATAGTAATAAGTGAACTAGTCTAGGAAAAACATCAAAATATTATGAACAACATTATGGTGTACTGGTGTGATCTGTTCATGCTGAGAATGACTTCCAATAATGAGAATGTCATCAACCTAACTTGGGTGTGGTATCATAGTTTCAAACATATTTGTTATGAGTTATGTTCAAACTTTACATCATTCTTTACAGCTGTTGGTTCTTAATCTGTTCTACTTTACTATTAAATGTATTTTCACTAGTTTGTTAACATTAATAGTGTAGTCCTCTTAGCTCATATCAAGAAAGATATATTTGTTGTAATGTCTTATCATCACAATACAGCAACATCTCATCTTAGTTTCATCCTCAATCAAGCAACTTAGTACATCTACTATCATACTGTACATGTCCAGCACTGCTACATCCTGTCCTGAACATCAGATGACATACTTGTACTCTTATTTGATCAAATTACTTTTGACAGTTAACTGTTAATTATGATTTCTTGTATGATTACCAATTAACACATTTAGGTGAAGAGGTTTCTTCCAAGAAAGAAGGCCAGTACTAAAAGATAATGACTTCGCCATCTATACTTGTAAGTGACTGCAGATAAATAAATATATATATATATGTTTTATTAATAATATCAACCATTACTGATCCTAGTACATGTGATTGCAGGACTATAGTCTAAGTTATTATCTGAAAGGTCATTGACACACCCTTGGATGTCATCTCCATTATATACATGAATACATGTATTTATTACATATCATCTATGTTATATTTTAATATTATATCTCTGATATATTTCTAAAACATACTACTATCAATTATTTCATGTATAATGTGTGTGTGTCTCTCTTTACAATAGATGCAGTCTCTTTATGATGCAGCTGCTAGTGGTGATCTTAATGTAATGAAGAGAGCCATGGAATATGGCTCTGTTCATGTTAATGCTATAACTCAAGTGAGTACATGTCATATAATAAGTAGTGACCTTATAGAGATAAATTATAGCAAATAGGTGCCCAATTTATAACAACTTACTTGGTAGTATACTATACACAGAAATATAGTAGAATCTCCAATGATGGATGTTCCCAATAGTGGATACCAATTACTTTGGTATGCATAGACTGACCTTCCATTAACTGCAACAGAATTGCACCCTCTGAAATGCAGATGCAGCTTCATTTTGGAACAACAGACTTTTTTCTTACTCTGGAAATATCTACCACATTAAATTAAGCTATTATAATAATGTAGTCCATCTGTCCATCTGTCCATCTTAATATAATCTGATAATATTATATGATATTTTTCTGTCTTTTATTTAGTATGGTAACACCATGTTACATAGTGCTGCTGATTATGGACAGAATAATGTTATCAGTTATTTACTTGGTATTGGTGCAGATCCCAATATACAAAATGAGGTAAATATTTATAGATAATGTTATATATTAAAGTATGGTCATCCTGATACATATATTATATTAAAATGCAATATACAAGGTCAAAGTTAATATGAATAGACATTAGTTATATATAGTCATGTGACTTTATACTATGTGTATATACATGTACTCCTATATACATATACATGATTGACACATGTGGACATACATATTCAAACATATGTAATGTATATTTTAAAGGTTCTGTTTATGGAGATATCATCTGTTTAAGACATACACTGTATGCTTTTGTTGTTTGGAAGAAACCTTTAATGTATAGCTATTAACAAGTCTAGAAATTAATGGTGGAATCCATTCAAGTTTGTTATGAACTTTGCAATGATCTAAAAATGTAATTAAGTACTTAATTACTTTTATTGTATATATTGTAGATTGTACTAGTATGTAACATTAATTAACCTCGCTGCACGTGGGCTCAAAGCAAGGGAACTGTAGTCTGTCAGTGTGTGTGTGTGTGTGTGTCTGCACTGCCTGTTACCAAGGATTATTTTTGAACTGCTATAACTTGACAAGCAAAGCGTTAGCAACTACCAACGTTTAGCAATGAATAGAAAAATGTGTGGACTTTACAACAGTAGTATGAAGAACATCGTCAAAGTAAACGAAAGCTTAAAACTCGCAAAAGAATTTTCAGGCTGCAGAGGTCAAGGTGCCATTTCTCGAAAAGTAAAAAACCCATTGTGAAGATTTTTTAGTATGTTGTAGACAATCTTAGAGGAATGTACATCAGCAAGACAGAAATTTATTGGTCGAAGCAATCATTAGAAAAGTTCTGAAAAGTGTTTTTAAGATTGTACATGGACTTGGAGTGAAGTAATGCATTCAGGAAACATCTGCAAGTACTGAAAACTGCTACTAATAGATAATGTATCGATTTATATTTATACTATGGGACGTTTCCAAAGAACGCTTCATTTTCGAGTTACAATTTTGTATATGAAATATTGATTCATTTTAAAGCATCATGTAAAGGCTCAGAGAAACGTTCATCACGAATCTAGCACTTAATCTTGTTTGGCAATTGAATGACATTATTACTTACTCAGTTACATCTTCACAGACATGTCAATTAGAGTGCAAAGTACCCAGTAAATGACAACACTATTTTTCCTTTGTTTGAAGAAAAATGCTAAGTCATCAAACAACAGTTTGTAATGTGCATCACGTGATCCTTTAAATAATTTGACCACACCTTGTCCAATCTTAAATGTACATGTACATGCATTATAGATCTACACTGGCACAGCAGCAAGGTTAAGCACTTTAGTTCATTTTATTCTGTTTGTTCTGTTTGATGAATAATAAGGAAGTAACCTGTCAACTATTTATGTAGAGATTTTTATATGGATTTGTGTGCTACATAATCGTTGGATACTGTGGATTGAATTCTAGCTATTATCTCTTAGCCATAGAAAGAGATCAATCTAAGTACTATACACTATACAGTATTATATATTGTTTAGGATGGTGAAACTCCATTGTACAGAGCATGTTTCAATGGTTATGACAAAGTAGTACAAGTATTACTAGACCATGGTGTTCAAGTGGATGTTCCAGACAAGGTCAGTGACATATCATGTATTCATACAACACAGCAGTACCTAATAAGGTACTTTGTCACATGTGAAATTAACAAAAATTAACCTCACAATACTATGTTCACTGTCCATATAAATATTCCTATCTACTTTCATCTGCATTAATTATTATGTCAAAGCAATGAAACAAAACAATTGGTGGTGAATATATACTCACGAATCCATACAAAATTCTCCTTTTAAGTAGCTAGGTCCTTAAAACTATAATGTTCATAACTGAGAATTTGCAATGATTTTTATAAACCTTGCTGTGTGTGTCTACACTGCCTTTACCTTTGAACTGCTATAACTTGGCAAGCGAAGCATTAGTAGCTATCAACGTTTAGCAACAAATATAAAAACATGTGGACCTTACAACAGTAGTATCAAGAACATCATCAAGGAAAATGAATCCTTAAAACTCGCAAAACAATTTTCAGGCTGCGGAGGTCAAGGTGCCGTTTCTCGAAAAGTATACAAATTAAAGTGGAGCTTTTTTTAGTATGTTGAAGACAATCTTAGAGGAATATGCATCAGCAAAAACAGAAGGCTGTTGGTCGATACAATCTTTAGTAAAGTTCTGAAAAGTGTTTTCAAGGTTGTACATGGACTTGGAGCAAAGTAACGCATTCAGGAAATGTCTCAAAGCACGGAGAAAACTGCTTCTAATAGATAGTATATCGATTTATATTTGTACTACGGGACGTTTGTAAAGAATGTTTCATCTTTAAGTTACAATAAATTTAGTATATGAAATATTGATACATTTTAAAGCATCATGTAAAGGCTCAGAGAAAGTTTCATCAGTAATCTAGCGCTTAACCTTGCTTGGCAATTGAATGATACTATCACTTACTCAATTACCACTTCACAGACATGACAAGACTTATTTATTTGTATTAGCCTTTCTTGTTTTTCCTTGATTGAAGAGAAATGCTGAGTCATCAAACAACACTTTGTAATATCTACAGATAATGAACTCTAGTTTTTGTCTATGGAGACAAGGACTTGTTTAATCTATAAATATTAATCATCTTGCGCATCATGTGAAATATCTCTTGTCTGCATTCTAGTATATGTCACTTGAGGAGGCTAAAAAGAATAAAGCTGAGCTATTAATAATATACCATACCTTTAAGTTAGTGGAATGCACTCTGTAGTATAGATTTACACTACACACCATAGCAAGGTTAAGCACTTTAGTTCATTTTATTCTTTTTGTTCTGTTTACACACAACAATAATCGTAATAATCCTGGTCAGCTATTTATGTAGAGATTTTTATATGGATTTGTGTGCTACATAATTATTGGATGCTGTGGATTGAATTCTAGCTATTATCTCTTAGCCATAGAAAGAAATCAATCTAAGTACTATATACTGGTAGAGTCTTTAATAACTCTAGTAGTGTATTATTGTATATTAGTACACATCCTCTGTCTTTATTTCATATGTCATGTTGATAAAGTGAAGTAAGACTTTCCTCTAATATTTCTGTCATGTATTAACAGAGAGTGAATATCATCTAGTATTAGTTAATATCACATTTACTATATGCAATGTAGTTTGTGCTAGTATGTCACATTAATATTATATCTTGTTTAGGATGGCAAGACTTCATTGTACATAGCATGTTTCAATGGTGAAGATAAAGTTGTACAAGCATTACTAGACCATGGTGCTCGAGTGGATATTCCAGACAAGGTCAGTGACATATCATGTATTCATAAAACCCAACAGAAGTTAATAAGGTACTTTTGGTCACATATGAATTAACAAAAATGATGCCTATATATTGTTTTGATCCTTGAATATTAACACAATATATAGCCTTGTAATAAATTATATTCACTTTTGACAGTTCTATATTAACGTGAATATTTGGTTACATTTTCTTAATAAAACACTATTTTCAGTTATTCATTTTATCGTAATTAAAAAAAATATTAAAGAAAATAAGTGTTAATACGAATTCAATTCTACAACATACACTTTTCCTAGTTTTTCTATAGTAGTATATGTACTTAGTCATTATATGTGACAAGTACATGTACTTGTACTATACAATGTCATTACCATATATTAATTGTACTATGTGTGTATAGATGTACTCTTATATACATGTACATATATGAGACATGTGGACATAGACATTCAAACATATGTGATGTATATTGTAAAGGAACTTTTTATGGTGATATCCTTCGTTTAAGACATACACTGTATGCTCTAGTTGTTAGGAAGAAACTCTTAATATATAGCTATTATCATTAGAAATTAATGGTAGAATCCTTTCAATTTTTGTTGTGAACTTTGCATTGATCTAAATATGTAATTAAAAACTTAATTACTTTTATTATATACATTGTAGTTTGTACTAGTATATAACATTAAAATTATATCTTATTCAGTATGGCAACACTCCATTGTACACAGCATGTTCCAATGGTCATGATAAAGTAGTACAAATATTACTAGACCATGGTGTTCAAGGGGATGTTTTAAACAAGGTCAGTGACATATCATGTATTCCTATAACACAACAGAAGTTAATAAGCTACTTTGGTCATATATGAAATTAATAAAAATTACCCTCACAATACTATGTTCACTGTTCTTATAAATATTGGTATCTGCTTTGAACAGAAACAAAACAGCTGGTGATAAATATGTACTCACAAATCCATACAAAATTCTCCTCATAAGTAGCTAGGTCCTTCCATCTATATTGTTCAAAACTGAGAATTTGTAATGGTTATTATTCTTTTGTTCTGTTTACACACAGCAATAAAAGGTTATAACCTGGTCAGCTATTTATGTAGAGATTTTTATATGGATTTGTGTGCTACATAATTATTGGATACTGTGGATTTAGTTTAAGCTATTATCGCTTACCCATAGAAAGAGATCAGTCTAAGTACTATATACTTGTAGAGTCTTGAGTAACTCTAGTAGTGTATTATTAACCTCGCTGTGAGTGGGTGCAAAGCGAGGTTGCTGTAGTCTGTCAGTGTGTGTGTGTGTCTGCACTGCCTGTTACCGAGGATTGTTTTGAGCTGCTATAACTTGGCAAGCGAAATGTTAGCAGCTATCAACGTTTTGCAACGAATAGAAAAATGTGTGGACTTTATAACAGTAGTATCAAGATCATCGTCAAGGAAAATGAAAACTTAAAACTTGTGCAAAAGAATTTTCAGGCTGCAGAGGTCAAGGTGCTGTTTCTCGAAAAGTAAAAAACTTAAGTTGAAGATTTTTAGTATGTTGTAGACAATTTTAGAGGAAATGCATCAGCAAGACAGAAGGCCATTGGTTGAAGCAATCGTCAGAAAAGTTCTGAAAAGTGTTTTCAGGATTGTACATGGACTTGGAGCGAAGTAATGCATTCAGGAAACGTCTTAAAGCACTGTAAAAACTGCTACTAATAGTTAATATATTGATTTATATGTGTATTATGGGATGTTTGTTAAGACCGTTTCATCTTTAAGTTACACTAAATTTTGTATATAAAATATTGATACATTTTAAAGTGCCATGTAAAGGCTCAGAGAAACTTTCATCTCGAATCTAGCACTTAACCTTGCTTGGCAATTGAATGATATTATCACTTACTCTGTTACCGCTTCACAAACATGGCAAGACTTATTCATTTGTATTATAGCCTTTTTTGTTTTCCCTTTGATTTAACAGAAATGATAGGTCATCAAACAACACTTTGTAATGTGCATCACGTGATCCATCAATAATTTGCCCACACCTTGTCAAATCTTAAATGTACATGTAGATGCACTCTGCAGTATAGATCTACACTGGGCACCGCAGCGAGGTTAAACACTTTAGTGCATTTTATTATTGTATATTAGTACACCCTCTGTCTTTAATTCGTCTGTCATGATGATAATGTAAAGTAAAACTTTCCTCTAATATTTTAGTCACATATAAACAGAGAGTGACTATCATCTAGTATTAGTTAGTAACACACTTACTATATACATTGTAGTTTGTACTAGTATGTAACATTAATATTATATCTTGTTTAGGATGGCGAAACTCCATTGTACACAGCAAGTCAATATGGTAATGATAAAGTAGTACAAGTATTACTAAAACGTACTGTTCAAATGGATGTTCCAGACAAGGTCAGTGACATATCATGTATTCACATAACACAACAGAAGTTAATAAGGTACTTTGGTCACATATGAAATTAGCAACAATTAACCTCACAATACTATGTTCACTGTCCATATAAATATTCCTATCTACTTTGATCTGTATTAATTATTATGTCAAAACAAAAGAAACAAAACAATTGGTGATAAATATGTACTCACGAATCCATACAAAATTCTCCTTGTAAGTAGCTATGTCCTTTAATCTATAATGTTCATAACTGAGAATTTGCAATGATTTTTATAAACCTCGCTGTGTGTGTCTACACTGCCTTTACCTTTGAACTGCTATAACTTGGCAAGCGAAGCATTAGTAGCTACCAACGTTTAGCAACGAATAGAAAAACATGTGGACTTTACAACAGTAGTATCAAGAACCTCATCAAGGAAAACAAAACCTTAAAACTCGCAAAACAATTTTCAGGCTGCAGAGGTCAAGGTGCTGTTTCTCGCAAAAGTAAAAAAAACTTAATGGGGAGATTTTTTTAGTATGTTGTAGACAATCTTAGAGGAATACGCAGCAGCAAGACAGAAGCCCGTTGGTCGAAGCAGTCACTATAAAAGTTCTAAAACGTATTTTCAAGATTGTACATGGACTTGGAGCGAAGTGACGCATTCAGGAAACATCTCAAAGCACTGAAAAAACTGCTACTAATAGATAATATATTGATTATATTTGTACTATGGGACATTTGCAAAGAATGTTTCATCTTCAAGTTACAATAAATTTTGTATATGAAATATTGATAAATGTGAGCACACCTTCTAGAATGTTAATAAATTTTCTTGCAATGCTACCTAGCAACATCATAGTTGGGCCTAAGCCGGCGTAGCATTTATTAATAACTTATAAACTGCAGTGAGGTTCATCACTTTAATGCTTCTCATTTTCCCTTGATTGAAGAGAAATGCTGAGTCATCAAACAATACTTTGTAATGTACATCAACCAATTCATCAATAATTTGACCACAACTTTTGGAATATTAAATATACATGTACATGCACTCTGCAGTATAGATCTACACTAGGCACCACATTGAGGTTAAACTTTAGTACATTTTTAATGCTTTTCTTTTAATTAACTGCCATTGTAATGTCTGAAGTTATATCTAGCTTTACTTTAGTAATCACATAACTTTTTCCATTCATCACTTTCAATTTGAACATTGTAGGCATAAGATTTCATTATATCAATTCAATGTTTAGTGATTTACAATTTTGTAATTTATATTTTGAGAACATATTGTATACATTCTTGTTAAGATTTGATGTAAACAAAAGGAATGTTGACAAATTATATTACATGTACATCTCTTTATTCTCTATATATCTTATATTATATTAGGAAGGAGAGACAGCACTGATTGTAGCTGCTAGGTATAACCATACAGATATTGCACTTCGTCTGATTGAGAATGGTTGTTCTTTTGACATTAGGGATGAAGTGAGTTAATATACTACTTACTGTTTAACAAAGAAACAAAGTTTTAATGGATATACATTTAGTTTAACAAGCTACCCTTTCCTCCTTATTGATGACATGTTTCCTGACTAGTCTAAAAATGTAACTTTGGATGTCATATTATAGTATGGATATTTTTTGCCTTGATTTGAATTGAGCAATTTTATTTGACATCATGGTTCCTAACATGGTAATCTGTGTGAATGAGACTATTAGGACAGTATCACAATGTTCATAAATTATTATTACATTTGGCACTTCAGAACTATCATACATGTCTTGTTTTCTGTTACATTAAACATTTATTGTTCTTGAAAATAGATACTAAAGTTTTTTTCTACCAAAGAAAATGACACTTGAATTATTTAATTAAGCCATTTGCAACAAAGGTAGTCTGATATTTTGTTTGGAATTAAGTCTTAAATCCTGCAAAAGAACATTAATACTCATCTTTAAAAAGAATAATTCTAGTTTCAGTGCCATGTTATAACAATCACATTGATAAGCCAAAAGTTGAATTCATGATTTCATTAGATGTTATGATACCAATGTACACACCATTTTCTGTTCCAAAAATTAAGGAAAGATACCAGACTACCTTTTGCCATGATTTGTGGTAGTTTGGGTATAAAAGTACTTGATAGAGGGGCTAGTTCAATAAACATCAAGACATAGAGTACATACATCATATCATATAGTTAAATGAAAGTATTTATATTATAGCAGTAGCTCATTGCTACACAATAGCAATTGAAAAGCACTAAAATGTGGAAACTTTCCTGCTGTATCTAGCTATAATAACCTTAGTAAGACAAATGTTAATAAAATATATATATTAATTAACCTCCTATGCGTGGGTGCAAAGTGAGGGTACTGTAGTCTGTCAGTGTGTGTGTGTGTGTCTGCACTGCCTTTTACATTTGAACTGCTACAACTTGGCAAGCAAAGCGTTAGCAGCTACCAACATTTAGCAATGAATAGAAAAACGTGTGGACTTTGCAACAGTAGTATCAAGAACATCATCAAGGAAACGAAAGCTTGAAACTCACAAAACAATTTTCAGGCTGCAGATATCAAGGTGCCGTTCCTCGAAAAGTAAAAAAACTTAATGTGGGATTTTTTAGTAGGTTGTAGACAATCTTAGAGGAATACACATCTCAGCAAAACAGAAGGCCGTTAGTCAAAGCAATCGTTAGTAAAGTTCTGAAAAATGTTTTCAAGATTGAAGTGGACTTGAGGTGAAGTAACACATTTAGGAAATGTCTCAAAGTACTTAAAAACTGCTAATAATAGTTAATGTATCGATTTATATTTGGACTACGGGACGTTTCATTTGTAATAGCCTTTCATGTTTTCTCTTGATTGAAGAGAAATGCTGAGTAATCAAACATCACTTTGTAATGTGCATCACTTGATTCATCAATAATTTGACCGCAACTTGTCTAATCTTAAATGTACATCTACATGCACTCTGCAGTATAGATCTACACTGGTCACCAGAACAAGGTTAAGTGTTTTAGTGCATTTTCATTTAAATATGTGTTGTTCAATCATATATACAAGCTTTTATATTTTGTGGGAGTAGTAGTCTGGGGATGAGGCTAGTTTATTGATGTCACAATGCCAGCATCAAGCTGTTGGGCAGACAAGTGGTATATATATATTTTAATTATATAACAACAGATGTAGTTAAATGTACCTTTCTTAATATATAATATATTATCAAAGGTCTGGTACTTGCTTTAGTCATCTCTGCTCAATGTTCTGGTTTCTTGACTTATTTCTGCATATATTTTATTGTTTTTGACATAGCGATTGACTCTTCTAGCAACATTAGTGATTACCATAGTATTTTGTTAATGCAAGATGTCTAAACAAAATGTGAGAAATATCACTGTAACTTTAGAATGAAATGTTATTATGGAAATCCTCACATGTTTACTTATTATTAACCTTGCTGCGCGTGGGCCCAAAGCGAGGTTACTGTAGTCTGTCAGTGTGTGTGTGTGTGTGTGTGTTACCCCGGATTGTTTTTTTGAGCTGCTATAACTTGGCAAGCGAAGCATTGGCAGCTACCAATGTTTAGCATTGAATACAAAAACATGTAGACTTTACAACAGTACTATCAAGAACATCATCTAGGAAAACAAAAGGTTAAAACTAACAAAAGAATTTTCAGGCTGAAGAGGTCACAGTACCGTTTCTTGAAAAATAAAATACTTAATGTGGAGAATTTTTAGTATGTTGTAGGCAATCCTAGAAGAATACACATCAGCAAGACAAGAAGGCCTTTGGTGTAAGCAATCATTAGAAAAGTTCTGAAAAGTGTTTTCAAGATTGCACATGGATTTACTCAGTTACCGCTTCACAGACGTGACAATTAGACAAGATTTATTCATTTGTATTAGACGTACATATTTCCTTTTGATTGAAGAAGAATGCTGAATCATCAAACAACACTTTGTTGTGTGTATCATGTGATTCATCAATAATTTGACCACACCTTGTGGAATTTCAAATATACACGTACATCCACTTTGATCTACACTGGGCACAACAGCGAGGTTAAGCACTTTAGTGCATTTTTATTCCATCCTGTATCAAATAGTAGACAGTTAGTTTAAATGATAACACTTTACATCCTGTCTGTAATTTTTGTTTATATTTCAGTACAGTCTTTAGTGGCAGCAGAAGGTTTAGAAACGTGGTGTGGCAAACGTGGCACTCCAAATTTATAATAATAATATGCACAGTGAAATTGAAAAGACATATATGTATAGGACAATACAAGAACACATTGAGCCAGTGCTGATAATAATGTTAATTTATGTTGTACCAAATACTTTAACACATTCACTGTTTCAGGAGACAAAATCAGATATAGGTTCCATTAGATTAACTTTTCTGTCTCTGTGAATGTGTAAAATCATTAAATGATTCAGCCTCTCTTGCTTCATATTCCACTGGAGGTAGGTTTTCACAAGACGATGTGCTGAGAAGGACCATTCACTTTTTGCTGATGTAGCTGGAATGACAAGCAATAGCCACAAGAGTTTTAAAACTTGTGGGAAGACACAGCAGTACTCTGAAACTTTTGCCCGTAAAGTATCATAGGTGATTTCACAACCAGTTATAACATTCTTAAGCAAGGCTAATTCTCTCATTAGATCACTCTGCTCCAAGTTACCATTAAAGTGATATACTACATAACAGACCATGTCATCACAAGAGGCAGTTCTCTTTTGGCAGCAGAGAACAAAATATTTTCCATTTTGTCATACAACTCAAAAGAGTCTGAATCAAATCTTTGCTCAATTTCTCCAAATATAGTGTCAATTACTTCGTAATAGAACCTTCTATATAAGTCTTCAGGGCTGTTATCAGCATGAATAGTTGAAGATGTTGGATCAAAACGTCTAGGTGGCCTTCTTTTTCGAGGCAACACAAACTCATCCACATCCAGTTCCTCAGCTTTCCCTTTAACTTCAGACCATAATTGATCAAACTTTGAGTTGCTTCTCAAGTCCATTAGACTACCCACCATCACTGCAACGTATTTCTTAGCTTCAACTGCAAAAGCACGTTTTGCTTGCAGTGCTCTGCTTAATCTGTCTGTTAAGCAGAAGACCTTTTCAGCCAGCATGACACCGAACAGAAAGGAAAAATTTCAGCTGTGGCTTCTGCATTTTCTCTGTATTCATCCACGATTTCTTCAAGGACTGACAGAATAACAACATAGTTAGTTAACACAGTGTGAAGAGATTCTGCCCTTACTATTCAGTGTGTAAGACACAGGGGTTTAATACCAGGACTGTCAGGAGCTAATTCCGATTTAAGCTGAAGAAGCATGCTTTTCTTTTTTGCACTGTATTTGAAAATTTTAGATAGCTCCAGCACTGTATCTAGAGCTTCACCAATTACAGTTACTGACCTGCAGGTATCTTGAACAGCTAAATTTAAAGAATGAGCCATACAATGGATATAGAGAGCTTTGTGTTCTACCTCCTTAATTTGGTGGCAACACCTGCCCGCCTCCTGCCGTGTTGGCTGCCCCCTGCAATTGTTAACTGGTAGATTAAATTGAATCAGTAAGTCAAGAATGAGTTTTGAAATTATGGTGGCATTAGTACCGTCAGTAGCATATAATCCAATGCAGTCCTTGTGAACTTCAAGTGTATGGAGATCTACATATCTCAAACAAACTGAAAGCTGCACAAAGAGAAAACAATACCATAATTATAGCACATGTGACACATGACACAACACAACACACATACACTTTACCTATTCAACTAGGGATGCATCTGTAGCTTCATCAGCAATGATAGCAAACCAGTTGCTAGACGACACATCCTTTATTATTGCCCTACAAATTTGGTGAGTGAAAATTTGCAACATCTCATTTTGTATATCATGGGACATATATGATCAAATGCGTCCCATCCACAACTTTAGATTGTCACTTTCATTCCCCCTAGGAGCCATTAGCTGATATGAATTACCTTGTTCTTCAATATGACCTCTAAAAGGTAAGGCTTCTCTTGCCAAGTACTCCACAGAAGTAAACAACATTTCTAGGCAGTGCATATTTTTTTCTTATCTTTACTAATTTGCTGATCAATTTGAGTGCCAATGTTGGTCTGCTTCAGGTGATGGTGCCACTTTAATACTGCCTCCTGATAGCAAGCACTCTTTCGATGTCTTTCAAATGACTTGGTGGCATTCTTCCATGTATTAAAGCCAGATAAAATGAAAGCATTCTCTGCACATTTCGAAAAGGTAAGCTGATTTAGCAAGTAGACATTTTGGCATACAAAACAGTAGGCTTTTTCAGTTCCACTATTCCAGTGCAACCATGCAGACCACTTCTTGTTATTAAACCATTTGAAATTGAACGACCGATATTCTACTTTGCTCTTACCGAATTGCTTGGAGGGGAAGTTCTTCAGTCTTGGCTGATTAGGCTGTAATAGTAGCTCTTGAGATTCCTCGAGGCCAACTTCAGTCATTGCGTGCAGTTCTGATTCCTTCTTTGAGCCAGAGGCATTGTCAGACTCACTGTCCAAGTCATCATGAGGATCATAACTTTGAGTAGGAGGGGCGGTCACTGAACTCATTGCCAACTCAATCCCCACCTGCTTGGACTCTGTCTTTGATCCACTAGCTTACGAATCAGAAAGAAAAGCTTGAATTGAGGTCTGTCTGCCAGACATGTCTCTGAAAAATTCAATTTTTGTTAAATTAAGAAAGTGGGTCTGGCAGGTCAGTGTAAATGTAGGTTGCGAGTTACGAATTAAAATAGCTTGTCGTGCACGTGCAACTGTGGTACAAATAGGTGGAGCCTTAGCTCTCGTTTTTCGAGGTCAGGTGTCAACTGCTGTGGCTGCTCCCTACTGCAACAGTGCTGCAGCTATTTCAAGGTTAGGAGAAAAAAAATTATCATGAATGTGTTGGTATTAATTATAATATTTTAAGTAACTTTCAAAATGTGGTATGGCGTTGTGTATGCATGAAAAAAGTGGTATGGTAAATGCCACACCAGCCATACCGCTTCTGCCGCCCATGGTCTTACTCAACCAGTGAATTTTCCTACGCATATCTCTGGAAACACATTAGATCCTATCCTATCTGCTGACTACTATCTTGTTCAAGTGGGTTGAGCCTTTTCACAGCACACTCTCATAGACCATTACCCTCTCTCCTTCACCATCTCAGTCATTCTTCCATCAAGTAATAGGTAATAAAATGTACTTTCTTGTATGATATCAAAGAGCTGATTTTAAATTTATCACATTCTTTTATTTTATTTTGTTATTTTTTTTATTATTTTATTTTATTCTTTACTGTGACCTTGACCCTTTCTACAGCTCTAATGACATTGGTTCACCTCTGAGACACGTCATTAACTCAACAAAGTACAGTCTTCAGAAAATGCTATAAGCATAATCCTTCTGCATCCAATCTAACCAAGCTTTCTGCTGCAGAATCCATATTACAATCTGACATCACCAACGCTTGCTCGTATAAACTATGAGTCCAAACTTGTAAATAACTTTGCTCATCACAACGACTCCAAAATCTACAAGTAGATCAGTAGTATTTGCAAAGAAACTAAAATTTCTGACATTCTCACATATATAACTCCCAAAACTTAACTTCTCCAATTTACAAAGCCAATGCATTTAATAATGTGTTCCACTCCACTTTCATCATCAACAGCTCGGACATCTCTTTTGACAACTTACCATTTCCAGTCAAATCTCTCTGTTCACTTACCCTCACAAAGCATGATCTTCCTAATCTAGACCCCACCAAAGCAATGGGTAGTGATGGAATTCCTCTTCTTTTTCTAAAGCATTGTGCAACTGCCCTTGTCGACCCTGTCCACTACCTATTCTCTCAATGTCTCTCCCAGTCTTATCTGCCACCTCATTATATCCATCCCAAAATCTGGTGACAAATCACAAATCTCCAACTACCGCCCCATTTCACTACTTTGTAATCTCTCCAAACTTCTAGAAAAAATAGTTTTTGACAAGATCTATGACTTCATTTCAGAAAACTCTATTTCCATCCACCAATTTGGCTTTATGAGAAATAGGTCAACTCTCAAGCAACTCCTACTCTACACTGAATTTCTCTATTTTTCATTTGATCACCATCAGCAGATGGATTCTATCTCCCTTGACATACGTAAAGCTTTTGACGCTGGCCCACACAATAAACTTTTTGTTAAGCTCTGGTCCTCTGGTCTCACTGGTAGTTTATGGCACTTCATCAAGGTATACCTCACAAACAGATATCAGCGAGTTGTACTAGTTTGTCATTTCTCTTACTGGCTTTCCATTACATCAAACTGGCGTTCCTCGACGTAGTTTATTAGGTCCACTATTATTCATTATATATATCAATGACCTACCCTCTGTCTAGTCTCCTCATTTCCATATCTGTTTGCTGATGACACCAAGTGCTGTATGCGTATCCTCAAACCACCTGACAGTATTTTACTACAACTGGATCTGGATCACATCTTCAACTGGAGTTACAACAACAATCTTTCCTTCAAAATTTCTAAATTTGGTCTTCTACTTTTTCTGAATAAGTCAAGTTTTCCATTACATAATAACTACCACATGAATTGTATCAAAATCAAATTCATGAACCACTTTAAGGATCTCAGCATCGTATTTTCCAGTGACCTCTCTTGGACACATCATCACCAGCAAGTAATTACCAAAGCATACCAAAAACTTGGTCTAATACGCCACACCTTCTCCGCCCTGATTCCTGCCCCTACCAAAAACTCCTCTACTTATCACTCATCAGGTCTCAACTCACTGATCGCTCTCAAATTTGGAGGCCTCATCTCATAAAAGATATTTTTTCCTTAGAACAAGAGCAACGTTGTGCCACTAAATATATTCTGAATGATTACTCTACAGACTACAAAACTAGGCTCACTTCACTTCATATTCTTCCATTAATGTACACTTTTGAACTTGCTGACATTCTCTTTCTGATTCGTTGTCTCTAACACCCTGATCCCAGCTTTCCAGTTACTGACTATATACAATTCGCATCCTTTTTCACTAGATCATCCAGTTCTTGTAAACTTGTTCATCAAAGTTCTCAGTTAAATACTTCTCATTACTCCTTTTCCAAGAGAGTTATCTGCCTCCGGAACGTACTACTACCAATCAACCTCAACAACTCTTTCTCTCAAATAAAATCAAATATAACTAAAACCTTCTGGAGTCACTTCAAAGCCAACATTGACCCAGAGGTTCCTTGTACATACCACATCATCTGTCCCTGTAACAACTGTTCAAAATCCTACACTCCAAAAGTCTTTCACTGATCTTCACATACTTACTTTCCTTTTATTTTTACTTGGGTACTAGCACCAAGTGCTAGTACTCCATCAGTACAATCATCGAACTATATTTCATTTATTATCATTGTTTTGTCAATCATTTGTACTGTAAAGTCCTCTAATAATAATAATAATAATAATAATAGATTAATATTGTAAGCTTTCTCTCTAGAGGGTATGCTTGCAAATAGCACTGTAAGATAGAAAAGATTCTTTGTCATATGTTTGAAGTTTCATTATTGTATAATAAATAGTTTAAAATATATAACAGTTTAAAGTGCTTTACCAGAGTAACATATAAACAAACAAACTAAATACTTTAACCCTCACCAAGTAGATTAAGTGAGTGATAATTACAATTTGCTACTTATTACATTCTGTCTTTCCATTCTCAGTATGATTACACTGCTTTATACTGGGCAGCCTACAAAAACAATGTTGACCTTGTTAAGAGGATTTTGGACCATACTGTTGAGATTGATGTTAAGAACAAGGTTAGTACAATTAAAACTATAATTGTGTTAATAACTATCCCTTGTACAAGTTTGTATTTCTAGTACATTTAGTGTGTCAAATGGTCCTAAGATTGTTTTGGACCACATTGTTAATCATATATATATATATATTATATATTTGTTTGTGTGTCTGCACTTTTATCATATTATTGTATTGTTGTATCTGAGATAAAATAGTGGAATTATCTATATTGCTAACAATTGTAGTACTGTAGTTTGTTCATATCTTGCTAGCAAATCACTTGACTATATTACTATCACTTATATCTATGTACTCTCTAAATGTAAATCATTGCAAGATGTCCTTAGACACTTTTATGTTACATTTGTATGACAACCTTTTGTGGATACTATATGTCATTAGTTTAAGATAAAATTCAAATCAATAGATTAGATATAATCTTATGCAGACTATATTGACCTACATGTATAAGACATCTTGCTCTGTTTATTAAACAAGAAAATCAAGTGTGTATTATGTAGTAGTATAGGAAATTTATCTATTCAACTGTCATTCATTGTAGCCTCTACATCTTTTGTGTCTTTTCTTTAATGGGTAGTTTACATAAACATGCTAATATATGTGAGTACTTCTGTATCTTTACATTATTACCTTATTTGGATATATCAGATTCACATGATTAACATGTTATTTGGAAAAGTTAAAGTAATAAGATGTACATATGTCCTATGGTTAAACAATAGTCATCCAACACTCTCTTTGATTGCCTGTTTGAATGTATCTACTTGTTATTTGGCAACATATTTACATGTAAATTACGATGATAAATATAAAATAACTCATTTTATAGATATCAGGAGACTTTAAAAAACATTGTGTTTTTATTGGCTCCTGAAATATATGTGTCACACACCATATTGAATACAACTATTCAATAATTATTGATTTAATTTAGTAAAATATATTCAAAGAGCATTTTGCACACAATCTTCCTAAGATTTGGTCCTAACAAGCAAACAATGACAAATTCCTAAATACATGAACATAAATACATGTACAGTATACATCTGTTTTTTTCTCTTTATGTGATGCATTTATTAGGATGGAGAGACTGCACTCTATGTAGCTGCTAAGAAGGGCCATACCGATATTGCATTTCTTTTGATTGAGAAAGGCTGTTCTGTTGATATTAAGAATAATGTGAGCTAATATAGTCTGCACACTTCCTAACAAAGCCACTTACAGTAGTAGTTCATATGTATTTATTCATACATGACTTCCTTTCTTTCACAATAAACATTTGCTGTTTTTGAAATTGGATACTAAATTTTTATCAATAAAAGAAAATGACACCAGAATTATTTCATTAAGCTAGAGTCCTACAAGAAGAATCTTAATAATGTCAAAGTTGTATTGATGTTAGCAAACATTGGTATTAACATAAACCTGTGAGGTAGCTAAGGTTTCTGTAAATCTTTGTGGTACTCTCAATCATTTGCAGCAAAAGTAGTGTGATATTTTGTTTGTTTTTCCTTAGATAGGAATTAAGTCTTAAATCTTGCAAACAAATGTTGATCCTCATCAAGAATAATTCTAGCTTCAGTGCTATGTGATAACAATGACATTGATAAGCCAAAAATTGAATTGGTAATTTCATTAGATGTTATGATACCAATGTACACATCATTTTTTGTCCCCCAATAAATAAAGATACCAGACTACCTTTTGCCATGATGTGCAGTAGTTGGGGACAAGAGTACCTAATGGAGGGGCTAGCTCATTAAATATCAAGCACATAGAGTAAATATCAATTAGTTAAATGAGAGTATATCTATTGTTGCAGTAGCTCAAATTGTGGAAGCTTTGCTGCTATAGCTAGTTATAATAAAGTATTAGTTAGACAAATGTTAATGAAATATATCTTAAACATGTATTGTTGAACAACTATATAGCAGCTTTGTACTTTGTGTGTGTAGTAGTCTGGGGATGTGGCTAGTTTCTTGATGTCACAATGCCTGCATCAAGCAGTTGGGCAGACAAGTGGTTTATTTCAATTATATGACAACAGATGTAGTTAAATTGAACTTTCATAATATATAGTATATTATCAAAGGTTTGGTACTTGCTTTAGTCATCTCTGCTCAATGTTTTGGTTTCTTGACTTCTTTGTGCATCATATTTTATTATATTTGACATAGTGATTGACTTTTCTAGCAACATTAGTGATTACCATATATTTTGTCAGCACTAGATGTCTAAACAAACAGTCAAAAATATCACTGTAACTTTACAATGAAAAACTATTATGGAAATCCTTACATAAGTTTTATTTATTATACTATCCTGTATCAACTAGTAGACAGTTAGTTTAAATAGTAACACTTTACATCTTCTCTGTGATTTTTGTTTATAATTTAATATTGTAAACTTTCTCTCAAGACTTTATGCTTGCAAATACCACTGTAAGATAGAAAAGATTCTGTCATGTGTTTGTAGTTTCATTATTGTATAATGAATAGTTTTAAAATTTTAGCAGTTTAAAGTGCTTTGCCAGAGTAACATACAAACAAACATAGTAAATACTATAACACTCACCATATAGAGGAATTGAGAGATAATTACAATCTGCTACTTATTACATTCTATCTTTGTATTCTCAGGATGATTACACTGCTTTATACTGGGCAGTCTACAATAACAATGTTGACCTTGTTAAGACGATTTTAGACCATACTGTTGAGATTGATATTAAGAATGAGGTTAGTATTATTAAAACTACAATTGTGTTAATAACCATCCATTGTGCAAGGTTGTATTTCTGGTACATGCAGTGTGTCACATGTTCCTAAGATTATTTTGGACCACATACTTGTTATACATGTATATATTTTTGTGTGTGTGTGTGTGTGTGTGTGTGTGTTCTTTTATCATGTTATTGTTTTGTTGTGTCTGAGGTTTGAAGCCAATGAATGAAATTAACCCACATAAAGTAATTGCTAATATGCATGGCAACAAATCATTTTAATTACTACTATTGTGAATGCTTTAATTGAATTGAGTATGACTGATTTTCTGTAACAAGAGAAACATCATTGAACAGCACAATATATATATCTCCAACTCCCTAGTTTTCATGTTGACTTGGTAAATATAGTCTTTCACCTTAATACTATAACAGTATCATCAAAATAATTTAAGGACTTTTACATTTATAATCTTGTGTCTAAAGTCTTGTCATTGGAGATCTAATAGATAGAAAATAGAATAACAATAACCTAATTTTTCTTTATTTGTATATAATTGATAAAATGGGATACAGTATTGATATTATATCACAATCTTCTTACCAATAAATTCTAACATAGGCAGTTTTCCAATATAGGTGCCCCTCCGGTTGGTCAATTCCCATTTTTACTTGCTCTAATATAGTGCTCTGTTTGGCTTCTGAATTATTTTTGGAAGTGTGATTATAATTAATTATAACTGAAGTGGACTAAACTAAAATGTATTATCCTTGTAAATCATTATGCTATTCTTTGCTTCTACCTGATATGAGATGACATCTATACCCACACATATAAGGACACATTTGTAGAGAAAGATATACATCAGGGAGAGGCATGTTTCATCTTCAATTTTGTATATGAAATATTGATACATTTTAAAGAATCATGTAAAGGCTCAGAGAATGTTTCATCACTAATCTAGCACTTAACTTTGCTTGGCAATTGAATGATACTATCACTTACTCAGTTACCGCTTCACAGACATGGCAAGACTTATTCATTTGTATTAGCCTTTCTTGTTTTCACCTTGATTGAAAAGAAATGCTGAGTCATCAAACAACACTTTGTAATGTGCATCATGTGATTAATTAATAATTTGACCACACATTGTGGAATATTAAATATACATATACATGCACTCTGCAGTATAGATCTACACTGGGCACCGCATTGAAGTTAAACTTTAGTGCACTTTTAATGCTTTTCTTTAAATTTACTGCCATTGTAATGTCTGAAGTTATATCTAGCTTTACTTTAATAATCTCAAAACTTTTTCCATTCACCACTCTTTCATCCACGCATAATTATGTGAATGGCTATTGCAAAGGGATCATATCGATTACTTCTTTCTCTTTTACACTAAGTAATTCTCCATCAACTGCCTCCTTGATTTTCTTGAATATATGATACTCTCTCACCATGGATTCATAGGAATAGCTAGCCATACTTCACAAAAATCACACTTATGTTTACAACACATGTCTGATACCACACCCATTAATTAATACTTCACACCCACTAAACATGAAATTTAATACCCACGAAATTTAAATAATAAGCTACATTTAAATAACATGAAAATTTAAACCCTCCAAAATTAGTACCCTTACGGCAGTGCTCAGTATTTACGTTTGTCTGGACTATAGGCTGTTTTGTTGCACAATTCCTAACAAAGCTACTTATGGTATTAGTTCATATGTTTATATATCTATAGTCTAGCAAGCTAGCATCTTAGCCAACTGTCAAATCTCTCCACCTCATTAATCTTAACTTTAATCTTAACAAATTAATTGACTAACTAAATTTGTAAAGGGTGCAAACAACACCCATTATCTTTCCAAATGACAATGATCCATTGCAAATTCTACTTTGATTTAAGAAAGAACTTAACTGATAAAATAGTGGAATTATATCTATTGCTAGCAATTATGGCACTGTAATTTGTTCATATCTTCTTAGCAAATCACTTGACTATATCACTATCACTTATATCTATTTACTCTCTACATGTAAGTCATTGCTCAATGATCTTAGACACTTTTTTGTTATATTTGTATGACAACCTTTGTGGATACTATGTGTCAAATGAAATCTAAACTATCTATCTAGTTTAAGAAAAAAGTCAAATGAATACATTAGATATAATCTTATGCAGACTATATTGACCTACATGTATAAGACGTCTTGCTCTGTTTATTAAATAAGATAATTAATTGTGTATTATGTAGTAGTGTAGGAAAATTATCCACTCAACTGTCATACATTGAAACCTCTACCTCTTATGTGTCTTTTCTTTATTGGATAGTTTGCATAAACATGCTAATATATGTGAGTAGTTCTGTATCTTTATATTATTACCTTATTTTATCAGATTGATATGATTAACATGTTATTTGGAGAAGTTAATGTAATAAGATGTACATATGTCCTGTGGTAAAACAATAGTCATCCAACACTCTCTCTGATTGGCTGTTTGAATATTTCTACTGGTTATTCGGCAACATATTTACATGTACATTTCAGTAATACATGTAAAATAAATAATAATGTCTTTATTTCTGTAATATCTTATAATATTGTCTGTATTTGTAGTTATTTCTCAAATTATGACGCTATAGCCTCTCTACCCATTTTACATATATCAGGAGACTTTCAAAAACATTGTGTTCTTATTGGCTTCTGTAAATATATATGTCACTCACCATATTGAATACAACCATTCACTAATTATTGGTTTAATTTGGTAAAAACAACATATTGCTCACAATCTTGTTAAGCAAACAATAACAAATTTCTAAATAGATGTACATAAATAAATGTACAATATACATCTGTTTTTTCTCTTTATGTGATACATTTATTAGGATGGAGAGACTGCACTCTATGTAGCTGCTGAGAAGGGCCATACCAATATTGCATTTCTTTTGACTGAGAAAGGCTGTTCTGTTGATATTGAGAATAATGTGAGTTAATATAGAATGCACACTTGATAACAAAGCCACTTACAGTAAGAGTTCATATGATTACATATCAGCAAGCTAGTGTCTTTTTAGATAATGGTCAAATCTTTAATCTTATCAACAAATTTGTAAATACATGAACAGTATAAATTTATTTATTCTCTTTATGTTATATGTTATTAGGATGGAAAGACTGCATTCTATGTGGCTGCTGAGAAGAATTGTACTGATATTGCACTTCTTCTGATTGATCATGGTTGTTCTGTTGATATTAAGAATAATGTGAGTTAATATATGCTGTAATACTGATTAACAAAGCCACTTACGTAAAAGTTCATATGTTTACATATCTTTATTTAAACAAGCTTGCTTCTCCTCAGCTGATGGTCAAATCTTTTACCTTGTCAACAAACTGATGTGTATAAGAGGGTCTAGAAGCAAACTAGACCTATTAACCTACTGGAATATGTGAATGTAGGACAGTATTCTTGTCTCTAGACTATCACAGCAAATTAAAGTCTTGTATCTTGATTATTTTAGGACAAGAAATATTGGAATTACACTCAAGTCTTGTTTCTTGTCAAGTCTATCAATAATAACTAGTTTCAGATGTCATGTGATAATAATAATATTCACATTACTAAACTGGATTTTAGTGATTGCCACGATACTGGTGTGCATATTATTTCCTGTACTAAGAAAGTTCATGAAATATATCAGACTACACTTCACCATGGGGCATTTTAGTATGTGGACAAGACTACCTCAGACAATCATTTTGACAACAGTAGGAGGGGCTAGCTTATTAATTATATATCACTTTATATAATGAAACATAAATGGTGATAGATTTATTGCATTTATTCAAAATCTATATGTAGTTGTCTTTTTTCTAGTTATATATTTTTGATTATCTAAATATTGAGAGGAAAAGATTAGAAAATTTAGTCTCTATAGTTTATAGGATATAATTATATAACATATTGCATTTACATGTATACTATATTCTATGTATTAAGTATTTACATCACATACATATATATCTTATGTATATGTAAACTATGTACATATATCTACTATAGTAGCATCATTACTACATAATAGCAAATGACTTATTATACTGTCTTTGTTATCTTAGAATGATGAGACTGCTTTACACTTTGCAGCTTACCGTAACAATATTCACCTTATTAGGGCAATTGTGGATCTTACTGTTCAGATTGATGTTAAGAATAAGGTGAGTATGTATTTAAAACTACAACTATTTAATGGTTGATGTTTGTAAACATGCTTATATATGTGAGTAGTTCTGTATCTTTACATTATTACCTTATTAGGATATGTCAGATTCATATGATTACATATTATTTGGAGAAGTTGAAGTAATAAGATGTACATATGTCCTGTGGTTAAACAATAGTCATTCAACACTCTCTCTGATTGCCTGTTTGAATGTATCTACTGATTATTTGGCAACATATTTACATATTAAAGTCAAATAAATACATTAGATATATAATCGTATGCAGACTGTATTGACCTACATGTGTGAGACATCTTGCTCTGCTTATTAAACAAGATACCTAAGTGTGTTTTATGTAGTAGTGTAGGAAAATTATCTACCCAACTAACACTCATTAGCCTCCATCCCTGTGTGTCTTTTCTGTTATGGTTGATGTAAATAAATATGGTAATATATGTGAGTAGTTCTGTATCTTTACATTATTACTTCATTTGGGTATATCAAATAGATATGATTAACATGTTATTTGGAGAGGTTAATGTAATAAGATATACATATAGTCATCAAACACTTAGATTTGGTCCTAACAAACAAACAATGACAAATTTCTAAATACATAAATACATGTTTAGTGTACGTCTGTTTATTCTCTTCATGTCATACATTTATTAGGATGGAGAGACTGCACTCTATGTGGCATCTGAGAACAACCATACCAATATTGCACTTCTTTTGATTGAGAAAGGTTGTTCTGTTGATATTAAGAATAACGTGAGTTAATATAGGTTGCACACTTCCTAACAAAGCCACTTATGGTATTAGTTCATATGTTTTATATCTACAATCTAGCATGCTAACATCTTAGCTGACAGTCAGATTTCTCCACCTTATCAACAAATTTAAAATACATGTACATAAATACATGTGCAGTGTAAATCTGTTTATTCTCATTATATCATATGTTTATTAGGATGGAAAGACTGCACTCTATGTGGCTGCTGAGAATAATTATACTGATATTGCACTTCTTCTGATTGAGAGTGGCTGTTCTGTTGATATTAAGAATAATGTGAGTTAATATATGTTGCACAATTCCTAACAAAGCTACTTATGGTATTAGTTCATATGTTTATATATCTATAGTCTAGCAAGCTAGCATCTTAGCCAACTGTCAAATCTCTCCACCTCATTAATCTTAACTTTAATCTTAACAAACTAATTGACTAACTAAATTTGTAAAGGGTGCAAACAACACCCATTATTTTTCCAAATGACAATGATCCATTGCAAATTCTACTTAACTGATAAAATAGTGGAATTATCTCTATTGCTAGCAATGGTAGTACTGAGTTTGTTGATATCTTGCTAACAAATCACTTGACTATATCACTATTACTTATATCTATTTACTCTCTACATGTAAGTCATTGCTCAATGTCCTTAGACACTTTTATGTTAAATTTGTATGACATCCTTTTGTGAATACTATGTGTCATATCAAATCTAAACTATTTATCTAGTTTAAAATAAAAGTCAAATCAATAAATTAGATATAATCTTATGCAGACTGTATTGACCTACATGTATAAGACGTCTTGCTCTGTTTATTTAACAAGATAACTAAGTGTGTGTTATGGAGTAGTGTATACGTAGGAAAATTATCTACTCAACTGTCATTCATTGCAACCTTTACCTCTTATGTGTCTTTTCTTTAATGGGTAGTTTATATAAACATGCTATATATGTGAGTAGTTCTGTATTTTAACATTATTACCTTATTTTATCAGATTGATATGATTAACATGTTATTTGTAGAAGTTAATGTAATAAGATGTACATATGTCCTGTGGTTAAACAATAGTCATCCAACACTCTCTCTGATTGGCTGTTTGAATATTTCTACTGGTTATTTGGCAACATATTTACATGTACATTTCAGTAATAAATGTAAAATAAATAGTCTTGTCTTTATTTCTGTAATATCTCATAATATTGTCTGTATTTGTAGTTATTTCTCAAATTATGACGCTATAGCCTCTCTACCCATTTTATAGACATCAGGAGACTTTAAAACACATTGTGTTTCTATTGGCTTCTGTAAATATATATGTCACTCACCATATTGAATACAACAATTCAATAATTATTGATTTAATTTGGTAAAAACAACATATTGCACACAATCTTGTTAAGCAAACAATAACAAATTTCTAAATACATGTATATAAATACATGTAGAATTTTACATTTTTTTTCTTTATGTGATACATTTATTAGGATGGAGAGACTGCACTCTATGTAGCTGCTGAGAAGGGCCATACCAATATTGCATTTCTTTTGACTGAGAAAGGCTGTTCTGTTGATATTGAGAATAATGTGAGTTAATATAGATTGCACACTTGATAACAAAGCCACTTACAGTAAGAGTTCATATGATTACATATCAGCAAGTTAGTATCTTTTTAGGTGTTTGTCAAATCTTTAATTTTATCAACAAATTTGTAAATACATGAACAGTGTACATTTATTTTTCTGTTTATGTTATATGTTATTAGGATGGAAAGACTGCATTCTATGTGGCTGCTGAGAAGAATCATACAGATATTGCACTTCTTCTGATTAATCGTGGCTGTTCTGTTGATATTAAGAATAAGGTGAGTTAATGTATGTTGTAATACTGATTAACAAAGCCACTTACGTAATAGTTCATATGTTAACATATCTCTATTTAAACAAGCTTGGTTCACCTCAACTGATGGTCAAATCTCTCACCTTATCAACAAACAGATGTGTGTAGGAGGGTCTAGAAGCAAACTAGACCTATTAACCTACTGTAATATGTGGAATGTAGGATAGTAGTCTTGTCTCTAGACTATCACAACAAATTAAAGTCTTGTATCTTGATTATCTTAGGACAAGAAATATTGGAATTACACTCAAGTCTTGTTTCTTGTCAAGTCTATCAATAATAACTAGTTTCAGATGTCATGTGATAATAATAATATTCACATTACTAAACTGGATTTTAGTGATTGCCACGATACTGGTGTGCATATTATTTCCTGTACTAAGAAAGTTCATGAAATATATCAGACTACACTTCACCATGGGGCATTTTAGTATGTGGACAAGACTACCTCAGACAATCATTTTGACAACAGTAGGATGGGCTAGCTTATTAATTATATATCACTTTATATAATGAAACATAAATGGTGATAGATTTATTGCATCTATTCAAAATCTATATGTAGTTGTCTTCTTTCGAGCTATATATTTTTGATTATCTAAATATTGAGAGGAAAAGATTAGAAAAACTCACATCTTTTAGTTTCTATAGTTTGTAGGATATAATTATACAACATATTGTATTTACATGTATACTATATTCTATGTATTAAGTATTTACATCACATACATATATATCTTATGTATATGTAAACTATGTACATGTATCTACTATAATAGCATCATTACTACATAATAGCAAATGACTTATTATACTGACTTTGTATTCTTAGAATGATGAGACTGCTTTACACTTTGCAGCTTACCGTAACAATATTCACCTTATTAGGGCAATTGTGGATCTTACTGTTCAGATTGATGTTAAGAATAAGGTGAGTATGTATTTAAAACTACAACTATTTAATGGTTGATGTTTGTAAACATGCTTATATATGTGAGTAGTTCTGTATCTTTACATTATTACCTTATTAGGATATGTCAGATTCATATGATTACATATTATTTGGAGAAGTTGAAGTAATAAGATGTACATATGTCCTGTGGTTAAACAATAGTCATTCAACACTCTCTCTGATTGCCTGTTTGAATGTATCTACTGATTATTTGGCAACATATTTACATATTAAAGTCAAATAAATACATTAGATATATAATCTTATGCAGACTGTGTTGACCTACATGTGTGAGACATCTTGCTCTGCTTATTAAACAAGATAACTAAGTGTGTTTTATGTAGTAGTGTAGGAAAATTGTCTACCCAACTAACACTCATTAGCCTCCATCCCTGTGTGTCTTTTCTGTTATGGTTGATGTAAATAAATATGGTAATATATGTGAGTAGTTCTGTATCTTTACATTATTACTTCATTTGGGTATATCAAATAGATATGATTAACATGTTATTTGGAGAGGTTAATGTAATAAGATGGAGATATGTCCTGTGGTTAAACAATAGTCATTCAACACTCTCTCTGATTGCCTGTTTGAATGTATCTACTGATTATTTGGCAACATATTTACATATTAAAGTCAAATAAATACATTAGATATATAATCTTATGCAGACTGTATTGACCTACATGTGTGAGACATCTTGCTCTGCTTATTAAACAAGATAACTAAGTGTGTTTTATGTAGTAGTGTAGGAAAATTATCTACCCAACTAACACTCATTAGCCTCCATCCCTGTGTGTCTTTTCTGTTATGGTTGATGTAAATAAATATGGTAATATATGTGAGTAGTTCTGTATCTTTACATTATTACTTCATTTGGGTATATCAAATAGATATGATTAACATGTTATTTGGAGAGGTTAATGTAATAAGATATACATATAGTCATCAAACACTTAGATTTGGTCCTAACAAACAAACAATGACAAATTTCTAAATACATAAATACATGTTTAGTGTATGTCTGTTTATTCTCTTCATGTCATACATTTATTAGGATGGAGAGACTGCACTCTATGTGGCATCTGAGAACAACCATACCAATATTGCACTTCTTTTGATTGAGAAAGGTTGTTCTGTTGATATTAAGAATAATGTGAGTTAATATAGGTTGCACACTTCTTAACAAAGCCACTTATGGTATTAGTTCATATGTTTATATATCTATTGTCTAGCAAGCTAACATCTTAGCTGACAGTCAGATTTCTCCACCTTATCAACAAATTTAAAATACATGTACATAAATACATGTGCAGTGTAAATCTGTTTATTCTCATTATATCATATGTTTATTAGGATGGAAAGACTGCACTCTATGTGGCTGCTGAGAATAACTACACTGATATTGCACTTCTTCTGATTGAGAGTAGTTGTTCTGTTGATATTAAGAATAACGTGAGTTAATATATGTTACACACTTCCTAACAAAGCTACTTATGGTATTAGTTCATATGTTTTATATCTACAATCTAGCATGCTAACATCTTAGCTGACAGTCAGATTTCTCCACCTTATCAACAAATTTAAAATAAATGTACATAAATACATGTGCAGTGCAAATCTGTTTATTCTCATTATATCATATGTTTATTAGGATGGAAAGACTGCACTCTATGTGGCTGCTGAGAATAATTATACTGATATTGCACTTCTTCTGATTGAGAGTGGCTGTTCTGTTGATATTAAGAATAATGTGAGTTAATATATGTTGCACAATTCCTAACAAAGCTACTTATGGTATTAGTTCATATGTTTATATATCTATAGTCTAGCAAGCTAGCATCTTAGCCAACTGTCAAATCTCTCCACCTCATTAATCTTAACTTTAATCTTAACAAACCAATTGACTAACTAAATTTGTAAAGGGTGCAAACAACACCCATTATTTTTCCAAATGACAATGATCCATTGCAAATTCTACTTAACTGATAAAATAGTGGAATTATCTCTATTGCTAGCAATGGTAGTACTGAGTTTGTTGATATCTTGCTAACAAATCACTTGACTATATCACTATTACTTATATCTATTTACTCTCTACATGTAAGTCATTGCTCAATGTCCTTAGACACTTTTATGTTAAATTTGTATGACATCCTTTTGTGAATACGATGTGTCATATCAAATCTAAACTATTTATCTAGTTTAAAATAAAAGTCAAATCAATAAATTAGATATAATCTTATGCAGACTGTATTGACCTACATGTATAAGACGTCTTGCTCTGTTTATTTAACAAGATAACTAAGTGTGTGTTATGGAGTAGTGTATACGTAGGAAAATTATCTACTCAACTGTCATTCATTGCAACCTCTACCTCTTATGTGTCTTTTCTTTAATGGGTATTTTATATAAACATGCTATATATGTGAGTAGTTCTGTATCTTAACATTATTACCTTATTTTATCAGATTGATATGATTAACATGTTATTTGGAGAAGTTAATGTAATAAGATGTACATATGTTCTGTGGTTAAACAATAGTCATCCAACACTCTCTCTGATTGGCTGTTTGAATATTTCTACTGGTTATTTGGCAACATATTTACATGTACATTTCAGTAATAAATGTAAAATAAATAATCTTGTCTTTATTTCTGTAATATCTCATAATATTGTCTGTATTTGTAGTTATTTCTCAAATTATAACGCTATAGCCTCTCTACCCATTTTATAGACATCAGGAGACTTTAAAACACATTGTGTTTCTATTGGCTTCTGTAAATATATATGTCACTCACCATATTGAATACAACAATTCAATAATTATTGATTTAATTTGGTAAAAACAACATATTGCACACAATCTTGTTAAGCAAACAATAACAAATTTCTAAATACATGTATATAAATACATGTAGAATTTTACATTTTTTTTCTTTATGTGATACATTTATTAGGATGGAGAGACTGCACTCTATGTAGCTGCTGAGAAGGGCCATACCAATATTGCATTTCTTTTGACTGAGAAAGGCTGTTCTGTTGATATTGAGAATAATGTGAGTTAATATAGATTGCACACTTGATAACAAAGCCACTTACAGTAAGAGTTCATATGATTACATATCAGCAAGCTATTGTCTTTTTAGGTGTTTGTCAAATCTTTAATTTTATCAACAAATTTGTAAATACATGAACAGTGTACATTTATTTTTCTGTTTATGTTGTATGTTATTAGGATGGAAAGACTGCATTCTATGTGGCTGCTGAGAAGAATCATACAGATATTGCACTTCTTCTGATTAATCGTGGCTGTTCTGTTGATATTAAGAATAAGGTGAGTTAATGTATGTTGTAATACTGATTAACAAAGCCACTTACGTAATAGTTCATATGTTAACATATCTCTATTTAAACAAGCTTGGTTCACCTCAACTGATGGTCAAATCTCTCACCTTATCAACAAACAGATGTGTGTAGGAGGGTCTAGAAGCAAACTAGACCTATTAACCTACTGTAATATGTGGAATGTAGGATAGTAGTCTTGTCTCTAGACTATCACAACAAATTAAAGTCTTGTATCTTGATTATCTTAGGACAAGAAATATTGGAATTACACTCAAGTCTTGTTTCTTGTCAAGTCTATCAATAATAACTAGTTTCAGATGTCATGTGATAATAATAATATTCACATTACTAAACTGGATTTTAGTGATTGCCACGATACTGGTGTGCATATTATTTCCTGTACTAAGAAAGTTCATGAAATATATCAGACTACACTTCACCATGGGGCATTTTAGTATGTGGACAAGACTACCTCAGACAATCATTTTGACAACAGTAGGAGGGGCTAGCTTATTAATTATATATCACTTTATATAATGAAACATAAATGGTGATAGATTTATTGCATCTATTCAAAATCTATATGTAGTTGTCTTCTTTCGAGCTATATATTTTTGATTATCTAAATATTGAGAGGAAAAGATTAGAAAAACTCACATCTTTTAGTTTCTATAGTTTGTAGGATATAATTATACAACATATTGTATTTACATGTATACTATATTCTATGTATTAAGTATTTACATCACATACATATATATCTTATGTATATGTAAACTATGTACATGTATTTACTATAATAGCATCATTACTACATAATAGCAAATGACTTATTATACTGTCTTTGTTATCTTAGAATGATGAGACTGCTTTACACTTTGCAGCTTACCGTAACAATATTCACCTTATTAGGGCAATTGTGGATCTTACTGTTCAGATTGATGTTAAGAATAAGGTGAGTATGTATTTAAAACTACAACTATTTAATGGTTGATGTTTGTAAACATGCTTATATATGTGAGTAGTTCTGTATCTTTACATTATTACTTCATTTGGGTATATCAAATAGATATGATTAACATGTTATTTGGAGAGGTTAATGTAATAAGATGGAGATATGTCCTGTGGTTAAACAATAGTCATTCAACACTCTCTCTGATTGCCTGTTTGAATGTATCTACTGATTATTTGGCAACATATTTACATATTAAAGTCAAATAAATACATTAGATATATAATCTTATGCAGACTGTATTGACCTACATGTGTGAGACATCTTGCTCTGCTTATTAAACAAGATAACTAAGTGTGTTTTATGTAGTAGTGTAGGAAAATTATCTACCCAACTAACACTCATTAGCCTCCATCCCTGTGTGTCTTTTCTGTTATGGTTGATGTAAATAAATATGGTAATATATGTGAGTAGTTCTGTATCTTTACATTATTACTTCATTTGGGTATATCAAATAGATATGATTAACATGTTATTTGGAGAGGTTAATGTAATAAGATATACATATAGTCATCAAACACTTAGATTTGGTCCTAACAAACAAACAATGACAAATTTCTAAATACATAAATACATGTTTAGTGTACGTCTGTTTATTCTCTTCATGTCATACATTTATTAGGATGGAGAGACTGCACTCTATGTGGCATCTGAGAACAACCATACCAATATTGCACTTCTTTTGATTGAGAAAGGTTGTTCTGTTGATATTAAGAATAACGTGAGTTAATATAGGTTGCACACTTCTTAACAAAGCCACTTATGGTATTAGTTCATATGTTTTATATCTACAATCTAGCATGCTAACATCTTAGCTGACAGTCAGATTTCTCCACCTTATCAACAAATTTAAAATACATGTACATAAATACATGTGCAGTGTAAATCTGTTTATTCTCATTATATCATATGTTTATTAGGATGGAAAGACTGCACTCTATGTGGCTGCTGAGAATAATTATACTGATATTGCACTTCTTCTGATTGAGAGTGGCTGTTCTGTTGATATTAAGAATAATGTGAGTTAATATATGTTGCACAATTCCTAACAAAGCTACTTATGGTATTAGTTCATATGTTTATATATCTATAGTCTAGCAAGCTAGCATCTTAGCCAACTGTCAAATCTCTCCACCTCATTAATCTTAACTTTAATCTTAACAAACTAATTGACTAACTAAATTTGTAAAGGGTGCAAACAACACCCATTATTTTTCCAAATGACAATGATCCATTGCAAATTCTACTTAACTGATAAAATAGTGGAATTATCTCTATTGCTAGCAATGGTAGTACTGAGTTTGTTGATATCTTGCTAACAAATCACTTGACTATATCACTATTACTTATATCTATTTACTCTCTACATGTAAGTCATTGCTCAATGTCCTTAGACACTTTTATGTTAAATTTGTATGACATCCTTTTGTGAATACTATGTGTCATATCAAATCTAAACTATTTATCTAGTTTAAAATAAAAGTCAAATCAATAAATTAGATATAATCTTATGCAGACTGTATTGACCTACATGTATAAGACGTCTTGCTCTGTTTATTTAACAAGATAACTAAGTGTGTGTTATGGAGTAGTGTATACGTAGGAAAATTATCTACTCAACTGTCATTCATTGCAACCTTTACCTCTTATGTGTCTTTTCTTTAATGGGTAGTTTATATAAACATGCTATATATGTGAGTAGTTCTGTATCTTAACATTATTACCTTATTTTATCAGATTGATATGATTAACATGTTATTTGGAGAAGTTAATGTAATAAGATGTACATATGTCCTGTGGTTAAACAATAGTCATCCAACACTCTCTCTGATTGGCTGTTTGAATATTTCTACTGGTTATTTGGCAACATATTTACATGTACATTTCAGTAATAAATGTAAAATAAATAGTCTTGTCTTTATTTCTGTAATATCTCATAATATTGTCTGTATTTGTAGTTATTTCTCAAATTATGACGCTATAGCCTCTCTACCCATTTTATAGACATCAGGAGACTTTAAAACACATTGTGTTTCTATTGGCTTCTGTAAATATATATGTCACTCACCATATTGAATACAACAATTCAATAATTATTGATTTAATTTGGTAAAAACAACATATTGCACACAATCTTGTTAAGCAAACAATAACAAATTTCTAAATACATGTATATAAATACATGTAGAATTTTACATTTTTTTTCTTTATGTGATACATTTATTAGGATGGAGAGACTGCACTCTATGTAGCTGCTGAGAAGGGCCATACCAATATTGCATTTCTTTTGACTGAGAAAGGCTGTTCTGTTGATATTGAGAATAATGTGAGTTAATATAGATTGCACACTTGATAACAAAGCCACTTACAGTAAGAGTTCATATGATTACATATCAGCAAGTTAGTATCTTTTTAGGTGTTTGTCAAATCTTTAATTTTATCAACAAATTTGTAAATACATGAACAGTGTACATTTATTTTTCTGTTTATGTTATATGTTATTAGGATGGAAAGACTGCATTCTATGTGGCTGCTGAGAAGAATCATACAGATATTGCACTTCTTCTGATTAATCGTGGCTGTTCTGTTGATATTAAGAATAAGGTGAGTTAATGTATGTTGTAATACTGATTAACAAAGCCACTTACGTAATAGTTCATATGTTAACATATCTCTATTTAAACAAGCTTGGTTCACCTCAACTGATGGTCAAATCTCTCACCTTATCAACAAACAGATGTGTGTAGGAGGGTCTAGAAGCAAACTAGACCTATTAACCTACTGTAATATGTGGAATGTAGGATAGTAGTCTTGTCTCTAGACTATCACAACAAATTAAAGTCTTGTATCTTGATTATCTTAGGACAAGAAATATTGGAATTACACTCAAGTCTTGTTTCTTGTCAAGTCTATCAATAATAACTAGTTTCAGATGTCATGTGATAATAATAATATTCACATTACTAAACTGGATTTTAGTGATTGCCACGATACTGGTGTGCATATTATTTCCTGTACTAAGAAAGTTCATGAAATATATCAGACTACACTTCACCATGGGGCATTTTAGTATGTGAACAAGACTACCTCAGACAATCATTTTGACAACAGTAGGAGGGGCTAGCTTATTAATTATATATCACTTTATATAATGAAACATAAATGGTGATAGATTTATTGCATCTATTCAAAATCTATATGTAGTTGTCTTCTTTCGAGCTATATATTTTTGATTATCTAAATATTGAGAGGAAAAGATTAGAAAAACTCACATCTTTTAGTTTCTATAGTTTGTAGGATATAATTATACAACATATTGTATTTACATGTATACTATATTCTATGTATTAAGTATTTACATCACATACATATATATCTTATGTGTATGTAAACTATGTACATGTATTTACTATAATAGCATCATTACTACATAATAGCAAATGACTTATTATACTGTCTTTGTATTCTTAGAATGATGAGACTGCTTTACACTTTGCAGCTTACCGTAACAATATTCACCTTATTAGGGCAATTGTGGATCTTACTGTTCAGATTGATGTTAAGAATAAGGTGAGTATGTATTTAAAACTACAACTATTTAATGGTTGATGTTTGTAAACATGCTTATATATGTGAGTAGTTCTGTATCTTTACATTATTACTTCATTTGGGTATATCAAATAGATATGATTAACATGTTATTTGGAGAGGTTAATGTAATAAGATGGAGATATGTCCTATGGTTAAACAATAGTCATCCAACACTCTCTGATTTGCTTTTGAATATATCTACTGGTTATTTGGCAACATATTTACATGTATATTTCAATGATAAATGTAAAAGAAATGATCTTATCTTTTTTTTTCTGTAATATCTCATAATATTGTCTGCACTTGTAGTTATTTCTCTAGTTATGACACGGTAGTCTCTCTACCCATTTTGTAAATATCAGGAGACTTAAAAAAACATTGTGTTTCCATTGTCTCCTATAAATATATATATCACTCACCATATTGAATATAACTATTCAGACCATATAGTACACAATGTTATTAAGAGTTTGTCCTAATAAACAAGCTATGACTGTTTCTAAATGCATATACATAAATACATGTTCAATGTACATCTCTTTTTTCTCTTTATATTATACATTTATTAGGTTGGAAAGACTGCACTCTTTGTAACTGCTGAGAAGGGCCATACCGATTTTGCACTTCTTCTGATTGAGAAAGGCTGTTTTGTTGACATTAAGAATAATGTGAGTTAATGTAGATTGCACACTTCCTTACAAAGCTAATTACAGTAGTAGTTCATATGATTATTAATGTACTAACGTCTTCTTAGCTGACAGTCAAATCTCTCCACCTTATCAACAAATTTTAAATACATGTACAGTGTACATATGTTTATTCTCATTACGTCTTCATTCATTAGTATGGTGAGACTGCACTCTATGTGGCTGCTAAGAATAATCATAATGATATTGCAGTTCTTCTGATTGAGAGTGGCTGTTCTGTTGATATTAAGAATAATGTGAGTTAATATAGATTGCATATTGCACACAATCTTGTTAAGACTTAGTCTTAACAAACAAAAAATAACATTTTTTTAAAATACATGTACAGTATACATCTGTTTTTTCTCTTTATGTGATACATTTATTAGGATGGAGAGACTGCACTCTATGTAGCTGCTGAGAAGGGCCATACTGATATTGCACTTCTTTTGATTGAGAAAGGCTGTTCTGTAGATATTAAGAATAATGTGAGTTAATATAGATTGCATATTGCACACAATCTTGTTAAGACTTAGTCTTAACAAACAAAAAATAACATTTTTTTAAAATACATGTACAGTATACATCTGTTTTTTCTCTTTATGTGATACATTTATTAGGATGGAGAGACTGCACTCTATGTAGCTGCTGAGAAGGGCCATACTGATATTGCACTTCTTTTGATTGAGAAAGGCTGTTCTGTAGATATTAAGAATAATGTGAGTTAATATAGATTGCACACTTCATAACAAAGCCACTTACAGTAAGAGTTCATATGATTACATATCAGCAAGTTAGTATCTTTTTCGGTGAAGGTCAAATCTGTTTACCTTAACAATAAATCTGTAAATACATGAACAGTGTACATTTATTTATTCTCTTTATGTTATATGTTATTAGGATGGAAAGACTGCATTCTATGTGGCTGCTGAGAAGAATCATAAAGATATTGCACTTCTTCTGATTGATCGTGGTTGTTCTGTTGATATTAAGAATAGGGTGAGTTAATGTATGTTGTAATACTGATTAACAAAGCCACTTACATAATGGTCAAATCTCTCACCTTATCAACAAACTGATGTGTGTAGGAGGGTCTAGAAGCAAACTAGGCTTATTATCCTACTGGAATATGTGGAATGTAGGATATGAGTCTTGTCTCTAGACTATCACAGCAAATTAAAGTCTTGTATCTTGATTATCTTAGGACAAGTAATATTGGAATTACACTCAAGTCTTGTTTCTTGTCAAGTCTATCAATAATAACTAGTTTCAGATGTCATGTGGTAATAGTAACTTTTATATGATGCAATTGGTATTTAGCAATTGTTAAAATACTGATGTACATATAATTTCCTGTACCAAGATAATTGATCAAAGATACCAGACTACATTTCACAATAGGCCATGGTTGTTTGAGGACAAGACTAACCTCAGACAATCATTTTGACAACAGTAGGAGGGGATAGCTTATTAATTGAAGCATAATTAGTGATAGACTTATTACATGTGGTCAAAATCTATATGTAGTTTTCTTCTTTCTATATATCTTTGATTATTTAAATATTAACATCAGAATAAAATCACATCTATTAGTCTCTATAGTTTATAGGATATAATTATACAACATATTGTATTTACATGTATACTATATTCTATGTATTAAGTATTTACATCACATACATATCTATCTCATGAATTGTAAAACAATATACATTAATCTACTATAGTAGCATCATTACTGCATAATAGCAAGTGACTTATTACACTGTCTTTGTATTTTTAGGATGATGACACTGCTTTACATTGTGCAGCCATCAATAACAATGTTGACCTTATTAAGGCAATTGTGAATCGTATTATTCAGATTGATGTTAAGAATAAAGTGAGTATATATTTTAAAATACAACTATATTAAGAACTATCCTTTATACAAGATTGTATTTCTGACATGGATAGACGGTATGTTACATGGTCGTAACATGTTTTGGATCATGTTATTACACATATAAGTATATACTTGTATGCCAATTTCCATCATTTTATTGTATTGTTGGATTTGTCTTTTATTAACAAAACAAAACTTACATGTAATAACTGGTGATGCATATGGCAACTAATGAATTTAAATAACTATTGCTGTGAACATTTCAAATATGGTATGACTGATCAAGACTCAAAATTAGGTAATTGTTTCTGAAAGCAGAGAATGGTCTTTGCGCAGAACAATAATTTCCACAATTCCCCAGTGTTCAAACTTGGCAAATATGTATACTACACTGCTTCCATTAAATGCCTCAGTATTTATTTTAATCACAACATTCTTGACCAGGTGTTTATTTAAAGTAGGTCTTTATTGTCTTCAAACTTCTCAACAGTTAACTGATACATGGTTTATACACAGAACTTTTTTGCAAATGTGATAACCTGTGATGCTAAGCACACTACTGACTGTACCCATACCAGGCATTTCTTCCTATCATGTGTTTTTTTATACAACCACAATACGTATGCCTGATGTTTATCTAATATAGGCATTTATTCAAAATAGGCAGACAGAAAAGCAATAACTTAATTTATCTGTATAGATATACTTGGGGAATTTAATAAAGTGGGATATAGTACTGTGCCACAAACTTGTTACTTTTTAAATCATAATGTAAGCAGCTTTGGCTTTGTAATTAATTCTACTGTTTTTTTGTTAATTAGAATTAATTAGTAAGTTTCACTTTTAGTGCATGTTTATATTATGAATATTGAATTTAGTCTTACTTTGTAACTTGTAATAGATAGTACTTGTTTCAAAGTTTAGAAAGATATATTGGCACTGTAATGAAAAGCATAGAGTTTAGGCTTAAGACAATAAAACAACAGATTGGAATCAACAGTTCACACAACATACATAGTTGTATATGTTAGTTAATTTGTGTTGTCTGTATCACACTTAGTTATGAAATAGTTGAAAAAGTAAAGAGCTCAGACATTGTTATGAATACTGCAATGAGCTATGACCACATGGAGTCACTTTGTCTTCATTCTAATCATATAAGTAGTGCTGCTATAATAAAGGAGTCATCTGGCCCTTAAATTTTCTTCCTGCTTTAATATAGACAATGCTGTAGCTTTATAGTTATTGTTAAATGTAATACAAATTATACATTATATCCTGTATTGATATCTATATTAAGTGCAATTAGTTTTGAACAGTAGAAATTAAACAAACAGTACACTAATATCAGTTGTTCTTGTAACCTACACATTTTTACAACTCATGAAGTTGTCATTTATGAGATGTCTTATTAAAACAAAAAAAATTAATCATATTACTATAAACAATGTGGCGCTTTGAGTGCTTTGAAAAATGATCATTTTATTACTGGTACATAAATTAAAGCAATATAAGAATGCCTTACTGGCTTGTCATTTTCTACCTTTATCCAACTAGGCTATATATTTTAAAGTCAACAGATGTAATTGTAATAATAATGTCTCATTCATTTATTAGCATGTCATTTTAAGTATAAAACCAACAATACTATAGACTTTTAATGCTATTCTTTTTCTCTTAGAGTGGAAACACACCACTTCACGATGCATGTTCTCGAGGTTCAATTCATGCAATCAAGTTTCTCATATCATCTGGGCGAGTGGATCCGATGTCCAAGAATAATGATGAACAAGCACCTATGGAACTTGTTCCCTCATATCACAAGAATCGTTTTGAAATTTTAAAAATATTTGAGCCATTTCTACAAAGTCAAGCTGACTTCCCTGTGGAATCCTATAGTAAAGTCTTCATGTGTGGCAATACTTCTTCAGGGAAAAGTTCTCTTACTGCTGTCATCATGGAACGAGCTAAGAAACCAGCTGATCACAAGTTTGATACAACCGAATGTGTCACAGTAGAACCACTAACTGCTGGTATTAATCCACATAATTTTACAAGCCACGAAATAGGGAATGTCGTCCTCTATGACCTCGCTGGTCATAGGGAGTATTACAGTAGTCATGCTGCTGTCCTAGAAAATCTCATGTTAAGCTCGCCTGCTGTGTTTTTGATCCTTTTCAAGCTTATTAATGCAATTGAGACGATGAGGAAAGAGTTATACTACTGGTTTAATTTCATTGAAAATGCCAGCAAAGGAATGAAAAGTTCAAAGCAATCCCAAATTATTGTCATTGGAAGTCGACTTGATGAGCTGACTTCTAGCTTAAATCCAATATCTGAAGTGGTGGATGAAGTTGTCAAGAAGGCGGCCTATTCACAAAAATTTTGTGAGTTTATACCAATGGAATGTCATCGTCCTGGAGGTAAAGGAGTCAAAGAGTTCATTGCTACACTTTCAAACAGCTGTAAAGCTGTTCTTGATCGATCAGATGAAATCAGTTTTTATTGCCATGTCCAATACTCTTTTCTGCAGCTTCTTCAAAGAGTAGCTATTAGTTTGGAAGAGCTATGTGCTTTGTTAAGAGAGCGTAATGATCCTTCTCTTCCATCTGAAATGTCAGTGTTACTTGAATTCCTGACCACTCTAAGTGATAAGGGTCTTATCTTATTCCTTAGAAATGAAAATGGTCAAAGTTGGATAGTTATAAACAGGGGTGCTCTACTATCAGAAATCAATGGTGTTCTCTTTGCCCCAGCAGCAATCAAACGTGTTTATCGAGATATGGCTAGTAATACTGGCATTGTACCTCTATCTGCTCTCAAGGAAGCATTTCCTGATCACAATACTAAAATGTTAGTTGGGTTTCTTAGAAGTCTTCAATTTTGCCACATGATTAAATCAAGCACACTTGATGATCTTGAAACTAACATATCAACATCAATACCTCTGCCATTAGATGAGGTCTTATTTTTTCCAGCACTTATCAGTGCTGAACCACCTACTGATATCAAAATAGAAAATGGGTTAGGATGGTGTCTGTGGTGTCCTGATCCCAATGAATTCCTGTCTACAAGATTTCTTCACGTCCTCCTTCTTTGCCTCGCCTATTTATATTGCTTGCCTCCTCGAAAACCTGGTTTAGTTAATGTAACTAACCCTGCTGTGCAAAAGTTCGCTCGTCGTTGTACAGTCTGGACTAATGGTATATATTGGAAGAACAAATTTGAGGTCGTAGTTGAAGTATCTGAACACAATCGTTGTGTTACAGTACTTACATCAAACAAGGAAATGGATGAAAGTCGCCAAGTTTTTAACTCAGTCATTAAGAAAGTCCTGAGTCTTAAGAAGCAGTTTTGTTCATGTACAAGTGATGAATATATGATTGCACCAGATCACGTATCTACTGCTCATACTCTTGAGGTCTGTGAACGTACACTTTATTCAATGGAAGATGTTGCTGTTGGTGTTCTTAAAAAAATTAATATTATGGACACACATGGCACTGCGCTTGATGTCAAAGAGATTGTAGGAAATAAAGATCCATTCCTTCACATTACTCCTTTGGTAACAAAAGCACTGTTCAATACAAATAATGCTGAGTTGCCAGTTCAAGACGATTATCTTCAACATATTCAAGATGTCTGTGGTGACACATTTTTATCATTTGTCAAATGTACTCACATCAAAATAAAGGAGCACTGCAGTAGTTTGAGTGTTTTTGCTGGACGTAATCCTTTTGTAAGTGAATGTACTATTATTTATTTACTTTTAGTGTACATGTAACAATGTACATGTAGTTTTAATATTGAACATATCTTATTGTACTGCTCTATCTACATCATGTACAGGATCTTGCCTCCCCTCCATTAACTAAATATGACATTGAATGTGCCTCTAAATCACTTGTTAAGAAGACATGCCAAGGTCAGTCTTCATTATATGAAATATTACTTTGTTGCACAATATCTATTTCTGTTTGATAAAACAGGAGTAATTAGCAGCCCAGTCAACTCTACAGCTTCAGGTAATAACAAACAGCAAAAATAGTTTGCTCTTTATACAAACAATTTACTAAGATTACCAATATCATTATTTTTTAAAGATCAAGTTATAAAGTCTGCTACTTCTAACATAATAGACTTTTCAGCAAATGAAAACATTCCTGAGGAGCTATTAAGTGAGTTAAGTTTAATCAATACACTTGTGTGTTCATATGTTAATCAACATTAGTGCAAGAACCAGAAAAACACCACCTCTTGATTCTACTGGACCCTGTTAAACATGAGTGGAAAAGTATTGGTGAACAGCTTAAAATAGAATATAGTGATATAAAATCTGAAGAATACAATGTATCACATGATAATAAAGGAAGACTCTCAGAAGTTTTACAGCTCTGGATAAATCAGAGAAAACGTGAGGTGTGCTGGAAGACAATCATCACTGTCATAAAGGGTCCACCTTTAAACAATATGGATGTAGGTAACAAAATTTGTCTTTTTTTACGGGATGAGTACAATTCTGGCAAGGAAGGTATTCAATTAACTCATTCTCAATAGACATCACAAAATCTTGCATTCCATTTTTATGTTCACTAGCTTCAACTAAAGGAAAACATACAAACAGTCCAAAACATAATCCAAGTCCTTCAGGTGTTACCAAAAGTACTTAGTGATGGTGAGTATCTATGTTTGTGTATGTAATGTATGCATGTATGTGTAATCTTATTGTGTGTGGATGTGTGTTACATTGCTTATTTTAACTATCTACCAGAAAATATTCAGGCTCTATTAGTTGCTATGACAACATGTATAATATATAATTATTAGACATACAATAATTTATTTAGCGTGTTTGTATTTCATTTATTTCTGTTGTATTTTTTGTAGAAAAGAATTGCAGTTCAAGATTCAAGTTTAATTATATTTTAATCTTAGGAGCTATATGTGTTGTAGTGCTGGCTTACTTTATGTATACTTCATAACATTACACTATAGAAGACATGCAACATTTAAGTGTTTTTTTTTCTTCATAAAAATAGTTTCTTAATTATTAGAGGGTCTTTAAAGCTGCCTTCAGACAGACATAAATGTAAAGGACTTCTCATTTTCTTTTGGTCAAAGATGTATCGACTAGGATCATCTCCTTTGGCTAGAATTGAGATAACTGCGAGAACAAACAGCCCTCAATCAGTTGAACCAGCTTGCAATTGACAATAACAATACAATAACAATTTTAAGTGTGTCTAGTACTGTGTATGGTGTGGATAATTCTGAATGAATAAAATTGTTAATATGAGGAATGCTACCTCTGTCTTGTTTAGTAATAAGTAGTAGAGCTGCCTTTGTTTTCACTTCCATCATTAGCTTAGCAAAAGCTTTCAAAAGTTTTGGATCATCAAATTGATATCTTGTAGAAAGCCTGAAAGAAAATATGACAATCTTTATCTAAGAGTTAGAAACTCTTGTCTAGTATCATAATTACCAATGTATTAATATTAACCTTCCATCATCACATTCAGAGACATCCTCAATATTCCTATAGGAGTATAGTTGAATTTAGCAATGCCACATAGACTTTAAGCACTGTATGTATTACTCACTTATTTAGATGCCACATATATACAATACACTACAATTACACTACTACACCTACCCATATACACAAACACAATTATTCTATTAAGAAGCCAAAGCCTTATGAAAGAGTCTGCAAACAAAGTTGTGGATTCCTGGCTCTGTGTCAATAATATCTTGTAAGTGACCTGAAAGAAATCATGACACACTTTGTTTAAAAGTTAGAAGATTATGTCTACTATCATAATAACTAATGTATTAATATTACCTTTTTCATCATTACATTCAGAGACATCCACAATAATCCTATAGAAGTATAGATGAATTAGTAATGTCACATAGACTCTAAGCACTGTAGATATTACTCCCTTATTTGGATACCATATATTTACAATACACTACAATTACACCACCACACCCAGACACATACACAAACGTGATTACTCTATCAGGAAGCCATAGCCTTATGAAGAAGCCTGCAAACAAAGTTATGGATTCCTGGCTCTGTGTCAATAATATCATGTCAGGAGGCCTGAAAGAAAATATGACAATCTTTGTTGAAGAGTTAGAAGCTTTTGAATACTGTCATAATAACAAGTGCATTAATTAATATTAACTTTTCCATCATTACATTCAGAAGTATCCACAATACTCTAACACTACATTCAGAGGCGTCAACAATAGGAGTGTTGTGGATGCCTGTGAATGTAATCTTGGAAATGCTAACATTAATACTTCTGTTGTTATGATAGTAGACAACAGTTTCTACATTAGATGATTATTAATTAATCATATCAATTTTAGGCAAAAGACATTACTGGAGTTTCAATCTCAGAAGCTGCCAGTTTGTAATGACTAAATTATACATTAGTTAAATCACATTTACAATGTAATTTCTCAGGATATATTGTACAACAGGACATTGCCATAATTTAATAATGACTAAAAATAATAACGTATCATATTAAGTTATGTATACATATGTATAACCAAGCAAGAAACAGGTAATTCAGCTGATAATGTACTATAAGGATATAAGTTTCCTGATTGTTAGAATACAAGCCAAATCTAATCTCCTTATAATTAACAGGAACAAAGGTTACTGATGACAAATGTAAGTCAATAGCACTTAGAACAGGCTTCATGATAGAAAAGAATACTGGCCTTACAAACTTCCATTATTATTATTATTATTACTACTACAACTACTACTACTACTATTCCT